>CM051242.1:174213922-175423922 GCA_027917425.1 Gastrophryne carolinensis
TTTTCAGGTACGTACTCTTATGAAAAGATTACTCCAACAACAGCAGCTATTTTCCTTTGATTGAAGTGTGGAAGAGAACCCCCTCCATACTCCTCTTCTCCAGTAACATATTTAGTCACATGAGGGAATCTTCAGAAGCTCCATCTTTGAACTATAAAATCCTCCTTCCCTGGCCCCCAGCCATTACTCCTGGCTGGGAGAAAGGAAAGACGCAAAGGGGCCTGTATCCCCCTGTTCAAGAGATGCCAATGGCAGACTATAGCAGACGGGAATAGGATGCTGCCCAGCAGGGGAGTTAAAAAGTTAAAAGATGCAAAGTGATAAGTAGTTAAATTTAGACTTGGGGTTCCCAACCAGTGGTATGAGTACCATGTGGTACACAGAGAGGCTGCCTCCTGTCTTCCTTCTTGGTTACCTCCTCGCACTCCTGCCTTCAAGACTTCTCCAGTGCCTCCCCACTTCTCTGGAAGGCACTCCCCCACTCAATCCGTCACTCTCCATCACTCCAAACCTTTAAAAGTGCCCTCAAAACTCACTTATTCAGACAAGCAGAAAAACCCGGTTTCAGCAACTCCTATAACTTTCAAATGGCACATGAAGCTCTTCCACTAGTGTTTCCACCATCTGTCTCCACCCCCATCCTTTAGACTGTAAGCTCACAAGGGCAGGGCTCTCTTTACTATTGTCTCCTGTGCTCACAACACTTGGTTTAAACCTTGTAGCGTCTAATTTTGTGTTGTTCCCTGTGCTAGATGTTTTATCTTGACTGTAATGCATTCTTAACACAGTTCGCGTGGCTGAAAACCCTTCACATACCTCCTAGATGGAACTTCAGGTAAATAGATAATGGAAAGTGGTACTTGATGACAAAAAGTTTATAAACCTCTGATTTAGACTAAAAAATGAATTTGTGTTGTCTTTTTGTTACTACTATTGGTGAACTGGTTTGGGGTCCCCTATACCAGTACACATGGTAGGTAAGGCAGCATGCCACGTGCCCAAATACCCATATCCTCTTAAGGGGCACCAGGCGTGCAGAAGAGCCCAGTGCCAATCGGCCAAGGCCCGGTATTCTACCAGGGGTACCAATATAGATCCATACTGAAGAACATAAGGGCTTAATCAGTAGGGTTCGGGACCCTGAGCCCTGGGTTTACAGCTCCTATGCCTGGTGCCCTGACTGGCTCAGAAAAAGGGGCACAAAAAAAACATGCCTGCATTTGCAGAATGATTTTTTTTTAATGAAAAAAGCCAAAACTCACATGCTGTCATTCCTCTTTACCCCCCCCCCCCAAAAAAAAAAAATGTGAGAGTAAAATAAATAATAAACATAAAATAGAAACATAAAAATCCCACTTGCAAGCTTGCACCATCGGTCACGTGTGGAACATTTTCAAGCGGTTCCCTGAATCACCTGGCACTCAAATATTTTTTGCATAAGAGTTGATGCAACTGTTTTTTTTATTTTTTTTCCAAAACTTGCATAGGGATCGATTCAGAGCCAGGTGAGAAAACTTACTCCTTTGTAGGAGAGAAAACTGCCATTCACTTTCATTGTCTACCTTGGGGCTGATTCAACAACCGGATGTACATTTTCACCTGGTGTTAATTTTTTTTTCCCTTTAAAATAATAGTCCAGCCAGGTAACTGATTGATGGTTGTCCGGCACCCACCCACTTATTGGAAAGTCAGATCGAGTTAACTAACATTTGCTAAGAAGGTCACTCGATGAAAAGTGAAAAAATATGAGAGAATGTATTATTTGATTAACTCACCTAAATGCAGCAACATGACGCTTAAAATAGACTTTTGCATTATTGCTTTCTGAAATTAAAATCTTTAATTAACTCTTTAATTACACACGTTCCAAATTATTATGAAAATTATATCTCTCTCTAGACATATATTTAAATGGTGGATGAAAATAAATGACATTAGAGTATAAATCATATTTTACTGAACAAACCTTCCAGCGATGACAGGATTTATCCACAGATTAAAATACTCACACTGCACTGTTTCAATAAATTCTGCACAACAGAGTTTTAATACATTTTATAGGATAAGTAAAGAACTTCAAATGGTCAATTGTTGAACCTGCAGCAGTAACAAGTCACATTTAGTGACATCGACACTAATCATCCTAACAGGCCAAGTGACATAGGGGGTTATTTAAGAAAGGATAGCATCAGGTAGTGGCTGGTTAATGAGAGGTAGCGACAGATAGCGACTGGTCAATGCCGGACACGGCACGCAATTCCTCATTTATCAAGCAGAATCTGTTTAGCCACTGGGATAGCGCCATGTAGCATCTGATTCATCATTTTCAAAGCCTCTGCGAACAGCGCCAGCGTTCTGCCTTGCACAGCTCCAGGTATGACCTCTCGCTACCTGTCGCTCTCCCATACATTTCAATGGACGAACCTTTTCTTCTCTTTAAACGTTTTTTTTTTTTTTTTCCCAAAAATCACAAATAATTCTGTGACCTCTTCTGGCATTGAAAAAGCATTTTTTTTCACATTTTCTCCATTTTTTTAAACATTTCTTCAGAAATGACATTACAGGTCTGGCATTAAAGTGTTCATGTTACAATGTAATTCCATATGTTTTCGCTTTGTTACTAGTGGATAAATGCTGAAAAACAGACTTTAAACACACAGCCTCCTGCGCTCTGGGCTTCAGAGAAGCATTTTTCTGCGCCATAGATTTGTGAGGCTTTTTTTTTCTTGAATATGGTGTGAGTCGGTCGCAATGAGCAGTTGCTACCATGTGCTCCCATACAGCTCTGTACTGGTCAAATAGCAACTCTTCACAATGTATTCAACATTACTGATCAGCGACTGAGTCGCTATAAACTAGCGACTCACGGCCGAGCACTGCGACTACTACCCTGTTTCCCCGAAAATAAGACACTGTCTTATATTAATTTTTCCCCGGAAAAAGGCACTTGGCCTTATTTTCGGGGGATGTCTTGACAGAAGACAGGCAGCGTGCGTCTCCTCCACCTCCCTGGAGCCCCCCCCTTACGTGCCCCGTCATTACGCCCCCTAGTGGTTACAATACCAGGCTGCACAGAGCATCAGGCTGCTCAGCTGTGCTAGTTGAGTATGCCTGCTGTAGCCTGTGAGAGTCTCACGGGACCCGCACGGCAGCCGCCAGGCGCCGGGCGGCCTATGTGGGCCGTGTTTGCAGGCTGCTGGGCCTGTTTTAACGTAGGGGCCTGGAGCGGCAGTTCCGTCCGCCCCTACGTTAATCCGGGCCTGCTTATCGGTACCGTATTGTCTCAGTCCAGGTCTCGCTGGGGCACATTCGGCGGCGCGGTCACAGGGAGCAGGCGGCGGCAGCTTTTCCTCAGGTTCGCGCGGGCTCTCTGACATCCCCCTGCGCACCGTCCCTCAGCAAATACCCGGCCGAAGTCTTGCGTTGCTCCACAGCGCTGCAGCCAATCAGTGAGCTGCGAGGCGCCACCGCCCCAACGGTCTCTACGGTAGAAGCTCCGGATCCTTCTGCAACATTTCATGGACGGAACTGTAGCAACGGTGAGGCCCTATTTTCGGGGGAGGATTTATTTTCGGGTAGGAATTATTTTCGGGGGATGACTTATATAACGATATCCTCCGAAAGCAGGCACTAGGCCTTATTTTCGGAGGATGTCTTATTTTCGGGGAAAGACGGTAGCGGGTGCTCTGAAAATGCCTGCTACAGACGCTCATCTGTACCTGCCGCTAGTATTGAATCAGCCTCATAGTAACATATGAGCCAATTTTTCTGTTACCTTTACAATTCTTTTTTTTTTACTTTTGCTTGAGGATACCCCAAAAGGCTCTCAATAGGGTTAAGGCCATGGGCGGATGGTGTCCTTCAATGCCCATAGCAGCCAATGAGGTATTCTTTACAGCATGGGATTGCATTGTCATGCATGCATTCTGATATAGGGTGCCTGTCCCCTAAAACCCCCCGTGGAAATCCCTGAAATAAAGGCAGAACCTCACCTCCATGAGTCAGCAGCCACTGTGGTACCGGTGAAAAAAGGAGGAAAAATGGCAACATGCGTGTCCTGATGATGATGACCTAAACTTCTACACAGGTAAGTTTTCACTTCGATATTCATAGCATTTCCAAACAAGGTTTCAAGTGGACAGGTATCACAAATCCTGGGGTACAGATTGGCACGAGGGCCACTGTAGGGTTTGAGTCTGCTTTAAAGTGAACTTACACCTAGCTAACTTGCTGCATCCCCCAACCTTAAGTTGAGATGCCAGTCATCACGCAGACAAAAACTATGCTCCCGGCACTTCCAAGGCACAGGGATAAATATATATATATATATATATATATATATATATATATATATATATATTTGTATATTTTCATTTTTTTTTTATTTGAAGATTTATTCATTATTACAACCGTCAGCATTGAGCTAGGTACATCGAAACAGCTGAGTTCAGTGTTACTTTGAAACTGCCGGAAACAGACACTGGTACATTGTAATAGCAGCCGTGTGCCTCACTGTTGGTAACACAGCAGGCAGCTGATCGTCTTTTTACAATGTAACAGCAGGACTCTGCCCAGCTTGTTAAACTGTACAGCGTAGAAGCAGTGCAAGTATTCTGTCATTAGAGCTAATTATTCTCCAGGTGTAAATGCTGCTGATATGGGCAGGCTGATTCATCACTAACGCCAGGTAGCGACAGATGAGCGTCTGTAGCAGGCATTTTCAGAGCACCCGCTAGTAGTCACTGTGCTCAGCCGTGGGTCGCTACTTCATAGCTGTTCAGTAATGTTGAATACATTGTGAGGAGTCGCTATTTGACCAGTACAGCGCTGTATGGGAGCGCATGTTAGCGACTGCTCATAGCGACCGACAACATATTCAACAAAAAAAACAGCCTCACAAATCTCTGGCGCTGAAAAATGATTGTTTGAAGCCCAGAGCGCAGGAGGCGGTGTGTTTAAAGTCTGTTTTTCAGCATCTATCCACTAGTAACAAAGCGAAAACATATGGAATTACATTGTAGCAACATTGTTAACAGGAACACTTTAATGGCAGACCTGTAATGTCATTTCTGAAGAAATATATATAAAATTAAAACATTGTAAAAAAACTGCTTTTTCAGCTTTTTCAATCACAGAATTTTGATTGTGATTTTTTAAAAAAAAAAACAAAAAACCAAAACCCTGTTTAAAAAGAAGAAAAGGTTTGTCCATTGAAATGTATGGGAGAGGGACAGGTAGCGAGAGGTCATACCTGGCGCTGTGCAAGGCTGAGCGCTGGGCGCTGTTCGCTGAGGCTGTGAAAATGATGAATCAGATGCTACATGGCGCTATCCCAGTCGCTAAACAGATTCTGTTTGATAAATGTGTAATTGCGTGTCGTGTCCGGCGTTCACCATTCCCTACCTGTCGCTACCTCTCATTAACCAGCCACACTACCTGACGCTATCCCTTCTTAAATAAGAGCCTAATGTTGCTACAATGTAATTCCATATGTTTTCCCTTTGTTACTAGTGGATAGATGCCGAAAAACAGACTTTAAATGCAAAGCCTCCTGCTCTCTGGGCTTCAAACAAGCATTTATCAGCGCCAGAGTTTTGTGAGGCTGTTTTTATTGCTGAATATGGTGTGAGTCGGTCGCTATGATCAGTCACTATTATGCGCTCCCATACAGCGCTGTACTGGTCAAATAGCGACTCCTCACAATGTATTCAACATTACTGGACAGCGACTGAGTCGCTATGAAGTAGCGACCCACGGCTGAGCACAGTGACTACTAGCGGGCGCTCTGAAAATGCCGGCTACAGACACTCATCGCTACCTGGCATTAGTGATGAATCAGCCTGCCCGCATTGAGCTACCTACTCACCTAGAGTGTCTAAATCGGGCTGTAGCTGGATGTCGCCAATGAATTATATTACACTGCTATAAATAAAATACATACTGTTCTCCAATACAATATACTGTATGGAAAATATTCAACAATAGGTATATAATGTATCAAAAAATTACCAAATACCAGAATGTCAGAATATACCCCAACTAGTCAAATAACATACCTGCTTCACCGTGCTTTCAGTCTGAGAATATATTTTTCTGATCCCCAGAACAGTTGTTATATACACGAAGGGAGAAAATAATTGTTACATAATTGTCCTAAATAATCCACCACAGTCATTATTTGTTATTAGAGATGAGCGAACTTTTGAAAAATTCGATTCGACTGATTCGCCGAATTTTCCGACAAAAATCGTTTCGACCCGAATAAATTCGCGACGAATCGCTATTAAAAACGGCTATTTCTGAGCCTCCTACAGCCTCAATAGGGTTGTAAACCATTCAGCCTTGCTGTAACACGCACAGGATGCGTGCTGGGTTTGTTAAATAATACTTTGAAGAAATATCACATGCAGATCAGAGGCATCGCTAATAGAATCGCAGAGCGGCACAATTGCAGAGAGTTGAAGTGGCATCACTATGAGGGGCAGAAGGAGCCCAAATATACACTGGAGTTGGCCTCAGGAGCCCAAAAATTGGATGAATCACACCCTGGAGTTGGCAGAAGTTGGCAGCAGCAGCAGGAGCCCAAATATACACTGGAGTTGGCTTCAGGAGCCCAAAAATTGGATGAATCACACCCTGGAGTTGGCAGAAGTTGGCAGCAGCAGGAGCAGGAGCCCAAATATACACTGGAGTTGGCCTCAGGAGCCCAAAAATTGGATGAATCACACCCTGGAGTTGGCAGAAGTTGGCAGCAGCAGCAGCAGGAGCCCAAATATACACTGGAGTTGGCCTCAGGAGCCCAAAAATTGGATGAATCACACCCTGGAGTTGGCAGGAGTTGACAGTAGTAGCAGCAGGAGCCCAAATATACACTGGAGTTGGCCTCAGGAGCCCAAAAATTGGATGAATCACACCCTGGAGTTGGCAGAAGTTGGCAGCAGCAGCAGCAGGAGCCCAAATATACACTGGAGTTGGCCTCAGGAGCCCAAAAATTGGATGAATCACACCCTGGAGTTGGCAGAAGTTGGCAGCAGCAGCAGCAGGAGCCCAAATATACACTGGAGTTGGCTTCAGGAGCCCAAAAATTGGATGAATCACACCCTGGAGTTGGCAGGAGTTGACAGTAGTAGCAGCAGGAGCCCAAATATACACTGGAGTTGGCTTCAGGAGCCCAAAAATTGGATGAATCACACCCTGGAGTTGGCAGAAGTTGGCAGCAGCAGCAGCAGGAGCCCAAATATACACTGGAGTTGGCCTCAGGAGCCCAAAAATTGGATGAATCACACCCTGGAGTTGGCAGAAGTTGGCAGTAGTAGCAGCAGGAGCCCAAATATACACTGGAGTTGGCCTCAGGAGCCCAAAAATTGGATGAATCACACCCTGGAGTTGGCAGAAGTTGGCAGTAGTAGCAGCAGGAGCCCAAATATACACTGGAGTTGGCTTCAGGAGCCCAAAAATTGGATGAATCACACCCTGGAGTTGGCAGAAGTTGGCAGTAGCAGCAGCAGGAGCCCAAATATACACTGGAGTTGGCTTCAGGAGCCCAAAAATTGGATGAATCACACCCTGGAGTTGGCAGGAGTTGACAGTAGCAGCAGCAGGAGCCCAAATATACACTGGAGTTGGCCTCAGGAGCCCAAAAATTGGATGAATCACACCCTGGAGTTGGCAGGAGTTGACAGTAGCAGCAGCAGGAGCCCAAATATACACTGGAGTTGGCTTCAGGAGCCCAAAAATTGGATGAATCACACCCTGGAGTTGGCAGAAGTTGGCAGCAGCAGCAGCAGCAGGAGCCCAAATATACACTGGAGTTGGCTTCAGGAGCCCAAAAATTGGATGAATCACACCCTGGAGTTGGCAGAAGTTGGCAGCAGCAGCAGCAGCAGGAGCCCAAATATACACTGGAGTTGGCTTCAGGAGCCCAAAAATTGGATGAATCACACCCTGGAGTTGGCAGGAGTTGACAGTAGCAGCAGCAGGAGCCCAAATATACACTGGAGTTGGCTTCAGGAGCCCAAAAATTGGATGAATCACACCCTGGAGTTGGCAGAAGTTGGCAGCAGCAGCAGCAGCAGGAGCCCAAATATACACTGGAGTTGGCTTCAGGAGCCCAAAAATTGGATGAATCACACCCTGGAGTTGGCAGAAGTTGGCAGCAGCAGCAGCAGCAGGAGCCCAAATATACACTGGAGTTGGCTTCAGGAGCCCAAAAATTGGATGAATCACACCCTGGAGTTGGCAGAAGTTGGCAGCAGCAGCAGCAGCAGGAGCCCAAATATACACTGGAGTTGGCTTCAGGAGCCCAAAAATTGGATGAATCACACCCTGGAGTTGGCAGAAGTTGGCAGTAGCAGCAGCAGGAGCCCAAATATACACTGGAGTTGGCTTCAGGAGCCCAAAAATTGGATGAATCACACCCTGGAGTTGGCAGGAGTTGACAGTAGCAGCAGCAGGAGCCCAAATATACACTGGAGTTGGCTTCAGGAGCCCAAAAATTGGATGAATCACACCCTGGAGTTGGCAGGAGTTGACAGTAGCAGCAGCAGGAGCCCAAATATACACTGGAGTTGGCTTCAGGAGCCCAAAAATTGGATGAATCACACCCTGGAGTTGGCAGGAGTTGACAGTAGCAGCAGCAGGAGCCCAAATATACACTGGAGTTGGCTTCAGGAGCCCAAAAATTGGATGAATCACACCCTGGAGTTGGCAGAAGTTGGCAGTAGTAGCAGCAGGAGCCCAAATATACACTGGAGTTGGCTTCAGGAGCCCAAAAATTGGATGAATCACACCCTGGAGTTGGCAGGAGTTGACAGTAGCAGCAGCAGGAGCCCAAATATACACTGGAGTTGGCCTCAGGAGCCCAAAAATTGGATGAATCACACCCTGGAGTTGGCAGGAGTTGACAGTAGTAGCAGCAGGAGCCCAAATATACACTGGAGTTGGCTTCAGGAGCCCAAAAATTGGATGAATCACACCCTGGAGTTGGCAGAAGTTGGCAGTAGCAGCAGCAGGAGCCCAAAAAATGGCCTAAAGACATAAATATGTTTTGCACCATTTGTAAAGTGTAAAACGTGGCACCATGCTGAATCTAGTCGCATGCATCAGGCATTGGTGGGTGGAAATCCTGGCTGATCCATCCCTGATTCATTTTGACAAAGGTGAGTCTCTCCACATTTTTAGTTGACAGACGAGTTCTCCTCGCCGTAACTATGGCCCCCGCCGCACTAAACACCCGCTCAGATGGCACGCTACTTGCCGGGCAGGACAGCTTTTCCAGGGCAAACTCTGCTAGTTGCGGCCACAAATCAAGTTTGGCTGCCCAGAAGTCCAGCGGATCCTCAAGGTGTGTTGGCATGGTCATGTCAAAGTATGACATGACCTGCTGGTTCAGGTCCTGCTCCAGGTCTTCCTGCTGCTCATGAGTAGCCTCACTATGCGGGTGTAGAAAGCTACTCATTAGCGACTGAAGACTGAGGCTGCTGCTGCTGATGGAGCTTCTGCTGCTGCTGCTGCCAACCCCCCCAGCGGCCATGGCAGTGGAAGGTGAGCGCAGAGGTCCCCTCGAGTCAGACCTGCGAGAGTATGGACCATGGCGCAGATAGGCATCGGCCAACTGCCTACGTAGAATGTCTTTGTAGTAGTTGAGTTTGTCCTCCCTCTCGGTGGGTTTAAAAAATGCCCCCATTTTGTGCCGGAAGCGAGGGTCCAATAAGGTGGACAGCCAGAAGTCATCCCGCCGACAGATGGAAACAATTCTGGGGTCACTACGCAAGCATGTGAGCATGCTTCGTGCCATTTGCGCAAGTGACTCGGATGGACTACCTGTCTCCATCTCCACTGCATACTGCCACGGTGTGCCCGGGTCCTCTGTCTCTCCTTCCTCAAAAACCTCTAGCTCCTCTGGCTGCTCCTGCTCCTCCTCTCCTGTCCGCTGACTAGATAAACCAGCCATTTCGCCAAGCCTAAACTGTGTTTCGCTGGGCAACTCCTCCTCCTCCTCTTCCTCCTCCTCCTCCTCCAGTTCAGCTCCAACGGGGTTCATGTGGCCGTAAGATGTAAACGCCATGTCTCCAGTGCCCTGACCAGCCATGGTTTCCAACATGTGCTGTAGTACATGAAGCAGTGGAATCACGTCGTTCATCCCGTAATCCTGCCGACTGACAAATAAAGTGGCTTCCTCAAAGGGCCTGAGCAAACGGCAGGTGTCACGTATGAGCTGCCACTGGTTGACATTGAAGTTACACAGGGGAGTCCCCCTATCTGCTTGGATCATCAGGAAATCCGTGATGGCTTTTCTCTGTTCATATAATCGGTCCAACATGTGAAGGGTGGAATTCCAACGGGTGGAAACATCGCAAATCAGACTATGTTGGGGGATACCATTCTGACGCTGTAGCTCAAGAAGGGTGTGTTTGGCGGTGTAGGAGTGGCTGAAGTGCATGCAAAGTTTCCGTGAAGTTGTTAGGATGTCCTGCAGATGGGGGGAACACTTCAGAAACCGCTTGACAACCAGATTGAAGACGTGAGCCATGCAGGGGGCATGGGTCAGGCTTCCTTGGCGCAGCGCAGACAAAATGTTCTTCCCATTGTCGGTAACCATGATTCCCATTTTAAGTTTTCTCGGAGTAAGCCATGTTTGGATTTCCTGATGAATACATTTAAGCAGTTCCTCCCCTGTGTGACTCCGTTCGCCAAGACAAACCATGTGAAGCACTGCGTGACACCTCCGTGCCCTGCACACATGGTAGACTGGAGGGGCACTGAGACTTGAGCCTACAGTGGAGGGTGAGGAGATGGCGGAGGATGAGGAGGCCGAGTCGCACGGTGTCACAGGCCCAATGGGCAGAGAGCGCGGAGGCCGAAGCGGCGTGACCTGTCCAAGTTGCTGCTGCAAAGGGACCACATTCACCCAGTGGGCCGTAAACGACATGTACTGCCCCTGACCGTAGTTACAGCTCCAGATGTCGGCGCTGCCATGTATTTTGCTACACACCGACAGGCTCAAGGACTGGCCCACCTTCTGTTCAACAAAAGTGTGCAGCGCTGGTACTGCCTTCTTGGCAAAGAAATGACGGCTTGGGACTCTCCACCTCGGCTCGGCACAAGCCATCAGTTCTCTGAAAGGTGCAGATTCCACCACCTGAAAAGGGAGCGACTGCAGCACCAGCAACTTGGACAGGAGCACATTCAGCTTCTGCGCCGTAGGATGAGTGGGCGCATACTGCTGTCTCTTGGACATGGCTTCGCTGATGGATTGCTGGCGGGATGCATGACTTGGAGGAGGAGGAGGAGGAGCAGGAGCGACAGAGGATGGGTGTGACGCACAGCTGCCTTCGGCTGAGGTGCTGGAGCCTTGGCTGGCAGAAATTGGGAGCTCACTTGGTGAGGAAGCAGACTGGACCACCCCTTGGGAGCCTCGGTTCTCGTTTTATGGTGACGCATCATATGTTGACGCAGGGCCGTGGTGCCAACATTTGGACCCTGGCCACGCTTCACCTTTTGCCTACATATCTTGCATGTGGCCATGTTACCCTCCTGCGGATGCCTCAGGAAAAACTGCCACACTGCCGAGTAGCTACTTTTCCCACCCCCTGGCCTCACTGATTCACTGCTGCTGTTGCCAACTCCAGGAACCCCTGCTCCACTACCTCCCGATAAGGTAGACTGCCGCACAGCAGGTGCTCTACCCCGGCCCCGGCCCCGGCCGGCTCCAGCCTTTGGAATTGTGCCCCCATGCTGACTGCTACCACCTTGCTGCCTCAGCTGCTGACTCCGGGGCAACCTGCGCCCCTCTTCTCCTGATGATGACGATGAAGCCCCTTCATCACCCGGCTCCCAAGTGCGATCGGCTTCATCGTCATCATCATCATCATCACCGGGTTGTGGCTGTACGTCACTGATGTTCGTGGATTCGTCAACAGTGTCTGGCGCAGGAGCTGGAACGCTCGCAGCACCCACGACACTGTCCACATCACTATTTGTCTGCCTAGCTAAAGAAGCCACCTCCATTTCTTGGCTGGGCAGTAGCTGCTGACTGTCCTCCTGTATCTGATCGTCCTCCTCACTAAAGAGTGGAGCTGAACCCAAAGCATAGGATACGTCGCTGGGGGAGGGAACGGCGTAGGACAGAGGCAATGGGAGGACAGGGACTGCTCTCGGGGCATGCCAACTCAGGGTTGTGTCAGAGGAACCTACCGACCCTAGACTGGGGGTCTCAGATGTAAGTTGTGATGATGTTGTTGATGAGCGCGTCAGCCAATCTACCACGGCAGATGCGTTACTGGTGGAGACCCGACCGCTAGCAGATACTGGCAGATTAGGTCTCTCAGCGTGACTCCTGCTGCTACTGGCCCCCAGTCTGATGCGAGCTCTGCCTGCGGAATCTTGGCCTCTGCCACTCCTCTTTTCACTTCCAGGCACTTGTCTGCCCGACATAGTCTAACTGGCGTGGTAGTAGGTGATATTTTAAGAACCCCCAGGCAGCAGTGGGTCTATATAAAACAGAATATAATGCACACCAAAAGTGAGCAGTAACACTCAGCCTCCAACAGGCCTGCTTAGTGTAAATAAGAGAGCTGCTTAGTGTAAATAAAGAGGGGTATGCTATGTTACAGAATGGGATGCCTCAACAGAAGTGCACCTGGCAGGCAGCAGTAAGCCTATGCCCAGCAAAAGTGTCTTATAATATAAATATAATAAGAGCAAATGCTTATATGGTCTTAAACAGAGGCTGCTTTAGTCACAGAATGGGATGCCCTGGGCAGGAATGGACCTGGCAGGGTCCAGTAGGGCTTTGGCCAGCAAAAGTGTCTTTATCAGGCTAATTTCAAATATGATAAGAGCAAATGCTTATATGGTCTTAAACAGAGGCTGCTGTAGTCACAGAATGGGATGCCCCGGGCAGGAATCGACCTGGCAGGGTCCAGTAGGGCTTTGGCCAGCAAAAGTGTCTTTATCAGGCCTGATTTCTATGAGAATAAGTGCAAATGTTTATTATGCTATTAAATAGAGGCTGCTTTAGTCACAGAATGGGATGCCAGTGCCACAAAAACCAGAGAGCATGCACAGCAAAAGTGTCTTTATCAGGCCTGATTTCTATGAGAATAAGTGCAAATGTTTATTATGCTATTAAATAGAGGCTGCTTTAGTCACAGAATGGGATGCCAGTGCCACAAAAACCAGAGAGCATGCACAGCAAAAGTGTCTTTATCAGGCCTGATTTCTATGAGAATAAGTGCAAATGTTTATTATGCTATTAAATAGAGGCTGCTTTAGTCACAGAATGGGATGCCAGTGCCACAAAAACCAGAGAGCATGCACAGCAAAAGTGTCTTTATCAGGCCTGATTTCTATGAGAATAAGTGCAAATGTTTATTATGCTATTAAATAGAGGCTGCTTTAGTCACAGAATGGGATGCCAGTGCCACAAAAACCAGAGAGCATGCACAGCAAAAGTGTCTTTATCAGGCCTGATTTCTATGAGAATAAGTGCAAATGTTTATTATGCTATTAAATAGAGGCTGCTTTAGTCACAGAATGGGATGCCAGTGCCACAAAAACCAGAGAGCATGCACAGCAAAAGTGTCTTTATCAGGCCTGATTTCTATGAGAATAAGTGCAAATGTTTATTATGCTATTAAATAGAGGCTGCTTTAGTCACAGAATGGGATGCCAGTGCCACAAAAACCAGAGAGCATGCACAGCAAAAGTGTCTTTATCAGGCCTGATTTCTATGAGAATAAGTGCAAATGTTTATTATGCTATTAAATAGAGGCTGCTTTAGTCACAGAATGGGATGCCAGTGCCACAAAAACCAGAGAGCATGCACAGCAAAAGTGTCTTTATCAGGCCTGATTTCTATGAGAATAAGTGCAAATGTTTATTATGCTATTAAATAGAGGCTGCTTTAGTCACAGAATGGGATGCCAGTGCCACAAAAACCAGAGAGCATGCACAGCAAAAGTGTCTTTATCAGGCCTGATTTCTATGAGAATAAGTGCAAATGTTTATTATGCTATTAAATAGAGGCTGCTTTAGTCACAGAATGGGATGCCAGTGCCACAAAAACCAGAGAGCATGCACAGCAAAAGTGTCTTTATCAGGCCTGATTTCTATGAGAATAAGTGCAAATGTTTATTATGCTATTAAATAGAGGCTGCTTTAGTCACGGAATGGGATGCCAGTGCCACAAAAACCAGAGAGCATGCACAGCAAAAGTGTCTTTATCAGGCCTGATTTCTATGAGAATAAGTGCAAATGTTTATTATGCTATTAAATAGAGGCTGCTTTAGTCACAGAATGGGATGCCAGTGCCACAAAAACCAGAGAGCATGCACAGCAAAAGTGTCTTTATCAGGCCTGATTTCTATGAGAATAAGTGCAAATGTTTATTATGCTATTAAATAGAGGCTGCTTTAGTCACAGAATGGGATGCCAGTGCCACAAAAACCAGAGAGCATGCACAGCAAAAGTGTCTTTATCAGGCCTGATTTCTATGAGAATAAGTGCAAATGTTTATTATGCTATTAAATAGAGGCTGCTTTAGTCACAGAATGGGATGCCAGTGCCACAAAAACCAGAGAGCATGCACAGCAAAAGTGTCTTTATCAGGCCTGATTTCTATGAGAATAAGTGCAAATGTTTATTATGCTATTAAATAGAGGCTGCTTTAGTCACAGAATGGGATGCCAGTGCCACAAAAACCAGAGAGCATGCACAGCAAAAGTGTCTTTATCAGGCCTGATTTCTATGAGAATAAGTGCAAATGTTTATTATGCTATTAAATAGAGGCTGCTTTAGTCACGGAATGGGATGCCAGTGCCACAAAAACCAGAGAGCATGCACAGCAAAAGTGTCTTTATCAGGCCTGATTTCTATGAGAATAAGTGCAAATGTTTATTATGCTATTAAATAGAGGCTGCTTTAGTCACAGAATGGGATGCCAGTGCCACAAAAACCAGAGAGCATGCACAGCAAAAGTGTCTTTATCAGGCCTGATTTCTATGAGAATAAGTGCAAATGTTTATTATGCTATTAAATAGAGGCTGCTTTAGTCACAGAATGGGATGCCAGTGCCACAAAAACCAGAGAGCATGCACAGCAAAAGTGTCTTTATCAGGCCTGATTTCTATGAGAATAAGTGCAAATGTTTATTATGCTATTAAATAGAGACTGCTTTAGTCACAGAATGGGATGCCAGTGCCACAAAAACCAGAGAGCATGCACAGCAAAAGTGTCTTTATCAGGCCTGATTTCTATGAGAATAAGTGCAAATGTTTATTATGCTATTAAATAGAGGCTGCTTTAGTCACAGAATGGGATGCCAGTGCCACAAAAACCAGAGAGCATGCACAGCAAAAGTGTCTTTATCAGGCCTGATTTCTATGAGAATAAGTGCAAATGTTTATTATGCTATTAAATAGAGGCTGCTTTAGTCACAGAATGGGATGCCAGTGCCACAAAAACCAGAGAGCATGCACAGCAAAAGTGTCTTTATCAGGCCTGATTTCTATGAGAATAAGTGCAAATGTTTATTATGCTATTAAATAGAGGCTGCTTTAGTCACAGAATGGGATGCCAGTGCCACAAAAACCAGAGAGCATGCACAGCAAAAGTGTCTTTATCAGGCCTGATTTCTATGAGAATAAGTGCAAATGTTTATTATGCTATTAAATAGAGGCTGCTTTAGTCACAGAATGGGATGCCAGTGCCACAAAAACCAGAGAGCATGCACAGCAAAAGTGTCTTTATCAGGCCTGATTTCTATGAGAATAAGTGCAAATGTTTATTATGCTATTAAATAGAGGCTGCTTTAGTCACAGAATGGGATGCCAGTGCCACAAAAACCAGAGAGCATGCACAGCAAAAGTGTCTTTATCAGGCCTGATTTCTATGAGAATAAGTGCAAATGTTTATTATGCTATTAAATAGAGGCTGCTTTAGTCACAGAATGGGATGCCAGTGCCACAAAAACCAGAGAGCATGCACAGCAAAAGTGTCTTTATCAGGCCTGATTTCTATGAGAATAAGTGCAAATGTTTATTATGCTATTAAATAGAGGCTGCTTTAGTCACAGAATGGGATGCCAGTGCCACAAAAACCAGAGAGCATGCACAGCAAAAGTGTCTTTATCAGGCCTGATTTCTATGAGAATAAGTGCAAATGGTTATTATGCTATTAAATAGAGGCTGCTTTAGTCACAGAATGGGATGCCAGTGCCACAAAAACCAGAGAGCATGCACAGCAAAAGTGTCTTTATCAGGCCTGATTTCTATGAGAATAAGTGCAAATGTTTATTATGCTATTAAATAGAGGCTGCTTTAGTCACAGAATGGGATGCCAGTGCCACAAAAACCAGAGAGCATGCACAGCAAAAGTGTCTTTATCAGGCCTGATTTCTATGAGAATAAGTGCAAATGTTTATTATGCTATTAAATAGAGGCTGCTTTAGTCACAGAATGGGATGCCAGTGCCACAAAAACCAGAGAGCATGCACAGCAAAAGTGTCTTTATCAGGCCTGATTTCTATGAGAATAAGTGCAAATGTTTATTATGCTATTAAATAGAGGCTGCTTTAGTCACAGAATGGGATGCCAGTGCCACAAAAACCAGAGAGCATGCACAGCAAAAGTGTCTTTATCAGGCCTGATTTCTATGAGAATAAGTGCAAATGTTTATTATGCTATTAAATAGAGGCTGCTTTAGTCACGGAATGGGATGCCAGTGCCACAAAAACCAGAGAGCATGCACAGCAAAAGTGTCTTTATCAGGCCTGATTTCTATGAGAATAAGTGCAAATGTTTATTATGCTATTAAATAGAGGCTGCTTTAGTCACAGAATGGGATGCCAGTGCCACAAAAACCAGAGAGCATGCACAGCAAAAGTGTCTTTATCAGGCCTGATTTCTATGAGAATAAGTGCAAATGTTTATTATGCTATTAAATAGAGGCTGCTTTAGTCACAGAATGGGATGCCAGTGCCACAAAAACCAGAGAGCATGCACAGCAAAAGTGTCTTTATCAGGCCTGATTTCTATGAGAATAAGTGCAAATGGTTATTATGCTATTAAATAGAGGCTGCTTTAGTCACAGAATGGGATGCCAGTGCCACAAAAACCAGAGAGCATGCACAGCAAAAGTGTCTTTATCAGGCCTGATTTCTATGAGAATAAGTGCAAATGGTTATTATGCTATTAAATAGAGGCTGCTTTAGTCACAGAATGGGATGCCAGTGCCACAAAAACCAGAGAGCATGCACAGCAAAAGTGTCTTTATCAGGCCTGATTTCTATGAGAATAAGTGCAAATGTTTATTATGCTATTAAATAGAGGCTGCTTTAGTCACAGAATGGGATGCCAGTGCCACAAAAACCAGAGAGCATGCACAGCAAAAGTGTCTTTATCAGGCCTGATTTCTATGAGAATAAGTGCAAATGTTTATTATGCTATTAAATAGAGGCTGCTTTAGTCACAGAATGGGATGCCAGTGCCACAAAAACCAGAGAGCATGCACAGCAAAAGTGTCTTTATCAGGCCTGATTTCTATGAGAATAAGTGCAAATGTTTATTATGCTATTAAATAGAGGCTGCTTTAGTCACAGAATGGGATGCCAGTGCCACAAAAACCAGAGAGCATGCACAGCAAAAGTGTCTTTATCAGGCCTGATTTCTATGAGAATAAGTGCAAATGGTTATTATGCTATTAAATAGAGGCTGCTTTAGTCACAGAATGGGATGCCAGTGCCACAAAAACCAGAGAGCATGCACAGCAAAAGTGTCTTTATCAGGCCTGATTTCTATGAGAATAAGTGCAAATGTTTATTATGCTATTAAATAGAGGCTGCTTTAGTCACAGAATGGGATGCCAGTGCCACAAAAACCAGAGAGCATGCACAGCAAAAGTGTCTTTATCAGGCCTGATTTCTATGAGAATAAGTGCAAATGTTTATTATGCTATTAAATAGAGGCTGCTTTAGTCACAGAATGGGATGCCAGTGCCACAAAAACCAGAGAGCATGCACAGCAAAAGTGTCTTTATCAGGCCTGATTTCTATGAGAATAAGTGCAAATGTTTATTATGCTATTAAATAGAGGCTGCTTTAGTCACAGAATGGGATGCCAGTGCCACAAAAACCAGAGAGCATGCACAGCAAAAGTGTCTTTATCAGGCCTGATTTCTATGAGAATAAGTGCAAATGTTTATTATGCTATTAAATAGAGGCTGCTTTAGTCACAGAATGGGATGCCAGTGCCACAAAAACCAGAGAGCATGCACAGCAAAAGTGTCTTTATCAGGCCTGATTTCTATGAGAATAAGTGCAAATGTTTATTATGCTATTAAATAGAGGCTGCTTTAGTCACAGAATGGGATGCCAGTGCCACAAAAACCAGAGAGCATGCACAGCAAAAGTGTCTTTATCAGGCCTGATTTCTATGAGAATAAGTGCAAATGTTTATTATGCTATTAAATAGAGGCTGCTTTAGTCACAGAATGGGATGCCTCACAGCAGACTTAAGATCAGTTCAGTATATATGCACAGTTAGTTACTATAAGCAGCCTGAAAACGCTAACAAAGGCTGGATGAAAAAAAAAAATTCTCCCTGTCAGCCAGCTCCGTTTTTCCTACCTTTCCCTGGCTTTCTGTCTGTCTCCTGTCTGTCTCCTGCCTGTCTCCTGCCTGTCTCCAGCCTGTCCCTGTCTGTCCCTGTCTCCAGCCTGTCTCCAGCCTGTCTAACTGCCTCAGCTACACAGCGTTCTGTCTGTCTGTCACGAATGCAATAGAGAAATGAGGAAAAGCAAGATGGCCGCCGTTAAATACCGGGCTTGCTGGCTGCTGATAGGCTGCATGTGACTGCCCCAGCTTGCACTGGCGCGGGATACATGTCCAGACATGTCCCGCCCGCCATCTTAGAATGCCTGTAATGTAAATGAATGGATGTTAAAGGAAAACTTCGAGTGATCGAATCGCGGGGAAATTCGGATTCGATCCGAATCGAATTTTTCCTGAAATTCGGATCGAATCCGGGTTCGTCCGGATCGATTCGCTCATCCCTATTTGTTATCCCAGCAGTGTTTTTCCAGAAACTAATCATTGTGGCGCACCCAGCTATGGTGACATGTTTATTAGATGCAATACTAATCGTGAAGATGATAATTATTGTTATTGCAGTATCCAAGGTGTCTTTGTACTTTTTTGCATATGTTCATAACAGGTGTTGTTTGGATTGGGCTGGGTTGAAATTAAAGCTTCTATCTTGGATAATACAAAAAAAAAAAAAAAAAAAAAATGTACTGTTGCTTCACTGCAACAGATCGCTCTGTGTTTGGATCGTCACCTGACCTGATGATCTGAGCCCACCATGCACAATCGCCACAATCACTCCCTGCATATTTTTTTGGGTTGTTCACGGTTTGCAAATGAAAGAAACTGCAAATTCGTAGTGAATGGAAAATGTGTGATGCCCCGCGGGACACCTGCCTTCAGGTGAGTTGGCAACCCCCAATCTCTGCCACTGCTTCTGCTTTTAATCAAGCTGATGTTCGCTGGATACGCCTCACCGGACACAGTTGCCCACGGGTCCTATTTAGTGCAAAGGATGCCAACAGTTGAAGGCAGATGAACCAGGGTCACATACAGGGTATCGGTCCTCCAGGCGTCTAGGTAAGAAAAATTGAGCAGATGGATGGCTGAGGATAGCCAAGGGGGTCAGAACCAGGGAGTCAGAAGTATTGAGTTATCCAGAGGGTCAGGTGAAATCTTTGTCAAGTAGGCAGAGTTCGGTCCAGGTGGCAAACAGGGATGGTCAGATGGAGCAGAGTTAGTAATAGATATTAAATGGCCGAAACACAGGAAACACCCTTAGCATGGAAACGTTATCACGGGCAAAGTGGACTGGGCTAGGTTCCTATTTAAGTAATTCCATGGGCTGGTTAGCACTGACTGGTGAGCTTGACTAGCTCTCTAATCAGGTCACCTACCACTGGCGACGCAGCATCTCCTCAGAGCAAACTCCACTGACAGGCTACAGGGTAGCGAGGGTGGTGCCAGCCTGCCAGGGAGTGCCATGCAGCCCGGACAGACCCAGAGGCAATCAATGCGGGATGTCTGGTTCAGGAAAGGTTCTTAGAGCATGTAGCTGAGTTGCAGGCACTGCAACAACTGGGTCAAACACTAGATAAAGAGAAATAGCAACCATAAGCCAACCCAAAGCTACAGCTATAACAGACAGTGAATGTGCACACTAAATCGGGCCAGAGTGAGGGGGATTGGCCAGGGCATCAAAGGGTCAATGCAACCACACTAAAAACGCTAATCCTTTCATGAGATGAGATCTAATGGCTCCAATTACAAATCAATCAGTATGATGTGCTACCATTTGTTATTGTAGGCTGCAAATCTACATTTGAATATAGTGTAACAGTCAGTTTATACATTGTTTTGAAACATTATTTAAACTTAGGTAATCAGCCTAATAGTACATCTCAGATAGGCACTTACCTGCACGGCCCGAAGGTTTATAAACCTATCCTGGGCCGGTGACTTAATCCTGCTCAACTAGGTTGAATTCCACCCTGTACGCTGGATGTCAGCAGTCTTCTTAATGGGCGGCGGGTGTGCGGCAGTGATTACAGATGGGGCCGCTCACATATTCCTTCAGGTCCTTTATTTAACTAAATACTTGGTAAACTTCAACAAAAAAGATTGATAGGAAAAGTCCCACCGCTGGTGCGGTTTTACTGGTCCCTTCAGAGCTGATTAGCCTACAATTGATTAAGGGCTAATAGCCCAGAAACATGGGCAGGGCTCATTGGCCCGTTTAAATGTACCTATGGGCGGAGGGCATAAAAGACTTGCAAGCACGCAAGATGCTGGGGATGCAAGAGCATCTAGAGGGGTGTGACACTGCCACATGTTGCCTGGGTGTTGGTCAGCTCAGGGCGGCCAACCAAGGATGCAGCTGGAACATGGAGCAGGTAAGTGAAGCTGTGTGACAAAAGGATTGCTTGCTAATAGGGTTGTGTGCTGTGGCTCCTTTAAGATTTGCTGAATCATTGTAAGCTTGTTGAGGTTGATAGTAGTTATCAGTCTCCCAACACTTTTCACAACTTCATGTGGTTTATTCAGAGGCAGGTATGGCTCCAGGTTCATGTGGGCCCTTGGACAAAACAGTCTCAGTGGGCCTTTGTGTGGTGTGTTCCATCACATGACAAACCATCACCTTTCTGCTCAGTTGCCACAAGTGGGTCCTCTTCTGCCCTCCGATCCTAACTGCCCTTTTCACTGCCATTTGTTCTCTAGTCCTTGTTACCTTCTCTGTTTTTTCCCCCTCTCCAGTTCTGCCGATCACCATCCAGTCTTTGTTGCTTTCTCCACTGCTGTTGATCATCCTCCAATTTTTGTTGTTTTCTCCACTGCCGCTGAATGGTCCACCATTGCTGCAAGTTGTCCTAAAGCCAACCATAAGCTGGTCTGCACACAGGAAACCTGGTTCACCATTACAATAGTTGTGGCCCAGTCTGAGTCTGGCACTTGACAAGGTATTCCCAGCTTTGAGCCTGCCCTGTTCCTAGAATGTGCATTTTAGAGTATTTTTACCTCCCCCAAATCTCAGCAAATCTAAAGCCAACCATAAGCTGGTCTGCACACAGGAAACCTGGTTCACCATTACAATAGTTGTGGCCCAGACTGAGTCTGGCACTTGACAAGGTATTCCCAGCTTTGAGCCTGCCCTGTTCCTAGAATGTGCATTTTAGAGTATTTTTACCTCCCCCAAATCTCAGCAATATGCTGCCCCCCCTTTGATTTTACCTTTGACCAATGTTTACTCACCTCGCCGGGTGATCCATCTCCTGGGTCCCTCAGATTCCGGGCGTCTTTCCGATGGGTGGCGTCATCTTGCATCGTATCAGGCACTGCGCACGGCCCCCAAGCTTAAGCCTGAGCCGCCTGAAATCCCACAAGACTTTGCTGAGTGGCACGGGACTTTGAAGAGCATGACTAAAGCCGTACTGTCCTTTACAGACGGCTAAAACGGACAAGGCAGCCGGATGTTGCCACTGCCTGCTTCCAAAAGATAAGTAGGGGTCAATGGGGGGGGGGATAGGCCCCCTTTTTTTCCTCT
Source organism: Gastrophryne carolinensis (assembly GCA_027917425.1). Taxonomy (NCBI): domain Eukaryota; kingdom Metazoa; phylum Chordata; class Amphibia; order Anura; family Microhylidae; genus Gastrophryne; species Gastrophryne carolinensis. The sequence continues at coordinate 174,236,044 of CM051242.1, forward strand.
TTAAGATAAGTTTATGTAAAAAAAAAGTCGATACCGTCTTACATATCTTAGATGCAAAAAACTTGCTCTTTTGTTTTTTTTATATTTCCCATAAGAGATCTTATCTATCTATCTATCTATCTATCTATCTATCTATCTAAATATATATATATGACACAGCTATTACACAATGGTCTATGCTATCATTCTGGGTGCTGAAGTAATCAATAATTTAGTTCCACAATGCAAAACTGTGTCAGTTCCTTTGTCACTCTCCACCAAGCAGTTATGACAAATATTTAAAAACTGCTCTATGGGTATGGCGTCATCTTTCAATTGTGTCAGGCTAAGATGTCCATCCAGATGATGTTTAGTTGTCAGAAGGTGGCCTGCAAGTTCAATATTTTAGAAATAAGATAGATGTTTAAATGATTGAAGTTCAATGCATCTAAAACATCTTTACATACCTGTGGAGGGCCATGCATTGTATTGTGTATTGTGCATGTATTAGCAGAACATTATCAATGTGGCAGCACCAGCCCACGCTATACGTTCACTAAAAATGGCCTCTTGTTCCCAGCGGCCCACGAAGACATTTTCTGATGATGGCCAGCAAAGTGTGACAGAGGCAGATAGAAGGCACGTATTAAAAGATTGAGAGCAGTGGGGCTACTAGTAGAGAAAAGACCAGAAGAGGATGTTCCTCCATTACAAATCTGATTCCAGCTGGATATGGTTACCATGATTAGAGATGTATTTTGTAGAATACAACTTGTGAAAAATCATTTCAAACAATATGTGTTACAGAATTATGAGGATTTGGGTGATATTGACCTGCTTAACAAAGTCACATCACTACATCACTCACAACAGGGGCTGGCCTTTCCCCATTGGTGGAACATTACATAAACTTCTCTCATTTACACCATCATTTAGCATCTGTCTGGCAATCAAGGTCTTTTTGACATTATGTGTACTGATAATAAACAATTGCCTGTTTCTTTTCTAGGAGCTATTTTTACCAAAATCAAAGCAAATCTTTGAAAAAGAGAGAAGATATAATCATTAAAGTCACTGTCCAGGCTAACCTTCTCCCACTTTATCTTCCTTGTAAAACAAGCCATTTTTAAAGCATCTCAAAATCTCTTGAGTACCATACATAAGTTAAGCCACTTTCTTTGATGCTATTTCTGGTCTGGGAAGGTAATGTAATGACTCAACATTATAGGCCAGGAGCATGAATTTTGTTGGTCATGGGCAGCTTTGGGGCCACTGTGGATTGCAATGCTCAGATTTTTTGTGGTCCTGTAGGAATTGAATTGAAAGGAAGGAGAACTTGTACCTTGCTCTGCAGAAAATGGGGCAGATGCACATGTGACAGACATTAGGTAAGATTGTACATGTCTTATAATTGCTGTTTGGTTTACAGACCCTTTCAGTAAACAGACAAAGGGTGGGTGGCAGATGACTGTTCTTTCTGTGGAATTTTACAGGAAAGAAATTCTGCAACAACTGTCCAGAATGGACAAGTACACCCCCTACCGCTCAACCCCACACTGGACTATTAAGTCAGGCTGGATTAAGTTATATAATCATCATGGCAACAGGGAATTATTTCTCAAGCGTTACAGGACTTCCTACAAGTGGACTTAGTAAAACCAAATTTTGAGACTTTGCCCAAAGTGCATAAAAACTTTGTAGCTCCCCAAATTGGTTGGCATGGGGAGTCTTACTGAACCCTTGTGCACCTATGTTGACATCATGTTACAGCCACAAGCCTTAGGACTGATTTTATATTTTAGGGATTAATCTTTTAAAAAAAATGTGTGGATGCCTGGATAATAATGTTTTATAAGTCCCTTCATACCTTTATTGCCCATGTAAAAGCTTTAAATGCTTTCACCAGTCTGCCATTGGCCTTTTGGCATATGTACTTTACTATGTAAGTTTTTTTTACAGCAGAGAGAAGTTTTAGTGGAGGCAAAATACATGATGTCGGTAGCCATCATGATGTCCTGGGTCCTATTAAGAAGGGAACTCAGGTTTAGAATGTGGGGACTGTGTTGATTGTAATAAGTCCTGGGAAGCATCATCAAGCTTCATGAAGAAAATGGTCTCCTTCAGCAGTCCTCCAGGGTTGACACAGAACCACTATCCAACAGTCACCATAATAATCGAACGGGATGGGAACTGTTTTCTTATCAGTAGTGCCCAGTTAGATAGGATGGCTGCTAATCCTACCTCACCAGTGTGCAATCTTTTTGAGCCGTGGAAGTAGGCTCTTGTAGTGTACCACCACCAGATACCACATCTGCTACCAAGCGTGCAGTATCCTTACAGTCCTTTGCTGGAAATGTCTCCACAGACTGATTATTCTTCCTTTTTCTTTGGAAGTTCTTTGGATAGGTCTATTGATTAGCCCTTCCCCCACACCTTTTCAAATATTTGTTATAGAGAGTATCTATGGAGGTGGGCCTGTTTTTTTTTTTTTTCCATTTTGCTATACTTAATATACCCCAGTACTTGCCACAGTGGATTGTGACTTTGGTATTTTCATATTTATTTAAATATTTTTATTGCACTGTTTGCACTTTAGTAAGCAATAGTGTGATATTACCGCCCAGAACAGGATAAATTCTTCCTTATTATCTTTGGTTTCAGCTTTTGGTATTTACATTTTAAATAGATTTTTGACTGCCTTGTACAGTCGGGGGTTTGTGCTTTATGTTTGTTAGTGTTTGTTGTATTTGGTTGTCTATGGGAGTGATTTACAAACCAAATTACTCGTCCTCGCTGGCCATTCGCTGTGTTTTCGTGAGTTTGCCGTATTTACTAAGCAAACTGGGACACGTGTTTGCTGTATTTATACAGCCATATAATAAGGCTCGGAGGGCCACATCTGGCCCATGGGCCTTAAGTTTGCCACATGTGCACTACAACTAGCGCATCAGTTTACTTTTAGGTTTGTGGCAGTTTTTAATTGAGTTTGTTGTGTATGAGTACAACGTGTTATGTTTTAAGCACTGTATGTTCTTAAAGGAGCACTGTCACAAAAAATGGGCCAATAATAAAAATCCATATAAATATGCTGGATGATGGGAGGAGGGGTCGCTTATACACCCCACATCAAGAAATATCCAGCCAGGTTTGTTTTTATTTTTATTAATGGAAGGAAAAGGAAATCAGGTGACAGGTTCTGTCACCCCTAATACACTAAACCGGTCACCCATGGATTTTATTCCTACCAGGAGAAGAAAACCACAAGCTTGGGGGGGGGGGAGTAAGGGGGTTATTCAGTTTGGGTGGATAACTGACCCCTCCTCTCATTAGCCAACGTGTTTTTAATATTACACAATTTCGCGATAATGCTCCTTTACGAATGTTTTGAACACCATTGTTGTTCATAGCATTGTGTGCTCTTTTTAGTGTTGTGTATAGTGTTGCATTGTATTTGCACTGTATGTTCTTTATAGTTAGTAATGAGAGACACATCCTTATTTCATTATATTAGGGTTGATTCAGAGCCTCCGTGGAAAAAACTATTTTTTTGAGAAAGTAAACTTGCCAGTGCACAGATGTAGCTGCCGTACCTCTTTCTCATGTGTGAAAACTATTGATGACAGATAACTAGTTGAGATATCCAATTTCAATATAATAGTGAGATAAGAAATGTCCCCAGTTGCTATGCTGTCTTTCACACACCAGGTGGTGTATGGGAACATGACCTAACTGCACGTAACTGTAAGTATCATCAAGTTAAATAAAATCTGGTATGAAAACTTTCACTGTTTCCCTGTTACTGAATCACCAGCTAGGAAGACAATAAAAGTCAGTGGCACTTTTATGGAGGGGCCCAGCCAGCAACTGTAAAAACATGAAGCATGTAGGGAGGCAGCTCTCAACTCATACAATGATAAAAAAAAATACATTTTTATGAATTACATATTTATAATCACTACATACAATACACTCAACATATTAAAATCCCTTAAAACACACATAAATGGGACAATAACACACTGGACAAACCAACATGAAGGTGTGTAGGCGATGGGGAGAGTCTCACCACACTAACTGATATCAAATGATATGTGCTAAATCATTCAACAGTGCAACTAAACATGTGCAAATCCTGCCTATGATCCGGATCACTACAAAATCTATACATTTATAAAGTGCAAGTGCTACTAGTCAAACAATCAATTAAAAATTGATATTCCCAACCATAACAACTCATAAACATATCAATCTACTATCATCGCCAATGAAAATATAATCACCTGTATATATTATTCAGGCATCCCAAAGGGGAACCACTGATATATATCACAATACCAATCAAAAAATAATATCACAAAATAACATCACCAGAAATAAAGCCAAGGTATCATGAAAATAACATGTGTGAAGTCTCCCCACCGCCTACCACACCAGGAGCCACGCGTTCCGTGGGCACATCACCCACTGCATCAAGCAACTTTAGACTGACTGTATGTTTTGCCCCTCTTCTGGCTGGGCCCAAGCTTGTGGGATGTTTGGACACAGTTGACATGGGGCAAAAAACCTGGGCCCAGTCATCACAAATGGAGGCACAAACCATTCATGCTATTGCGCCTGGCTGGGACCCTCCATGAAAAAGTCTGAGTAGAATCTACCACCACCCACCTGTTTAAAGCATGGGGCTAAGCTATTACTCATAGGTCAAGTAAGGGTCCAGCCAGGAATTACAGACTGTATGCCTAGAATCTGGTGGAGAAAGTGGTGGGGCCTGGGGGCATGACATGGGCAACAAAATAAAGTACCTGAATGCAAGTCACCCATTTGCATACGAGTCATACGATTGTTCATTTGCTCAACGAAGGGTCATTTATTGAGTCCTGACAATACACTGATGCCATGTGCTGTAGATGAGCCTTTGTTTGTCACTCAACCTTACACATGCCCAGCAGAAGTTCTCTGTGTGTACAGGGTCACTTCTCTCTTTTTGGTGTACAGTCTTGGTGTACGGTTGCCAATGGCAACAGATTGTAGTAGTAAAAACTGCTTCCAAAAAACCCACGTTTTTACTTACATAAGAAAAATAAACACTACATAGGACCAGCACCTTGAGAATATCCTTTTTGGCCAAAAGATTTACTTTTTCAATACTGAAATAAGTTAAGGAATCTAGTTAAGTTACCTTATTAATCTCAGGACAAAGGACTCAATTTACACGACTTGGAGATAAGTTGAGAATGACTGCATCTGTTTGTTCAGCATTTAATTGTAATTGTTACCACATACACTTGGTATACTTTTCTTTTTTTTATACTTTTCTCCCCTTCCCCAGGGGCATCCGGATTTGGGTCGATCGACTGTTGGAAACCCCCAGATCGGCCAGAAAAACTCACCTTTCCCCAGTCCAATAAGCCATGCGTGGGCTCTCGTCTAATCAGAACCGAATGTCTTGCATATGTAATGCTCGGTAAATGCCTCTGTCTCTGGCGATTGGGAGTGCGACTGGTTGGCTAGGGGGGGCATGCACAGCCCAAAGATGCTTGGCATACGGTCTCTGATATCACACAGCAGGGCATTCTGATTTAGGGTGCCCCAGGGCAAGGCAAACCGCCGATTCTCAAATCTTTTAGATTCTGGGGCCACCACCGTTGGGATTTGTTTTGCATTATGTATTTTTAAAGGGTTATAGATACCCCTAAATAGCAATTGAACATAGCAAAATCAATTATTGCTTTTAATATTTTTATTAAGGAATGATAATTAGATTTGTAGATGGGTTAGCTCAAAAAAAGGCATAAAGGGGTCGCCGGCTTCTTATCTGTTTCATCACTGTGGCTTGCCATGCTTGCTAACACTGCAAACACCATGGGACAGGGTGGCTGCCAGACCCTTTTTTTTCGGTGGTTCTGAAAGTATGAAATTGGAAATAGGGCCCTGCTATGGCATCTACACTGCTCTGCAGAAAATGAAAGTGAGGCACGTGGAACAGGCATCAGGTGAGCTCCTTCCTGCCTTATTGTTGTCATCGGGTTTGCACACCCTTAAACTTGTTATGTGTTTTTTTATGGTGTTGTTTGTAGCATTTTATGCTCCTTATAGCTTTTTGTAATGTTAGGAGAAAGTAGTGTTAAGTGCTGTCGTGGTGTTATTAATGAGATGTACCATCATTTACATTCATTTTCAGTTTTAATGCATTCAAGTTTTTCCCTCTGAGACAATAAAATAGAATTTTTTAAGATGACAACAGAAGAAAACCATGCTTCTAAAATCAGGACTGGGCTAATCCCTGTTGGTGCCCCAGGGGCTTGGAGCACTTTAGGTTGCTTCAGTCACATTGATTGTGGTCAGAAGTATTTTAGCTGTTGAGATAAAAAAACCTGTTCAGCTGAGAGCGCAAATTTCTTTCGGCCTGAAAAACAAAACACTCAATTTTTCATAGATTTCCTGAAGTTAAGTCATACTGAATAGCTGACTGTACACAATCTGCGTTGTATGTGCTATTTCTTCAGAACATCAGTTATGTTGAATGGTGCAGGAAGCTGAAGCAAACAAAGAGGAAGAGACGCCTCTACAAAACAGTGATTGGAGCTGCTCAGGACCAGCTCCAGATTTCTCGTGGGCCATTGGGTGACATGGTCTCTGTTGGCCCCTTTGTGGTGAATAGTCGCGTCACATCACCGAGGGGGACGTCCCAAATCTTGATGCCCCCTAAGAATCATGCTATTTGGACCAAAATTCTAGTTTTGGTCTACATTGAAGCTCACCAAACCTCTTCAAACCTGACCTCGGAGTCTAAACAATTATAGATTCTTCTGATTTTGGATGCCCCTGTGTTTGACCCCCCCCTTCGTTCATTACTTTCCTGGAATTGGTGAATGCACTGTGGGATCGCCAGTTTGAGTTAACGGCCAAACCAGGGTTTTTTTTTCACAAACAGGGGCATTCCAAATTGAGATGCCCCTGTAAAGCGGACCAAAACTCAGGGGTGGAATTGCTTGTATAGTGGGTATGTCAGCGATCCCAGGAGGTTTCACACAGCAGGGTATCACAGTTTGGGAGGCTCCAGGGATAGGCAATCAGCTGGGTGGGCAACTTAAAAGCAGAACAGAACCCAGCACTTCCTCCCTGGAGTCTAAATCGAGATGCCCCATTGTGTGGAACATTCGAGGAGATGTGGGCACCAGCTGTGGAGGTGCCCTCCCAGTCCACCGCCGGTCAAGCCCAATTGCACACCCCAAAGGCCGGCCCTGTCAGTGGGCCCCACGGAGGGTGGGGCCCCCGGCAGCTGCCCCGCCTTGCCAGGTGCTGACGCCGGCCCTGGAGCTGCTGACACTGTGATGCAAGAAACAGGATCTGTTTCAAGTCATTCACTGCTCTTACCTGCATGTGGCCTGACTAGATCCAGAACTGAGAAGCATGTCTTTAGCATAAGGTCTGTAATTCAAATTAAAATTACCAGTAAAAAAAAGCAAATACCAGGACCGCCAGGCCAGTGGCCAATAAAGTAAAAAAAAAAAATACTGACCAAGTGGCAACTTTAATTCCAGCAACGATCTGCTGCATGGGAGGGTTTAACGTTTGCCCCTCTCTGTTAAACTCGTCAATGCCTAGGAAATAGTTATTGGGAAAGTTTTACTTTTCCCAGTACTATCATTTAGAGATGGAACTTTCAAGGTTTGTCTATTTTGTATAATACTTTGTGTGTATAAAAGATAGAGACCTTGATACATTCAAAGCTACATGGCGAGAATGTTGATACATATTAACTCCCTGTAAAGAATTACCTTGTACATATGCAAATTATTTCTTCAGGGTATTCATTGTTAAAGTGTTTCATTTGATTAATATATCATAACACAGAGCTCTTCCAGTGGTATATAGAACCAGTGGTTCCATGATAAGAAAAATCCCAAAGCGCATACTTCTTGACACACCGCGTGAGCCACCAATCGAGGTGCCCCCGATGGGTGCTTAATAAATCCAGTATCCACGGATCAAAGCTTCAAAGCCAGTCTTGGTATTCTCTCAATAGTTAGCCATACAAGATGTCAAATGTGCAAACAAAAAAAGTACTGCACGAAAGAATAAAAGACCCGCCAAGCCACCTCTCAACGCGTTTCGTCACCGCAGCGACTTTAACTAGGTTGACCCTAGTTAAAGTCGCTGTGGCGACGAAAAGCATTGAGTTTTTAATGGTATTGCACTAAATGTTCTTATTTTGTTTGCACATTTGGCATCTTAACATAGTAACATAGTAACATAGTATGTAAGGCTGAATAAAGACTTTAGTCCATCCAGTTCAGCCTGTTTAACTCCTTCCAGTGGTCTAGTAGCCATAGCTGGAAATGTTATTACATGCCAGGAAGGCATCAAGGCCACTTTTGAACGTTTTTATTCCATCATTACTACCTCCTCTGGCAGCGAGTTCCATAGTCTCACTGCTCTTACAGAGAAGAATCCCCTCCTATGTCGGTGGAGAAAGCACCTTTCCTCTAACCTTAGTGGATGCCCCCGGGTTATGGTTACACTCCGGGGTATAAATAGATTGTGGGACAGATCTTTGTATTGACCCCGAATATATTTATACATAGTTATTAGATCACCCCTCAATCGTCTTTTTTCTAGACTAAATAAGCCTAACTTGGACAATCTTTCCGGGTACTCTAGCCCCCGCACTCCTTTTATTAACTTTGTTGCCCTTCTTTGAACTCGCTCCAGTTCTGATATGTCCTTCTTAAGCACAGGTGCCCAGAACTGTACACAGTATTCCATATGGGGTCTGACTAGTGACTTGTACAGGGGTAAAATGATGCTCTGGTCATGAGCACCTATGCCCCTCCTGATGCACCCCATGATCCTATTTGCCTTGGCAGCAGCTGCCTGGCATTGATTACTACAGTTGAGCTTATTGTCAACTAAAACCCCTAGGTCCTTTTCCATTGTTGTTTTACCAAGTGTTTCTTTATTTAGTGTGTAATCATGACACAGATTTCTCCTTCCCATGTGCATAACCTTACATTTATCTGTGTTAAACTTCATTTGCCATTTAACTGCCCATGCTTCCAATTTATCTAAATCTGTTTGTAGCTGCCTGTTGTCCTCTTTTGTTTTAATTACTTTACTCAGCTTAGTATCATCTGCAAAGATTGAGACTTTACTGTTTAATCCATACCCAATGTCATTTATATATATATATTGAAGAGAATTGGTCCCAGAACTGACCCTTGTGGTACTCCACTAGTAACAGTGACCCAATCTGAGTGTGTACCATTGATAACCACCCTCTGCTTCCGATCATTAAGCCAATTTCCCACCCATCTGCACACGTTTTCCCCCAGTCCAAGCATTCTCATCTTTTGTACCAGCCATTTATGTGGCACAGTATCAAATGCTTTAGAAAAGTCAAGATATATGATATCCAATGACTCCCCCTGATCCAAACTTGAACTTACCTCCTCATAAAAGCTGATTAGGTTTGTCTGGCAGGAGCGATTCCTCATAAATCCATGCTGATATGGAGTAATAAGGTCATTTTCCCCAAGGTGCTCCAGGATAGTGTCCCTTAAGAAACCTTCAAACAGCTTGCCCACCACAGATGTTAAGCTTACCGGTCTGTAGTTCCCAGGTTCCCCCCTAGATCCCTTTTTGAATATTGGCACCACATTTGCCAAGCCCCAATCCATCGGAACAGACCCTGTAGTTATGGAATCCACAAATATTAGAAATAACGGCTTGTCTATTACTGTACATAACTCCCTTAAAACACGAGGATGTATGTCATCTGGTCCCGGTGATTTATCGATTTTTATCTGCTTGAGACTTCTTCCTTGGTTAGACCAGTGACATTTAATGGAGGGTTTCGGTTATTCCCCTGCATTTCACTTGGCATGTCAAATTCTTTTGTGAATATAGAAGCAAAGAAGTTGTTAAGCAAATTCGCTTTCTCCTCATTTCCCTCTATAGGTGTCCCCTCCTTGCTTTTCAGGGGGCCCACACCCTCAGGTTTGTACCATTTACGGTTTATGTAGCTAAAGAATAATTTGGGGTTAGTTTTACTCTCTTCCGCGACCAGTCTTTCTGTCTCCAGCTTAGCTGCCCTTATCTGTTGTTTACATTGTTTATTTTCTTCTTTATATTTTTTTAATGCTTCCGCAGTCCCTTCCTGCTTTAAACGTTTAAATGCCTTTTTTTTGTTGTTTATTGCCCCCTTAACCTTTTTATTTAGCCACATCGGTTTACATGTGCGTCTAATAGTTTTTTTCCTGTAAGGTATATATCTGTCACAATGAAAATTAAGTATTCCTTTGAAAGTATCCCATTTAGCGTCCATGCTTTTGTTTTTAAGGGCATTTTCCCAGTCAATGCAGTGTAGGGCATCTCTAAGTTGGTCAAACTTTGCCTTTTTGAAGTCCCGCGTTTTTGTGGCTCCTTGATAAGGCACCCTAGTGACTGCTAATTGGAAATTAATGATATTATGATCACTGCTTCCAAGGTGTCCCCCAACCTGTACCTTTATTACTTTGTCTGGTACATTGGTTAGTATTAGGTCCAATATGGCTTTCCCCCTTGTTGGAGCTTGTACTTGTTGGGAAAGGTAGCCATCTTTTGTTTTAGATAAAAAACTATTACTTTTATGCGAAACACATGTTTCAGCATCCCAGTCTATATCCGGGTAGTTAAAGTCCCCCATAATCACTACCTCATTTAGTTTAGCGGCTATATCTATTTGCCTTAGCATCATATTTTCTATGGATTCGGATATATCTGGAGGTTTATAGCAAACCCCCATCAGTATTTTATTTTTGTTTCTCCCTCCATGTATTTCTACCCATACAGACTCCACATGGTCATTCCCCTCACATATATCCTCCCGCAAAGCAGGCTGTAGAGAGGATTTTACAATTAAGCAGACTTCACCCCCTTTGCATTTGTTACGGTCCCTCCTAAACACACAGTATCCCTGTAAATTTACTGCCCAGTCATAGCTTTCATCCAGCCAGGTCTCTGTTACCCCCACTATGTCATATTTCTCTTCTGTTATTATCAATTCTAGTTCATCCATTTTATTAGTCAAGCTTCTAGCATTTGTAAGCATGCATTTCAAATGCTTATGACAATTTTGATAATTTTGTATATTGCACTTATTCCTGCTAGATGTGCTAACCCCTCCCCCCTCTCCACCCCCAGTTTCATGTCTACACCCACTGTCACTTTCTTTCCTAACTTCCCCTTTGGAACTGCTTTTACCCTCCCCCCCAGTGCTCAGTTTAAACACTCCTCTAACCTTTTAGCCATCCTCTCCCCCAGAACAGATGCACCCTCCCCATTGAGGTGCAACCCATCCCTGCCAAAGAACCTGTAGCCCACTGTGAAGTCGGCCCAGTTCTCTAAGAACCCAAACCCCTCATTTTTACTCCAATTTTTGAGCCACCTGTTTACATCTCTAATCTCCCGCTGCCTCTCTGGTGTGGCTCCTGGTACTGGTAGTATTTCTGAGAATACTACAGTTGAGGTCCTTGCCTTAAGCTTACGGCCTAAGTCCCTGAAATCATTTTTTAGGACCTTCCACCTACTTCTTCCTATGTCATTTGTGCTAATATGCACCATGACCGCTGGGTTCACGCCAGCCCCTCCCAACAATCTGTCAGCCCGCTCCGCTACATGCCGTACTCTTGCCCCAGGAAGGCAACACACTGTTCGGCAATCCCGGTCTTTGTGACAGATTGCCCTGTCTGTTCCTCTAATAATAGAGTCACCCACTACCAGCACCTGTCTTGCCTGCCCTGTTCTCCCATTTCCCCTCCCTTTCTTACTGGAGCCGACAGCTGTGCCATCCCTGAGCTAACATCCTCCTCATCTGCCAACCGGGCAAACTTGTTTGGAGGTGCCTGTTCAGGGCTAGCCTCCCTGTAACTTTTACCCCTACCCCGCCTTCTGTTATCCAGCTAGCTGCCTCATTTTCCTGCTTTTCCTCTCCCCCCATACTACCAGCCTCCCCCTCCCCTGACCCATGTAGTGCCAGATCAGTGAGATCCAGACTCTTTTGCATGATAACAATTTCTCTCAGTGTTGCCAATCGCTTATTTAGATCGTGAATGACGGCTTCCAAATCAGCGATTCGCAGACATCCGGGGCATATATATCCACCATCGACCGATTGATCAAGAAGTGCATACATAGCACAAGATGTACACTGGACAGCATTGTTAGGCATGGAACCCATTGTATCAATTTGTGGGAACACCAAGTGTAGAATTTACAACACTTAAAATAACAGTATGAAATCAAAGGCAGATACTTACAGCTTCAGCACTTCTGCTTGTAACTTCTTCTTTTAACTCCTGCTTTAACTCACCACTTCCAAGCAGCCACTTACAGAGTCAGCCTCAAGAGCAAGCTACAAGAGTTGTGTGCTGGCTTATAACACACCTGCTTCAATTAGGCCTCAATTAGGCCTCAGCAGGAATCCAGGAGAGAGAAAGTGGAAAAAAAACTTTTTTTTTTTTTTTCTTTGGTTTAAATTTGTGCCAGCATTAACACACTGATTCACAAAAATAAAACAAACACAGTTTACTATATTTTACTTACTTTTATTTTTACTTTTAATTTTACTTACCAAATGAGCTCAGTTTCCCAAAGCTTACCAGAGGAGATCCTGCTTTAACTCACCACTTCCAAGCAGCCACTTCCGAGTCAGCCATCTTGGATGGGTAACTATTGATAAAATACGAAGATTGGCTTTGAAGCTATGGATGGATACTGGATTTTTTAAGCACCCTTCGGGGGTCAAGAGGCACATGCTTTGGGATTGTTCTTATTTTATAGCCACTGGTTCTATACACACACACACCACTGGAAGAGCTCCATGTTATGATATATTGATTGCTTGGACTTGAGAAGAAGGACTTTTTGTTACTCGATGAGCATGTGTTATTTCTCTGGTAGCGCGGTATTACTGTTCTTTTTGTTTAATTTGATGATTTAAACATGAACAAAACCAAAGAATTTTACTTTCTTGTTTCATTCCGCTCTGGTGGGGCATCCCGATTTAGGATTCCTCACTGTGTATATCTCTTGGGATTGCTCGAAAACTTACCTCATCCTACTTTCCATGTGGGACACTTATTCAATCAGAGGCACTCGATTCAGATTTCCAAAGCCACACCCCCGCTTACATCTAGCTGTGGGCATGCCCAAACTGAGCATTCAGAAAGGCCCTCCAAATAGAGGTATGGTTGGGATGCAACCATGGTGCAAAGATGCGAGAAGGGCCTATGCCTTTCCTATTCCTAGGGAAGGTATATTTTTAATTTTTGGAAATATGAGAGAAGGGAGAAAATTTTGTTGTGTCCCACTTTCAAGGTTTGGCTATAGGGCTGTGCCTACGGGAGGGTGAGCAGGGCGATTGCCCCAAAACATTTGAAAAAAAAAGTCAAAGAAATAGGTTACTGAGCTGCGGCCTGTGACCTTACACAATGACACCCCATGCAGCCGCATCGCTCTGCACACCCAAAGGGCTGGCCCTGTACACATGGCTTTTACTGATTCTCAAAAAGAACTTGTCTAATTTGAGGTCTATTGTGAATGCGTGGACTTTAAACGATCCTTGTTTCACTCCTTATAGAGAGAGCAACCATGCAGGTGACCTTACACAATGACACCCCATGCAGCGCATCGCTCTGCACACAATGCGTGGACTTTAAACGATCCTTGTTCCATTACTTATAGAGAGAGCAACCATGCAGGTAAGCAGGTGTCTTGTCTGAGGTTGGTCGATCACCCTAGAAGTTATTAGATTTTTTTCTATTTTTGTTTCATAACCTACCTTGAGCAAAATATATCTGGAACACATGCATCTTTCTTGGTATCGATAAAATTAGTTTCATTGAAACATTTGCAGCCCCATACACATTGGGAGCAGTCACAATGTTCAGGTGATAAATGTCCTGGGCAGTAGTCATCACATTTTCTACATTCCATTACTTGCCCGGCACCAAATGGACAGTGCATTTGATCTGTTTGGATATATATAAAAAAAAAGAAAATGTTTTCTGAATGGTTATTTTTTTGAAATATTTATTTAGACAATCACAATTGTTAACCAGAAATTAGCCCAGGATTTTGCCTACCACGTCAGCCCAGGCCATTATTTGTTTCCCTGGAATCATCTATGGCAGGGGTGTTGCCAGGGACAGGAGGGGGGCACATGCCCTGGATTCTGCTTTTAAGGGGCACAATTTCAAATCATTGCCCGGGAGCCGGCAAGCCTAGCTACGTCCCTGCTCTACAGATTGCCCCAGGTTTTTACCCACCATGTCATCCTGGTCCGTTATTTGTTCCCTGTACTCCTCTATGGCACAAGTGTAGTTATAGTTGGCAGCGGAGCACGTGCCCTGGTTGTATCAGGTCAAGGGCACCAAAGGGAGGCCAAAGCACAGGTGGGTCATTTGGAATCTTTGACCCGGGTGCCGGAAAGCCTAGCTACATCTCTGCGTGACGGGGCAAAGGGTATAAAGTCATAAAAAAGCATGGCCCACCATGAAATTGTTCGGTCTTCTGTATGTTTAGTCTACTCCTGCATATGACTTTTTCTTTTTTATTAGAGAAGAGGAAACTTACTGAAATCTGCAAGAAATTTGTGTTCATCTGATCTGAACGTTTAACAAACTTGCCCTAAAAACAATAAAAAAAATAAGCTTACCTCCATCCACATTCCAGTTCACATCCTTATTCTCTGGTCTGTCCCGCGGCGCTCTCCACAGAAATCCTCAAGCCTCAGTTGGGCTCCCGGCATTTTGCGTGTCATCGCAGAAAGGTGCTATTGATAGGGGGAGTGAAATATAAATAGCCCCTCCCTGCTGCAGGGAGCAAAATATCAGAAGTTGGAGATTTTGACGATCTCTCCCGCTGTCAGTGATGACACAGGACATCGGTGATAGATTAGAGGTAATGATGGGGTAACGAAAATAAAGCGCACGGCTTCCATCAATCTCTCCTGCTTTTGACACTCTGCTCCAAGCCACAGGGAGGGGCTGTTTATAGTTCAGTCCCCCTATAAATAGCCCCTCCCTGTGGCCACAAGCGAGATGCCCAGAGCCCAATTGGGGCTGAGAGCAGTGCAGAACAAACCAGGGGATAGTGTCTAGGGACAGCGAGAGAGCAGGTAAATTTTTCTTTTTTGTTTAAACCGGACCAACACCTGTTTTTTCTTTAAGGAGTGCTGGTCCCGCAGACAGTGAATAAGAACAAGCTCAGGGGCATCCAGAATACTGGAGCCCCCCCAAAACATAACCCCCCAGAACACCCGATCTCCTTACCCATGTGGGCCATGGCCGCGTCCTCGGCGGCAGCCACCAGAATGCCTCGCTGGCGGCCAATTGCGGGACTCCTATCCCAAAGTTGAAGGTAAGGAGATCAAGCGTTCTGGGGGAGGGGTTATATTCAGAGGGGCTCCAGCATTCTGGATGCCCCCTCCCTGAACTCGCTCTTATTCGCTGTCTGCAGGACCAGCACTGGTTTTTCCCCTATTCCCGGGAAAAGTTGGTTGGCTCAAACCACAAGCAGTTCGGATTTGTGCCTAATCGAATTTTGCCTGAAAGTCATCAGCTCATCTCTATTTATTTTTAAGAAACCAACAATCTCATTATAAAGTACGGTATTTTTGAAGTGGACAATACATACCTGCAACAATTAGTCAGGTGCACTGCTGATGTGGTTGAACCCAGCAATCTCTTTAGAGATTCCCTTTAAAGAGTACAGATACCTACCTGTTCCAAGTTGCCAGGCCCTCTGCTGACAATGGAGAGGACCAATATTTACTTGCTCCGAGTGGTTGGACCCTCTGCTGACAGTAGATGAAACCAAAAACCTTTAGATTTTTTTAAGTATAATCGGAGATTGTGAAAAGCTTCGAAATTGCTATTAATATTAATTGCTAATAGTTCCTACAGGGTATAATGTGGGAAGACATTAGCATGTGTCTGGGGAGGGACTTTAACCATTCGTGTGGAATATATGTCAGATATTTGGCTACACACCTACAGGTTATGTTTGGCTGAACAGGTTATGTTTGGCTGAACTGAAATGCTTATGCCCTTATTCATCAAGCGATAGCGCCAGGTAGTGTCTGACGAGCGCCAGGTAGCGGCAGCTAACGGCGACTACCGACTCAAGTACGCCCGGCGGCGGTCACAATGACGCATTTATCAAGCAAAATGAGGCTAGCGCCGGCGAGAGCGACGGCTAGCGCGGCATTCATCATGAAGCCGCCTGGACCGAACAGCGCCGCTGCAAATTCCCTCACAGCGCCAGGTATGAGCTGTCGCTCCCTGGCGATGTCCAATGCATTTCAATGGAGCAATCTATAATAATTCATGATTAATTGGTAATAATTTTTTTTTACATTTTTTTAATGTCAAAAAATCGGAGAACACTTCTGCAATGTTAGGATTTATTTTTAAGTCAAAAAAAAAAAAATATGTGCAGAATTGATCAAACAGGTCTGAGATTAATGTATTCATATTACAAAATGATTCTAAAAACATGTATAATGTTACATTCAAAAAATATGGTTGTTTAGGGGTTAAAAACTAGTTAATACAGATCAACGCCAGCGCACTGGGGTTTAAACAAGGAATGGACAGCGACAGCACATTCGGAGCATGATTTTTTGATGAATATGAAGCTAGCCGTTCGCTCTGGCCATTCGTTGTCAGGCGCTCACATACAACGCTGGACCTGTGAAACAGCGACCCCCCAGCCCGTATTCAACATTACCGCACACCGACTGAGTCGCTGTCATCAAGCTAATGCCGGCCAAGCACAGCGAATACTGGCTGGCGCTGAAAAAATCACGCTACAGTCGCTCATCTGTCGCTACCTGGCGCTATTGATGAATCGGCCTCCCCGTATTGTTTGTGTGATGAGCAGTTGTTTATACGTTTTTTTTTTTCTAATCCCTTCTCTCAATGGCCTCGATTCAATAAAGGTAAAAAAAATTTCTCATAGTCGTAAAAGATTCAATTCATGAGAAAATAGCCTGAGAATGTCACTGTTGCTGAATCACCAGTTAATAAAACAATGAAAGTCAATGGCACTTTTTTACTCCCAAGAAAAGTAGAGAACTGTTTACTCCTTTCTACACTGTAGTAAAAGCGGCCATTGACTTTCATTGTCTTTATCTAGTGATTCAGTAACAGTGACATTCTCAGGCTTTTTGAATTTTTTACTACCATGAGAATTTTTTTCTACCTTTATTGAATCAAGGCCAATATCTAGAATTTTTTTTTTTGGTTTATTAAAAGGGGACAAATTCACAATCAAGCCCCTTTAAAGAATGATTCCTAGAAAATGAGGCCATCACCGATCTAAGTACGCAGTGGCGGATTAACTATCAGCAGATGTTGCTATTGCACAGTGGAAAGAGGAATATGAAAACAACAAAGCCCTGTTAGCTCACCTCCTGGTATAAAGAGGGCTGCTCGAAAAGAACGTATATAACATTATATAACAGTATATAACAGTATATAACATACGTTTCATGAAAAAAGGTTGATTTTATGATGATAATATTTCCAGAGCTCCTTCAACTACTAAAGCATAACTTTTACTTGATTACATTACTGAATGTACCCTGTTTCCCCGAAAATGAGACACTGTCTTATATTAATTTTTCCCCGGAAATATGGCACTTGGCCTTATTTTCGGGGGATGTCTTGACAGAAGACAGGCAGCGTGCGTCTCCTCCACCTCCCTGGAGCTCCCCCCTTACGTGCCCCGTCATTACGCCCCCTAGTGGTTACAATACAATTTTCGGGGGATGACTTATATAACGATATCCTCCGAAAGCAGGCACTAGGCCTTATTTTCGGAGGATGTCTTATTTTCGGGGAAACAGGGTACTATCATTTGCAGATTACAGGGAAAGGAATAACAGCACTGGTATAAGGCAGATGAGTAGAGGGAGAAGGGGATTTGGCATAAAGTCATATCAGCCCATAATTTTCCTTTAACATGAACTAAAAAAAGTAAGAAAATGATAAAAAGAAAGAATACAGTGAATGGCAGAAGAAATAAAGAATAGAACAAATGACAAAAAAGAGGTCATGATAGAAGAAAGAAAGAATAGAAGTGATGACATATGCAAAAAAGAGAATGAAAGATTAAAAAGATTAAGAGAGAAAGGATCCCCAGCGCTGGTTACAGTAACAGCCCTGCATAGGGGCTAACCATGGCCAGCCTTTGCGGTGTGGAAGCTGTGCGGTTGCACAGAGCGCCATCTCAAACACTCTTTAAGAGGGCGCCATTCAAACACCCATTTAAAGAGAAAGAAAAAAAGAAAGAATAGGAGGAAATCTCTCTTTGGAATTTTCTTCCCCTATTTCCTCTTTCCTTATTCCTCTCGTTTTTCATCTCATCGAATTCGCTTTTTCTCGCTCCCATTTCCACACTTTCTATTTCTTTTTCACTTTTACATTTGCCTTTTATTTTCTGCATTTCTGCATGTCCCTCTCCTATTTCCACCACTCCTTTTTTACATTTCCTCCATCTCTTTCTCAATTTTTACCTCTGTTTTATCTCACTTTTTTGCACTTTCTCTGCATCCTCATTTGTTCTCATTCTCATTTTTCCTCATCTTTTCCACATTCTATATACCTCTCTATTGTTTTCATACTCTGCCCCTTCTCTCTTTTTTATTTCATTGTTTTTCTTTTTGTTTCACTCATTTTCACACCCCACATTCTCTCTATCTTTTACACTATGCACATCTCTATCTTTCCCACATCATCCCTTCTCTATTTTTTATTTCCACCACCTTCACTCCCTCTTTTTCTCCATCCCGTCTTTTCTCTCTCTTGGCCACATTCCCTCCCTTCTCTCCTTTTGCTTTGCCTCTCCCACTTCTCTAAAATGTTATTCACTCTTTTCTTCTTTCCCTCCTTATTACCTCTTATTCACATGCTCCACCCGAGGGTGCCTGTGGTAAGGCCATGTGAGGCAGTTGCCTTAGGCAGCATGGGAGGAGGGGGGGCAGGGGGGGATATTGGTGTGCTACTGCATTCTGTAAGGATGTTTTTTCATATACAGTCAACCATTGGAGGCTCAGTGGCCACAGCCTATTCCCTTACCTCCAGCACGCCAGCACTGCCATTATAGAATTACAGTGGTACAGAAAATTATGGCGGGTGCAGGGGGGGTTATCTTTCTATAGTTTGCCTTAGGTGGCAGTGAAGCTAGGTTCACCTCTGGCTCCTCCCACCTCGATCTGTCATGCGTCTCTTTGCAGTGTTCCATCTGTTTATCATTTTCTCATTTTTCCTCTATCTCTTTCTTTCTTTTACATGTCCCCTTTGTCTTCCTCTGGTTTCAGCATTTCCTTTATCTGTTCTCCTTTTTCTACATGTACACGTATGTGTGTGTGCATTTGGGGGCACCATCCTGGGTAACATTTATCCTAAGGCTAGCCTTGGGGCTACCCTGGGTAAATGGAATAAACCATGCTCATCACTGGGGAGCTGTGTGTCACATGACCTCCAGGCGAGGTGAGCCCTTCCACTATGCAGGAGTCCTGGCACTTGCCCAGGTAAGCCCAGTGCTGATGCCGGCCTTTGGTTTTAGTAGGTATTTAGAAGCATAGAAACATAGGAGGTTGACGTAAGAAGGAGACCATATGGTCCATCTAGTCTCTGCCCTTATGTGTATACTGTATGTTCTCTGTATCTTATGTATATACTGTATGTTCTCTTTATCTTATATATATACTGTATGTTCTCTTTATCTTATGTGTATACTGTATGCTCTCTGTATCTTATATGTATACTATATGTTCTCTGTATCTTATGTGTATACTGTATGTTCTCTTTATCTTATGTGTATACTGTATGTTCTCTTTATCTTATGTGTACACTGTATGTTCTCTGTATCTTATGTATATACTGTATGTTCTCTGTATCTTATGTATATACTGTATGTTCTCTTTATCTTATGTGTACACTGTATGTTCTCTGTATCTTATGTATATACTGTATGTTCTCTGTATCTTATGTATATACTGTATGTTCTCTTTATCTTATATATATACTGTATGTTCTCTTTATCTTATGTGTATACTGTATGCTCTCTGTATCTTATATGTATACTGTATGTTCTCTGTATCTTATGTGTATACTGTATGTTCTCTTTATCTTATGTGTATACTGTATGTTCTCTGTATCTTATGTGTATACTGTATGTTCTCTTTATCTTATGTGTATACTGTATGTTCTCTTTATCTTATGTGTATACTGTATGCTCTCTGTATCTTATATGTATACTGTATGTTCTCTGTATCTTATGTGTATACTGTATGCTCTCTTTATCTTACGTGTATACTGTATGTTCTCTGTATCTTATGTGTATACTGTATGTTCTCTTTATCTTATGTGTATACTGTATGTTCTCTGTATCTTATATGTATACTGTATGTTCTCTGTTTCTTATGTGTATACTGTATGTTTTCTTTATCTTATGTGTATACTGTATGCTCTCTGTATCTTATATGTATACTGTATGTTCTCTGTATCTTATGTGCATACTGTATGTTCTCTGTATCTTATGTGTATACTGTATGTTCTCTTTATCTTATGTGTATACTGTATGTTCTCTTTATCATATGTGTATACTGTATGTTCTCTTTATCTTGTGTATACTGTATGTTCTCTTTATCATATGTGTATACTGTATGTTCTCTTTATCTTACGTGTATACTGTATGTTCTCTGTATCTTATGTGTATACTGTATGTTCTCTTTATCTTATGTGTATACTGTATGCTCTCTGTATCTTATATGTATACTGTATGTTCTCTGTTTCTTATGTGTTTACTGTATGTTTTCTTTATCTTATGTGTATACTGTATGCTCTCTGTATCTTATATGCATACTGTATGTTCTCTGTATCTTATGTGTATACTGTATGTTCTCTTTATATTATGTGTATACTGTATGTTCTCTTTATTTTATGTGTATACTGTAGTATATACTGTATGTTCTCTTTATATTCTAAGTATACAGCACGTCCTGTTCCAGAATATTCCTTACACATGGGTAATACATCCACAAGATGGTGCTGGACTGCAGAAAACAGCTTGTGGCTCCTCCCTGCCCTATATAAGTCAGGGACCTCCCACAAATTCCCCAGTTCTTTTCTGCAGTCTGCACTGAGAAGATAGAAGACAGCTCTCTTGTGGCGCAGGTGAACGGGGACTATTCCCACCCGTTCCGTCCCAGTTACCGCCTCCCAGCCTCGGCTGATAAGGTTTGGGTGAAGGTAGGCTATTGAAGCACTATGGTGCTAAGGAGCTAGGCTCCTACCGCAGTCCCTGCTCTAACAGGGTAGGTGGTTTAGGCTAATGGTGAGCCTTTTGGGATGCCCCCACTGCCTCATGGGTTTTGCCAGGTTTATCCTGTGCAGTTTAACGCATGGCCCATTTTCCCCCTCCACCCTCAGGCTTCTGGGGATAATGGGCCCGGGGTTCCTTCGGGGCAAGCCCGGCTATATGTTGCGTGTGGGGTATCCCAGCTGCACGGGTGGCCAGTATTGAGAAACATATTGCATTCTCCTGACACTACTACCCTGAGGGATTGTGAGGACCGGCGCATGGACCAACTGGCTTGCCATGCTTTTGCCTGTGTGGGGACCACCCTATGCCCTGTTTGTGCCTCTGTCATTACAGCTATTGCTATTAAGGGTTTGCTTAAGAGTCTCTTAGAGGGGGCATCTGATGACGTGGGAGGAGAAGAGTATAGATCTCTCCTGCTTTGCTATGAATTTGTTGCATATGTGCTGTCTGCCATGGATGATGCCATTAGAATGTGTAGGAGGACATCTGCTCTGCTGGTGGCTATACGCCGCTCTTTCTGGCTACGTCAGTGGGTAGCTGATAATGCTGCTAAGAAGGCTCTCACTGGTTTCCCTTTCAAGGGCCTGCGCCTCTTTGGTGAACTCTTGGATTTGTTTGCCAGGGGTGGTAGGTTACCTCAAGGTAGGAGGCCGTCCCGGTCTTTTCGGGAGATGGGTGCCTTTCTCCCATCCTTCCGTGGTTCCAGAACTGGCCGAGGAGTTTTCTTAACTGGGGCCCGCAGAGATCACTGGGGAAGGGGCAGAGGACTTAGTTGTCCTGGCCTCTCCTGGGGTCCCAAGACAAAATCTTCACCCAAGCCCCCTTAGGCATGAAGGGGCGCCCTCACCCATCCAGGTGGGGGGACGCTTCGGCTCTTCGCTCACGTCTGGAGGCTTCACGTCTCAGACCGGTGGATTCAGGAGGTAGTGTCCTCCGGTTACAAGATAGAGTTTGCAGGCTGGCCGCCCCCAAGATTCATCAGATCCCGGATGGCCCAAAACCCCCTGTCAGCTCAGGGTCTGTGCCTTGCTGTCCAAAACCTTCTGGAGTTGGGGGTCATCTGTCAGGTGCCTTTGAGGGAAAGGGGCAGAGGCTACTATTCCAATTTTTTCACTGTTCCTAAAAAAGACGGGTCCATCAGACCTATCCTGGCTTTAAAGTGCCTCAACAAATTTGTCAGATTTAAACATTTTCGCATGGAGACTGCGCTCAGCTGTCAATTCACTACGCCCTGTACACATCAAGGATGCTTACCTTCATGTACCAATCTTTTCAGGTCATCAGAGATTCCTCAGGTTCGCTCTGGAGGATCAGCACTATCAATTTGTGGCCTTGCCTTTCGGTATCACCTTGGCTCCCAGGGTATTCACCAAGGTGCTGGCGGGCGTACTGGCTCTGCTGAGATCTCAGGGCATCCACATCCTTCCTTACATAGACGACATTCTCATCACTTCTCATTCCTTCCAGCAGGCCGAGCTGGATACTCAGCTGGTGGTGTCCACACTGGAGTCCTTCGGCTGGGTATTCAACCACCCCAAGTCTTTCCTGACACCGTCAATGGTGAGGTCCTTTCTGGGCATGACTCTGGATACATCTCAGGTCAAGATTTTTTTCCCTCAGCAGAAGGTGGAGAGTCTTCAGGCCCAGGCCAGGTTCTTTATGTCTTGCCCTCAACCCTCCATCCGGCAGGGGATGCAGCTGGTGGGCCTGATGGTGTTTTGCTTCGAGGCGGTTCCATACGCTCAGTTTCACATGAGACCTCTTCAACTTCACCTCTTGTCAGTTTGGGATCGGGACCCTTGGTCCCTGGATCAGGTGTTAGTTCTGTCCCCTCTGGCCAGATGGTCTCTTTCGTGGTGGCTGGACTCAAGAAACCTGTTGGTGGGCAGATCCTTTCTGACCCCGTGCTGGGAGACAGTCACCACAGATGCCAGTCTGACAGGTTGGGGGGGCTTCTGGAAATCCCTGAAATTCCAGGGTCAGTGGGGCCCTCAGGAGGCCCACACCCCTATCAACATTCTGGAATTGAGGGAGATAAGGTTGGTTCTCGACCAATTGACTCCACACCTTCGGGGTCGGGTGGTTCAGGTCCGCTCGGACAACCAGACGGCGATTGCCTACATCAATCATCAGGGAGGGACCCGGAGCAAGAGGGCCCTCAGGGAAGTGTCCCTGATACTGTCTTGGGCGGAGGAGAATGTTCCCTGCATCTCAGCCGTGTACATCCCGGGGGTGAAGAATCTGGAGGCAGACTCCCTCAGGAGGGGGATCTCTCGCCTGGGAGAATGGTCCCTCAGCAGCAGGGTGTTTCACTCCCTGTGCCACCACTGGGGTCAGCCAGATGTGGATCTGTTTGCGTCCCATCACAATCACAAGCTTCCAGTCTTTGTCTCTCTGTCCCAGGACCCTCTGGCCTTGGCCATGGATGCACTAGCAATGTCTTGGAAGAGCTTTCAGCTTCTCTATGTGTTCCCTACTCTTCCTCTGCTGGGCAAGGTGCTGCGCAAGATTGCTCAGGAAGGGGTGCCAACCCTTCTGGTGGCCCCCTGTTGGCCAAGAAGGGTGTGGTTCACAGACGTCGTGCTGTTGGCAGTAGATCAGTATGCTCTGCCCAAGGATCCAGACCTGCTCACTCAGGGGCAGCTACGCCACCCCAATTTACAAACGCTGGCTTTGACGGCCTGGCTGCTGATACCTCCATCTTGATGGAAAAGGGGCTGCCTGCCTCTGTTGTTAATACCATGATTCTGGCTAGGAAAAAGTCCTCGTCATCCATCTACTATAGGGTCTGGCATGCTTACATTGACTGGTGTGAGTCTAAGTCGCTTCCCTGTCGGGTGTTTTCTATCCCTAGGATTCTGGAATTCCTGCAACATGGTTTGGATTTGGGTCTTCAACTTAGTACCATCAAAGGTCATGTTTCTGCTTTGGCCATTTTCTTCAAAAGATCCTTTGCTCACCATCGTCTGGTTAAGACTTTCTTCCAGGGGGTTACTCACGTGCGTCCTCCACGTAAGCCTATGTTACCAGTCTGGAATTTGATTCTTAAGGTAGTCTTTTTGGTTAGTTACTTACTTCTGTTAGGCGTGTTTCTGAGTTGGTGGCGCTTTCCATCAAACCCCCTTACTTTGAGAGACACCAGGACAAGGTGGTGTTTCGTTTTAAGCCAGATTTTCTGCCTAAGGTTGTGTCTGCTTTCCATCTCAATCAAGACATTGTTTTGCTTTCTCTATGCCCTAATCCTAGTAATCCTAAGGAGTGGGTGTTACACTCTCTGGATCTGGTCAGGACTCTGAAGTTCTATTTGGCGGCTACCGAATCCTTCAGGAAGACTGATGCTCTTTTTGTGCTCCCGTCTGGACCTAAGAAGGGTCTGGCTCCAGCTAAGTCCACTATCAGCAAGTGGATCTGTCAGGCCGTGGTACAGGTCTATTCTGCTAAGGGGAAGGAGCCTCCCTTCCGCCCTACTGCTCATTCTACTCGTGCTATTGGTGCCTCTTGGGCCTTTCACCACCAAGCTTCTGTTGAACAAATTTGCAAGGCCGCTACTTGGTCTTTTGTTCATACCTTTTCTAAGTTTTACAAGGTTGATGTTAGGGCCTCAGCTGATGCTGCTTTTGGTCACAAAGTTCTGCAGGCGGCAGTGGATTAAACTGCCCGCTGTTACTTTTTGGGGATTCCACCCTACCTTACGGACACTGCTATTGGATTTCCCATGTGCAAGAAATATTCTGGAACAGGACGTGCTGTATACTTAGAATAATACAATTCTGTGATTACTTACCTGTAGAATTGGTATTATACGTATACAGCACGTCCTGTTCCACCCCACCCTTGTTATCATTATTCCTAGTTACCTCTGTATGGTGATTGTTCATATGTTTATTTTTCAATTCTGGTTATTATTGTTCTCCCGGCTTCTTGTTAACTGCTTGTCAATACTGGGGAATTTGTGGGAGGTCCCTTACTTATATAGGGCCGAGAGGAGCCACAAGCTGTTTTCTGCAGTCCAGCGCCATCTTGTGGATGTATTACCCATGTGTAAGGAATATTCGGGAACAGGACGTGCTGTATACGTATAATACCAATTTCACAGGTGAGTAATCACAGAATTGTATTTTTATACTGTATACTGTATGTTCTCTTTATCTTATGTGTATACTGTAGTGTATACTGTATGTTCTCTTTATCTTATGTATATAATGCATATTCTCTTTATATTATGTGTATACTGTATGTTCTCTTTATCTTATGTGTATACTGTAGTGTATACTGTATGTTCTCTTTATCTTATATATATACTGTATGTTCTCTTTATATTATGTGTATACTGTATGTTCTCTTTATCTTATGTGTATACTGTATGTTCTCTAAGATGTGTGCTTATCCCAGGCATGTTTAAATTCACTGATGATTTTTCAACTACCTCTGCTGGAAGTTAGTTCCAAGCATCTACTACTCTTCTGTAAAATAATATTTTCTAACATTGCTCCTGATCTTCCCCCCCGACTAGCTTCAGGTTGGGCCCTCTTGTTCTATCATTAAGTTTCTTCTTAAAAACACTTCCCTCCTGAACCTTATTTAATCCTTTCACATATATAAAGGTCTCCATCATGTCCCCTCTCTCCCTTCTTCCCTCCAGACTGTACAAATTAAGTTCTATAAGTCTCTCCTGATTTTTTACGTTTAAGTCCTTCCACCATTTTTGTTGCCGGCCTTTGGACACGTTCTATTTGAATGATGTATTTTTGCAGGTAAGGTCTCCAGAACTGCACACAGTATTCTAGCTGTGACCTCACCAGGACTCTATACAGCGGCATCACAACCTCCCTCTTCCTACTGGTGATGCCTCGAGCTATGCAGCCGAGCATCCTGCTTGCTTTTCCCAATGCCTGGCTACACTGTCCACTCATCTTGCATCAGTAACCCTAAATCTCTCTCCTCCGAGGTCCTGAGGTATTTCTATTTAGCCAGAACCTTCATTGCTTTAGTTATATTGCCTAGTGGTTGGTTTCAAGTAAAATAAAATGTCTTACCCACGGCCATATTACCACATTGCTCCCTGCGAGTACACGCAACCCAGTTCAGGACCTCGTCATCTTTTTCACATACACAGCCGGGGGTGCACTTAATATCACAGTTATCAAAAGGACATACTGAATTACAGTCAAAACACTCTGACCACTTGTAACCTTTAGGACATTTGGCTGTGGAAGAAAAATATACATGAATATACTCAGTAATTGTAATAAAAAATATTACTATTTATTAACAGTACTGTAACCACCCAAGCAAACGGGGAGTCCCACACAATCCCCAAGCCTATTCTAAATAAAAAAAACAGTGACACTACCTTTTGTAATCAAAATTGTACACAGTTTTATTGAGAGCCAAATTTACAACACATACACTATACACTTTAAACCAAACAAACCTAAAACACATATAACAAAGACAGACCTTAGAGGAGAGGGGGGAGAACCACCCCGTAAGTGCTGTAACCGGGCCACCTAGTATTAGGAAAGGGTACCACAATAATAATCAAGTTTAGGTCATCCCCAACCCTGCTGGAAAGTTTAGTGCTATCTAAAAATATATACAAAATTATAATCCATTTTATACATGATGTGCATAATTGATACAAAAGTGCTATAGTGCTAGAGTGCAATACTAATCAATAAGGACCAACCAGGTGGGGAACAAGGACAATCAGACAATATAAATAGGATCTCACATGGCCACCAGCATTCTTCCCCCTGCTCCTCGCCGACGCGTTGCGTGAGGTCAGCGCGTCACTTCCTCAGGGTGAATAGGCACACCAAAAGATCCTAAAACTGCCCCTTAAATACTCACCAGACCTGCCCCGTGCCGAGGATGGGAAACTAACAGTACTGGTGATAGGACCTCACATACAAAGGCACAGTGGCGTACTAAGGCCAAAAAGCAGCCCTGGATTTTACCAGCCCATGGCTGGCCTGAGACATTCTTGCTGAGGCTCCCCACCATTATGCCATGGCTATAGCTTTGGGGGCTGGGGTTCCTTGGCTTGTGGGTACAGGGGTCTGAGAGGGAGACTAAGGAGGCATAGATTGAATGTGGATTTTAAAAGCAGAAGTCCACTGGCCCCAAAGCAGTGCGGCCCGTTGGGCATTGTCCCTGGTCTCCCTATGACCAGTATGCCCCTGCTCTTTATCCTCTTAGCTCAGTGTATGGCTGCTGTTATTTACACACTCAATGGACAACCATGTCCTGCATAACACCATGACTAGAAGGTGTGTGAGACTCAACCTCATGGGGTTCCCTGGGAAAAACTAAAAGCAATAACCAGAGCTGATATCAATGTTCTACTTGCCAGACCGCTGGCTGGGCACTTCCACAGTGGGTCCTATAAAGTCCTGATAGGGGCCTTGAGAGCAGAAATGCTAAACTGAAACTATATAATAATGTCTTTAAAACAGAACAATAATTACCACACTCAGTATCTGCTTGGGTGCAGTGCAGAAGAAAAAAGGCCCCAGCTGTAAAAATAGAATAAATACCTGTTATTGAATAAATTTTACCTTTGCTTTGTTTTGTCAAATCATTTATAATATTTTTATGATAAATGTATAAAATATGCTGCAAACTACAGCAATGACAAAACATCCAAGATGGTGGCCCATAGAGTCTCAGGTTGCCTGCAAACAGGAAGTGTCTTCTGACTGTCCTGCTCTGCATTCTGGGATTGCTGTTCTTTTTCTGACCCCAGAACTGCTCTGTCTGTGCAAAGCACAGCTATAGCCTGCCCCCTGTACTTTTCACCCCTCTCCTCAATATGTGATGCTTCTGAGGCAAGATGGCTGCACCCATATCCTAGAGTCCTGAACAGAGTAGAAGCCCAGCAGGGGAAAGAAAAATAAGTTAATGACTTAAAATGTTAGATGTTGCAGGATAGTTATTTAAGGCTTTGTCATTTTCATTAAATGATGCTGAAGGTCCAGTTTTTTTTTTTTTTTTAATTAATTTGAATGCATAGATGGCCATTGTATGCTTGCGCACACATAGGAATTCGTCCTCCTCATTTAACCCATCCGTGCAGTGAGTGTACACGTGCCCGGAGCGGTGGGCTGCCCTAATTACGGCGCCCGGGGAGCAGTTGGGGGGTTAGGTGCCTTGCTCAAGAGCACTTCAGTCATGTCCCAGGACCAGGATTCGAACCTACAACCCTCCAGTCACAAGTCCGCTCCCCTTACCTCTAGGCCACAACGGCCCCTTGGGCATCCAGATTGCTAGTGCCCCCCCCCGCCCAATGACCCCTGCAACCCCCAAAAAATCCTTACCTTAACCTTGATCCTCGGACGAAATGTGGTCCTGCGATTGGCCACCGGCAGTCACAAGGGCCGGGAAAGATGGCCCATGTTACCGCCAGCGGCCAATCGCAGGACCGCTTTTCTCTGTGCCAATTACAGTGCCTGTGCCCAGTCCCTTCCATTCATTGTAATGGAGTGGGTGTGCCAAGGCAGTGCAATGAATGGAGAGAGCGTATACAGTCACTGTGACTCACTTGAGGGGCTGCCTCTCCAACCGTTAAGTGCCAGCTACGTGAGACTCACGTAGCTGACTTTAGAGCCCCATAAAAAATCACCACTCCGATTTCCGCCCCCGGGCCTCTAATCTTCAGGAGGGGGCCCGAAATAGCGCCCCTCCCCCCCCCCCCCCCGCCGACGACATCTGCAAGAAAAAAAAAAAAAGGTAAATGTCAGTACTCACCTCGCAGCGCAATCGCTCTCCCCGGGTCTTCTCTTCACCAGGGGGGGGCTCCAATCCCCCCCTCCCTGGGCTTTCCACGCTGCTAGTGAGGACCCAGAAACGGGTCCTCGCTGTCCTCTTCGGGCCCCGCCCCTAGCTCCGCCCACTTGTGGGAGGAGCGGGGTGACGTCATCCCGCTCCTCGTATATACTGGCACCCGGCCTCCGACTGTCACTTGTCGGTAGTGATCGGAGCAGGGAGGGTGAGAAGCAGGCTCTGATCTCCCTGCCTCCCACCCTCCCTGCTCCGATCACTACCGACAACTTTCATCTGCAGCGGCACGGGACACTGGATCAGAGGTAAGTATAAGTGAAAAAAGAATAAATAAAGAATTTTTTGTCTGGTGTCTTTTTTTTTTACTTAAGCCTGAGAATCCATGAGACCCCTTATACCAGTTCACAAGGCTCTGGGGCTGGCAATCACCTGCGGATAGCGTGTGACTTGCCAAAACCCCCAGCCCCCCCATTAACTGCCCCCCAGGGGGGGCAGAAGGGCCCGAGCCACTTAGTGGCTATGTGGGCTAGTAGCCTGCAGGGCCAGGGGCACCAACGCTGGCCCCTGCACCCTGTTCAACAAGCCCCAATAGCTGGTCCGGGTCGGTAATGCTGGGTAAGGGGGACCCTACGTCATTTTTTTTTTTAAGTTAACCCCTTACAACTATGCAATCATATTGCATAGTTGTATCCTATCTGAAATCTCCTAAACTGCTGTTTCAGTTTGGGGGAGTTTCCTGGGCAGGAAAGGGTGTATACCAATACATATGCGGCACCGTAGTAACCGGGAGAAATAGGGCTTTCACACGCAATAATATTTTATTAACAAACTTACATTTTTTATCACAATAAAACACTGCACATATTTCACCCAAAAGAATTGAGAATACACTAAAAAAAGGCCAAACAAGAAATTTCATGTTGAAGCCCAGACTCTGCTGAAAAAAAAACAATATATACATTTTCCTGGAAAACCCCTAGAAAACCCTTCAAAAATCAAGGTTGAACATGTGTAGCGCAAAAACGTGAAAAGTAGTCTGGCAACAGAGTGTGACAAAAAAATCTAGGTAGGCTGGCACTTAAAGGGTTAAATAAGGTGATAGTTACTAAAATTCTAAAAATAGATCAAGCTCTAGTTTGATGTACAGATGTTAATGTGACAGAGGCTCTGTCTTTTGGATGTCATCACTATTCAGTTGCCCACCGGGTCATTCACTGGCCTTTTCTTAATTAGGTTCCAGACAATGTAATTGTATTTTGATACTGTTACAGGCAATGTCACTGTATTTTGACTGCCATTGTGTATTGTTGATTACGTCACAGTCAATGGCATTGTCCTGATTGATTGTATTACGGCCTGCTATTGTTCTACTGATTGCGTCACCGGCAGAGTTGAGGGATTGTGTGCCCTGCTGCTATTGGTCAGTGTGGTTGTCATTGCATGGAGACTTGTGTATATAAGGCCTAGAGTGGCACTAATAAAAACACTTCACCTTCACCCTCAATACTGAAGTTCTGTCTCTTATTGGGGGAAACGCTATATTACAATTCACTAGCCCTTGTAAGGGCTGTTCCTGGTTCCTCACGGACGACTCTGGAATTCCAGCAGCACCTCTTACGATTGGGAAAAGGACGTCTCGGGCGGTGAAGCCCTCCGGCGATAAGGGTTATCGCTACAGTTAAAATAAAGAAAAGAAAATTTTTTCCACTCTAACTTTACATTAATCTGGTAAAGGAAACCTCGAACTTTACAAGTAGATAAAGGTGGATTCTTTTTTCATGTTTTACGGTGCTCCCATCATGCAATGTGAGGCAATTAGCTGCTTTATGTGCTTTCCAGAGGCTCAAACGCACAACCTGGATTTCGCTCTATAGACTTTAATGAGATTCAGATTCGGGTGATGCAGAAGGAGAATATTGCAGAAAACAAATTGGCCGAACTGCACCAGAACAAATTAGGCAGATTATGCTCATCGATATAACCAACCACCCTCTTCCAGCCTAGTGATCATGGTATCTCCTAAAGCCACTGTCTCAGGTTCTTCTGAGGGGAGGTTGTAGGATGGGAGGGACCTGGAACGGACCTTAGAGTTACCTTCAGAGTCTTTAAAAGCACTTTAATGCAACATTTGTCCAAATCAAGTTTTAATTATCATATTGCCCTAAAAGATGCACCTGTCCATAAGATGCACCTAGGATTTTGATAAGGAAAATAAGAAAAAAAAATATTCTGAACCAAATGTTGTGCTAAACACCAAACCCCCAAGAACCAATCCCACTCCTTATAAGTCGTGTGGCATTCCCCCATCCCATTCCCATAGGCAGTATGGCATTCCATCTTTCCATTCTCCATAGCCAGTGTAGCATTCCCCCATCCCATTCCCATAGGCAGTATGGCGTTCCATCTTTCCATTCCCCATAGCCAGTGTGGAATTTCCCCCTCCTATTCCCATAGGCAGTGGGGCATTCTCTCTCCCATTCCCATAGAGTGTGGCATTCCCCAATCCCTTTCCCATAGCTAATGTGGCATTTCCCTGCTCCATCAACCAGTTTTTTCGTGTTCGGGCCGAACTCCAAACTCAAACACATACTTCAGTCTGAAGTCCATGTTCAAGCTTGGGAACCCAAGCTCCCAAAGTTTGGTATGAATCCGAACTTTGCGCTTTGGTTTCGTCCATCTCAATTTATAATAAAGGAAAAAATGATGTAAATTTTTTTTATTAGCTTACCGAGCTGCAGTAACATGATGTTTAAAATAGACCTTTTCACTGTTGCTTCCTGAAATAAAATAATTA
Organism: Gastrophryne carolinensis; assembly: GCA_027917425.1. Taxonomy (NCBI): domain Eukaryota; kingdom Metazoa; phylum Chordata; class Amphibia; order Anura; family Microhylidae; genus Gastrophryne; species Gastrophryne carolinensis. The sequence goes on from CM051242.1 coordinate 174,267,974, forward strand.
GTTTTAGTATGTGACTAGAGTAGAAGGAATCTCCAAAATTCTTATTAAAATACCTAGAGACATTAGGCAGTGGACTGAAAAATAAAATGTAAAATAGCAGCCAAAAATGGATAAAATGGTTGAAGTATATCGTTTCCATTCATTACAGTGAGCTTAAAACATACAGGATTTCTCAGATCATTCTCCAGGTGTGAACATTTCAATATTTAAGCTAACACAAGAATATTATCCTATGAATCTACAGTATGAATTAGCAACCTACAGTACAGTACTTACCCAGTGTGTTTAAATCAAGCTGTAGATTGGAGAGGCCTTCCATGAATTACAGTAATTACACAGCTACAATAAATATAAGACTACAATAAAGCTTTACCATAGTCTGCTATACAGTTTGTCATATTACAAAATATACCAAATAAACCAGTCACACAGCATACCTGATCTGCAACTCTTTCCGGAAAAGTGAACTATGATATTATAGAGGGCTGAAGCAGCTGTTTATATACACCACACTCATGACTTAATTAACTAATTTACTTTACTTTTCTTGTTTGCTCTCTTCAGCATGACACCCCACCATCCTATTCAACATGTCATTAGGATTTAATGCACAATCAAATCATTATTCATTTGGTTGGTATTTCTTTCAGTGACAGTGTGACTTCAGGTTTATGACTAGTGATACTGGTTTGATGCAGGTTATAGTTAAACTTTCCTTGCATTTATTGTCCACGGGCACCTAAACAAACCTAACCCACCCTATGCAACCATCCATAATCCATAAGTAGAGATAAAATTGAAATTTACAAAGAAGTGGCCGCACCGACTTGAATCAACAAAGGGGAGTGTGCAACTTTGAGCAATTGCTCTGAACAGAAACTCCACAGGGAGGCCTCCACAATGCCCCCAATACTCAAGTATCAATCTGCACTGAGTAGTGCAGATTGATACTTGAGTATTGGGGGAATTGTGGAGGCCTCCCTGTGGAGTTTCCATATGTAGAGATAAGTGAACTTTTAAAAAGTTCGGTTCCTGAGATTCACGAATTTCCCTAAGGGATTCGAGTTCGTCCAAATCAAACTTTTAAAGTGGACCAACACCCAGGATTTTGACTGCCCCGCTGTGTGAAACCCCCCATTAAGCCCCAAAAACTCACCTGTACCCGCTCCCACGTGATCGCTGCAGCCAATCGGGGTGCCCCGCAGGCCCGATGCTGATCGGCCCGGGAATCTTAACGAACTTGCTCTATTAACAGGGCCAGATTATGAGGGGGTGCAAGGGGCAAGCGTCCCAGGGTCTCCACCACTTGCCCTGCAAAAAGGGCCTCAACCAACCTTTGGGTTATGGTCTGGTCCAGAAGGCTTTTCAGTCTTCGATCTGACATGCTGCAGGTCCAGCGACAAAGCAATTGGCAGCAGTGGCGCCCCCCCCCCCCCTCCCCATGCCTGGGCTAACCTTTTTTTGTTTTTGCAAACCTGCAGCCAAAGCCACCACAGGGCAGGAGGGAGTCTAGAGCAGCAAACCGCCGCCAGCAACGCTACAGTGATGGGTGCATGCAGAGCAGTCAAACGGCAGCCGCCCCCGATCGGGGGTGCCCTGCTGCGTGAAGCCCCCCAGATCGCCCGAAGAAACTTCCCGGTCCTACAGGGCATATACGGCCACTCGTCCAATCAGCGCGCTCGGGGCCGCTGACGACCCGACGTCTAAGGCAGCGTCTAAGGCCAGCAGGCCGAGCACACTGGCAGGCGCATCCCCCGCTTCCCTCTAACAAGGACCATGCCCATGCCGGCTATTCACAAATGGCTGCCACAAGCACGCGTCTTGCTAGAGGGATAGCGGGGATGCGGCAGTGGCCCGCCCGCACGTCGTTGGACTGGGAAGTAAGGTAAGTGAACAAGGCAACCTGGGGGGTTTCACACAGTGGGGCATCACGATTTTGGGTGCCCCATGGGGGAGGAAATCGATCGGTTCGGGAATCTATTAGGCAGGGTTAGGGTGATTATCAGACATGCGCATGCCACAGGACCCGTTCTCCAGAATGGGTGATTATTAGAATGCACAACCAGGATTAAACAGCTACAGGAGAAATGTTTCATTGGTATATAGTATTTATTGATTCCATTTTTGCTTTTACAAGCCTTTTAAAGATTGATTATAGTCAAGTCCCCCTTTTCTCATTCATTTGTTTGGCAGTAAATGGCATCCAGTCGTGTTACCGTCAGTGACCATTCAGATTTAATGGGCAGGTCCTCCTGGCAATCCCAATTGGTCACTCACTGGCAGTCATACAACGAATGTGGAAGTGGTAAGCATATAGGTATAGCACTGCTCTAATGCCCAGCATTGTTTTTTAATGGAAGAAGCATAAAAACGTTAAAAAATGTATACGCTTGTAAAGTGACTAGGGATGAGCGAATCGATCTGGACGAACCCGGATTCGATCCGAATTTCATGAAAAATTCGATTCGGATCGAATCCGAATTTCCCCGCGATTTGATCCCTCGAAGTTTTCCTTTAACATCCATTCATTTACATACAGGCATTCTAAGATGGCGGACGGGACATGTCTGGACATCTACCCCGCGCCAGTGCAAGCTGGGGCAGTCACATGCAGCCTATCAGCAGCCAGCAAGCCCGGTGACGTCACAGCGCTATTTAAGTCGGCCATCTTGCTTTTCCTTCCTCATTTCTCTATTGCATTCGTGAGAGACAGAACGCTGTAGTGAGGGAGAGGCAGTTAGACAGGCAGGGACAGACAGGGACAGGCTGGAGACAGGCAGGAGACAGGCAGGAGACAGACAGAAAGTCAGCGAAAAACAGGGAAAGTTAGGAAAAATCGGAGGCAGTCACAGGGAGATTTTTTTTTTTTCATCCAGCCTGAGTGTTACTGGCTGGCTGACAGGCTTTGTTAGCGTTTTCAGGCTGCTTATACTAACTAACTGTGCATATATACTGAACTGATCTTAAGTCTGCTGTGAGGCATCCCATTCTGTGACTACAGCAGCCTCTATTTAAGACCATAACCATTTGCACTTATTATAATTGAAATTAGGCCTGATAAAGACACTTTTGCTGTGCATAGCACTACTGGTCCCAGGTGCACTCCTGTTTGGGGCATCCCATTCTGTGACTACAGCAGCCTCTATTTAAGACCATAACCATTTGCACCTATTATAATTGAAATTAGGCCTGATAAAGACACTTTTGCTGTGCATAGCACTACTGGTCCCTGCCAGGTGCACTCCTGTTTGGGGCATCCCATTCTGTGACTACAACAGCCTCTATTTAAGACCATATAACCATTTGCACTTATTCTAATTGAAATTAGGCCTGATAAAGACACTTTTGCTGTGCATATTCTTACTGCTGCCTGCCAGGTGCACTCCTGTTGGGGCATCCCATTCTGTGACTACACCAGCCTCTATTTAAGAACATAACCATTTGCACTTATTCTAATTGAAATTAGGCCTGATAAAGACTCTTTTGCTGTGCATGCTACTACTGGTCCCAGGTGCACTCCTGTTGTGGCATCCCATTCTGTGACTACACCAGCCTCTATTTAAGACCATAACCATTTGCACTTATTCTAATTGAAATTAGGCATGATAAAGACACTTTTGCTGTGCATAGCACTACTGCCTGCCAGGTGCACTCCTGTTTGGGGCATCCCATTCTGTGACTACAGTAGCCTCTATTTAAGACCATAACCATTTGCACCTATTATAATTGAAATTAGGCCTGATAAAGACACTTTTGCTGTGCATAGCACTACTGGTCCCAGGTGCACTCCTGTTTGGGGCATCCCATTCTGTGACTACAGCAGCCTCTATTTAAGACCATAACCATTTGCACCTATTATAATTGAAATTAGGCCTGATAAAGACACTTTTGCTGTGCATAGCACTACTGGTCCCTGCCAGGTGCACTCCTGTTTGGGGCATCCCATTCTGTGACTACAACAGCCTCTATTTAAGACCATATAACCATTTGCACTTATTCTAATTGAAATTAGGCCTGATAAAGACACTTTTGCTGTGCATATTCTTACTGCTGCCTGCCAGGTGCACTCCTGTTGGGGCATCCCATTCTGTGACTACACCAGCCTCTATTTAAGAACATAACCATTTGCACTTATTCTAATTGAAATTAGGCCTGATAAAGACACTTTTGCTGTGCATGCTACTACTGGTCCCAGGTGCACTCCTGTTGTGGCATCCCATTCTGTGACTACACCAGCCTCTATTTAAGACCATAACCATTTGCACTTATTCTAATTGAAATTAGGCCTGATAAAGACACTTTTGCTGTGCATAGCACTACTGCCTGCCAGATGCACTCCTGTTTGGGGCATCCCATTCTGTGACTACAGCAGCCTCTATTAAGACCATATAACCATTTGCACTTATTCTAATTGAAATTAGGCCTGATAAAGACACTTTTGCTGTGCATAGCACTACTGGTCCCTGCCAGGTGCACTCCTGTTTGGGGCATCCCATTCTGTGACTATAGCAGCCTCTATTTGAGACCATATAACCATTTGCACTTATTCTAATTGAAATTAGGCCTGATAAAGACACTTTTGCTGTGCATAGCACTACTGCCTGCCAGGTGCACTCCTGTTGTGGCATCCCATTCTGTGACTACACCAGCCTCTATTTAAGACCATATAACCATTTGCAATTATTCTAATTGAAATTAGGCCTGGTAAAGACACTTTTGCTGTGCACACCAAAAGTGAGCAGTAACACTCAGCCTCCAACAGGCCTGCTAAGTGTAAATAAGAGAGCTGCTTAGTGTAAATAAAGAGGGGTATGGTATGTTACAGAATGGGATGCCCCAATAGGAGTGCACCTGGGACCAGTAGTAGCATGCACAGCAAAAGTGTCTTTATCAGGCCTAATTTCAATTAGAATAAGTGCAAATGGTTATGTTCTTAAATAGAGGCTGGTGTAGTCACAGAATGGGATGCCACAACAGGAGTGCACCTGGCAGGCAGCAGTAAGAATATGCACAGCAAAAGTGTCTTTATCAGGCCTAATTTCAATTAGAATAAGTGCAAATGGTTATGGTCTTAAATAGAGGCTGGTGTAGTCACAGAATGGGATGCCACAACAGGAGTGCACCTTCGACCAGTAGTAGCATGCACAGCAAAAGAGTCTTTATCAGGCCTAATTTCAATTAGAATAAGTGCAAATGGTTATGTTCTTAAATAGAGGCTGTTGTAGTCACAGAATGGGATGCCACAACAGGAGTGCACCTGGGACCAGTAGTGCTATGCACAGCAAAAGTGTCTTTATCAGGCCTAATTTCAATTAGAATAAGTGCAAATGGTTATATGGTCTTAAATAGAGGCTGCTGTAGTCACAGAATGGAATGCCCCAAACAGGAGTGCACCTGGGACCAGTAGTGCTATGCACAGCAAAAGTGTCTTTATCAGGCCTAATTTCAATTAGAATAAGTGCAAATGGTTATATGGTCTTAAATAGAGGCTGCTGTAGTCACAGAATGGGATGCCCCAAACAGGAGTGCACCTGGCAGGGACCAGTAGTGCTATGCACAGCAAAAGTGTCTTTATCAGGCCTAATTTCAATTAGAATAAGTGCAAATGGTTATATAGTCTTAAATAGAGGCTGCTGTAGTCACAGAATGGGATGCCCCAAACAGGAGTGCACCTGGCAGGCAGTAGTGCTATGCACAGCAAAAGTGTCTTTATCAGGCCTAATTTCAATTAGAATAAGTGCAAATGGTTATATGGTCTTAAATAGAGGCTGGTGTAGTCACAGAATGGGATGCCGCAACAGGAGTGCACCTGGCAGGCAGCAGTAAGAATATGCACAGCAAAAGAGTCTTTATCAGGCCTAATTTCAATTAGAATAAGTGCAAATGGTTATGTTCTTAAATAGAGGCTGGTGTAGTCACAGAATGGGATGCCACAAAAACCAGAGAGCATGCACAGCAAAAGTGTCTTTATCAGGCCTAATTTTAATTAGAATAATTGCAAATGGTTATATGGTCTTAAATAGAGGCTGCTGTAGTCACAGAATGGGATGCCCCAAACAGAAGTGCACCTGGCAGGCAGTAGTGCTATGCACAGCAAAAGTGTCTTTACCAGGCCTAATTTCAATTAGAATAATTGCAAATGGTTATATGGTCTTAAATAGAGGCTGGTGTAGTCACAGAATGGGATGCCACAACAGGAGTGCACCTGGCAGGCAGTAGTGCTATGCACAGCAAAAGTGTCTTTATCAGGCCTAATTTCAATTAGAATAAGTGCAAATGGTTATATGGTCTCAAATAGAGGCTGCTATAGTCACAGAATGGGATGCCCCAAACAGGAGTGCACCTGGCAGGGACCAGTAGTGCTATGCACAGCAAAAGTGTCTTTATCAGGCCTAATTTCAATTAGAATAAGTGCAAATGGTTATATGGTCTTAATAGAGGCTGCTGTAGTCACAGAATGGGATGCCCCAAACAGGAGTGCATCTGGCAGGCAGTAGTGCTATGCACAGCAAAAGTGTCTTTATCAGGCCTAATTTCAATTAGAATAAGTGCAAATGGTTATGGTCTTAAATAGAGGCTGGTGTAGTCACAGAATGGGATGCCACAACAGGAGTGCACCTGGGACCAGTAGTAGCATGCACAGCAAAAGTGTCTTTATCAGGCCTAATTTCAATTAGAATAAGTGCAAATGGTTATGTTCTTAAATAGAGGCTGGTGTAGTCACAGAATGGGATGCCCCAACAGGAGTGCACCTGGCAGGCAGCAGTAAGAATATGCACAGCAAAAGTGTCTTTATCAGGCCTAATTTCAATTAGAATAAGTGCAAATGGTTATATGGTCTTAAATAGAGGCTGTTGTAGTCACAGAATGGGATGCCCCAAACAGGAGTGCACCTGGCAGGGACCAGTAGTGCTATGCACAGCAAAAGTGTCTTTATCAGGCCTAATTTCAATTATAATAGGTGCAAATGGTTATGGTCTTAAATAGAGGCTGCTGTAGTCACAGAATGGGATGCCCCAAACAGGAGTGCACCTGGGACCAGTAGTGCTATGCACAGCAAAAGTGTCTTTATCAGGCCTAATTTCAATTATAATAGGTGCAAATGGTTATGGTCTTAAATAGAGGCTGCTGTAGTCACAGAATGGGATGCCCCAAACAGGAGTGCACCTGGCAGGCAGTAGTGCTATGCACAGCAAAAGTGTCTTTATCATGCCTAATTTCAATTAGAATAAGTGCAAATGGTTATGGTCTTAAATAGAGGCTGGTGTAGTCACAGAATGGGATGCCACAACAGGAGTGCACCTGGGACCAGTAGTAGCATGCACAGCAAAAGAGTCTTTATCAGGCCTAATTTCAATTAGAATAAGTGCAAATGGTTATGTTCTTAAATAGAGGCTGGTGTAGTCACAGAATGGGATGCCCCAACAGGAGTGCACCTGGCAGGCAGCAGTAAGAATATGCACAGCAAAAGTGTCTTTATCAGGCCTAATTTCAATTAGAATAAGTGCAAATGGTTATATGGTCTTAAATAGAGGCTGTTGTAGTCACATTCTGTGACTACACCAGCCTCTATTTAAGACCATATAACCATTTGCACTTATTCTAATTGAAATTAGGCCTGATAAAGACACTTTTGCTGTGCATAGCACTACTGCCTGCCAGGTGCACTCCTGTTTGGGGCATCCCATTCTGTGACTACACCAGCCTCTATTTAAGACCATATAACCATTTGCACTTATTCTAATTGAAATTAGGCCTGATAAAGACACTTTTGCTGTGCATAGCACTACTGCCTGCCAGGTGCACTCCTGTTTGGGGCATCCCATTCTGTGACTACAGCAGCCTCTATTTAAGACTATATAACCATTTGCACTTATTCTAATTGAAATTAGGCCTGATAAAGACACTTTTGCTGTGCATAGCACTACTGGTCCCTGCCAGGTGCACTCCTGTTTGGGGCATCCCATTCTGTGACTACAGCAGCCTCTATTTAAGACCATATAACCATTTGCACTTATTCTAATTGAAATTAGGCCTGATAAAGACACTTTTGCTGTGCATAGCACTACTGGTCCCAGGTGCACTCCTGTTTGGGGCATTCCATTCTGTGACTACAGCAGCCTCTATTTAAGACCATATAACCATTTGCACTTATTCTAATTGAAATTAGGCCTGATAAAGACACTTTTGCTGTGCATAGCACTACTGGTCCCAGGTGCACTCCTGTTGTGGCATCCCATTCTGTGACTACAACAGCCTCTATTTAAGAACATAACCATTTGCACTTATTCTAATTGAAATTAGGCCTGATAAAGACTCTTTTGCTGTGCATGCTACTACTGGTCGAAGGTGCACTCCTGTTGTGGCATCCCATTCTGTGACTACACCAGCCTCTATTTAAGACCATAACCATTTGCACTTATTCTAATTGAAATTAGGCCTGATAAAGACACTTTTGCTGTGCATATTCTTACTGCTGCCTGCCAGGTGCACTCCTGTTGTGGCATCCCATTCTGTGACTACACCAGCCTCTATTTAAGAACATAACCATTTGCACTTATTCTAATTGAAATTAGGCCTGATAAAGACACTTTTGCTGTGCATGCTACTACTGGTCCCAGGTGCACTCCTATTGGGGCATCCCATTCTGTAACATACCATACCCCTCTTTATTTACACTAAGCAGCTCTCTTATTTACACTTAGCAGGCCTGTTGGAGGCTGAGTGTTACTGCTCACTTTTGGTGTGCATTATATTCTGTTTCATATAGACCCACCGCTGCCTGGGGGTTCTTAAAATATCACCTACTACCACGCCAGTTAGACTATGTCGGGCAGACAAGTGCCTGGAAGTGAAAAGAGGAGTGGCAGAGGCCAAGATTCCGCAGGCAGAGCTCGCAGCAGACTGGGGGCCAGTAGCAGCAGGAGTCACGCTGAGAGACCTAATCTGCCAGTATCTGCTAGTGGTCGGGTCTCCACCAGTAACACATCTGCCGTGGTAGATTGGTTGACGCGCTCATCAACAACATCATCACAACTTACGTCTGAGACCCCCAGTCTAGGGTCGGTAGGTTCCTCTGACACAACCCTGAGGTGGCATGCCCCGAGAGCAGTCCCTGTCCTCCCATTGCCTCTGGCCTACGCCGTTCCCTCCCCCAGCAACGTATCCTATGCTTTGGGTTCAGCTCCACTCTTTAGTGAGGAGGACCATCAGATAGAGGACAGTCAGCAGCTACTGCCCAGCAAAGAAATGGAGGTGGCTTCTCTAGCTAGGCAGACAAATAGTGATGTGGACAGTGTCATGGGTGCTGCGAGCGTTCCAGCTTCTGCGCCAGACACTGTTGACGAATCCACGAACATCAGTGACGTACAGCCACAACTCGGTGATAATGATGATGACGATGAAGCCGATCACACTTGGGAGCCGGGTGATGAAGGAGCTTCATCGTCATCATCAGGAGAAGAGGGGCGCAGGTTGCCCCGGAGTCAGCAGCTGAGGCAGCAAGGTGGTAGCAGTCAGCATGGGGGCACAATTCCAAAGGCTGGAGCCGGCCGGGGCCAGGGCCGGGGTAGAGCACCTGCTGTGCGCCAGTCTACCTTATCGGGAGGTAGTGGAGCAGGGGTTCCTGGAGTTGGCAACAGCAGCAGTGAATCAGTGAGGCCAGGGGGTGGGAAAAGTAGCTACTCGGCAGTGTGGCAGTTTTTCCTGAAGCATCCGCAGGAGGGTAACATGGCCACATGCAAGATATGTAGGCAAAAGGTGAAGCGTGGCCAGGGTCCAAATGTTGGCACCACGGCCCTGCGTCAACATATGATGCGTCACCATAAAGCGACCTGGGAGAACCGAGGCTCCCAAGGGGTGGTCCAGTCTGCTTCCTCACCAAGTGAGCTCCCAATTTCTGCCAGCCAAGGCTCCAGCACCTCAGCCGAAGGCAGCTGAGCGTCATACCCATCCTCTGTCGCTCCTGCTCCTCCTCCTCCTCCAAGTCATGCATCCCGCCAGCAATCCATCAGCAAAGCCATGTCCAAGAGACAGCAGTATGCGCCCACTCATCCTACGGCGCAGAAGCTGAATGTGCTCCTGTCCAAGTTGCTGGTGCTGCAGTCACTCCCTTTTCAGGTGGTGGAATCTGCACCTTTCAGAGAACTGATGGCTTGTGCCGAGCCGAGGTGGAGAGTCCCAAGCCGTCATTTCTTTGCCAAGAAGGCAGTACCAGCGCTGCACACTTTTGTTGAACAGAAGGTGGGCCAGTCCTTGAGCCTGTCGGTGTGTAGCAAAGTGCATGGCAGCGCCGACATCTGGAGCTGTAACTACGGTCAGGGACAGTACATGTCGTTTACGGCCCACTGGGTGAATGTGGTCCCTTTGCAGCAGCAGCAGCAGCAACTTGGACAGGTCACGCCGCTTCGGCCTCCGCGCTTCCTGCCCGTTGGGCCTGTGACACCGTGCGACTCGGCCTCCTCATCCTCCGCCATCTCCTCACCCTCCACTGTAGGCTCAAGTCTCAGTGCCCCTCCAGTCTACCATGTGTGCAGGGCACGGAGTTGTCACGCAGTGCTTCACATGGTTTGTCTTGGCGAACGGAATCACACAGGGGAGGAACTGCTTAAATGTATTCATCAGGAAATCCAAACATGGCTTACTCCAAGAAAACTTAAAATGGGAATCATGGTTACCGACAATGGGAAGAACATTTTGTCTGCGCTGCGCCAAGGAAGCCTGACCCATGCCCCCTGCATGGCTCACGTCTTCAATCTGGTTGTCAAGCGGTTTCTGAAGTGTTCCCCCCATCTGCAAGACATCCTAACAACTTCAAGGAAACTTTGCATGCACTTCAGCCACTCATACACCGCCAAACACACCCTTCTTGAGAAGCTGAATGGTATCCCCCAACATAGTCTGATTTGCGATGTTTCCACCCGTTGGAATTCCACCCTTCACATGTGGGACCGATTATATGAACAGAGAAAAGCCATCACGGATTTCCTGATGATCCAAGCAGATAGGGGGACTCCCCTGTGTAACTTCAATGTCAACCAGCGGCAGCTCATACGTGACACCTGTCGTTTGCTCAGGCCCTTTGAGGAAGCCACTTTATTTGTCAGTCGGCAGGATTACGGGATGAACGACGTGATTCCACTGCTTCATGTACTACAGCACATGTTGGAAACCATGGCTGGTCAGGGCACTGGAGACATGGCGTTTACATCTTACGGCCACATGAACCCCGTTGGAGCTGAACTGGAGGAGGAGGAGGAAGAGGAGGAGGAGGAGTTGCCCAGCGAAACACAGTTTAGGCTTGGCGAAATGGCTGGTTTATCTAGTCAGCAGACAGGAGAGGAGGAGCAGGAGCAGCCAGAGGAGCTAGAGGTTTTTGAGGAAGGCGAGACAGAGGACCCGGGCACACCGTGGCAGTATGCAGTGGAGATAGAGACAGGTAGTCCATCCGAGTCACTTGTGCAAATGGCACGAAGCATGCTCACGTGCTTGCGTAGTGACCCCAGAATTGTTTCCATCTGTCGGCGGGATGACTTCTGGCTGTCCACCTTATTGGACCCTCGCTTCCGGCACAAAATGGGGGCATTTTGTAAACCCACCGAGAGGGAGGACAAACTGAACTACTACAAAGACATTTTACGTAGGCAGTTGGCCGATGCCTATCTGCGCCATGGTCCATACTCTCACAGGTCTGACTCGAGGGGACCTCTGCGCTCACCTTCCACTGCCATGGCCGCTGGGGGGGTTGGCAGGAGCAGCAGCAGCAGCTCCATCAGCAGCAGCAGCCTCAGTCTTCAGTCGCTAATGAGTAGCTTTCTACACCCGCATAGTGAGGCTACTCATGAGCAGCAGGAAGACCTGGAGCAGGACCTGAACCAGCAGGTCATGTCATACTTTGACATGACCATGCCAACACACCTTGAGCATCTGCTGGACTTCTGGGCAGCCAAACTTGATTTGTGGCCGCAACTAGCAGAGTTTGCCCTGGAAAAGCTGTCCTGCCCGGCAAGTAGCGTGCCATCTGAGTGGGTGTTTAGTGCGGTGGGGGCCATAGTTACGGTGAGGAGAACTCGTCTGTCAACTAAAAATGTGGAGAGACTCACCTTTGTCAAAATGAATCAGGGATGGATCAGCCAGGATTTCCACCCACCAATGCCTGATGCATGCGACTAGATTCAGCATGGTGCCACGTTTTACACTTTCCAAATGGTGCAAAACATATTTATGTTCTCGGATGTCCCGCGGGGTGGGAGGTGATCGGCCCGGGAATCTTATAGAAAGCTGTTTCGGGCAGGAGGGGGCTGATTTTCCAAGCCTGCACAAGGATCCACAGGCAGCAGGATATGGTGTGTTGGGGTCCCTGGCTCTTTCTGGCACCAAGACCACTTTAAAGAACCTTAATATGATAACAAAAAAAATAAATCCTTTACTCTCCTCCATTCCCCTGTAGCAGATCACTCTGTGTTTGGATCTTTAACGCTCATCTAAAGATCCAACCACATGAGTTGAAGTGGTGGAGTTAACAACGAATGGAGTGCACAACTCCTTTCACTGTGTGCTGTGCCAAGCACTTCTACAGTGGGGTCTAAAAGTAAAAAAAAAGTACTAAAAAACATTAGCTGTAATAGTTTATTCATAGATAATGACAGATTTCTTTTTTTGTCAACTAATTTTGCGAAAAATGAAAAGCACCTTAAAACGGAACAAAACCCGAGAATTTGACTTTCCTGGGTTGTTTCTTGTTCCCAGGGCATCCTGAATTGGGATGCCTCACACTGTGAAACACTGCAGAAAGCTCAGTAAAACTCCTCTCTCCAATGGGTCATGTGCGGCACATGGATTTACTTCCTGTCGGCAAAGGGCACCGATTGAAATAATGGGGAGTGCGCATAAGTTAACACATTGCAGCAAAAGGGTTAAGCGGTCTTGTATTTCCTAATTAAATGTAGGGGGGGGGGGGTTCAGGCGGTCACCACCCCACTTTGAACTGAGTACTCCCTTGTAGTGGAGACCGTCTATTTGGTATCCCAGACTTGGTTGTGGCATTGCCCAACGTCAGCAGGGGGTCAGTTGGGCTGCCAGTGAGTAAAACACATGGGGAACCTCTGCTAAATCCAGTGCCCAGGCCCTACTGTACCACAGCACAAGGGGTTCTCCCTCGCACAACAGTCACTACAGGGCAGAGTACTCAGACAGTGGCAGCCAAACCTTACCTGAGGCTTATGCACAGTGGTTCCTCCATTGCAGCCCATCAATCCCTTTGGATCCGCTCTACTCCTAAGAGGAGCCTCCTCTGTCACATCCACAGGGGGTCCCACTGGGTTTCTTCCTCCATGGACCTTAACTCTCTCTTCATAGACCTCAGATTTCTCTCTCTCTTCTTACCTGCTTCCTCTGTAGCAGCAGCCATGTCACATGGGAAGGCTACACCAGTTTTCCCCTTAGCATGATTATGGACAATCTCCCTCTCTGTTCCTCTGGCTCCATTTTCCCTCCAAAAAGCTCCCAACCAATCTCGGGAGTTTCCGATTGTTCAGCAATTATATCTTATGTGTCCCAAAGGGCAACTTTGAGTTATACTTCTGATAGTTTGAATTCAATTCTCTTTTCATTTGTGGTCTCATACTCCCCTCTAGTGACCTAAGTGGGAATAGCAACACCTTTTTTACATTAATGGTTAATTCAATAAATATTACTTAGCCACTGCCTTCAAGCAACCCCAGCAATGTCAACTTGATCTAATGCTGTTTGGTCCTGCCACACCATTAGCTGCCATACAAGTGATTGAGACACTCACTCCACAGGCTCCCTCAGTGCAAGCTAACAATGCCTTGCCCAGATGCCGCTGGAGCAAACATTGTGTGAGTATTAGACTGCTGGACCTTGGCAAAGCAGCTCAGGGTAAAGCGGATGTAAGACTTTTTCATCTCTTAATTTGTCCAGATAGGACCTTTCCAAGTTGAAGCTTAGAAGGGTATCTATACCTAGGCACAGGTATTTCCTCGGCTCCCCCTAGTGTCACCGTGATGCAACTGTGAAATCTAGAGACATACCGTTCTTTTTGGGTACTACTTGATGGGTAGGTTTTCGATGCAACCTCTAGTTTACTGTGAGCCCATCTTAGATAATAGAGTTTTGTGTCCAATAGCATATGCCCAGTGCTTCCTTAAGAAGTGCCCATATGAAGAAACACCAGGCAGGGCACCAAACCAATGCTGAAGGGCATAGATGCATGTATTTTGCATTGATGGGGATCAGTGGGTTGCCCATATAGTTTTCATGATCCATTAAAGCATAGAAACAAAGGGTCCTGATACCCCATGCTGGATGTGCCACAGGACAGATTTGGTGCTGCATAAAATCTACACAGGCATTGCTTGCTGGCAAATATCTTGCTTGCCATGTGTGTCTGTCTGCTGTGATACCATCTTGATAGCTCCCAATGCTTCGATCCCATTAACCCTTACCCTTGGCTTCCATACCTGTATGCTTTGACATTGCCTGAGATAAGTGACATATGTCATTAAGGCTGACCATGACTACTGTTGGTGAACCCTGAAACATGGCAGCCAAGCCTTTGACCACTAGTAACCATTTAGGTTTGATGTACGAGCCTACTTGACAAACACAGTTGGCCTGAGACTTTTGCTAGTAGTACCACGTCATTTCCGCCGTCAATTTATTCATTGCGGGCCGAGATCCGGGCCATTACCGCTGCGCCAGCTTCTGCTGGATGCTGGAGCGGTCATGTGATGGAGTATTATTCCCCGCCCAACTTGATATGGAGGGATTCCTCTGATGGAGAGAATTGGGGGCGGACTTATGTGCAGGAGAATGGCATCCGGCAGGTAGGAAATACTCCTATATATTAATTGAAGCAGGGGATGGTACAACTGATTGATTTATTTAATTAATGGGTTTATCTGAGAATTGACTTGCGCAAGGGGGTGTGACTTCCCCCTGGCTGCTTAAATCTTTTATGATGCACTAGCCCCTATGTCATGAATAAGGACCCTGTGTCCGAAACGCATTGATGCTGGGATCTATCATCTTATACACTGCCTAATTTGTTGGATGGCTTTTTAACGAGGACCAAATAAAATGGATTTTTTTAATTCCTAATTTAAATTCACATGGAAACAGTTTGCCATCTCAAATTTGGGGATCAAGCTTACTCTCGACTATAAAAATAAATAACACACAGCAAACTAAAAAGTTCAATTGAACTAATAAATTCTTCAGAACTGCTTCCACACGCAAGGCTTCTTATCCCGAACAAGTCCCAAACCAATATACACCATTAACAGCACAGAGCAATTAAAATTTCTTCAAAAAAGTGCACTTATGCAGTATCCCGAATTGCATGCACATCAACACATGATCACACGTGCCCTCCACCTTTTTGGATAGCTGCTTACCAGATTTGAAACTTTGAGTGCATATAAGGAGACTTACGAATCATAGAGGGAGGCACTCAAAAAATTTGTCAAAAAAATAAATTTTATTCCATATCACTAAATTAATCACTACACATGACCACTACACAATTAAAATCCCTTAAAAACACATAATGAGACAATACATATAAGACAAACCAACATGGAAGTGTGTAGGCGATGGGGAGAGCACTGGCATGCACAAATATCAATCAGCATCCATATATAAAAACACATAAACACAAGTGATCTAATCAGTGCAAATAACAATGTGCAAATCCTACCTATGATCCGGATCCTACATCAAACAACTGTAAAGTGCAAAGTGCAACCAATCAACAGACACAAATACAATATAAAATAAAACCTACATAATTACCCAATACCTAAATACCCTATAAGAAATATAAAAATGACCACAAAATACCCCACCAATATAGATGCTAGTATCAATCAACCATTAAATACCAAATACAGCGCAAAAATATATCCAACCAAAATATACTCAAGGTATCACAGGTATGCCAGTAAAGGGTCTCCCCACCGCCTACAACACCAGGAGCCATGCGTTCCGTGGGTGTATCCCCCACTTCATCAGGCTACATGAATGCTGGCTGAGCAGAGCTTAAATACAGCACCCCGCCCCCCAATTCAAAGTGGCCAATGTCTCACCTGTAACCAGAATCAAATCCGGGTGAGAAAGTGGCATGCATGTGCACATAACAATGGCCTGCAGTTGTGTGTGCTTCCTCCCCATTCAAAGTGGCCAATGTCTCACCTGTCTCAAAGATCACATCCAGGTGAGAGAGCAGGAAGAGACATGTCTATAGCCAGCGGGGGCGTGCACACCTATGGCCCTTATTTAACAAGGGATAGCGCCAGGTAGCGACTGGTGAGCGAACGGTAATGACGGTCACCGCCACGAGAACGCCGGCTCCCCACCACAATCACACATTTATCAAGCCGATCCTGCTTAGCGACTGAGAGAGCGCCAGATAACGAATCATTCATCATTATTCCAGCCTCACCCCACAGCGCCAGCGAGCGACCTTGAACAGCGACAAGTATGACCTCTCGCTACCTGGCGCTCTCCAATGCATTTCAATGGAACAATCTTTAAATATTCATAATTAATTGTTAATAATTTTTTTTTTTTTTTTTAATGTGAAAATTTCTGTTACCACTTCTGCCATGTTAGATATTTTTTTTTAAGGTAAAAAAAAAATTAAAAAAAAAATTGTGCAGAATTGATATTACAGGTCTGATATTAATGTATTCATATTACAAAATGTTTTTATAAACTTGTTTTTTTTGGTTTAAAAAAATATGGTTGTTTGGGGGTTAAAAAACTACTTTTAACCCATCGCCGCCAGCGCTCTGGGGTTTAAACAAGCATTTCGCAGCGCGAGAATTTTTTGAGCGTGATTTGTTAATGAATATGGTGGGAGACGTTCGCTATGGCCATTCGCTATCATGCGCTCCCATACAGCGCGGAACCTGTCAAATAGCGACTCCTCACCCAATATTCAACATTACTGCACACCGACTGAGTCGCTGTCAACAGCCGAACAACGGCCAAGCACAGCGACTACTAGCGGGCGCTGTGAAAATACTGCTACAGTCGCTCATCTGTCGCTACCTGGCGCAATTAATGAATCGGCCTCCCCGTCTCTCTCAGGGGCTAAGCAGCTAGTCCGCTGTATGCTGCTGAGTAAATAAACACAGCACTCGCTGATAAAGCAAATTACAGCAGACAGGGGAGAGAAGGCCAAGGAGGGAGGGGGAGAAAGAAAAGGGGAAAGAGGCGCTGCCCGTAAGTCTGTATCTGCTCATTTTACAAGTACATGCAAAAAACACACACATATATAAACACAGTAATACATGACTATGAACAAGAATACAATGTTAATTGACAACATATTGCGTGACAAATATTATATTAAATCAAACAATAATATCTATTCACCATAGGTTAAATTGTTTCTACCCACAACAATCAATATCCAATTATCGATTGAGGTGACCAAAACAAAATAAAGTGGAAGCAGATCCCAGAATTGAGCCCACACATGTGACAAATGGCCATGGGTCAATTGCAACAATTTCAATAAATTAAGAATTTTCAATGTAACAATCCCATGTGTGGGCAAAACTGATCCACAATCAATCATATATAACCTGTAAACAAATGATATAACAATACACAAAATTGAATACAGTAACCTAATAGTCACTGGATATAAACCCATAAGCAATCAAAAACAGCTACAATCGGCAAAAAAAGGATTTCTGTCAACTAGAGATGAACATAAATCTATATACATCAATCCAATCAGGGCCCAGGCAATGACTAGTATTCCAAACATGTACTGCAACAATTACTCCAAGTCTCCTCTGACCAGTTGTCCCCTCAGATCATGTGACAAGAAGGTGAAGAAGATGAGTATATCTATATAGGCGGATCCTCCAATGCAACCATCTTTACAACCCAAGATGCTAATTCGGGCCCTCTGAAAAAAAAAAAAAATAAAAAAAAAAAAATATATATATATATATATATATATATATATATATATATCATAAAAAGATTATTTATAATAAAATAAAATATATATATAAAAAAAATATATATAAGGTGTCTTAAGGTCCTCGGTACTCAGATTAAATGGTTGAACTCACATCAATAATCCTTCAAGGCGGCAGTTGGCAATAACTCAATGTGTTTAGCGAGCACAAAATAGAACATAGACAAAATCTAGTGCAACTCTGTCTTAAAAGCACCAACTTTAATATCTCCCGATAAAATGCACTTACAATTTTTTAGAAGCAGAAACGCAAAAGATTAAAAATTCATTGGCAATTTTCTCTTTCCCTTCCTCTACTACGGCCATTAGCAGAGATATAGGAACCTGATGCTACATCCGATGATATTGCCACCAAGCAAAAATAGCCATGCAGGGTAGTCTACTTGTGAAGTCCTGGAAGCAAAGCGTTTCGCTGTTGTAAACAGCTTTTTCAAATGCTAAAGCGGCAGAGCATAGCGGCGATGTTAAACATTATGGGTAGGCCGCCTGCCCTTAGGATTGGTTCACAGGAGATGGAACTCAGGTGAGGAGGGCGAAAACGCAAAAAACTCGGAAAGCGAAACGCGTTAGGCAGGGCAGCAGCATCCAGGACTTCACAAGTAGACTACCCTACATGGCTTA
This sequence comes from Gastrophryne carolinensis, assembly GCA_027917425.1. Taxonomy (NCBI): domain Eukaryota; kingdom Metazoa; phylum Chordata; class Amphibia; order Anura; family Microhylidae; genus Gastrophryne; species Gastrophryne carolinensis. The sequence goes on from CM051242.1 coordinate 174,286,614, forward strand.
TGTTAATATAGCACATAACTAAACTAAGCTGAGCTCTCTAGAGCCCTATCCAAAATGTCCAGATTGAGTCCACAATCGTTCCAAACTACATGCACTCTCCCAAGGTGGTGATTAGAGTCACTCCACTTCAAGCACCATCCGTGTGCCCTTCACCTTATAAAATGCACTCTTACCAGAGGATGATTTATGTATACGCCTTGAACTGACCCCCAATGGGTTTCACATCAATGGTGGTGACAATTCACCTTCAATCGTAGTGAGGAGAGTGCTATATATGCAACTCAGATTTGATTACACCATAGGAATAAAACCAAGAAAAGGAAAGAAGGAAGATCTTTAAACTTAAAAGGTGCCAATAATTGCACTCACATTTAAAAGAGCTATGTACAAGCAATTGATACAGTGACCGATTCTCACCCATCCTGTTTATCACCTAGGCCGCTGGTGGAAGGAAGGGAAGAGAGCGTCACATTCCACTGTGTCCAAAGTCAGGTTGTTGGTTAAGCCGCCCCCACCGCGGATATTTGGAATGCCCCACTGTGTAAGCCCACCTATATTGCCCAGTAAAACCCACCTCTTCTGATTCACAGTGCATGCGTGGGCTCTTGTCCAATTAGAGCCGTGCATAAGAGAGCGTTTGCTGTGCATATGTAAATGGCTGTTTGGTGGCAGTGAATTGTACACAACACTCTTGCTCTCAGAGTGCAGAAACAATGGCTGTTCATTCAGCAACAATAAAGAACATAAACGTGAACAGGATACATCAGCAACACATCTCAACATGGAGCAAGGGAAACAGCTCCTTCTGTTAGCAGGCTAGACACTCTATGCATACAGTCACATGGTCTGTCTAAGACTTCCTGTTTTCTTTTTCTTTAAGCTAACTGTATCAATAGCATAACAAGCAGACAGTCATATACTGGATGTAGTTGTTGAATTAAAGCTATTCCAACACTCCTGTTTATTTCAATCGGAGCGAGAGCGGCCACATCACCGGCAGCAGATGCAATCCCGCCCCAGTCTATCTTAATGGCCAGGCAGAAGTTAAGCCTTGCGGGGGGGGGGATACACAATGGGGCATCCAAAGTTCCTTTTAGATTTCAAGGCTGGCCAGCGTGGGTTTTGTTACGATTTAAGTCACATATGTAATATGAAAGTGAAATATGTCAATGCCTTCCCATAAACAATTGGATGTGTGAACTACTTTTGCACACTAATTGGAATGACCTCTGTGCTCTCAGCACAGCACTACAGATTCTGAAATATGCAAAACGATTTTACCCATAGGCAGGGGTGTAGCTGGTGGGACGTGTCCCTAGTGCAGCAGGTCAGGGGGGTGCCAAAGGGGAACCTGAGCGCAGGTGGGGTGCCATTTTGAATCTTCAGCCGGGTGCTAGAAAGCCTAGCAACTCCTCTGTTTATAGCAGGGGTACTCAACCACTTCTTGTAAAGGTCCAGTTAAAGGCATTTGGTAAGAGGTGAAGGTCCAGAAAGAGGGCTTAATAGTTAGAAACAGCACAATGGGGGAGGGGGCTATAGATTCCTCAGGCAAAACTAAAAAAGGCTGCTTGCCCCCACCCAAAAGTCCTATTGGACACTGGGAAATATTTTGCCCTACAGAACCTACAACTCTGGCCCGCGACACACTGCTTCATGTAGGGCCAGGGCAGCATGTGGTGGAGGCCCCTGGGCACAAAATCTGGTGGAGGCACCACATACAGTATTTTTTTTTCTTTTAAAATAATAATCCAGCCAAGTAACTGATTGGTGGTTGTCTGGCACTCACCTACTTACTGGAACATCAGATCAAGTCCCTTGTGCCCCCGTTTTGCGGGTGCGTGCTGTTTGGGAACTCCTGCTTTGCCATTCTGGGTGGGGGGTAGTGTAGTCGCCCGGCTGGTCCAGCAGAAAACAGTTCCCTGCATTGAGCTGCCAGCGGCTGTGCTTGGTGGCTTATGTGCAGTGACAGCTCTGCACGCACCCATCACTGTAGCGTTGGTTGCTGACAGCGGCGTTGCTGCTCTCCCTCCTACCCTGTGGCGGCTTTGGCTGCAGGTTTGCAAAAACAGAAAAAGGCTTGCCCAGGCTCGTCCCCACTGGCACCGATAGCTTTGTTGCTGGCCCTGCGGCCCATCAGACCAAAGACTGAAAATCCTCCTGGACCAGACCATAACCCAAAGTTTGGTGGAGGCCCCCTTAGCAGGGAAAGTGGTGGAGGCCCCGGGGATCGCGCCCCTTGCACCCCCCTCATAATCCGGCCCTGCCTAGGGCCAAAAATGTTACTGACAATAAGGTCTTGTAACAAGGATGAATAAATAGGGCTTGGGGGGAAGGAATGAATGGAAGAGGAGCTGTAAGGAAGAAGGTTAGATAGACAGAACAGGAAGGAAAGGGAGGGATGGCGAGAGAGCTGGGTGAAGGGATGGATGGGCAGAACTAGATAGACAGGAATGAATGGGCAGAGTTGGAGGGGAAAATGGCCAAAGCTGGAAGAAAGAATAATGGATGGGGAAAACTGGGTCGACAGAAATGGGTGGGGCAGAGAGACTGGGCTGGATGGGGCAGAGCTGAGGGGCCAGGGATTGTATGGGCAAAGCTGGGGGGAATGAGTTGGATAGGTCTTAGTTGGGGGGGGGGACGAGATGATGGTATAGGGATAGATGGATGGGGTAAGGAGACTGAGACTCAAAGTTTGTATGTACCTTGCAATGCCACTTCCTGCCCATGCAGCACTTCATATTGCAATACTAGGTGCCAGGGAGCCATGACACTGGCAGAGAGGCTAAGCACTACGATCAAGGAGGCAGCTCTAAACATGGCAACACAGAGGCAACCAAGTGCATGGCTGTCAGGGCAGGGGTCCAGGAATCTGGCCCCGAGGTCCGCATTCGACCCCTGGTCCACCAGGTATCACTGGTCTATAGGGTCCGATTGTGTGGAGGGGAGTGTAGAGTGTAAGCTTCAGTGGGCAACACATAGGGAAGGCTAATGAGTGTTTTGTTTTATTACAACACTGGCAATATTGTCACCCTCCTCTGCTGGATCAAATGATAGAGAAATCAGCTGACGCTTCACACACAGCCTAGAAAATTTGCTCAGTAAATATCACCTTCCCGAGTAGTCGTATGACAGCACTTGTTTTGCTGTTTCTCTATCCATGAAATGCAAGGGCACTATAGGGGGTGTGACCGGGTCAAGGGGCCCGGGAGGTCAGGGATGCCGCATTATTTGTGCTCCTCCATCCTGTTTATCATTTTTGTGCACTTCTGGCATCATTTAGATAAATGACGCACCATTTGTCTCTGCCCTTTCAGCATTTAGATGCCTAGTTGCATCCAACTTAAAAGAGTTAAAAGACAGAAAACATTTTTTATGTATGAGGCTTAAAAAGGTTATATTAAATATTTGCACCAGGGCCCTGCCATTTTTCGTTATGTCACAGATTGGGGTTCTTACAGTGGGGCATCCCAATTTAGGATGCCTCAGGGTCTGGCCCAAGTGGTTTTGTTCTGCTTTGAATGGGACCAAAACCCAGGACTTTCCTTATTCTATAGTTTGGTTCTTTCTCTGGGGCATCCAGATTTGGGATGCTTCACTGCATGTAACTCCCCAGTTCACCCCAAAAACTCACCTTATTCTAGTCCCATGCACAGATTTTCATCCAATCTCTCTGGCACAGGCAAACAGGAGCAGCCACATGCCTATCCTCCCTGTTGTTGATTGTGGTTGGTCCACTTAACTCTCCTCCAAACACTGATAAAGTTAACCCCTCCAAACTTCTGGCGGTAAGGCTTACCACGAGGGTGTCCCCGCCCCACAGTCAGCTGGCTGCATCATTGGTGGATCAGACTGCCTCTCCCACCTGCGTTCACAGTCACCAGGCACTGCCTGATGAAGCAGAGAGCAAAACCAGGCCCCTAATCCCGCACTTAGCTGGTAAGCCGCTCCTGTCTTAGAAAGGAAACAAGTGGAAGGTGAGGGTGGGGTTGGGGGGTTCAGGCAGGTATTGGCGGCACAGTCCCGCCCGCTGGTTCAGCAACTATTGTGGCAGCGGCAGGGTCAATATGCGGGGATGCAAGGGGGAGGGTCCCGCTGATTTATCAATGCATTTTAATTAAAGTCGTACAGTGATCTCCGCCCTTCCTGCATCACCGACCAAAGCAGAAGCCAAATATATATTATATATATATATATATATATTATATTAAATTGTTGCTGGACGTTGCCCTGTCCCTGCCCCCAAGCTGTAGCCCGGCCAGGCACATGCCTACTATTGCCTAATGGCAAATAAAGGCCTAAACAGAGCTCTATTTTTTAAGCTGTTTTTAAGAATGTTACCACAGTAACATTCCACATGGGGGAATGTTACCGTGGTAACACTGGTAAGTTAGTGGCAACACTGGTTCAGGCTGTAAAACGATTTTGGGGTTCCTCTTACAAAGAGGCAGAGGCATGATTTGTTTGTGTGATACGTGGGTGAGTTACTGGCAGGGGGAGTCCCCAGCCCCAATAGATAAAAAGCTGGCGGTTCTGGGCCTTCTTGTGCTGATTGTCGGGATGGAAGGATTTTTACAAAACATTCAGGCGCCAAAGGGATGGGCAAGGAACACAAGATGGTGAATAGGAGGCGGAGGCGGTTTATTGGGAGATCCTGTGTTGGGTCATTGGTAGACAAGCTTAGGTCTGCTCTCATAGTTTGAGGTAAAATTATTTCAGGCATCATTTTCATTGGCATATTTTAGGGCTTTACGAGAGGGAGAGCTGGTTAGCTGGAACAGGTGGGAGCCAGGAGGTTAACAGGTAGATGATGTGGCTTTTGCAGAAGAGAGGGTTTGGATCTAGATTCTCTTTTCGGAAACTGATCTGGGAGGAAAGGGGGTAAGTATTTTTCTGGGTAAGCTGGGGTCTTGTGGATCATGCACGATCTTCGCATTGAGGGAGCTTTTCAGTGTCAGGCCATCGGGGGGGCGGGTGTCATTCACGAGGACGGGTACTTTTTCTGTCACGTTTTGGGAAATGGGATTGTCCAGAGTACCGCACTCATTGCTTTCACATAGGAGCAGCAACGGGCTGGGCTTGCCGGTGGAGCTTATAAAAAAGTTGGAGAGATGGAAATCGAAAAAGGTTTCTGTCATGCATTCGCCATGTGGGGGAATAGTGCGCCCAGGGGGGTGTTGTTATGAATACATTTGTCTTTTTAGATTCGGCGTGTTCGGTACTTGTGGTAGGACAAAGGGAGCATCATTGTGGAAGAGCGGCTGACAGCTCAGCATTTCCTGAGGAGTGAGCGAAGCTGGTTTGGAGGTGGTGTGAGTTGAGAGAGTGGCTATGAAGAGGGCAGGAAAATTGGGGCCCCCTGGGGTGTTAGTGTGTCAAGGTGATCACGAGGGATTTGCTACAATTTTAGGGGCATTTCCAGGGGTGGTCTTGGCTTGGTTGGAAATAGTCCCCCTTTACGAGTGGAGGCACGCTAGAGATCCAGTGGCCATTGAAAAGGAGCGTATCAAGGTCAACGAGGCGATAGCCCGGTTCTTGAGGCTGAATGGGGGGGGGAGGTGGAGGGCATTCTAGGGGGCCGATGAGGTACACTTGAATGAATGGGGGGATTCAACATATTTAATGTCCTGCTGAAGGAGCGGATTAAGCTGGCGGTGGAGAGGTGGCGGGCTGTATGGCGATACGTTTTTAGCGTTGTCCAACTTTGGAGGTCCCCTCTTTTGGGTTTGGGCCTGAGAGAGCACGGAAATGGGTAACAGGAGTCAAGTAAGCGGCTATTTCTGCTGAAACCGGCCAGGAGGGTAGGTGTCTAAGCTTTGGGAGGAGGGGAGGGGCAGAAGGGGGCGAGTTGGACCCCGGCAATTTAGCCCAATTGAGCTCCCAGGCCTAGGAGGGAATGCGACTGAGCTCAAAGAAAATTGCCTTCTGCTTTCTCCAAATCACGAAGTATTTGAGCCTTCTGGTTGTCTCTCCTCCCTCTCTTTTGCTAGCTCCATTGTAGTGGGAAAATCTCAGATCCAGATTAGGAATGGGGGGCTAAGTTTTCACTTGGTATTTATTACTATTTTTGTTGAGGCTGTGGCCGATTAAATTCCATCATTCCAAAGAAATGGTTGTTCAGGTGGTTATTTGGGGAAAGGTACCGGTGGTGGGCAGCTGAAGGTTTATGAGGCGCTAACCCAGTCATTAAATTAGTAATCCAGTAATCCCAAATATCTTGGCAGAATTCCGCCATAACAACTGAGTGGCAGAATCCCCACATAACATGCTGGGTGGCAAAATCAAATTCCCCCATAACAAGCTGAGTTGCAGAATCCCCCCTCCATAACATGCTGAGTGGCAGAATTTTCTCATAAAATACAGGGTGGCATTCTACCAAACTGAATGGCAGAATATCCCCATAACATGCTAAGTGGTAGTTTCCCCCCATAACAAGCAGGGTGTCAGAAGCCCCCCATAACAAACTGAGTGGCAGAATTCTCCCATGACAAACTGTAGAGCAAAAGTCTATCACAAATCAACCTATTGTTTTGGAAGATTTGAAAACTGCTAAAAAACTTACTATGGAGACTCCTTTGTCATGTGGGATAACCGTATAAAGTGAAGTGACATCAGCTGTCATCAAAATAGTATGATGACTCACAACTTGTTTCCCACATAGATCTAAAACCCCGGGTGAGTCTTTTAGATAAGCTGGTATCACCGCTAAATTTTGTAAAAAAGTATCCACATATTCTCCAAGATGGCAAGTAACAGAACCTAATCTGCTAGCTATAGGGCGCCCCCGGAAGGTTTCACTAACTTTTTGTGGATCTTAGGCAGTTGATATACGGTGGGGATTCTAGGGGTGCTAGGGATTAGATACTCAAATTCTTTCTTAGTTAAAATCCCTTTATTTAACCCTTCATTTAATAGCTCTTCTAGGACTTCCTTATACTTCAAGGCTGGGTCCTTCTTTAAAATTACATAAGTCTCGGAGTCTGAGAGGAGTCTTATCATTTCTTCAAGATAGTTCACCTTGATTAAGATAACAATACCCCCTCACTTTATCTGCCAGTACAATTATCATATTATGTTTATTCTCTAGCTCTTTAAAACCTCTAAAAATAGCACCCAACCATCTCTGTTTCTTAATAGTCAATGCTCTAAGGTCTCTACTCATTGCTGCTTTAAAGGTCTATGTGTGTTTAAAGAGTAAGGCGACTTAAAAAGCTACTTATTCTTTAAATTAGTTTGTCGAACCAGTTCCGCACCCATCTCCTGATTTGGTAGGGGTTTCATCAGAAGCCGACCTAGCCAAAAATAATTTTACAACATTTAATTTTCTTACAAATTTCTGCAGATCTACATAAGCTGCGAACTTATCTAGATTCTTAGACAGAGCAAATTTTAAACCTTGATCTAATAATCGTATTTTGTTTTCAGAGAGGGGCTCTGAGCTACTATTGAAGTTGCCCTGACCTATACCCACCTTGGTTTTCTGCTGCTTTGCTCCTCCCCTTCTGCCTCGCCTCCACCACTTTTTCGTTTGACTGGCACCTTCCTTGTTAACTTTGTTGCTCTCCCTCTGTCCCTCACTGGAGTTCTCTCTCGATATCCGGGGAACATATCGGTCTCCCCTGAAAAGGGGTATTGTCACGAACAACTCACCTTCACGCCGGTCCCACAGAGTCTGTAGGCGGTGCGGGCTCCGGCGCCTGTCTGCCTCCATCCCCGCTCGGCGGCCGCGTCTCCGGCAGGCGGCGTCGGAGCGAGCGGACATGCCCCCTCTCCTCCTTGCTCCTCTCTGACATCTTGCGTGCTAGCACGGCTGTCTTATGACCTCCGGCTGGTGCGCTGATTGCAGCTGAGTTAAGGTGGGCCAATGAGCCCTTGTTTTAAGGTGGACCTATGAGTACAGAGTTCTGGGCGAAAGTGCTCTTGTAAAATTAAACTGGGCAATCAGCCCAAGGTCGACGTATGCACCAATCACTCCATTCCTTCCCAGCCAATCCCATCAGTTCCCTCCTAATAAAGTTTTGTTCCCCGCAGTTCCTTGCCCGTGATAGCGTGCTGCTGGGTGTGTTTTGTCTGAATCTGAACTTCCCGTATTGATCTTTGAAAGAATGAGCCTATTTGCTCTAGGGCGATCTCTCTGGATCCCCTTTTTTAGGCACGCTGTCTCACAATTGAAATAATTCCCATGTGTGACTTGAGATATCTCAGAGAATTTGCACCCGGGTTTGACAAGAACAACATACACACAGACCCAGTACAAATTCTAATTTACCTCCGCTTTAGGGTTGACTTATATAGCAAAAAACCACAGACACAGTATGTACTTGTTCCACATTTGCGACATATATGACAAAACCACACAGAAGTGCAAGCTGACAGTTTCCACAGAGGAAAAGGTCAGCACGTACACAGAAATTGACCCATTTAGCTATTTTTGCAGTTTTGACAGTTACATTTCGCTAGCATACACTTCTACAATAACATTTCCAATGAAGCTTGCAAATATACATATATATTCCTTTTTATGTGAAGCTTTGCATATAACTATATCTGGCAGCCATTTTGTTCGCCTCAGCCATTTTGTTAGCAGAATCTGAGGCCTAGCCTCTGCCAACAAACCCTTCTTTGAGTCTCAGAACTTATTACAAGTTCTCAGACTCACCAACCATGGCATCATCATATGTCTCAGATTCTACCCTGCGAACTATATAATCATAGTGAGCTTCATTCTCTGCCAAGTAAGCAGCGTAAGCTCCCTGTTGCTTATTAGTTTTTATAGCAATGACACACATAATGATCTTAAATGTAACAATAGCAATGATCACCAGCATAACAATAATACAGAACTGTGTGAGAAAACCTTTCCAGCTGGAAAAGAAATCTTTAAACCAACTGGACCAATTAGCATCATTTAGGAGGCACAAGGATATACATCGCATAGATCAAAAGTGTAAATCATGCTGGGCTCTGAGGTATTGAACCAGAATGTTACTTCACCTTTGGCGTTTTTACTCACATATTTGCAGATGAGTTTATCTCCCGTAGCCCTTTTCTTTACAACATGGGGCATGGGAGTTTCAGGCTGCGGACGCGAGGAGGGGGGTATAAGGGCACTCGGTCTCAAACCCAAAGGTTCACATACCTGCTGAAGTGGACCTATGGCGGGGCGATCATAAACACAGCTACACACAACCCATATTACTGACACTATCAGAAAAGACAGAATCATTGCAGTGCAAAAATGATTGGAGCCATAGAACCAGCGGGCAAGCCAGTGCTGGCCTTTTTTCGGACCCATTGTTCCTAGCTGGGGGTCTGCAATCAGCTTCTTCTTGTCCCCTCAGTGGGACAACTGGCTGTGGCCCCCTGGGTGGGGCGTCTGACTGTGGCCCCCTTGGTGGGGCGTCTGATCCTTTAACTTGCAGTACTTCATCTTCGTCCAGTATCTGACGTGTAGGGACTCTCTTCACCCGCGTGGCGTGAATCCAATTATGATTTCCTTCCACAAGCACGGCCGTCCGAGCGACTGCTATCACCTTCGTCAGCTTCTCGAATGGGAACTCGATCTTCGGTTGATTACCGTGCTTTTTTACTAACACCGTGTCTCCAATCTTTATGTCATGAAATGAATCCTGTAAAAGAGAAGGAAACTTCTGACAGACAAGTGTTTCACTAGCAGTGAGCTTCTCCACCAGAGCCCTGGTGTATTCCTCCTGCCTGCACTTCCCTTCTTCGCTAGTCTCTCTAATGGTCCTGTGCCATGGCAAGGGAAATGGTCTACCCATTAATATTTGGAGATATATATAAGGAGAAAGCTTAGTTACTTTATTAGGTGTCATCCTTATTTCAGCTAAAACTGTGGATAGCTTATGTTTCCAGTTTTTAAAAGTTCCTCCAGTAGCTTTTCTAAGTTTGTCTTTTATTGTTCTATTCATGCGCTCCACTATCCCTGAACTTTGAGGATGGTATGGGATGTGAAACTGCCATTCAATGTTTAAATGTTCTACTAAATCTTGACATATTTTGTCTTTAAAGGCTGTGCCGTTATCGCTGCGTATGCGCGAAAAGCATCCAAAGTGCGGTATTATTTCTTGTGTCAAAATTTTCACTACGGTCTTAGCATTTTCTTTCTTGACTGGAAAGCATTCTGGCCATTTTGAAAACATGTCTACCATAACTAGTAAAATTTCAGGCTTACCTCCTGGTGTAATTGTAATGTGTGTATGGTCAATGTTCCAATCAGTACAGGGTTCTGTGGGGTAGACTAGATGGTCATGCTGTGGCTTATGTGAAATGTTGGGGTTATTCATCTGGCATGTTATGCATTTCTCTACATAAGCTTTCACTTGTTTCTCACATTGTTAAATGAAAAAACTTTGTTTCACCGCCATGTATTGGGGTGGGGACTTTTGTGTCCTATGCCGTGCGCTTGAGAAATAAATAGGGGGGCACTATGTATGGGTATGCATGGTTTACCCTCGATGCACCAAATCCCAGCTATTGATTTCTGTGCCCCTGCCTGTGCCCAATCCCCCACTTCAGAAACAGATGTCTGCTCCTGCAGACATCCTATTGTAAAATCAATAGCATTTAGTGTTAGCATAGGAAGGGTTAATGGAGTGTGAGCATTAGGACCCAGATGGCTTCTTGTCAGAGTTTGCTGTCTGGCTGCTCCTCTCACTACCCTATCTGCTAAAGAATTTCCTCTGGCAATATCCGTTTGGGCTGTCGCGGAGGAATTTTGTCAGCCTCACTTTTTAAACCTAATAATGCATTTAATATCGGGGCAGATTCCTCGGTATTTGGGGCATATTTGATCTCTAGATGGGGATTTGACAAAAGAATTACTTCATATCCGCTGAATCGCTGCGCTGACATATGTTGGGTATGTAAATTGTTCTTTAACTGTTTTACATTGTGTCCTGCCTGCCGTATCGTGTGGTGTCCCAGTGTGACCGAGCTGGCTTGCCCTAACGCCATTGCACAAGATGCCAAATCGTAAACAGCCCGGCATTCCTTAGACTTGAACCGGGAGAAGTTTAGAGAAGTATGCCACGGGTCTTAATTTACCCCCATGGCTTTGGGCTAAAACCGAGCTGTATCCCTTACAAAAGTCACGAACATACAGGTGGAACACCTTCACATAGCTTGGTAAACCTAGCCCGGGAGGATATCAGTGCCTCCTTTCCTTTTAAAAGCATTTAACATTTCATCTGACCATTCTATGGTGTCAGGTTGATCAGCACGTGTTTGGTAACTCTCAGTATGTTGTCATAATAAGAGCAGTCAGGGATCCATTGACGGCAATAGCTAATCATTCCAAGAAAGCTTAGCATGTCTTTTTTATTCTGTGGAGGCCCCAATTCCACGATTGCCGCTACACGTTTGGGATTTAACTCTCTCTTTCCCTGTGACAACACAAATCCCAAATATTCAACACGCTGCTGACACCATTGTAATTTCTTAACAGAAATTTTCATCCCATGCTGACAGAGACATTTCAATAGGAGGATTCCGTCCTCTCGGGCCACGGTTATTGATTGACTGGCCAATCACAGTAGGTCAGAACAATCGAGTTACAGTTCGGTTTATATGCTTTTAGCACTTCTCTCAAAACAATGGAAAAAAAAAAACAGGCGAATTCAAAAAATCCCCTCGCTAAACGGGTAAAAGTTAGGGATTCTCCGCAGTATTGGAATGCATAGAGCGGGCGTGTCTCGGGATGCCCTGGGATCCCAAAATAAGGCATTTTTTATATCGCAGACGCGAAATATTTTGGCGTCTTCGGGAATGGCGGTTAGAAGTGACACCACGTCGGGCACAATGGGAGCCAGCGGTACTACCATGGCACGCAGGTCTTGAACGAATCTATAAGTCCCATCAGGTTTCTTAATTGGGTGAATTGGGGAATTATACGGTGATACCACTTTTTCTAATATGCCCTGTTGTAGAAAATTGTCTATTAAAGGTCTTATACCCTCTTCCCTTTCTTTGTTCAAGGGGTATTGTTTAATATAGACTGGCTGTGATCCCTTCTTTAAGACGGCTCGATAAGGAGTGACATTTGTAAAGCCCACATCATAGTCCCCAGTAGCCCATACCTCCGGAGGGACCAATTTGTGGCAGGGGTCATCTGGGAGGATGACGGGAAAGTAGGAGTCTGCATGGCAGTTTCTTCTCTTGTTTACAGGTGTGAGCCTATAAGTGTCACTATCTACTCGGACACCACCTTCAGAATTTACCCTGAGGGAAATAGCCATCTTCGCCATTAAGTCCCTGTCTAACAGGTTAACAGGACAGCTGGTCCTGATTTTAAAGACATGGTTGACCGGGGGGCTCTGATGGAGGTCCGTCACCATGAGCGGTGGTGTTTCAAATGTTTGTGTTAATATCCCATTAATTCCCATGGAGGGGCTGGCCTCTTCCCTTGGTCCCGTGTATGCATTTCTCCCCAATACGCTACATGTAGCTCCAGAATCCACTAAAAATTGTAACTTCTTTTTTCTAATCATCAAATTAATGCATGGTTGTTGTGAGAAATGCTGTGAGACTACTTGGAAGGTGGGATCTGCCCCTGGGCACCTTCATTGGGGTCCTACATTTTGCCAGTCAACATTGAGGCGAGGGGTATTGTGTTGTACATTGGTGGGAGCAGCCTGCGGAGGTCTGTTTGAAACCTGCTTGTGTGTATCAGGGTATGGGCAATCGTCTCTCCAATGATCCATTGCACCACAATTAAAACAGCCAGCATTCCTAGCCTGCTTTTTGGGGGGTCCCTGCCTATCTCCCTATTGCTGTATGAGATTTCCTCTATTTCCCCTGCCTCGTCTCTACCCCTAGGGGCTGACCTGCGTTTCTCTTCCCAGTATTGCTGCTGTCCCCACGGGTCCCCATAGGGATATGGAACTGGCTCTGGTATGCTGAGCTGTGCCGTGTGTGTCACTGACGGTCTTATTACTTCAAAGCATCCTACTGCATCTTTACTTATTAACCTTCTACCAAACTCTTCTATTGGCATCTCAGTCCATCCATCTATTTGCTGCTTAATTTGTAAACCTAAACTTGGTAGGCAGTTGGAGATAAATGTACTGATACACAGGGCGGGTATCCCTGGGCCATCTCCCATCTAACTTTCTAATCGCCAAACCTGTAGGAATCTCTTCCAAAACTCAGTCAATGATTCACCTTTTTTTCTGCTTACATGCAAGAGAGGGTGCCATATCAGCTCTGGGCTTAAACACCTGGTTCAAGTGCTGTTCTAATGCTTCCCACATTTCAGCTTCATTCCCTTCTTGGTACAGGGATATTTCACCTGGCCTTGTATGTGCGGGTGTGTCCTTTTCCATTTGTGGTATCCCAACCCAGCTAAGTGGACTATTCTCCCCCACTACCATCTCTAAAACCATGTTAATGTCTTATATAATTTTTTCCTTTAATTGCCCTCCGAAGGTAAGCAATTGTACCTTTGGAAGACTTGGAGGAGTATGGACAGTGTTTGGCCATGGGATCTAGTTCTTTCATATCAGGAGGGGTGATAACCAGAATGTCTCCTGCTGTTATGAAAGGATTGTATGTACTAACCATGGTCATGGAGCTTGTTGATGCAGTGGGCGCTGCTGCTGCTATTACTCTGGGGGTCTCTATGGAATCTATGTCACCTGTAGGTTCTTTAAGTGTACTATCCAGTGTTCGTTTAGACTGGTTCCTGGTCTGTCTCGGGGACTCCCCTATGTTAACGTTAAGTATGATTTGTTTGTCCTGACACAGGCGTGTTTGCTTGGTTGGTTTAATTTGTTCATCAGTAATATTAACTGTGAAATATTCTGTGTTTAATTCCTCTTCATGTCCCTTATCCTCCTCCTCTCCTAGCGTCTTTTCTGGTTGCTGTACATCAGCATGTGACCACTGGTTCTCATTCAGAGGAAGGATATTTTGTGACATTTTCTTTTTTTCTTTCTCTAGTTTCTCTTTTTCCCTTTTTCTCTTCATTTCTTCCACATCTATTCTCTCCTCTTTTTGTTTCCTATTGTATTTAGTTTGTTCCACTGCCGCCATTGTTATCACGGCTGCCGTGGGACTCAAATCATTTCCTTGGAATGGTGTTAAGGAGGGATATTGAGTGGTAGTTACAGTTTTTACTTTTACCTGTTTAGGTCTGAGCTCCTTCGTATCATATGGTGGGGGCGGAGTGCTAGGTTTAATGTCGGGGATGGAATGATTTCTAATTTCATAATTCAATTTCTCACTTTTATGTCTGTTCTCTAATTCCTTTTTACTACCTTTTTTCCTGAGACTCATTAATCCATTTCTCCTATACCACCCTAGCGCTATTTCTAACCATTTATTCCACACTCTCTCATATAGGACTTATCCCAATTAGGATCCCCTGGATAATAGGGCCACGCCTTTTTATCTCCAAGGCACATTCCCATTATAATTTCCATGTAATAGGGGTCACTACCGCCTGTTCTAGGGAAGGGATGGGGGCTACCCATAGCCTCTGTCCAACCTGCCATATTTTCCACAAAAGGTAAGGTATAATAAGCCCCTCCCGTTAATCTCTCTACATAGTGAATACAGTCTTCACCAACATGGGGGATCTTGCTTTCGTCTGACCCATAATGACAAAATATATCTTATACTTCTAAAGTCCATTGCCTGAGTCCTGCTCACCTTCAGGACTGTCCGACAATACAAACAGATAAACTTATAACTCTATGAACAACAACACCAAGACAGACTAATCACACATTAGAAGTATCCAAGTGCAGACACGTCCTATGAATTTCTATAGCGCGCTTTTCTTCTATATCTCAGGTGACAACCCGTGTCCCTGTACAACTCGCCTAATTGCGAGAGGCAACTAAAGGGCCAACACTTTTAACCTTCCCTCGGGGTTTAGTAAATAAAATTACTTACCCCCTTCAAGGTGTGTTGCCCGCATCAAACTCCACCACTGAAAGAATGAGCCTATTTGCTCTAGGGCTGTCTCACAATTGAAATAATTCCCATGTGTGACTTGAGATATCTCAGAGAATTTGCACCCGGGTTCGATAAGAACAACATACACACAGACCCAGTACAAATTCTAATTTACTTCCGCTTTAGGGTTGACTTATATAGCAAAAAACCACAGACACAGTATGTACTTGTTCCACATTTGCGACATATATGACAAAACCACACAGAAGTGCAAGCTGACAGTTTCCACAGAGGAAAAGGTCAGCACGTACACAGAAATTTAGCTATTTTTGCGGTTTTGACAGTTACATTTCGTTAGCATACACTTCTGCAATAACATTTCCAATGAAGCTTGCAAATATATATACATATATATTCCTTTTTATGTGAAGCATTGCATATAACTATATCTGGCAGCCATTTTGTTCGCCTCAGCCATTTTGTTAGCAGAATCTGAGGCCTAGCCTCTGCCAACAATCTTGCCGTGAATTGACCATCCCGTGATTGCCGCCTGGACCGACCATTCCTGTTTCTGACTACGATTTGCCTGCTCCCTTGTACTGCGTACCCGTGACCTTCCAGCTTGAACCTTGGCTCGACTTTGACTATTATTTCGTCTCATCCTTTGGTGCCGCGCTTGTCTGGACTGATCTCCTGGTCTGGACTGATCTCCTGTGTATGACCCCTGCTTGCCCTACCTTGCCCAGTCTCATTCCAGGTTTGTCCACCTTTCTCCCCGTAAGTCCACATCCTCTGTGCTACGAAGTCCTGGGGGCCACCGTGCCCGGTGAGGCGTATAAAGTGTCCCGGCAGACAGGAGCTTGTCTATAGGTGAAGCTAGCAGTGGAGATTGGGGTTTGCGGACCTACTTAGAAGGCGGGTGTCCCTCGGGACCTGACAGGTAGTTGGGGTAGACAGAGTATTATTTAGTAAAGGCACGAATCTGTTATTCTGTTTAAAGGAGCTGGTTAATTTATCTCTTTTCATTTATTCTTCTCCATTGCCCATGGCCTTCCAGGTGGAGATTTTCTTCTAACCCCCCCAGGGGGAGGCATGTTTCAAGGGATAGCGCTCCAAATGCGTTTTCTGTTGAGCATTAGGGTATCTTTGCTCTCCTAGGGATTTTTATGTCATGAAAGGTGGGTCTAGGGGGCTGTACCTCACTGATTGATCTAATAGCCCAGGACTACACTGCAGTTCTATATCAGAGGGCTTTGGGATTTGCCATCTAAATACTCTATTGGTGGCATAATCTCTTTTATTATGTTGTAATTTCCTGATCTTTCTATTTTTAATCACCAATTCTTCCTTCACTAATTTGGTTTTTAAATCATCTGAACATTTCAGAAAATCAATAGATGTGCTCACTAGATTTAGGCCCTTATTCATCAAGCGATAGCGCCAGGTAGTGTCTGACGAGCGCCAGGTAGCGGCAGCTAACGGCGACTACCGACTCAAGTACGCCCTGGCGGCGGTCACAATGACGCATTTATCGAGCAAAATGAGGCTAGCGCCGGCCGGCTTCATCATGAAGCCGCCTGGACCGAACAGCGCCGCTGTCTGAGCTGTCGCTCCCTGGCGATGTCCAATGCATTTCAATGGAGCAATCTATAATTATTCATAATTAATTGGTATTAATTTTTTTTTTTTAATGTCAAAAAATCGGACACCACTTCTGCAATGTTAGGATTTATTTTTAAGTAAAAAAAAAATTAAAAAAAATATGTGCAGAATTGATCTAACAGGTCTGAGATTAATGTATTCATATTACAAAATGATTCTAAAAACATGTATAATGTTACATTCAAAAAATATGGTTGTTTAGGGGTTAAAAACTAGTTAATACACATCGCCGCAAGCGCTCTGGGGTTTAACCCTTTAAACGCCAGCCACGTAAATTTTACGTGGCTGCCTCTCCAACAGTTAAACGCCAGCCACGTAAAATTTACGTGCCTGAATTTTCCCCAGTAAAAAAAAAAAAAGTAAAAATAAAAGACACTTACCTGACCCCTCGTTCGATCCGGTCGGGTCTCCTCTTCAGCCAGAGGGGCTCCGATCGCCCATCGGGGCTCCTCCGGCTGCAGGGGAGGGCCCGGAACAGGGTGCCCCCCCCCCGTTTCAGCAGCCGCCCGGTTTACTGTAAAAAAAAAAACAAAAAAAAAAAAAACAGTCACCTACCTTTGTCCCCGCCGGCTCCCGCAGGCTCTCCTCTTCACGGGGGGGGGCTCCGATCCCCCCCCCCCGCTCTTCTGTCTTCTGGAGGGGGCATAACAGCCCTCCTCCCTTGCCTCTTCCGATGGCGGCCGCCATCTTGGTGACGTCACGGGGCGGGGCCAGATGACGTCACCGCCGGGTGTCATCGGGGCACCCGGCAGTTCGTTTCTCAGATGCCGGTGACGGCTGGGCGGGGAAGGAGGGAGGTAGGCGATCCTCCGATCGCCTGCCTCCCCCCTTCTCTGCCCAGCCGTCACTGACAGCAGTTCGCCGCGGGACACAGAAGATGAAGATCGGAGGTGAGTAAAGTAAAAGTTTTTTTTTTTTTTTTAATAAACTTTTTTAAAAAACGTGTCTTGTCTTTTTTTTTTTACCATTTAACCCTTTGTGAACTGGTAAGGGGTCCATGTGACCCCTTATACCAGTTCACAAGGCTGGGGAGATGGCAAGCCACCTGCGCTAGCGGGTGGCTTGCCATTAACCCCTGGCACCCCCATTACCTGCCTCCCCAAAGGCCAGGGGGGGGCAGAAGAGCCCGGGCCCACATGGGCTATGTGGGCTCGTAGGCTGCAGGGTGGGGGGGCCACATAAGCTGGCCCCCCCACTCTGTGCCTACAAGCCCCCATAGCTGGTCCCGGGCTGGTTACTGTGGGTAAGGGGGACCCCACGTCAATTTTTTTTTTGATTTTTAAGGGTTTTTAACCCTTAAAAATCAAAAAAAAAATGGGGTCCACCCCCCCTGGGAGGGGGGACCCTATGTCATTTTTTTTTTTTGATTAACCCTTTGTGTTCTGTCATCCAGCAGCTATAAAAGGCTTCTAGCAAGTGAGCAGAAGCCAGTGATCGCCGAGGGACAGAGTGCTCCAGGATGGATGGGAGGTGAGTACAGTGTAAAAAAAAAAAAAAATTAATAAAATATTTTTTCTCTTTTGTGTGTCTGTGTCATTTTTTACTTTTAACCTCTTGTGAACTGGTAAGGGGTCCATGACCCCTATACCAGTTCACAAGGCTGGGGGGATGGCAAGCCACCTGCGCTAGCGGGTGGCTTGCCATTAACCCCCGGCACCCCCATTACCTGCCTCCCCAAAGGCCAGGGGGGGGCAGAAGAGCCCGGGCCCACATGGGCTATGTGGGCTCGTAGGCTGCAGGGTGGGGGGGCCACAAAAGCTGGCCCCCCCACTCTGTGCCTACAAGCCCCCATAGCTGGTCCCGGGCTGGTTACTGTGGGTAAGGGGGACCCCACGTCATTTTTTTTTTTGATTTTTAAGGGTTTTTAACCCTTAAAAATCAAAAAAAAAATGGGGTCTCCCTCCCCTGGGAGGGGGGACCCTATGTCATTTTTTTTCTCGATTTAACCCTTTGTAGTGTGGATGGTTTTTGTGTTTTTTTTTGTGAATGTTATAAAATACTTGTTTCAGTTAGGGGGGGTCTCCTGGGCAGGAACGGGGGGCTACCGATAAATATGTGGTACCGTTCTAATCGGTAGAAATGGGGCTTTCACATGCAATATGATTTTCCTTAATAAAATACATTTTTTATTTAAAATAAAGGAGTCAATTTTCTAAAAAAAAAATTTTATTTATTTATTTTTTTTTTCACTTAATAATATTGTAAAAAAAAAAAAAAAAATTACAAACAAGACATTTCATGTTAAAGTCTAAACTCTGCTGCAAAAAAAAAAATATATAATTTTTCTGAAAGTTCCAGCAAAAATGGCGCAAAACATGTCGCAAAACATGACGCAAAATGGGGAAAAATGGCCTGTCAACAGAGGGTGACAAAATCTCAAGTAGGCTGGCAATTAAAAGGGTTAATAGTACCTATGCATGTTGGGTATTGTTCTGTTCGGGGGACCTTGCGCTTTCAGACTTAGCTTGTTTTTTCTGGTTTGCATATTTATATTTTAGGAAAAGGTGTTTTTTATTCAGCTTTTTTATAAATTTTTTAGGGAAACCCTGCGCAACCAAAGAATTCTTTGAGGAATTAATTCCAGAAAGATGAGCCCACTACAGCAAGCTGGGTACCCTTAGAAAGCTTAACGTGTGTACTTTCAGGGAATATATGGTTTATGGGGGATATTCCAAATGTAAAGGGTTGTTTTGGTTGAAAAATCGCAAGGTGCGCACTTTGTCTGCAGAGCTGAAATTTTCAAGTAAAATTACCGTTACGCACATGCTTTACTTTGGGGTGTTTGGCAACTCTTCCCTTGACAGAACCTATGCATGTTGGGTATTGTTCTGTTCGGGAGATGTTGCTTTTTCAGATTAAACTTGATTTTTCTTGTTTGTATATAGTTTTTTTAGGAAAATGTGGCTTTGATTCTGCTTTTTTATCCTTTTTTTAGGGAAACTCTTTGCAACCAAAGATTACGTTGAGGGATTACTTCCAGAAAACTATGGCCACATCCACAAGCCTGGTACGCCTAGAAAGCCTGAGGTGTGTACTTCCAGAGAATATATAGTTTGTTGGGGGTATTTTAAATGTAAAGGGTTGTTTTTCTGGAAAAACCGCAAGGTGCGCATATTGCATAGCATAGTTGTATTTTATCTGAAAATCTCCTAAAGCGCTGTTTCAGTTTGGGGGAGTCTCCTGGGCAGGAAAGGGTGTCTACCTATACATATGTGGTACCGCTGTAACCGGGAGAAATTGGGATTTCACACGCAATAAGATTTTATTGACAAACTTACATTTTTTATTCCAAAAAAAACTACAATATGTAAAAATTTTTTTTTTTTTTTTTTTTTTTTTGCACATATTTCACCCAAAAATATTAAGAATACACATAACAAATGACAAACAAGACATTTCATGTTAAAGCCCAGACTCTGCTGAAAAAAACAATATATCATTTTCCTGGGAAATCCCTGGAAATCCCCTCAAAAATCACAGTTGAACAAGGGGAGCGCAAAATAGTGCAAAATGGTCTGGCAACAAAGGGTGACAAAATCTCAAGGTAGGCTGGCGGTTAAAGGGTTAAACAAGGAATGGACAGCGACAGCACATTCGGAGCGTGATTTGTTGATGAATATGAAGCTAGCCGTTCGCTCTGGCCATTCGTTGTCAGGCGCTCACATACAACGCTGGACCTGTGAAACAGCGACCCCCCAGCCCGTATTCAACATTACCGCACACCGACTGAGTCGCTGTCATCAAGCTAATGCCGGCCAAGCACAGCGAATACTGAAAAAAATCACGCTACAGTCGCTCATCTGTCGCTACCTGGCGCTATTAATGAATCGGCCTCCCCGTCTCCCCTTAATTGTCTCCTTTTGATCTTCCAAGCTTTTAAATTGCCCACTTTTCTTGGTGACCAATCTTTCTAGTAGTAAAAGTCCACACCCATTAAAAAAATCAAACCAGTCATTTTTAGATTCTTTACTCTCATCACCATCATAAATGTACAATGACCTCATAAATTGTTGGGGTACAATTTTTCTATTAATGTACCGTCCAAGGGTTTTTTAATGCATACATGGCCATTGTATGCTTGTGCACACATAGGAATTAGTCCTCTGCATTTAACCCATCTGTGCAGTGAATGTACACATGACTGGAGCGGTGGGCTGCCTTAATTACAGCGCCAAGGGAGCAGTTGGGGGGTTAGGTGCCTTGCTCAAGAGCACTTCAGTCATGTCCCAGGACCGGGATTCAAACCTGCCACCCTCTGGTCACAAGTACGCTCCCCTCACCTCTAGGCCACAACTGCCCCTTGTGTTCCTTACTAAGTGATTTATAACGGCCCTTACATTCAATATCTAGGCCTAAACCAAGCGTGGATGCATCCCTTTCTGACAGTATTTCCCCAAAATCTATTTCCGTTGGATTACAGAAGGAAAAAAAAAATCCATACTTCAAACCAATTAAAGATCCACTTGCTTATGTGAAATCTTTCTCATTAACTGACACCCCTCCAGTGTCTCTCCACCCTATCTATAGCTAAAAATGACATATTTTCGGGGTTACAAGCATTTACTGTTTTAAAATAATATCAGAGGAGGAAAGCGTCCACTCTCTTTCAGCATTTTTAGCTAAGAGCCGAGGCCACTACACTGTGCAAACACATAGGTCTCGCAGTGAGTTGGCGTTCCCCTCCACTGACATCACACTCGACGGAGGAAGGAACCACGCCTATGCACTTTCTTTTTCACATTCAGTCTATACCACCATGCCACCAGCCATTGGCAGACACTTCTATTTGGATCTACCTTAGGGGGAAGACTGGACTGATCACCCATTTAAAACTTTTCCTTTTCACAAGCGGCCATAGTAATTTCGGAATGTGGGTGAGAGACGTCTATTGCTTAACCACTGGTCTTGTGGACATGCTGTTTTTGATCGATATGTTTGTAAGTGCATTGATTAAACAATTATAAGCTTTTTATACCCTATATGGGAGCGCACTAGATTTTCTTTATACTCTTTCCACATGCCAACCTGCTTGGAGAGCTGCTTGTCATACTTTCGTTGACGCTGGAAGTATCAGTGGTTATATTTATGTGGATTGAACAAGCCTTTTGATTACCGGAGAATGTATATATGTTGATATCTGAAGCAATTGCTCTAGCAAGTCTGGTAAGAGTATTTTGAATTGGTTTTGGGCACGTGTGGCTTTTCAAGTGCATGCACCATGGGATTACCTACCTACTCATTTGAGGCTTCGTTTTGTTGGAAATAATATTGTAAACTGTGCGCTGTGCTCTTTATCAGGCATTTAACTTCAAACTTTATTCAGAATAAGAAGGTCAGCACGTTGGAGCAGACTTTTAAGGATATATATTTTTAGGAAATGAAACAAGTATAATTGTTTCAGTGCGGTATTAGTTAATTTATTTTTCAGTCTCTGACATTCACACAGCAGGGCATCCAGATTTAGGGTGCCCCAGGGCAAGGCAAGCTGCCGCCTCTCAAATCTATCAGATTCTGGGGCCACCACCGTTGGGATTATTGTAAGGGGGAATGGGGGAATTTTTTATTAAGTAATGGCAATTAGATTCGTAGATGGGTTAGGTCAAAGAAAGGCATTAAGGGATCTCCAGCTCCTCATCTATTTCACCAATGTGGCTGTCTATGCTTGCTATCTCTGTGAGTGCAAAGGGACAGAGTGGCTGTCAGACCCTTTTTTCTGTGGTCCTGGAAGAATGAAATTGAAAGGTGGGCAAAGATTGCTACGACTTCTACACTGCTCTGCAGAAATTGAAGGTGAGGCACATGGGACAGGCATCAGGTTATCTTCTTTCTGCCTTGTTGTTGTCATTAGGTTTGCACTCCCTTGAAAGCGCGTTATGTGTTTTTTTATGGTGTTGTTTGTAGCAGTTTGTAGTAGTTTATGCTCTTTATAGTTTTTTGTAATGTTAGGAGAAATTAGTATTAAGTGCTGTCGTGGTGTTATTAATGAGATGTACCATCATTTGCATTCATTTTCACTTTTAATGCATTCAGTTTTTTCCTTCTGAGACAATAAAGCAATAATATTTTTAAGATGACATCAGAAGAAAAGCATGCTTCTAAAATCAGGACTGGGCTAATTCCTGTTGGTGCCCCAGGGGCTTGGAGCACTTTAGGTTGCTTCAGTCACATTGATTGTGGTCATAGGTATTTTAGCTGTTGAGATAAAAAAAAAACTGTTCAGCTGAGAGCGCAAATTTTTTTGGGCCTGTCAAACAAAACACTGATTTTTTATAGATTTCCTTCAGTTAAAACTGAATTACTGAATAACTGACTGTACATAATCTGCATTGTATGTGCTGTTTCTTCAGAAGGTTAGTTATGTTGAATGGTGCAGGAAGCAGAAGCAAACAGACAGGAAGAGGAAGTGACATCTCTACAAAACAGTGAATAGAGCTGCTGACACCGTGAAACAGGATCTGATTTAAGTCATTCATTGCTCTTAGCTGAAAGTGGCCTGACTAGATAGAGAGATGAGAAGCATGGCTTTAGGATAAGGTCTGTAATTCAACATTCCAGTAAGGATCTGCTGCTTGGGAGGTTTTAACATTTGCCCCTCTCTGTAATACTCTTCTTAATCTGAAACCCCCTGGCTGCTCAAAGTCCCAGTTTGAGCTTATATGGCAAAATACAATGGCGACCAAGTTGATCATTGCGCATTCTTGGAAGAAGAGGGATATACCTAATGGGAGTTTGGTTCCTCGTATCAATGAGGTCATGTTTTTTGAGAAGATGGCGGCCTCCATGCAGGGAGACTTTGCTCCCTTCCTAGGCTACTTGGAAGAGATGGATTGCCCACTTCTTGCCGGGAAATTTTGACTGGGACCTTCTGACGATTTAGAGTTCTGGCCTGACTGCTGTTAGGCTTGGAGGAGGCCTGGAACCTATTCTGCTTCTCTTTTCCTTCTCTTTTCGCTTTCCTTTCTTCCCCTCGCTTTCATTTGTCTTATAGTCCTATCTTTTGATCCATTGTCTCGCTCCCTCTCCCCCAGTACTGCATGAGTAAGTGGGAGTTTTTTTTTTTTTCCCCCTCTCTAGTCCACGTAGATAAATCTCTGGGTCCTGGTTGGGCGGGAGGGCAATTGAGTAGAGAGTGGCAGGAGGGAGGTAGTCGGGACATGGTTGTGTTGCCTGTTTGAACTAGTTGTTTCGCAGCGGTATTCCAATTCTGTATTCCTTATATGTCTCGATGGCAATGTTTGAACAAAAAATATTGGATGTTGATTTGCGATGTATGATTTTTATTCTTTCAATAAAAACTATTGTATGAAAAAGCAAGATGCATGGTGAGAATGTTGATACATTTTAATTCCCTGTAAATAATTATTGTGTACATATGTAAATTATTTATTCTGTGTACTCATTGTTAAAGTGTTATTATTTAAACTTTACTTTCTTGTTTCATTCCGCTCTGGTGGCGCATCCCGATTTGGGATTCCTCACTGTGTATGTCCCTCAGGATTGCCCAGAAACTTACCTCATCTTACTTTCCATGTGGGACCCTTAGCTAATCGGTGGCACTCATTTGGTTCAGATTTCCTGGGCGCCACCAGCCATACCTGCTTACATCTAGCTGTGGGCATGCCCACACTGCCCATCCAGAAAGGCCTGGCATGAGTATGCACTCCAAATAAAGGTATGGTAGAGATGCAACCATGGTGCAGAGATGCGGGAAGGGCCTATGCCTCTCCTATGCCTAGGGAATAGTTATTGGCATATTTAAAATTTTTAGAAATATGAGGGAAGGGAGAACATTTTGTTGTGTCCCACTTTCAAGGTTTGGCTATAGGGCTGTGCCTAGGGGAGGGTGAGCAGGGCGATTGCCCAAAAACATTTGAAAAAAAAGTAAAAGAAATAGGTTACTGAGCTGCCGCCTGTGACCTTATACAATGACACCCCATGCAGCCGCATCGCTTTGCACACCCCAAAATCTGGTCCTGTGCACATGGCTTTTACTGATCCTCAAAAAGCACTTGTCAGAGAGCAACCAGGAAGGTGTCTTGTCTGAGGTTGGTCAATCACTCTAGAAGTTATTAAATTGTTTTCTATTTTTGTTTCATAACCTACCTTGAGCAAAGTTTAGCTGGAACACATGCATTTGTCTTGGTATCGATAACAAAATCTTTATTGAAACATTTGCAGCCCCATACACATTTGGTGCAGTCACAATGTTCAGGTGCTAAATGTCCTGGGCAGTAGTCATCGCATTTTCTGCATTCCATTACTTGCCTGGCACCTGATGGACAGTGAATTGGATCTGTTTGGATATTTAAAAAAAAAAAAAAATGTTTGCTGAATGGTTATCTCCAGGACATAAATCCATATGTGGGAAAATGATCCTTGCTACAGTCACACATGATGGCTGCATTACAAACACACAGAGGCAATAACAATTGTTAACCAGAAATTAGCCCAGGAATTTAACCACCACATCATCCCAGGCCGTTATTTGTTTCCCTGTACTCCTCTATGGCAGGGGCGTAGCTATGGGGGGCAGGGGAGTACAGCAGTTCAGGGGCGCCAAAGGGGGGCCAGGACACAGGTGGGGGGAATCATTTAGAATCTTTGCCCCGGATGCCGGAAAGCCTAGCTACGTCTCTGCTCTACGGGGCAAAGAGCATAAGGCCATGATAAAGCATGGCCCACCATGAACTTTCAGATGTTTAGTCTTCTCCTGTACATGATTTTACCTTTATTATTAGAGATAAGGGAAGTTTCTGAAATTCCTCTAAGAAATTTGAATTCGTCCATACCAGACTTTTAACAAACTTGCCCTAAAAACAATAAAATAATTAACTTTACCTCCATCCACGTTCCAGCACCAGGTGACATCCTTATCCTAAGCTCCAGCTGGGCTCCTGGTATCTCGCACGTCACCTCAGAGAGAAGCTATTTATGGGGAAGTGAACTATAAATAGCCCCTCCATGCTCCAGGAAGCGAGGGATCAGAGGCCGGAGAGATTGTTGGAAGCTGGAGCTTTTGATGATTTCTCTGGCTGTCAGTGATGCACAGGACATCGGCTATAGATTAGAGGTAATGATGGGGTAACAAAAGTGCTTCCACCGATCTCGAATCATGGAGCCCCCTAAACATAACCTCCCCAGAACACCCAATCTCTTTACCTCCAACTTTGGGAAAGGAGTTGCGCTATTGGCCACTGGACGGTCATGTGGGCCATGGCCGCGTTCTCGGCGCCAGCCACCAGAACGCCCCACCCATGTGACCGCCCAGGAACCAATCTCGGGACTCCTTTACCAAAGTTTAAGGTAAGGACATTGGGTGTTCTGGGGGGCTCCAGCATTCTGGATGTTCAGCCCCCGAGCTTGTTCAGTGTCTGCTTAAAGTTGGTCCAGTTTAAGTATTCCTGGGAAAAATTTCAGCCCATCTTGGGAAAATTCAGCCCATCTCTTTTTATTTTTTTTTTAGAAACCAACAATCTCATTATAAAGTATGGTATATACATACCTGCTACAATTGGTCAGGTGCTCTACTGATGTGGTTGAAACCAGCAATCTCATTAAAGATTCCCTTTAAAGAGTACCAATACCTACCTGTTCCAAGTTGCCAGGCCCCTGCTGACAGTGGAGAGGACCAATATCTACGTGTTCCAAGTCTGCTGACACTGGATGAAACCAGAAACCTTTAGATTTCAATTTAAGTGAGCCATTGCAAGTGGCCAAGCCAGCAGCTTTATTTGGATTATACAAGGTATTAATGTAGTAAAAGAGATTGTGAAATGCTTCAAAATTGCTAATATTAACATTAATTGCTAATAGTTCCCACAGGATATAAGGTTGGAGGACATTAGCATGTGCCTGGAGCGGGACTTTTGTGTCAGCTCTTTAGTTACACACCTGTAGGTTATGTTTGGCTGAACCGTCTGGCTTTGGTATTTGTGTGATAAGCAGATGTTTAAGAGTTTTCTTTTTAATCTCTCCTCTCAATATCCATTTTTTTATTTATAAAAAAAGGGGACAATTTATTTTTATTATTTTATTGTTTTCGTTTTTTTCACACATTTTCACAACTTTCACATTGTTTTACACTATGTACATCTGTCTTTACAATGTACCCTCCTTCTCTGTCTTTCCCACATCATCCCTTATCTATTTTTTATTTCTACCCCTTTACTCCCTCTTTTTCTCTGTCTTTTCACGGAAGGAGGGGTGGGCAGCGGGGAATGCTGGACCCCACTATTTTCATTGGCGGGTCAGCGGCTACAGCCCATTCCCTTACCTCCAGCAAGCCAGCACTGCCATTATAGAATTAGAGTGGTACAGAACATCATGGCGGGTGTGGGGGGGGGGGTGATCTTTCTATAGTTTGCCTTAGGTGGCAGTGAAGCTAGGTTCACCTCTGGCTCCTCCCACCTCGATCTGTCATGCGTCTCTTTGCAGTGTTCCACCTGTTTATCATTTTCTCATTTTTTCTCTATCTCTTTCTTTCTTTTACATATCCCCTTTGTCTTCCTCTGGCTATGCATTTCTGTTCTCCTTTGTCTAAGTGTACACGTATGTGTGTGCGTATTTGGGGGCACCATCCTGGGCAACATTCATCCTAAGGCTAGCCTTGGGATCACCCTGGGTAAATGGAATAAACCCTGCTCATTACTGGGGAGCTGTGTGTCCCATGATCTCCAGGCGAGGTGAGCCCTTCCACTACGCAGGAGTCCTGGCACTTGCCTAGGTAAGCCCAGTGCTGATGCCGGCCTTTGGTTTTAGTAGATGTTTCTATTTAGCCTGGACCTTCATTGCTGTGGTTATATTGCCTAGTGGTTGGTTTCAAGTAAAATACCATGTCTTACCCACGGCCATATTTTGACATTGCTCCTTGTGAGTACACGCAACCCATTTCAGGACCTCGTCATCGTTTTCACATACACAGCCGGGGGTGCACCCTGGTTGACAGTTTTCATAAGGACATACTGAATTACAGTCCTTACACTCTGACCACTTGTAACCGTCAGGGCATTTGGCTGTGGAAAAAAAATACACATACTCAGTAATTGTAATAAATAATATTACTATTTACTAATAGTATTGGTGACAGGACCTCACATACAGAGCATTACTAAGAGGAACATCAGACCTCTGATTAAGTTAAGCTTCCATCTGTCACCCCCCCCCCCCCCCCCCCCTCAGTGCTGCATACCTTTTGGCAGACGGCATCCCTTGGATTGCAGACATCCTTTTTTTACCTTGGGCAGATACCCGCTTAGCCATCCATATCAGACAGCAGTGGCTTGACCCGTTGGCTTGACTCCTTTCGCACCCCTTTTCCCTTATTTGTTTAAGTTGCTCCACCCGAGATGAGCAGCGTCGACATGTACGCTGCGCAGACCTGAGATCCCTGGGTAGCCGCAGGGCTTTCTGCGACTGACAAGTTTGGGGAGGAAGGAGACAAAAAGGCGCTGTCCTATTGATGGTGCCTAGTGAAAGAAGGACCTGCACTGCATGAAGGGCAGAACATAGGTAACTGAAACTATCCAATACTGAAATAAAAGTTTATAAGGGAGAGAAAGGGAACGTTTTTTTTTTTTTCAGGCTAAGAGTTTTTTTCTTTACCTCTCATTGCAGCACCTCCCCTTCCTACTGTGCAAAGTATCAAGCAGATAAGAAGGTAGCTACACCTGATGCTATACATTGTATAGCAGCCATGAACCTGCTATTAAAATGTAAAAACCTCACAGCTGACCCCAGCCGACTCTTTCTGCGATGTGTGTGTGTTTTCTGTGATTTTCAGTTGACAGTGAAGAAAGCTGTAACAGTGGCTTCCCTGCCAGTCAATCATTTATCTGCTACAATAGTAGGGGTCCCCCTTCTTGCAGGGCTTCATTGGTCCATATGATTTCCAGTTACCTACGTTATGTGGAACGTCTGAGTGGCTTTCAAACACACAGAGCACTGCGGGAGTGCCACGGGATGATTTTTTGCCAATATTTTTGTCAATTTTCATTCTAAAAGGCATGAAAATTATCATGTCCAAGAGTAGGGAGCACATTAGGTCTGCTTTAAAGAATAGAATAATCAAATGTTACCCACATTTCTTATCCTGATCAATCCTTCTTACATTTAGAGTTCTTTTTGTTAGTCATTCAGACTACCAACTCCTAAATATCATGACCTTTATTCCATTATCTTCCAATTTATGCAGACCAAAATCATCCCTTAAGTCTATCCGATTTAGGATGCCTTGATGTGCAACAACTCCCCATAATTTGCTTATGGTTCCGGGGATCCTACAGTGCATATGTGAGCCACCAGCATCCGTCTGGACTAGGCTGTGCAATTATATGAATGGCTAAGAAAGCTTATTGGAGGATAGCCCAATATGGGATCTGTGGGATCACTGGCAAGGTAAGAAAACAGGGCAATCAGGGGTTTTCACAAAGTAGAGTCATCTCAGATCAGGATGCCCCTGGGGCATAGACCAAGAAGGACAAAAATGACTTGGTGGACCCCAGGCACGGACCGAGCACACAATTGAGGCAGTATAGGAGGCCTCACATATTTTACTGTATTTTATATCAAGCATATTTACTATATGAAGAGTGGTCTTGCATGATTGCTAGATAGCTGAAAGGCGAGTCTAGGAATAACTTCCTCTTATTGGCCCCAAGAATAAATTCATCTCGTGATTCACAAGAATGATTTTCTCTGTTGGGCTTAAAAATAGTGTTGGGTGAACTCCTAGAGGTTCAGATTCGTCAAGTTTGACCCAACTGCGAACAAAAGTTTGGTTCAGGTACCCAAACTGGATCCGAACCCAGTCCTCATTGAAACTAAAGGGGAGCCAGACCTTGGGGCGGTTCTGCCTCTGGGGGCCTCTCTGCCACCCCCCATATGTCAAGGGGCCTTCAGGTGCAGACTTGCATTCAGGATTGTAAAAAAAAATGTGGTGGGGCCGCTTTAAAGTAATGCAGAATGTGCAGGATGAAGCAGCTGGACACTTATGTGAGCTTGCGATCCAGTCTGCGGTCCCACTGTTAACTTGGCTATGGCCAGGGCTCCAGAAAGATGGATACTACTCTCATGGGTGAGGACACTGGCAGCAACTAGCAGCACTTCTAGATCTCATGGGAGCGGAGGCCATCTTTCTGGAGTCCCGGCTGTAGCCAAATTGACAGTGGGACCGCAGACTGGATCACCAGCACATGTGTTCAGCCCCTTCCTGCTGCTAGAACATGCTGCACTAGGTTAAGCTGGTTGATGGGCAGCCCATCATCCAGGTTTTACGGGTTCTGGCCGAACGCCGAAATTGAAGACAGACTTTTGCCTGAAGTCCATGTTCAGGTTTGGGAACTCGAACTTTCGAAGTTTGGTACAAACCCAAACTTTGCGGTTAGGGTTCGCCAACATTTCTC
This sequence comes from Gastrophryne carolinensis, assembly GCA_027917425.1. Lineage (NCBI taxonomy): Eukaryota > Metazoa > Chordata > Amphibia > Anura > Microhylidae > Gastrophryne > Gastrophryne carolinensis. The sequence goes on from CM051242.1 coordinate 174,316,592, forward strand.
AAGAATGATTCCTTTATTGGGCCCTAAGAATGATAACCTCTTGTGACCCTAAGAACAATCCCCTCTAGTGGGTCCGAGAATGATTCCCTCTGATGGGCCTCACAAATTAAACTTCTTTTTTTCATGGGCCCAAAAAGTACCTCTGCTGGATCCTAGGAATATTTTCTTTGATGGGCCCAAAAAGTACCTCTGCTGGATCCTAGGAATAAGTCCCTCTTCTTGACCTAGAATGATTTCATCTGGTGAGCTCAAAGAATTATTTTTTTCAGGTAGGCCCCAAAAATGATCCCCACTAGTGAATCCAAGAATGATTTCCTTCTGGTGGGTCCCAGAAATAATCCCCGCTGGTGGACCTAAGAATAATTTCCTTTGGTAGACCCAAAAATGATTTTCTCTACTTGGCCAATAAAAATGTACACTAGTGAGCCAAGAATTATACCCTCTGGTGGGCCCAAAGAATGATTTCCTCTGATGAGCCCCAAAAATAATCCCCCTCTGTTGGTCTGACACTGGTGAGAACTAGTGTTCTACTTGCCAGACCGCTGGCTGGGCACTTCCACAGTGGGTCCTATAATGTCCTGATAGTGGCCTTGATAGCAGCAATGCTAAACTGAAACTATTGGGTTGATTCAAAGAAACATGTAACAGCTTGGATTTGGCTCACGATCATCCTATTTTTCACGTCCGCTCGTGCGTTCGTAAGAACTTGCGAGTGATTCAATAAGCAAATACGTTTCTATCCTAAAAGATACGTCCGTTCGTATGATATCTCCCGAACTTGCCTCAGTCAGTTGTCAATCGTAAAAATCACGTTCATGTGCTCACCTGTTGCGGCGGCAGCCTGTTTTGTCGGCGGCTTCCATCGTCCAGCTCTTCCAATTACTTGCGTTTGCCTCTGGTTTGCATTGGTTTTTGGCCTCTTAGATTCGTGCGTTCTTATGTATATAAGATCTTGCGCATGCGCACCCTCATCCAGAAACTTACATAAACCCCTTAGCGGCTGCATCCAACTTCATTTCTCGCTCCCTCAAACTTACCTAAACCCCTTAGCGGCTGCATCCAACTTCATTTCTCGCTCCCTCAAACTTACCTAAACCCTTTTGCGCTTGCATCCAACTTCATTTCTCGCTCCCTCAAACTTACCTAAACCCTTTAGCGCTTGCATCCAACTTCATTTCTCGCTCCCTCAAACTTACCTAAACCCCGTAGCGGCTGCATCCCACTTCATTTCTCGCTCCCTCAAACTTACCTAAACCCTTTTGCGCTTGCATCCAACTTCATTTCTCGCTCCCTCAAACTTACCTAAACCCTTTAGCGCTTGCATCCAACTTCATTTCTCGCTCCCTCAAACTTACCTAAACCCTTTAGCGCTTGCATCCAACTTCATTTCTCGCTCCCTCAAACTTACCTAAACCCTTTAGCGCTTGCATCCAACTTCATTTCTCGCTCCCTCAAACTTACCTAAACCCCGTAGCGGCTGCATCCAACTTCATTTCTCGCTCCCTCAAACTTACCTAAACCCTTTAGCGCTTGCATCCAACTTCATTTCTCGCTCCCTCAAACTTACCTAAACCCTTTAGCGCTTGCATCCAACTTCATTTCTCGCTCCCTCAAACTTACCTAAACCCTTTTGCGCTTGCATCCAACTTCATTTCTCGCTCCCTCAAACTTACCTAAACCCTTTAGCGCTTGCATCCAACTTCATTTCTCGCTCCCTCAAACTTACCTAAACCCCGTAGCGGCTGCATCCCACTTCATTTCTCGCTCCCTCAAACTTACCTAAACCCTTTAGCGCTTGCATCCAACTTCATTTCTCGCTCCCTCAAACTTACCTAAACCCTTTAGCGCTTGCATCCAACTTCATTTCTCGCTCCCTCAAACTTACCTAAACCCTTTAGCGCTTGCATCCAACTTCATTTCTCGCTCCCTCAAACTTACCTAAACCCTTTAGCGCTTGCATCCAACTTCATTTCTCGCTCCCTCAAACTTACCTAAACCCTTTAGCGCTTGCATCCAACTTCATTTCTCGCTCCCTCAAACTTACCTAAACCCCGTAGCGGCTGCATCCAACTTCATTTCTCGCTCCCTCAAACTTACCTAAACCCTTTAGCGCTTGCATCCAACTTCATTTCTCGCTCCCTCAAACTTACCTAAACCCTTTAGCGCTTGCATCCAACTTCATTTCTCGCTCCCTCAAACTTACCTAAACCCTTTTGCGCTTGCATCCAACTTCATTTCTCGCTCCCTCAAACTTACCTAAACCCTTTAGCGCTTGCATCCAACTTCATTTCTCGCTCCCTCAAACTTACCTAAACCCCGTAGCGGCTGCATCCCACTTCATTTCTCGCTCCCTCAAACTTACCTAAACCCTTTTGCGCTTGCATCCAACTTCATTTCTCGCTCCCTCAAACTTACCTAAACCCTTTAGCGCTTGCATCCAACTTCATTTCTCGCTCCCTCAAACTTACCTAAACCCCGTAGCGGCTGCATCCCACTTCATTTCTCGCTCCCTCAAACTTACCTAAACCCTTTTGCGCTTGCATCCAACTTCATTTCTCGCTCCCTCAAACTTACCTAAACCCCGTAGCGGCTGCATCCCACTTCATTTCTCGCTCCCTCAAACTTACCTAAACCCTTTTGCGCTTGCATCCAACTTCATTTCTCGCTCCCTCAAACTTACCTAAACCCTTTAGCGCTTGCATCCAACTTCATTTCTCGCTCCCTCAAACTTACCTAAACCCTTTAGCGCTTGCATCCAACTTCATTTCTCGCTCCCTCAAACTTACCTAAACCCCGTAGCGGCTGCATCCAACTTCATTTCTCGCTCCCTCAAACTTACCTAAACCCTTTAGCGCTTGCATCCAACTTCATTTCTCGCTCCCTCAAACTTACCTAAACCCTTTAGCGCTTGCATCCAACTTCATTTCTCGCTCCCTCAAACTTACCTAAACCCTTTTGCGCTTGCATCCAACTTCATTTCTCGCTCCCTCAAACTTACCTAAACCCTTTAGCGCTTGCATCCAACTTCATTTCTCGCTCCCTCAAACTTACATAAACCCCGTAGCGGCTGCATCCCACTTCATTTCTCGCTCCCTCAAACTTACCTAAACCCTTTTGCGCTTGCATCCAACTTCATTTCTCGCTCCCTCAAACTTACCTAAACCCCGTAGCGGCTGCATCCAACTTCATTTCTCGCTCCCTCAAACTTACCTAAACCCCGTAGCGGCTGCATCCCACTTCATTTCTCGGTCCATAAAACGTAAGAAAATCTCATAATTTACATATGTCTATATGTTTCTAAGTGTGTTGTTTCTGGTTTGTAATTTTTTGGGTGTGTGCATATTAGAAAAGACACATTTAGGAAGGCTTCAAATATAATTTATTTAAAATTTTTTCTTTGTTTGTTTTTGAATAAAATGGCACCTTTTTTTTTATAGTTTTTTTTTTTGGTTAAAAAACTTTTTTTTTTTTGTGCCTCGGTAAAACATATCTATTTTTTTTTTTTTTAAAAACAATATAAAACTCTCTAAAATTGGAACAACTTTAAAACCAAGTTAAACAAAGGAGCCAGGACCAAGGGCACTATTCATCATCCTCTTCTTCATCTGTTGGCCCCAACGTTGCCTGTATGGCCAGCAGCTCGGCCACCAACTCCTTCATTCGTTTTTTTTTACCCGCCAAGGTTTTGGGGATCATCCCTGTAACCAATAGAGAAAGAAACATAAATAGGAGTCCCAGACCGGTTTGTATGCTGGAAATAGATTTAGGGTTAATCAAATACATGTAAATGCATGACATATGTCCTTCTTCCAAGGGATACAGTTAATGCATTTCCCACAGGTAAGTGTTTAAACTCCTTAAACCGGACCTTCAACATTATTTAATGAAAAACAAAAACTATTCACAAATGATTCTGCCCCACCTAAAAGTTAGTTAGGCTTTTTTGGGGATTACAGCGCCGCCATCTGGACTCTGAAGCATAACACTTAATGAGGAGTGGAGAGTTGGATAAAGTACAGGGGAGTAGGTTACAGTGGTGCGTTGGGAATCCAGAGCATAGCTGGGTTGCGGGAAAGGTCATCACTCACACAATGCATGGCAGCACCTTCCTTTTTTCAATCTGTATCCCATGCTGCCTGTAAATATTGTGCATTCCATATTCACCAATATTGGTTTGGTTCTGTCTAATAACATGCATTAGATGGGTGAAGGGTGTTTTTCCATGTTTCTAATCTGTAGGTACAGTGTGATGGCTAAGTCTTTGGTTCTTAATACTAGTTTGGGTCCTCTTTAAGCTAACGAAGTGCCCACATTAAAGTGTGAACTACACATTGGCTACGCCTTTAGTTATGTGTGTGTTATTAGCTAAGCAAACATTAATATGAATAATGGCATGGAGACTTACGGAGTTGGTGGCCGACAGATGGCTGGTTGGGGCCAACAGACTGCCCTTGGTCCTGGCTCGGCTGTGAAGAAGTCCCTGGAGAAACATGTGACATTTGGTTAGTATTTGTAGATAGTCACTATCCCCAACATATCTGGCTCCCAGTCTGGCTGACATCACTCACCTTCGCCAGGATCTCCTTCCAGCATCTCTGCTGCCTCCTCCTCCACTATCTCACCCGCTCCTGAAGCTTCTACAAATACATAATAAAGGATAACTTAGTTTTTGGCCTGCCATGTATATCTTTGTGCCTATACATGAAGAGTGACATACCAGAGCCTTCCCCATGCGTGGCCAGGTATGACTCCACGCCCACGCGGCTTGGCCCCTCCTCTGTGGTAAGGTCCAGGGGCTGGTCTGAGGAGGCCACAGAGGAGGGGTAGGTCCGTCGCCCGGGAGATCCACCACCTTCACTCACAGAAGCAGAGTCATGCAGCACTGGTCGGCCTGTACGTCTCCGGGTGCGGCGAATTCTGAAATCCATTTCCAACACTACCAAAGAAAAGTCATTATAAATAAAGGCATAACTTAGACATTTGGAACATATACCATGCAATTGCTTAGTACTTACTTGGGAAATGGATCCCAAAAAACCTCCGCACCCGGGGCATGTGCAGACGCTTCAGGTCCGACCAATGCTGCATTATCTGGGTGTGAGTGAAGGTGGTGCTGGTCACACGGTGTATCTCCGCGATGATCTCCCGGGCGATGTCCCTTTTCTCGCACACATTGGGCGCGAAGTCATACCGGCGCTGAAGCATGATCTGAAAAACATAATGGACACAGAGCTTGTACTTTTACACACAGACCCATATGTGTTGCATCACAAGTTGAGTATTTAATGTCATTAACACACACATTTCGAATGGCCGCCATTTTTGGGGAGTGCCTTAAAGAGGACGTTGACTGTGATTGACAGTCTGGTCTTATGTTATATGTATCACACACCATGTACATACAGATAATAGCCAACCTCAACAATCAGGCCACCTGCATCTAGGGCATGTTAGGATGTTTTAAATATCCAAGATGTAGCCTAATGCTTAGGCTTTTGGCCCACGTGTGTGGCTTCCCGTTGTGTTTTTATGGCTTAGGAAAACAGTGTTCCTCAAACATCCGCATCAAGGTCCGAGACAGGCCAGGTTTGACAGCTCGCCCCGCTACTCCACAGGTTAATTAACTGTTGCTAAGCCGGAGCAATTGGCCGAATTAGGACATCAGCATAGACAGGTGAAAACGTGGCCAGGCTCGGCCCTTGAGGATGAAGTGTGAGGAGGCAGTGATTAAACATTAAGAGACACCAAACTAGTTCCAAACGCATCATTTACATTTAGGCCAGCATTGACTATTACATTAAAATGCACAGGCAGCCACTTACCAGCATGAGGATCTCTTCCTGTTGACGGGTGAAGATAGTGGGCGCCATCTTTAGTCTTCTTCCAGGCAGCAGATAAGTGAAACCCCAGCGGTTTCCTGGTTCCGCACGAACGTACGTCCGTACGAGCGCGTAGTCGTGCGCATAGGCGTCAGACGCTGGGCGCATGATTTAAAGGTCCCTGCACCCAAAGCTCATTCTCTTTGAGCTTTTGGACAAAATGGCACCAAAAAAGGCAGCAGCTAAACGCGGCCAGCAAAGCCAGACCTCTGAGGGCCCAACAACCAGGTCCCAGCAACGACCGAAGAAGCTAAGGTCCCAGAAGGCCCAGAAGGCAAGTACCACCTCGGCCCCACCAAGGGACACTGGACCCTCCGTTTCCCAAAAAAGGGCCCCAAAGGCACGTGCCCCTGCGGCCAAAAAACAGGCCACAGCAGCCACCACCACCTCTGCCCCCAGAAGAGGCCGCCCAAGGGAGCCCACACCAGCCATGCTTTCAAGCCGGGCACTTAGCCAACCCAGGCCCCACAGCAGTGCCCGAAGCACATCCAGCCCACACAGAAGGGCCCGAAGCCCCTCCAGCCCGCACAGAAGGGCCAGAAGCCCAGCCAGGGCCAGAAGCCCCTACAGGGCCCGAACCCCATCCAGGGCCAGAAGAACCCCATCCAGGGCCAGAAGCCCAGCCAGGGCCAGAAGCCCCTACAGGGCCCGAACCCCATCCAGGGCCAGAAGAACCCCATCCAGGGCCAGAAGCCCAGCCAGGGCCAGAAGCCCCTACAGGGCCCGAACCCCATCCAGGGCCAGAAGAACCCCATCCAGGGCCAGAAGCCCAGCCAGGGCCAGAAGCCCCTACAGGGCCCGAACCCCATCCAGGGCCAGAAGAACCCCATCCAGGGCCAGAAGCCCAGCCAGGGCCAGAAGCCCCTACAGGGCCCGAACCCCATCCAGGGCCAGAAGAACCCCATCCAGGGCCAGAAGCCCAGCCAGGGCCAGAAGCCCCTACAGGGCCCGAACACCATCCAGGGCCAGAAGAACCCCATCCAGGGCCAGAAGCCCAGCCAGGGCCAGAAGCCCCTACAGGGCCCGAACACCATCCAGGGCCAGAAGAACCCCATCCAGGGCCAGAAGCCCAGCCAGGGCCAGAAGCCCCTACAGGGCCCGAACACCATCCAGGGCCAGAAGAACCCCATCCAGGGCCAGAAGCCCAGCCAGGGCCAGAAGCCCCTACAGGGCCCGAACACCATCCAGGGCCAGAAGAACCCCATCCAGGGCCAGAAGCCCAGCCAGGGCCAGAAGCCCCCGACCTGGCACCAGCCGGGAACAGAGCCCCCGACCTGGCACCAGCCGGGAACCTAGCCCCCCAAGAGGGCCCCGAATTGCAACCATGACCACATCTACACCTGGAAGTTCGGTGGCCAGCCACGCCAGAACACCCAGTCCCTTGGCCAGTCCAGTCCAGTCATTGGGAAGCCACCAATCCGGCCATTCCCCTACCCAGCCCCAGGCCATAATGTCACCACATGTGTCTGCACACATGGAGGAGCAGCCAAGCCAACCATCTGGCCGCACATTGCGCCGCGGCCAGTTGAGTGGGAGATTCTCCCATGACCAAAATATGGCATTGGCTAGTGGCCTTACATTATACTATGACGAGCTATATGGGAGCAAATCCAAACACACCACCAAGCAGCGCAAGATGGCATTGTTTGAAACCATCCTCCGACAAGTAAATGCAGCGGGGGAAGAGAGGAAAGATGTGTCCCAAATTCAGAAGAAAATCTCTGATCTGAAGTATGCTGTACGGCAAAAAGAAATTAAAAGGCATAATTACAGGTAAATAAATGTTTTCGCTAAATATAATGTTTGGGATGTGCTGTATGCCCCTTTTCTGAATACCAAACGATTTTCTCTTTTCAGCATGAAAACTGGAGGTGGCTTCCCATCTAAATTGGAGTTTACCCCTGCTGAGGAGATTGTGCTTGGACTTCTCCATCCGGTCGCGGTCGGTGGACATGCTGGTCTAAGGGACACAGACTCCCCGACCCGTACCCACGGTGAGTACTATTAAATCTGCATGTTTGCCTGTTTGCTAAATAATCTACAGTTCACTAGTAACAAGCTAACGGGATGCCCCTATGGTTTGCCTTGGTTGGCCTCGCACTACTGTGGCTGTTTGTGTCCTCTTTTGGTCCCTGTGAATCACACATTTAGGCCCACAGCCATTATGGCAAAGATCAAATGTCCAATTGTATTGTTAAAGTCATGAAGTTTCGCAAGATAAGTGAGATATTTAGAATCAATCACAAAACACACATCATTATGTATGGGTTGCCTTTTGGTTGTGTGAGTTGTGTTTGAGTTAACTATTTAATTAGCCACCCACAAACATATGTGACCAAGAGCAGCGAGACTCAACTGGCGGCCCGGGGTCCCAATGCGGACCTTGGCACCACATTCAAGGACCCCTGGCCAGACAGCCCTGCACTCAGTTACTTCTGTGTTGACGTGCTCAGAGCTGCCCCCTTGATCGGCCATGTAGTGGTTGGTCTCCTGCCCAATGTCATGGCTCCGTGAAACATAGCATTGCAATATGAAGTACTGGCCAGGAAGTGGCATTGCAAGGTACACAGTAACTTATTTAAATTTTCACTGGCCACAATCGTGTCCCGCTGCCCCTGCTCTGGCCCATGTGCCACAGTCCCCCCATGCCCCCCCCCCACATAAGCCCCATACATTTGTAACAGATTGGCTCCATCCATCACATCACCATCAATACGTTAACTCCCCCCTTTAGACATCCAATCCCTGTCCCCTCAGCTCTGGCCCATCCAGCCCAGCAAGGGCAAGCAGCCTTTATTAGTTGGCACTTTGAAAGCTCCAGCCCCTCCACCAGTGTCTTTATTTTTAACTAGACACCCCCTGCGTCAGCACCATGGCCAGACATTCACCTCTCACCACATACCTTGAAATGGGCGTTTAAAACAATTGTTTGAGTACCCCGGACCTAGCGAATGGTAGGCTAAATCCAAAAATGTGCCCTGAAAGTTGGATGCTGAATGGGTACACTTCATGACTTAGAACTGAGGTCACTTAGCAGTTGGTCCGAGCCATTGCACCTCTGTAAACTTGCGTGGGTTTGAACAAAGGTCACCATTGCTCTAGAGTTGAATAATATTCCAAATAGAGCTATATTTGATTACCTATCCAAAAAAAGGTTATGTGTGTGTGTTTACGTGGTATTTTTTTCTCTTCTTCAGCCCAGCATGATCCCTCAGCAAGGGTAAACTCACCCCCCAGTTTGGTTATGCCTACGATGTCCGTACAGCATCGGAGCCCAGATCAGAGATTTTCGGTAAGTTTATTTAGTAGCATAAATAATAACAAGTGCTTAAGAATGTGTTAAACTGTTGAAATCCTACATTGGGACGCAAACTTAGCCTTTTTTTTTTTATATGTCCCTACAGACCCGCACACTCATGGAAGAGATCCAGGACATGGAGGAAGATGATGATGTCTCCGTACAGGGCACGTCGGATGAACTCCCCCTGGGTCCCAATTTGGAACTGCTCGATAATGTTTCTCTGGCCAATCCTCAGCAGCAGAGTGAATCTCCATCCATTGTGCTTGCACATGGGGAGACTGACACTACAGTCCCCAGTGTTCACTCTGCTGCTGAGGATTTGCAAAGCAGGCCGGTTGCTGTTGAGGGTACGACACCACGCGGCAGGGCACGCCCAAGAGCCAGGGTAATTGTGCGGCGGACGCCATTACGCCGCCCCACAATTTCCCAGGGGAGGCAGAGTGCCCTGCTTGAATTATGGACCCAACAAAGGGACTCTTATGACGCCCAGCTCGTTACAGAGCGTGAGCAAAGGCATGCAGACATGGTGAACATCCATACCAGTCTACAGGGCATCCTCGCGGAGTTGCGTACCCTCAACAGCAACGTGGCCAATTCAAGTAATGGCATCCAGTCAGCCATGGCTGAGATGACCAATATGCAGAGAAACATTGTGGAGCAGTTTCAAATTCACAATGCTGCCATGGCCCAGGCTAGGTCCCATTCCCATGGACCTCCACCTGGACCTCCACCTGGGTATTATGGGCAGCCACCCTATTAAGCCATGGGTGTGTGGGACATCTTTTCTCTTAACCCCCACTGTATTTACTTGTCCTTTGAGGTTTCAAACAATCCATTTTGTGTTGCTCTGGCAGGTTGTGTTTTGTATTTGCTCCCATATAGCTCCTTAGAGTAATGCTTAAGGCCACTAGCCAATGCCATAGGTCTATGTGGAGTTTATCTGGCCACTTATGGCTTAACCTATGTATTTGGTTGGTGCTCCTCCTGTTTGCAGACATGTTTGTGTGACATTATGGCCATGCCCAAATATCCCTGGGCACAGGCAATATTAATGACTGGACTAGGCTGGCCTTTGGACTGGGTGTCCTTGTTTGGTTGTGCCACTCACTTCCAGGTGTAGATGTGCTCGATGTTTTTTTTAATTTAATCCATTTGTTACCACAGATGTATGTGGACTGATTTCTGTTAACCACTATAATTTTTCATTTGCTAAGTAAAACAAAAAATTAACTTCCAATACTTGTGGCGTTTTTAGTGGGAAGACTTTTGTAACAGCTTGGCCTAAACCAGATAATTTTGGTTGGAAGAGGTGTAACAATGCACAGCGAAAGCTAAGGAAACTACATGAAATACATTAGGCAACAATTAAGGTCGAAATGTTTTACTTAGAGGTAATGCCACATTAGGGCAAAACAACATATGTTTCCAAAAGGATAACACAAACATACAGAATGGTGAGACAGGGAAAAAACTTAACTAAAATGCTGGCTGATCAGGTTGGCTCTAACAGATTGGCCAGACTCACTGGGGGGCCCCTCAAAATTCTCGGCTTCATCCTCGACGGCTGAAGAGGGCAGGCTGTCCACATAACGTGGGACACGTTCCAGGATGGCAAAATTGTGCAAAACAGCACATGCCATTATAATGTCGATCACTTTCTTGGGATCATATTGCAGGGCCCCCCCAGTATGGTCAAGGCAACGAAAACGTGTCTTCAGCAGACCAAAGGCCCTCTCCACAACAGCCCGGGTCTTGCGATGTGCACGGTTATACGCTTCCTGCGAGGCATCCTGGGGCCGCAGCACAGGCGTCATGAGCCAGGGTAGAAGTGGGTACCCGGAATCACCTTAAACAGAGAATTAAATGTAATCAAAATTAAAAAGGCAACACAACCAACACCAAAAAATTCACAGATATCATAATGATGTAAGGTAAAGTGTCCCCAAGAAAAAACAGGGCACATTAGGGCCCCCAAATATTGCACTAAGGTATAACCTAAATAAAAATGGCACTTCTATATACCAATTAATTAACAAACATCTGCACGGCCAAGGGTATTTGTATTTTACATATATTTGTAGTTTTCAGACATGTTACAATTAGGATGCTGCTGAGGGCCTATCCACATTTCACTGGAAACTACAATGTATGCAGTTTAAGTCCACTTTGACATTTAACGACCAATAGTCCAAAAGGAGCCAAATGTCAAAGATCCCTAGCCACATTTCACTGGAAACTACAATGTATGCAGTTTAAGTCCACTTTGACATTTAACGACCAATAGTCCAAAAGGAGCCAAATGTCAAAGATCCCTAGCCACATTTCACTGGAAACTACAATGTATGCAGTTTAAGTCCACTTTGACATTTAACGACCAATAGTACAAAAGGAGCCAAATGTCAAAGATCCTTGGGTATAAACTCCAAACCAATATATTTAGCCACAAGGAACTTACAGACATCCTAACTAAAGGGAAAACATTCTGAAGGCCAAAGCGAGACAAGGGTTTTTTGGGTAAGTTCCTAATATATGAGCCAAGAAAAAGGCAGTTGGACGCTTCTGTCAAGTTTTCCAAAACAAACAGATCAACAAATACAAGATTAATGCCACATTTAATAACACACAAATAGGACACACTTACCAAGCAGCCATGCCCCCGAAAATTCACCTGCCTCAAATCTCCGAAACAACCCAGATCGCCTGAGTATATAGGAGTCGTGGGACGATCCGGGGTAGCCGGCAAGGACACTCATAAACCGCATATCCGGACCAACCACGGCCTGGACATTAAGTGAGTGTCCCATTTTACGATTCCTTAAGGCAAAAACATACAAAAAGGGTAATTTATATTTGACCCAAAATAATAAATTAAACACAAAACATGTCTGCACTCTATTGGGAAATACTAATGAAAAGCCGAGATAAAGCAGCTACACAAATGAGGGATAAACAAATATGCTGCCGCAAAGGAAAACAGGTGACATGACACGTTGGGCAACATAATAACCAATCTCAATACCTATATATATACTCGTCGGCTGCCCTAGGTACGAGTGCCACATGTGTGCAGTCAATTGCACCAATAACGTTGGGCATGTCGGCCACATTATAAAACCCAAGCTTAATGGCGTTTCTGGCTGCCATATCATCAGGGAAATAAATATATTTTTGAGTTATGGCAGCCATGCCTTCCAAAAATTTAGATAGTGCGCGGCTCAGCGTAGGCTGTGACATCCCCACGGAGAGGGCACCCAGCCTCTGGAACGAGCCGTTCGCCAAAAATTGCAGGCAGCCAAGCATCTTGGTCATACCTGAAATTGCATGCCCCTTCCTTGTGGTGCGGGCTAACCATGGCCGCAGCTCACTATATAATTTATGGAGGGAAGCGCGATTAAGCCTGGTCAGCTCGAACAGCTCAACATCATTCATGCTATCGATGTTCATGCGACGACGCAGGGGCAATCTGCTCTCAGACATCTCGATCAACTCAATGCCAAAAAGCATAAGCCCTTGATGTGCCACAAACTCGCTCCGCTCCATCCTACTCCCGAGGCCAAATAGCTGCCGGCAAACATTTCGTAAAGCAGCTCTTTAATGGGCTTCAAAACAATTAGCAATCACCTCTCTGAATTGGGCGCAAGCCCATGTGAAGGACGTAAAAAATAGGATCGGACGCAAATAATACGATTTTGACGGGAAAAACACACGAACTAACGCAAATAATACGATTTGGACGGGAAAAACACACGAACTAACGCAAATTATACGATTCTCGTACGAAATGCGTATGTTCATATACGTCTATGCGCGAACGATCGTACGAATACGAAATGGCCAAAAAAACCAGAAAAAATGACAAACACCCACCCAAACTTACGATTCTCGATACGAAATCACTTAACTTTTGCTCTTTGAATCGAGGGGTATATGATGATGTCTTTAAAACAGAACAATAATTACCACACTCAGTATCTGCTTGGGTGCAGTGCAGAAGAAAAAAGGCGACAGCTGTAAAAATAGAATAAATACCTGTTACTGAAATAATTTTACCTTTGCTTTGCTTTGTCAGACTATATATATTTTTATGATAAATGTATAAAATATGCTGCAAATGGAGATGAGCGAACTTTTGAAAAATTCGATTCAGCTGATTCCGGGAAAAATACGGGAAGAATCGATTCGGTCCGAATTTATTCGCGAGGAATCGCTATTAAAAAACGGCTATTTCTGGGCATCCGAGAGCCTCCATAGGGTTGCAGAACTTTTTGCTTGGCTGTAACATGCATAGGATGCATGCTGGGTTAGTGAAATACTATTGTAAAGAAGTATGACATGCAGATCAGAGGTGTCGCTATTAGATTCGCTGACGCAGAGCGGCACAATTACAGAGCCTTGAGGTGGCATCAGCATGATGAGCCCATATATTGCCTGAAAGACACACAGTGGAGTTGGCAGCAGCATAGGGAGCCCATATATTGCCTAAAAAACAAACCCTGAAATTGGCAGCAACATAGGGAGCCCAAATATTGCCTAAAAGACACACTCTGGACTTGGCAGCAGCATAGGGAGCCCATATATTGCCTGAAAAACACATTGTAGTTGGCAGCAGCATAGGGAGCTCATATATTGTCTGAAAGACACACCCAGGAGTTGGCGGCAGCAGCAGCATTAGGAGCCCATATATTGCCTGAAAGACACACCCAGGAGTTGGCAGCAGCAGCAGCAGCATAGGGAGCTCATATATTGCTTGAAAGACACACATTGGAGTTGGCAGCAGCATTAGGAGCCCATATATTGCCTGAAAAACACATTGGAGTTGGCAGCAGTATTAGGAGCCCATATATTGCCTGAAAGACACACCCAGGAGTTGGCAGCAGCATTAGCAGCACATAAATTGCCTGAAAGACACACCCAGGAGTTGGCAGCAGCAGCAGCATAGGGAGCTCATATATTGCCTGAAAGACACACATTGTAGTTGGCAGCAGCATTAGGAGCCCATATATTGCCTGAAAAACACATTGGAGTTGGCAGCAGCATTAGGAGCCCATATATTGCCTGAAAGACACAACTAGGAGTTGGCAGCAGCAGCAGCATTAGGAGCCCATATATTGCCTGAAAAACACATTGGAGTTGGCAGCAGCATTAGGAGCCCATATATTGCCTGAAAAACAGATTGGAGTTGGCAGCAGCTTTAGGAGCCCATATATTGCCTGAAAAACACATTGGAGTTGGCTGCAGCATAGGGAGCTCATATATTGCCTGAAAGACACACCCATGAGTTGGTAGCAGCATAGGGAGCTCATATATTGCCTGAAAAACACATTGGAGTTGGCAGCAGCATTAGGAGCCCATATATTGCCTGAAAGACACACCCAGGATTTGGCCGCAGCATTAGGAGCACATATATTGCCTGAAAGACACACCCAGGAGTTGGCAGCAGCATAGGGAGCTCATATATTGCCTGAAAAACACATTGGCGTTGGCAGCAGCATTAGTAGCCCATATCTTGCCTGAAAGACACACCCAGCAGTTGGCAGCAGCAGCAGCATAGGGAGCTCATATATTGCCTGAAAGACACACATTGTAGTTGGCAGCAGCATTAGGAGCCCATATATTGCCTGAAAAACACATTGGAGTTGGCAGCAGCATTAGGAGCCCATATATTGCCTGAAAGACACAACTAGGAGTTGGCAGCAGCAGCAGCATTAGGAGCCCATATATTGCCTGAAAAACACATTGGAGTTGGCAGCAGCATTAGGAGCCCATATATTGCCTGAAAAACACATTGGAGTTGGCAGCAGCTTTAGGAGCCCATATATTGCCTGAAAAACACATTGGAGTTGGCTGCAGCATAGGGAGCTCATATATTGCCTGAAAGACACACCCATGAGTTGGTAGCAGCATAGGGAGCTCATATATTGCCTGAAAAACACATTGGAGTTGGCAGCAGCATTAGGAGCCCATATATTGCCTGAAAGACACACCCAGGATTTGGCCGCAGCATTAGGAGCACATATATTGCCTGAAAGACACACCCAGGAGTTGGCAGCAGCATAGGGAGCTCATATATTGCCTGAAAAACACATTGGCGTTGGCAGCAGCATTAGTAGCCCATATCTTGCCTGAAAGACACACCCAGCAGTTGGCAGCAGCATTAGGAGCCCATAAATTGCCTCAAAGACACACCCAGGAGTTGGCAGCAGCAGCAGCAGCAGCATAGAGAGCTCATATATTGCCTGAAAGACACACATTGGAGTTGGCAGCAGCATTAGGAGCCCCTATATTTCCTGAAAAACACATTGGAGTTGGCAGCAGCATTAGGAGCTGTGAGGATCAGCTCTGGTAGACAGCAGGATGTTAGCAGTATAGAGGCTCATAGGCGAAAAGTTTAAACTTAAAGTCTGTGTTTATTCACACAAAAAGTCCATAACACAAAATATCCTTTTTGGGTTCCATCACCTTTTCAGGAAAAATGCCACAGAATTGCATCAGACAGGCAACATCCCTTTTTAGTTATTTGTACAAGCTTGCACACTTGTAGCCGAATCCATCTCGGGTCCACATGAAGTAGCCTGTAGAGCTTCCAGTCAGGCACACAGAGTCTCACTCCAAAAGTGAGCTCTAGACCCAGCCAGTGCACAGCTGACTCCCCAGGCTATTTATGCGGCCCACAAAACCCGGACCTGGGTAGGGGATGGAGTCCCACTCTGCTCTACTCCACCCCAGTAAAGATTTTCGGCTATACTAAAATTTCAGCAGCAGACTGCCATTAGCAGCTGATGCTGGAGAAAACTACACAGCTTTACTGCACCAAGGCCAGGTACCTTGGTGCCACATACCTACCGTCAATGTCGGCACCTTGCACCTTACCACATGCCCCCCCTTTGTTCAGGGGGTGGACACATGACAAACAATGTGCCCGGGACAGGGCATCCGCATTACCCAATATCCATCCCACTCTGTGCTCTACTGTCAACTTGAAATTTTGTAAGGACAGGAACCACCGGGTAACCCTGGCTTTCCTGTCCTTAGCCTGGCACATCCACTTGAGGGGAGAATGGTCCATAATCAAACGGAACCTTCTCCCCAGCAAGTAGTAGCGAAGAGACTCAAGGGCCCACTTAATAGCCAAACACTCTCTCTCCACTACACTATACCCTCTCTGCGGGTGTCAGCTTGCGACTCATGTAGACAACGGGGTGTTCCTCCCCGTTGACTTCCTGAGACAGTACAGCACCGAGACCTACCTCGGAGGTATCAGTCTGCACTATAAACTCCCTCTTAAAGTCGGGTGTCACCAACACCGGAGACCCACACAGGGCAGACTTCAAAGTGGAGAACGCTTTTTCGGCCTGTTCATTCCACTTCACCTTGACAGACTTGCGTCCCTTTAACAGGTCTGTCAATGGTGCCGCTACGGTGGCAAAATTGGGAATGAACCTCATGTAATACCCTACCAACCCCAGAAATGACTTCACTTGGCGGGTAGTGTTAGAATGTGGCCAGCTACGGATGGATTTTATTTTATTAACCTGGGGCTTGACCACTCCTCGCCCAATCGCATAACCCAGGTATTTTGTCTCTTTTAAGCCTAAGGCACATTTTTTCGGGTTTGCTGTCAAACCAGCCTTCCTGAGGGAATCCACTACGGCCTGGACTTTGTGTAGGTGACTTTCCCAATCCGTACTATGGATAATTATATCGTCCAGATATGCCGAAGCATACCGACGATGTAGCCGGAGGACAATATCCATTAACCTTTGGAACGTAGCGGGAGCGCCATGTAAACCAAAGGGTAATACCTTGTACTGAAACAGTCCCTCTGGTGTGATAAAGGCTGTTTTCTCCTTGGCAGCCTCAGTCAAGGGTACCTGCCAGTACCCCTTTGTGAGGTCCAAAACAGAAAAATACCTGGCTTGGCCTAGCTTCTCAATAAGCTCGTCTACTCGGGGCATAGGGTAGGCATCAAACTTAGAAATTTCGTTAAGTTTGCGGAAATCATTACAGAACCGCAACGTACCATCGGGTTTGGGAATCAAGACTATTGGGCTGGCCCACTCGCTCTTTGATTCTTCAATCACGTCTAACCGGAGCATTTGCTGCACTTCTTCCGCGATAGCTTGTCGCCGGGACTCAGGTACCCAGTAAGGCTTCAACCGGATCTTGACCTGAGGTTCTGTGACAACGTCATGTTGGATGACAGAAGTGCGTCCAGGGAGATCTGAAAACACATCTGCGTTTCTGCTGACAAATTCCCTGGCTTCCTGGGCCTGTTTAGAGGAGAGGTTGTCGCCGGCTTTCACCTCAACTACCGCTTCTCTAACAGCAGACTGAGGGACGGGAAGCTCCACCCCTAACATACCTGGTCGGGGACTGTCACCCACAGGGGTCTCCCTGTCTTTCCACAGCTTCAGCAGGTTTACATGGTACACCTGCTCTGGCTTTCTCCGCCCGGGCTGATGTACCTTGTAAGTCACTTCCCCAACTTTCCCAATCACCTCGTAGGGACCCTGCCACCTAGCCAGAAATTTACTATCCACTGTGGGTACCAGAACCACAACCCTGTCACCTGGGTTAAAGTTCCGTACCCTGGCTTGCCGGTTATAAATCCTGCTTTGGGCCCGCTGTGCTGCTTCCATATGTTCCCTCACCAGCGGCAACATGGTCTCTATCCGTTCCTGTAATTTAGTAACATACTCTACCACACTTTTGTGGGGGGTGGGTTGCTGTTCCCAAGCCTCCTTGGCTATATCCAACAGGCCCCGTGGATGCCGACCGTATAAGAGCTCGAAGGGTGAGAACCCCGTAGAGGCCTGGGGCATCTCTCGCACTGCGAACATCAGATAGGGCAGAAGCAAGTCCCAATTCTTCCCATCCTTGGCGACCACCCGTTTTAAAATGGTTTTTAAAGTTTGGTTAAACCTTTCTAAAAGGTCGTCTGTTTGCGGATGGTAAATGAATGTCCACAATTATTTCACCTGCAACAATTTACAGAGCTCTTTCATCACCTTAGACATAAACGGGGTACCTTGTTCGGTCAGGACCTCTTTAGGCAGGCCTACTCGGGAAAACATTTCCATAAGCTCCTTAGCAATGAGCTTGGCTGAGGTGTGTCGCAGGGGTATGGCCTTGGGGTACCGCGTGGCATAGTCCAAGATTACCAGAATATGTTGATGCCCTCTAGCGGATTTTTTCACTGGACCCACCAGATCCATGGCAATCCACTCAAAGGGCACCTCAATAACTGGGAGAGGAACTAGGGGACCACGGTAATGAGGCTGGGGGCTGGTCATCTGACATGTTGGGCAGGACTCACAATATCTCTCCACCTCCTTGTACACACTGGGCCAGTAGAACCATTGTAAAATTCGGTCCAGAGTTTTCTGCTGGCCTAGGTGTCCCCCCCAGAACATGTTGGTGGGCCAAACCCAACACCAGCTTGTGATAAGGATTGGGTACCACCAATTGTTCCACAACCTCTTCACGTACTTTGTTTACTTGGTACAGCATATCCTGGTGAACCACAAAGCGAGGAAACTCCGCCCCTGGCTGTTGTGGCTCACCTTCCACCTCAAGTACATTCTCCCAGGCCCGAGATAGAGTCGGGTCCTGGTGTTGTGCTGTACCAAAACTACCCGTGGAGACATGGAGATCGGCCAACTCTGGACCTGTTAACAGATCTTCCACATCTCCAACCATAACACTCAGTGGGGTTGACTCCCCCTCTTCCACCGTAGTGGTGGTCACCCCTACCGTTGTGCCTTCTGACTCCGGCTCCCAAGGTTCTGGGCCAGTCTATTGGGGACACACCCGCCTCGCGGGTTTCCGGAACTCCCAGCTTGGTCCATAGTGACATGAACACCGGAAAGTCTCTCCCAACAATAAGTTTGTACGGGAGTTTAGCGGTGACGGCGACTTTGTGGTTCCAGCTGCCGGAGACGGTGGTTAGAGTCACTTGTGCTGTGGCATAGTCTCTCAAGTCCCCGTGTATGCACAAGACCCCGGTTTTCCACCCCGTGTACTCATTGGGCAGTACCATGGCGGGTCTCACCAGGGTAACCATACTCCCCACAAACAAAAAGGGCCACAGCCAGGGTATCCCCCACTTTCACCTGACAGAGGTGACTTTGCCCCACAAGCTCAGGGACACCGGCAGCACACAGCCTCCTGGCATACATGGAAGGGCGGTAACCAAAGTTCACGTCCATGGGCTCCCCCTGGTGGGGACAGTTGGCTCTGATATGTCCCGGGGCAGGGACTTTGGGGGGTAGGTCCTGAGGGGGTTTAGGGGACACCACTCGCCTGGGCTGGGGTGGGGACCTCCGGAGTTTTCCCGAATACTTCCCCGTAGAGCCCCCTTGCAAGTTCCTGGTGGCCTCATATCGCTCCATTAGGTCCACCATCTCTAGAGCATTGGTGGGGGATACCTGGCCAACCCAGTGCTGGAGAGGGTGCGGTAAAGCCCTCCAGAACATGTCCGCCAGCAAGCAGTCCAACATGGCAGAGGGGCTTAATAAATCTGGCTGCAGCCATTTTTGCAGTAGGTGCAGCAGTTTATAAAACTGGGTTCTGGCGGGCTCTGCCGACTGATAGCTCCACTGATGCACCCGCTGAGCCCGAACCCACACATTCACCCCCAATCTGGCCAGTATCTCACCCTTCAGAGTCGGGTAGTCAGCGTCTTGGTCGTCTGGAAGATCAAACAACACCTGCTGGGGTCCAGATGCCAGAAATGGAGCAATGACGTCAGCCCACTGGTCACGAGGCAACGTCTCCCTTGCAGCCACCTTTTCAAACACCGCCAGGTAGGTCTCGACGTCATCCGAAGGGGTCATCTTTGTAAGCGCCAAGCGGACAGCTTTCCGGGTATCAGGGACACTTTTGGGCACTCCTGCAGCTTGCAGCGCCATCACATGTTGCAATAGCAGCTGGTTGGTCTCCTGCTGCTGCTTGTTGGCCTCGCGCTGCTGCAGATTCGCCACCATGAGCGCTTTCGCAACAGCCTTCATTTTGTCTGCAGTCACAGGTAGCAGCCTGGCAGGCTTAATGTAGGACATGCACAAAAAAAAAAAACTTTTCCGTCGGTTGCTCCTAGCAACTGCTTTGCCCGCATCCGACACCAAATGTGAGGATCAGCTCTGGTAGACAGCAGGATGTTAGCAGTATAGAGGCTCAGAGGCGAAAAGTTCAACTTAAAGTCCGTGTTTATTCACACAAAAAGTCCATAACACAAAATATCCTTTTTGGGTTACATCACCTTTTTAAGAAAAATGCCACAGAATTGCATCAGACAGGCAACGGCCCTTTTTAGTTTTTGTCCAAGCTTGCATACTTGTAGCCGAATCCACCTCGGGTCCACATGACATAGCCTGTATAAGAGCTTCCAGCCAGGCACACAGAGTCACACTCCACAAGTGAGCTCTAGACACAGCCAGTGCACTGCTGACTCCCCAGGCTATTTATGCGGCCAGCAAAACCCGGACCTGGGTAGGGGATGGAGACCCACCCTGCTCTACTCCATCCCAGTAAAGCCGTCCCGGGTTAGCCTTTCGGCTATACTAAAATTTCAGCAGCAGACTGCCATTAGCAGCTGATGCTGGAGAAAACTACACAGCTTTACTGCACCAAGGCCAGGTGCCTACCGTCAATGACGGCACCTTGCACCTTACCACAGAGCCCACATATTGCCCGAAAGACACACCCAGGAGTTGGCGGCAGCAGCAGCAGCAGAGGGAGCTCATATATTGCCTGAAAGACACATATTGGAGTTGGCAGCAGCATTAGGAGCCCATATATTGCCTGAAAAACACATTCGAGTTGGCAGCAGCATTAGGAGCCCATATATTGCCTGAAAGACACACCCAAGAGTTGGCAGCAACAGCAGCAGCATTAGGAGCCCATATATTGCCTAAAAACACATTGGAGTTGGCAGCAGCATTAGGAGCCCATATATTGCCTGAAAGACACACCCAGGAGTTGGCAGCAGCAGCAGCAGCATTGGAAGCCCATATATTGCCTAAAAGACACACTCTGGACTTGGCAGCAGCATAGGGAGCACATATATTGCATGAAAAACACACCCAGGAGTTAGCAGCAGCATTAGGAGCCCATATATTGCCTGAAAGACACACATTGGAGTTGGCAGCAGCATTAGAAGCCCATAAATTGCCTGAAAGACACACCCAGGAGTTGGCAGCAGCAGCAGCATAGGGAGCTCATATATTGCCTGAAAGACACACCCAGGATTTGGCAGCAGCATTAGGAGCACATATATTGCCTGAAAAACACATTGGAGTTGGCAGCAGCATTAGGAGCCCTTATATTGCCTGAAAGACACACCCAGGAGTTGGCAGCAGCAGCAGCATTAGGAGCCCATACATTGCCTGAAAGACACACTCTGGACTTGGCAGCAGCATAGGGAGCACATATATTGCCTGAAAAACACACCCAGGAGTTGGCAGCAGCATAGGGAGCTCATATATTGCCTGAAAAACACATTGGAGTTGGCAGCAGCATTAGGAGCCCTTATATTGCCTGAAAGACACACCCAGGAGTTGGCAGCAGCATTAGAAGCCCATATATTGCCTGAAAAACACATTGGAGTTGGCAGCAGTATAGGAAGCCCATATATTGCCTGAAAGACACACCCAGGAGTTGGCAGCAGCATTAGGAGCCCATATATTGCCTGAAAATCACATTGGAGTTGGCAGAAGCATAGGGAGCTCATATATTGCCTGAAAGACACACCATCAGCTAATCGCATGCATCAGCTATTGGTGGGTGGAAATCCTGGCTGATCCATGCCTATTCATCTTCACAAAGGTGAGTTTCTCCACATTTTTCGTGGACAGACGAGTTCTCCTTGGCGTTACTATGGCCCCTGCAGCACTAAAGACCCGCTCAGATGGCACACTACTGGTTGGGCAGGACAGCTTTCCCAGGGCAAACTCTGCCAGTTGCTGCCACAAGTCAAGTTTGGCTGCCCAGAAGTCCAGCGGATCCTCAAGGTGTGTTGGCATTTCAAGGTATGACACGACCTGCTGGTTCAAGCCCTGCTCCAGGTCTTCCTGCTGCTCATGAGTAGCCTCACTATGCGGTAGCAGAAAGCTACTCATTAGCGACTGAAGACTGAGGCTGCTGCTGATGGAGCTGCTGCTCCTGCCACCCCCCGGCAGCCATGGCAGTGGAAGGTGAGCGCAGAGGTCCCCCCGAGTCAGACCTGCGAGAGTATGGACCATGGCGTAGATAGGCATCGGCCAACTGACTACGTAGAATGTCTTTGTAGTAGGTCAGTTTGTCCTCCCTCTGGGCGGGTTTAAAAAATGCCCCCATTTTGTGCCGGAAGCAAGGGTCCAATAAGGTGGAGAGTCAGTAGTCATCCCACAGAAAAATGGAGACAATTCTGCGGTCACTACACAAGCATGTGAGCATGCATCGTGCCATTTGTGCAAGTGACTTGGAGGGACTACCTGTCTCCATCTCCACTGCATACTGCCACGGTGTGTCTGAGTCCTCTGTCTCCCCTTCCTCACAACCCTCTAGCTCCACTGGCTGCTTCTACTCCTCCTCTCCTGTCAGATGACTAGATAAACCACCCATTTCGCCAAAACTAAACTGCGCTTCACTGTGCTGCTCCTCCTCCTCCTCAACTCCCACGGGGTTTATGTAGCCATGAAATGTATGCGACATGTCTCCAGTTCCCTGACCAGCCACGGTTTCCAACATGTGTTGTATTACATGAAGCAGCGGAATCACGTCTTTCATGCCGTAATCCTGGCGACTGACAAATAAAGTGGCTTCCTCAAAGGGCCTGAGCAAATGGCAGGTGTCACGTATGAGCTGACACTGGTTCACATTAAAGTTACACAGGTGAGTCCTCCTATCTGCTTGGATCATCAAGAAATCAGTGATGGCTTTTCTCTGCTCGTATAGTCGATCTAACATATGTAGGGTGGAATTCCAATGGGTGGGAACATCACAAATCAGACTATGTTGGGGGATACCGTTCTGACGCTGTAGCTCAAGAAGGGCATGCTTGGCGGTGTAGGAGTGGCTGAAGTGCATACAAAGTTTCCTTCCCGTTGTTAGGATGTCTTGCAGATGGGGGGAAGACTTCAGAAAACGCTTGACAACTAGGTTGAACACGTGTGCCATACAGGACACATGGCTCAGGCTTCCTTGTCTCAGCGCAGACAAGATGTTACTACCATTGTCAGTCACCATGGTACCCATTTCCAATTTTTGCGGAGTAAGCCATGTTTTGATTTCTAGATGAATGAATTTCAGGAGCTCCTCCCCTGTGTGACTCAGTTCACCAAGGCAAACCATGTGAAGCACAGCGTGACACTGCTGTGCCCTGCACAAATGGTAGGCTGAAGGGGCATTGAGAATTGACCGTACAGTGGAGGCTGAGGAGATGGCGGAGGATGAGGAGGCAGTGTCGCACACTGTGACAGGAAAAACGGCCTGGGAGCGTGGAGGCCGAAGCGGTGTGACCTGTCCAAGTTGCTGTGCAGGAACCACATTCACCCAGTGGACCGTAAAGGACATGTATTGTCCCTGACCCTAGTTACAGCTCCAGATGTCAGCGCTGCCATGCACTTTGGTGCACACTGACAGGCTCAAGGACTGGCCCACCATCTGCTCAACAAATTTGTGCAGGGCTGGTACTGCCTTCTTTGCAAAGAAATGACAGCTTGGGACTCTCCACCTCGGCTCGGCACAAGCCATCAGCTCTCTGAAAGGTGCAGAGTCCACCACCTGAAAAGGGAGGGACTGCAGCACAAACAACTTGGACAGGAGCACATTTAGCTTCTGCGCCGTAGGATGAGTGGGTGCATACCCTTGGATGGTTGTCTCTTGGACATGGCTTCGCTGATGGATTGCTGGTGGGATGAGTGACGTTAAGTAGAAGGAGCAGGAGCATCTGGAGCGGCAGAGGATGGGTATGATGCACAGCTACCTTCGGCTGAGGTGCTGGAGCCTTGGCTGTGTGAAATTGGAAGCGGCGTGGCACTGGCTGATGCAGCAGGCTGGACCCCCACTTCGGAGCCTCAGTTCTCCCAGGCCGCTTTATGGTGATGCTGCATGTGTTGCCGCAGAGCCGTGGTACCAACATTGGGGACCTGGCCACGCTTGACCTTCTGTCTACACATCTTGCATGTTGCAGGTTACCCTCCTGCGGATGCTTGAGGAAAAAAGTGCCACACTGCCGAGTAGCTAATTTTCCCTCCAACATTCCGCACTAATCCACTGCTACTGCTGCCAAATCCAGGAACCCCTGATCCACTACCTCCTGGGAAGGCAGCCTGCCGCGCAGCAGGTGGTCTACTCCGCCCCCGGCCACGTGTGGCTCCAGACATCCCAATTCTGACACCATGCTGACTGCCAACCCTACTGCCACCATGATGACTGCCAACCCTACTGCCACCTTGCTGCCTCAGCTGCTGACTCTGGAGCAACCTGGGACCCTCTTCTCCTGATGATGATGATGAAGCCCCTTCTGCACCGGGCTCCCAAGTGCGATCGGCTTCATCATCATAATCATCATCGAGTTGTGCCTGCACGTCACTGATGTCCTCCTCGGTTTCCACAAGAGCGTGTTCTGCAGGAGACAGAATGCTCACCACACCACCTCCCACGCCACTCTCCTCCTCAGTGTTTGTCTGCCTAGCGGAAGAAGCGGTGGATGTCTCCTCCATTTCTTGGCTGGGCAGTAGCTGCTGACTGTCCACTAACACATCGTCCTCACTGAATAGTAGAGCTGAACCCAAAGCATAAGATACGGCGGCTGGAGGGGGGGCGTAGGACAGAGGCAATGGAAGGACAGGGGCTGCTCCCGGGCCATGCCAACTCAGGGTTGTGTCCGAGGAACCTACGGACTGTTGACTGGGGGTGTCAGATGTCACTTGTGATGAGGTCGATGACCGCGTTAACCAATCAATGATGGCAGATGCGTTGCTGGTCGAGACACGACCGCTAGCAGATACCGGGAGATCAGGCCTCTCACCACGACTCCTGCTGCCACTCGCCCCTAGTCTGCTGCGACCTCTGCCTGATGAATCTAGGCCTCTCCTCGGTGCACTTCCTGGCACATCTCTGCCTGACATTTTTACTGCGTTTAGGAGGGGAAAACAATATACTACACTACACCTAATACAGTATTTTTGTAACAGCAGGTGTGTAGAAAAGTTAGATCAAAATAGGCACACGCTGTAGCTAAAAGCTAATGCAAAAAGACACTGTCAGATGGTCTTACACAGGATGCCCCTGGTCAGAGTTAAATACACCACGGGCAGTTTTAAAACGTGTTTTTTGTTCAAAATGTAAAAAAGGTAAAGATGCAGATACTATTAAAAGTGCTAGTATTCGGGATGCCCCCCCTACCCCCCCGCCCCCCCCCCCCCCGTGAAAGGCAATGGATGCTTTAAACATGTAAACCAGACTTTTTTTATACAAAAGGCAAAAGGTTAGGAGGCAGGCACTCTTAAAAGACACGTGCTAGTATTTGGGATGCCCCCTTCTCACGTACAGAGGTGGCCTCCTTTGATTGTGGAAAAGTGACTTTGCTTATAAAATGCAAGCAGTTATTAGACAGGTAGTCTTGAAATATTTATGCTAGTGTTTGGCATGCCCCCTCCTCACATACAGAGTAGGCCTCCCTTGATTGTGGAAAAGTGACTTTGCTTATGAAATGCAAGCAGTTATTAGACAGGTAGTCTTGAAATAGTTATGCTAGTGTTTGGGATGCCCCCTGCTCACATACAGAGGAGGCCTTACTTGATTGTGGAAAAGTGACGTTAATTATAAAATGCAAGCAGTTATTACACAGGTAGTCTTGAAATATTAATGCTAGTACGCTTTTTAAAGAATGACCCCAGGTAAAGGAAAAGCTAAATAGGCAGGAGTGTTATTAACACTAAATATGCTTGAAAGCTAATGCAAACACTTTAAACTGTCCCTGTCTTTATCTGTCACTGTCACAGGCTCTCTCCTTCTCTATCTGTCCCGCGCTTCTAATGATGTTTATGACACTGATGCTCAACGTGTCGGACCCCTCTATTCCATCCAAAGTCCACCGGAAAGAGTAATATGATTAGGGCACAGAGCAAGTGATCTTAAGTCTAACTTAGAATATTGAAATATTCAAAACAGCAGCAAAGCAATTAAAAGTCCAAAATCCCACGGCGCATACACATAGCACGATAGAGATCCAAAATCACTTCAAGTTCCGCATAAAAGTCTCCAATATGTGTAAAAAAGGTTGACACACAAAGTGATACCACCACCACAATGATATACTCTTACCAGCTCAGAGTGGGGGATGTTGCTTTAAATGAGGTATTAAGCTCAATCAAACTGCAGAGCTCCCAAAGTACTCCAGGTATTGTCACAGAAATATAGCACATGTGAATACAAGCAGAAAAGAAATCTAGTAAGAAAAATATGATGTCTATTTGTTGATTAGCTTACCGAGCTGCAGTAACATGGTGTCTAAGGTAGACTTTTGCACTGTTGCTTCCTGAAATAAAAGAAGAATTAGTTTTAGAATGTCACTAGAGTAGCAGGGGGTCTCAAAAATTCTTATCAAAATACCTAGAGAACTTAGGCAGGAGACCGAAAAAAATATAATAAAAATAAAACTCTTTGGCCTACTGCATGCTGTTGTTAGTTTAAGATGTGGCCATATCACTTTCCAGGTGGAAAGGCCCTGATATTTAATATAACAGAAGTATACTGCTGTCTCGTAAATCCACTCAAAGCTGAAACTCCTCCTCGCCGATTTTCTCTTGGTTGCGTTTATATTGAATTGCCCCTCAGGCTTACTTACCCAGCTTCCCAACCTTTCTGCTGCTTGGATCTACAATAACTGACATAACCCTCAATGCACAGCAGCAGGGCACCCCGAAGCACTTTCTCTTTGCATGCTACCTGCTGGTCCATAGGAATCAATGGTAAAATCCACCATGGCAGGAGTTACAAATATGTCAATTAATTTTTATGTGTAGCAATCTTATATAAGAAATAGGTAATAGCACACCTAGTGTAGGTAATACGGGTGGCAGGTGCTCTCCAATCTCAGGCTATTCCCTATTAGCCTAGTATAGAAAGCCATAAACTATAATTGAAAGGATGCACACCACACTGCTCGTTGTGAATTTGCAAATAAAAAGTATATTGGAAACCAGCGTCCAATGTCCAATGTCCAATTATAGTTTCTGTGTAGCGATCTGAATTGCCCTGGGGGGATGCATATGAACACTGTTTCTTGTAAGGGTGCTGGTTTACTCCTTAAAGTGGACCAACACCCAGGATTTTGACTATCCTGGGTATTGGTCCACTTCCCCGTGGCACCCCCCGATCGGGGGTGCCCCGCTGTGTGAAACCTCCTAGAAAGCCCCCAAAACTCACCTCTCCCTGCTCCCACGTGGCCGCGCCGTCCAATCGGCGCCGACGTACAAGCTGATTGACAGCAACGTACAAGCAGCTTGCCCGTCGGCGCCTCCCGCGCGTCACTCTTTATGTGTGCGCGCCCGCGCCGGGCATTCAGAGACGGCCGGCGCGGGCGCGCGCACGTCTAGAGGAGCGCGAGTGAGGCAGCGGCGGTGGAAGCAGCGGCTGGAGAGGTAAGGCCTTTCGGGGGTTTTGGGGGGTTTACACCCCGCGGGACATCCCGATCTCGGATGTCCCGCGGTGTGTGAGGTGATCGGCCCGGGAATCTTATAGATTCCCGGGCCGATCACCTCAGGGTGTTGGTCCACTTTAACTACATGGGAGTGGCCATCTTGCTTCGCAAACACACACACACACACACACACTGAATAAACAGCTGCTGTAGAAAAGGACATCTGTATGTTACCTGTTTCCTATAGAGTTCAGTTCAACACTTACCTACAAAGCTCTCTCCAACCAGGCCCCTTCCTACATTTCATCTCTGATCCAGCATTAACAACCCAAGCACAATCTCCGCTCTTCCTCTGACATTCTCCTGTCCTCCTACTTGGTTACCTCCTAGGACTCTTCCTGCACTTCCCCGCTCAATCCATCACTCTCCATCACTCTAGGCCTTTAAAAGTGCTCTCAAAACTCACTTCTTCAGACAAGCATATGACCTGCCTTAAGACAACTCCTATAATTTTCGAATGGCACATGCAGCCCAAGACAAGCTCTACCACTTGTGATCCCTAGCTTTTGTCTCCACCCCCATCCTTTAGACTGTAAGCTCGCAAGGGCAGGACTCTCTTTCCTATTGCCATCTGTGCTCACAACACCTGGTTTGAACCTCATGGCATCTAATTTTGTATTGTTCCCTGTACTATATGTTTTAACTTGTCTGTAATCATACCTTGCAAAGCACTACGGAAGATGATGGCGCTATATAAATAAAAAATAATAATAATGTGCAGGGGAAGCTGTTTACATGCATCCTCGTATGTCTTACTTGTGTGGCCACCACAGATCATTAAGTGGAAACAATGTATGTAGGAGCTCTCTGCTGTGAGCACAGCAATGATGAGTCATTCCAGATGATGGTTCGCTACTGCACATTGATTAAAGGAAATTTTCACTGTGGGACAGGGTTTTTCATAAGCAAGGCTCCCATATGCGGAGCACACTTATGCAGCTCAGGAGCACAATATCTGTATTCTACTCCATCCAACATCTGCATGGAGTTAAGTACTCTCAAATAGATTTTATCAATGATTGCAATGGGGGGTCTTTGGGGAGCAATTTACTAAGCTTTGATTTTTTTTTACTGGAAGTCCACATTAAAGGAAACCCTTAGCTTTTCATACATATGTTCTAAAGGAGTTAAAGGGAGATTATTTTTCCTACACCAAAAAACATTACTTGTCTTGGTGACCTCTGATTTAGCTTTGATTACCCCAGATGTTGTGGTCCCCCCATCATGCCATTTGGGGCATGTGGCTACTTTAGTTGCTTTCCAGAGACCTAAAAGGAGAAACCTGAATTTTACCTTGTGAATTTTATGCCAGGAAGTGTATACTGTTGAACTGGAAGCACCCGGCGGTGCCGTCAGTACAGGCTTGGAAGAAACTGGTTAACCAGAAGTTACCCCTCTATAAACGATCCTACATGGCCCAAGGGGGTTCATCCAAAAATTTGATAAGGTTTGGGAGCCGTAGTTGCAATGTATGGAGATGGTGTCAGATGGTGACTGAGAGGAGGGTGGTCTTGGGGCCTTGTCCTCTCCAGGTCCCTTGTGGGTTCTTACTAACCTTATCTGATATTTGACGCAAGTTGTATGAGCATTATCTCCTTTCAGGTGGTGTCCCTATTACGGCCGAATCTCGCAAATGAATGGTGTGTGACTGAGTGTCTTTGTGGCAGGTTGTATGGTGTATGTAAGGTGCCTCGGCACCAGCAGTGTATTGTTATTGTAGTTGTGTTACTTCTTTTGAAAGCAAAATACAAACTTCTAAGAAAAAACACGTTGACTAATGACAGGAGGGGTCACTTATACACCTGAATTAAATAAAACATCTGCCAAGCTTGTGTTTATCTTCTCCTGGTAGGAATAAAATCCAGGGTGACAGGTTTAGTGTATTAGGGGTGACAGAACCTGTCACCTGATTACCTCAGCCTTCCATTAATAAAAATAGTAAGCCTGGCTAGATATTTCTTGATGCGGGGTGTATAAGTGACCCCTCCTCCAGCCATCTAGCATATTTATATGGATTTTTATTATTGGCCCATTTTTACGCGACAGTGTTCCTTTAACGTCGTTTAACTAGATTATCCAGATCAATTTTCAAGAAAACGCCCTAAAAATAACAGCCTGAAGAAGCCCAATGAATTGTGAAACACATTTAAAAATACACTTAAACTGGACCTACACCAGTGTTTTCTTTACCGGTGTTGATTCTGCAGACAGCTAATCAAAACAAGCTTGGGGGGGCATCCAGAATGCTGGATTCCTCCCCCGCACATAATCCTCCAGAACACCCGTAATCCTCACAATTCACACCGAATGGCAGGTGGGCAGTCACGGGGGGGGGGGGGGGGGTGCATGTGATCGCTGCTGAGGACACGACCATGACCAACATGCGCGCCAGCGTTCCCCAGGATTATGTGTGGGGGAGGGACTCCAGCATTCTGGATGCCCCCCGAGCTTGTTTTATTTAGCTGTCTGCGGGACCAACATGCTTTAAAGAAAAAACGGGTGTTGGTTTGGTTTAAAAAAGTAGAGTAGAGTATCTATTTGTCTTCAGAAGCATTTAGAGCAGGCGTTCCCAACAACAGTTTAATTAGGAACCAGTTTCCATTTTCTTATTTTATGAAGTATCACCTAAGTAGTAAGTATAGGTTGCCAATCACCTGAAACCAGCATTTAAAGTGCACATAAATCACCTTTTGGAGACCTTTTGAGCAAATAAGATAAGTATAGATGGCAGCAGAAAAGTTTGGAGTGCAGGTCAGTCTGCAGCCTTGTTGAGGACCACCTGATAGAATCTTGAGTACCACCAGTGATAGTACCACTGTGGGAACCCCTGATTTAGAGTACTGCATGCTGTTGTTAAAAGTTTATGATTTTCAAAAATACCCACATCATTCTCCTGGTGTAAAACCCCGGAACTGATAGCATATTGTCTCATGCATCAACATTTAGCATTTTTTTTCATTTTTGAGGTACTTGGTTAATGAGTACTGAATAGAGATGAGCCGAATTTCCCCAAGGAAAACTAGTTAGCCTGACTCTGATGAAAGTTCATCAACTTTCTGGAAACGTTCCAAAAGAACATTCACGTTCTCCCCACTGTCCTCCAGTGATGTGGGTTTCCCAAGCTGCTCTGCACCAGGGTGGAGGAAACAGATCTTTTACAATTCAGTGGGAAGCCACCAGCTGGTGGGCAAAGTGGCAGGGTGGAGGACCTGTGAGTGGTGTGGGACACCCATGATGAGGATCTTGAGGAAGGAGTGTAACTCACTTACCTGCACACTGGCTCCCCTGTTGCTCTGGTGGCTGGCGTGGGCTGGTGGATACAGCCTCAGTAGCACAGGAAGTGGGCTCACACAGCTGACATCACTTTCCTCCTGCTGTGCACAGTGAAGGCTATGGTGTGTAGAGACATGCACGCACCCGCACAGAAGAAGGGGAGCGGAGGAAGCCAGCTGCACCATCAGCTGAGCAAGCCAGCTTACGACACTGCCAAGACAATATCCCTTGAATGTCGCCGGACCAAAACGATAGGGAAGCTGGCATGCAGGTAAGTGAGATTTGCAGGGAAAATTCAATCGCCATGATTTCATGATTCATGAATTGAATTTTCCCTGAAATTCAGGGGCATTCCGATTTTTTTAATCAGTTTGCTCATCATTAGTAATAGTATTTTTTTTTAAATAGCAGAAAATATGTTTAAAACACTAAAGATTATTATTACTAAAATGTTTCAAAAGCAGTCTAAAAACATTCCCTGAGAGGTAAATGCATTTAAAAATGCATGTAAAGATCTCTTTCGATACAAGATCCAGATACAACCAGACCAACACCCCTTTTTTCTTTAACAGGTGTTAGTCCCACATGAAACATGAAACAAAACATGCTCAGGAGGAGCATTCCAAATGCTGGAGTCCCCCCCTGCACAACATAACCCCCCAGAACGCCCATTTTTCTCACCTTCCCTATGAGCCAGCACAGTGAACGGGGGGGGGGGGGGGGGGGTTATGTGCGGGAGGGCTCCAGCATTCTGGATGTTCCCCTGAGCTTGTTTTGTTTAGCTGTCTGTGGGACCAACACCCGTTCGGTCCGTTTTAAGGCTATTGTCTCCGTTCATTATGAGCTTATTGTGAGCTTAAAACATACGGGATCACTTAGATCATTCTCCAGGTGTGAACGTTCCAACATAACACAAGCATATTGTCTTATGTATGTACAGTATGAATTAGTCACCTACAATACAGTACTTACCCAGTGTGTCTAAGTCAAGCTGCAGATTGGAAATGCTGTCCTTACAGTGTATTACACAGCTACAAATACAATAAATATAACACTAGAATAAAGCTTAACCATTGGCTGCTATAGAGTTTGTCATATTACAAAATATACCAGATAAACCAGTCGCACAGCATACCTGATCTGCAACTCTTTCTGGGAAAGTGAACTATGATATTATAGAGGGCTGAAGCAGCTGTTTATATACACCACACTTAATTAACTAACCACATAAATATTTTTAGCATGACACCCCACCCTCCTATCCCAACATTAATTTGGTTGGTATTTATCTTCCAGACAGTGTGGCTTCAGGTTTATGACTGGTGAAACTGGCTTGATGCAGGTTATAGTTAAACTTTCCTTGCACTTATTGTCCACTGGCACCTAAACAAACCTAACCCACCCTATGCAACCATCCATAATATATAAGTAAGATAAGTGAACCTTTTAAAAGCTTGGTTCGTGTGATTCACACATTTTTTACATTTGGATTTTTTTTTGGGAATAATTAATGTATGTTTTTTTAAGAAAATCATATTGCTGCGGTACCACATATGTATTGTTAGAACACAACTCAAGCTTTCTAGGGGTACCAGACTCATTGTTCTGGTATTCTCTAGTGATTTCTCGATAAATCCTTTGCTTGCACAGGGTTTCCCTAAAAAACAAATAAAAAGCAGAATCAAAACCATATTTTCAAAAAAAGAAAGCATATAGGTATAGTACTGCTCTAATGCCCAGCATTGCTTTTTTGATGACAGAAGCAGTGCGGGCATAAAGACGGATAAAAAAGTAATGAGATTGCACACTATTTATGTGCATGTAAAGTGGTAGACGTGCGTTTCTCCATTTATTGTACCAGAAAAAGCTCTGTAGGAGGTGGCAGGGGTAAACATATACATTGTGGTACCCCTTCTCTAACTGGTAGATGTTTTCTCACCCAATCTAGGGAAGAGGGGTAGGGGAGGAGGGGGCTGATTTTCCAAGCCTGCACAAGGATTCACAGGCAGCAGGAGGTGGTGGGTTAGGGTCCCTAGCTCTCCCTGGCACCAACACCACTTTAAAGAACCTCACTAATATAGCATAAAAAAAAATCCTATACTCTCCTCAATTCCCCTGCAACAGATCCCTCTGTGTTTGGATCTGCAACGCTCATCTAAAGATCCAACCACATGAGTTGTAGTAGTGGAGTTCACAATGGATGGAGTGCACAATTCCTTTCACTGTGTGCTGTGCCGAGCACTTCTACAGCGCGGTCTCTTTCCACAGGGTAGTGGGCTTTGTTCAACGATCCTGTGGCCACAATTATCATGGTGAGATTGCCTGTGGTGAAGAAAAAGACAATACAGGTTTTTATGTTTGTTCAGGCTGGAAATGTACAATACATTTTTTAATAAAATCATCTCTACTTAAAAACACTAGCTTCAGTAGTTTATTCATAGGTAATGACAGATATCCTCTTTTAACAACTAATTAGTAAAAAAAAGAAAAGCCCCCTTAAAGTGTTACAAAACCCTGGAATTCGACTTTCCCAGGTTTGTTTTTTTTGCTCCCATGGCATCCTGAATTGGGATGCCCCACACAGTGAAACCCCACAGAAAGCCCAGTAAAAATCACCTCTCTTCTCTCCAACAGGTCATGGCCAGCACATGGATTTATTTCATTTCGGCAAAGGGCTCTGATTGATATCAATGTCGCATCCCCCATATCTCCAGCCTTGTGCGCCCTCCCCACCCCAGCCACCTAAATGGCTAGGACAGACGTGCACAAATGCCTCCGGTGGTGCAGAAGATGCGGCGCCGCACTCTCCCCATTGTAAGCAATTAGAGTCATTTGCAGAATGGACAGGAGCCTGCGTCTTGTCCTCCAGTTGCTCCAGTTTAAAATAGACCAACACCCAGCCCGATCGGCCCCGGAATCTATAAGTTTCCCGGGCGATCCAATCCCTCTCCGCGGGGCATCCAAAATCGGGATGCCCGCTGTGTTAAACCCCCCCAGGATGCCCGCAAACCTTACCTGGATCCCTGTGCAACGGCGCATGCATGGGCCACATCTCGCGCTTCTCTCTAGCAGGGCGCGTGCCCGTACCAGCCATCTGTGAATAGCCGGCGCGCCCCCTGTTAGAGGGAAGCATGGGATGCGGACGCCAGCGTGCTCGGAGACACGCATACCTCAGAGGCTCCGTGCGCGCTGATTGGATGAGCGGCCACGCATGCGCCGTAGGAGCGGGGTGAGGTAAGTTGAATCGGGCGATCTGGGGGTTTCACATAGCGGGGCACCCCCGGGGAAGTGGACCAAAACCCAAGATAGTCAAAACCCTGGGTGTTGGTCCACTTTAAGAACATTAAATCCCAGTACTGTAGAAATGAGTCTCACAAACATAGTATCCACCCAACTTTCACCTCTAAAGGCTAATATATATTTGAGATCTGTCTTCTAACCCCCAAAAGGATAAATGTTACAATCTGATTAGACTACAAAACTTTGACGTCTAAATAGTGATAATTGGAATAGAGTAAATAAGCTCAGATGAACAGGATCTCCCATATAGGACTGCCAGATAGGACAGTATTTGGGCCTGTGCAAAGCACACCAATGCTGGAAGATAAACCATCTGGGCATGTCTGACATTCACCCAGGGGGATATAAAGAGACCTATCATGGATATCCAATGTTACTAAATGCAATTAAAGCAATTATAACATCATGAAAAAGTGGGATTTAACCTGTGAAACGAGTATGTGCATTCCTATCATGAATTTATAAGCTGAAGATTATTTAACAAAATTTCCCTATGAGATTTCAATAATCTAAAGATGATGACTAAAAGCATGTAGAGTGAACCATGTATATTGGATTATTCTTTCAAAAGAATGTGTTGTATTAAAGAAAAAGCAGTTTTATATAATTTAAAATAAAACAAATGTTTTAACTAAAACATTTTAACTAACTAAAGTGATGTAGGCAATGTGCTGAATTAGGGAAAAGATTAAGGCAGGTATGGGAAGGGGGAGGGCAGAGCCGTAGCAGCCATGAGGCGAATGAGGCACTGGCCTCGGGCGCAACTACAGTTCTGATGGAAGGGGACGCAGCCGCACAGTCAGGGCCGGATTACGGGCGGGGCTCGAGGGGCCTCCACCACTTTGCCTGCACCAGGGCACTGCCACGATTTTTACTATTAGGTCCCGCGATGCATTTTCTTGTCCCGCGCCGTCCCCCCCTCGCCGCCGATCAGCTGCGCACCCGCACCCCCGCCCCCCGCCGCCGCCCACAACACAATCCCTCTAACACAATCACCCCACCCCACCCCCCTACCGGTGATCAGCTTCTTCGGCGCATCTCGGTGTCTCCGTCATCCGGGCCTTTTGATTGGCCACCTCGCCCCGGCTTGTCCCGCCCCGGTTGTGGAAGCAGTGCCGGCGCGGGACATGACAGTGGGCCATTAGGCTCCGCCCACCTGCTGAGGACGCGTGACGACCCCGGAGGAAAAGGTAAGAAGCAAATTAAACAATTATTTGTTTACTCTAATGTGTGAACCGCCTCCCCCCGGGTTGCTGCAGAACTCACCTACTTCCTGACTCCCCTGTTTACATCAGCAACATGTATGCTGCATCTCTGTGATGAGGCACACTCCCGCCCCAGCCATTCAGATCTGGCTGAGGGCACGCCAGCATCTCGGCCACTTTTGCTCCCGATTGCTGAGGATTAATATGCATTGTAAATCACTGTGATTGTACAAGAGCCCGCACATGCGCCAAAGCACCAGGGAAAGGTGAGTTTTCTGGTCGAACTGTGAGGGTTCACACAGTGGGGCATCCCAAATCAGGATGCCCCAGGGCAAGGAACAAAAGTCAGGATAGTCAAAATCACAGGTTTAGTACTGTTTTAACCCTAAAGATCCCCTACTGGAAGTATGATGCCTGGGGGCATCCCAATTTTGTCCACAGTCAGAATCTCTCACCTTCCCTGTGCATCTAAGCAGCACACTACTCCTACAGTCACATTCAGCACAGGAAGGGTGCACAGGGGCATCCCCTGCTCCCTCTGCTTTGTGTTGACTCCAGGGCTGGCCAATTCCCTGCCTGCAGGGTTTCACAGAGCAGGATATCCCCCTGGTTTACTTGATATCCCACAGCGACACCCTGGTCTGCACATGCATGACGCTAGGAAGACTTGAATGGTGGAGAGAGCACACATGCTGTCACGTGCTGCAACAATGAGCTACAGGTGAGTATCGGCTGAATGCAGGGCATCCCACATTTGACATTCTGTAATCCAGCCCTATAATCTTTTGGACTCTAGAGGCAAGTTACATGGATTTTGATTCATTTTAAATTAGACCTAAACCCGGGATTTATATAAATCTCAGGTTTATGTCCATTTTTCTCAGCCATCCCGATTTCTGTGGGCGTGGCTATGGGTGTGGCTACACCTGCCAGTTCAATTGTCCCTCTTCCCCATCCTGAAAAGTTGGGAGGTATGCCAGGGGGCCTCCACCACCAACCTCTGGGTCACCTGTGTTTTTAATGCCTGCAGGATTGTTAGCCTGCGATGCGGGCATTAAAAACAGGGGTGCGCGCCACCGCCAATGCTCACAGGCGCAGGCCACGCAGCCAAGTCCTCCTCCAAGCTCCCGCGACTCGTCCCCCCCCTGCAATCAACAGCCTCGTTTCCGCCCAGCTCCCCCCCCCTGCTGACCTCGTAGCACAGCTTCCGCTTGCGCATTTGACAGTGTGGAGCGGTGTCAGTGCGGAGCGGAGCCGGAGGACTGAGACTGCCACAGGCAGGGAAGAATCTGAGAGGCGGCGGTGGCGGGAAGTGACGGCGGTGCCGAGTAAATTTGATTTGTAGCTTAAGTTTGATAGTAGGTTTGATAATATGATAGTTAGGTTTAGGCGAGGTTTATCATGTGCACAGTGGAGAAGAGGCCCTTCCGTTAGGTGAGTATTTCATACCTCCCAAGTGTCCCTGATTTGGAGGGACTGTCCCGCTTTTGGGTCCATGTCCCCCTGTCCCTCGTTGTTCTCTTTTGTCCCTCTTTGAGGTGTAACATGTAGATTTGAAGCAATAAATGATTCATTTGCCTATGTCAAGCTCGTTTTTAAATAGTCCAACACCCAGGATTTTGACTATCCTGGGTTTTGGTCCACTTCCGCAGGGCACCCCGCTGCGTGAAACCCCCCAGAACGCCCGATAAAACTCACCTCACCCCCTCCTACGCCACATGCGCGGCTGCTCGTCCAATCAGCGCGCTCAGAGCCGCTGTGGTATGCGCGTGCAAGCGACGTACAACCACAGCGGCTCCGAGTGCGCTGGCGCCCTCATCTCACGCTTCCCTCTAACAGGGAGCCGGCCATTCGCTAATGCCTAATGCAGGCACGCACCCTGCTAGACAGAAGCGTGAGATGCGGCCGCAGTCCACGCACTGCTCTCACCAATGTCGCAAATGGGATGCCTGGCTGGTGCTGGTACTTCTGTGCAAAAATAAAAGTATTTTCTTTTATATTGATGTGTATTGTGTGTTTTTAAGGGTGTTCGGGATGCCCCGCCGTGTGAAACCCCCAGGTCGCCCTCTACCTTACATCCCAGTTTAACGGCGCATGCGCAGGCCGCGGCCTCATCCCCGCTATCCCTCTAGCATGGTGCTGGTAGTTCTGTGGACAGATAAAAGTATTTTCTTTTATATTGATGTGTATTGTATGTGTTTTTAAAGGTGTTTAGGTGTACTTTCTGGCCTAGGGTTAGGGGGAAACCCTAACCCTAATCGATCCCCCCAGGGCATCAGAAATCAGGATGCCCCACTGTGTGAAACCCCCCCAGGTCACCCAGTATAGTCACCTTCTCCCTCCTATCCCTTTAGCAGGGCGTGTATCCGAGCCAGGCAATAGTGAATGGCGGGTGCAGGCATGCACCTTGTCAGAGGTTAGCTGGGATGCGTCTGCTGATTGGACGGGAAGCTGGGGGGAGGTTTCACATAGTACACAGAATTGGGATGCCCTGGGGGAGGGACCAAAATCTAGGATAGTGAAAATCCTGGGTTTTTGTACACTTTAAAGTGTAACAAAACCCACAAGTGGTCAGTCTGAAATCTTAAAGATTCCAGGGTCAGCTGCTAGCTCACTTTCACTCGGCTTCGCTGACGGCTAAGTGCGCCGCTGTATGCATTCCCCGCTCACGTCCTAGCTGTCGCATGCCCATACTGCCCATTCAGAAAGGCCAGATGCAGGTGCGTGCACAGGCTAGAGGCGAGCCAGGATGTGTCCACGGCGCAGAGACGCAGCGAGGGCTCCGGGACAAGGTGAGTGAAACTGGGCTTCTGGAGGCTATTACACAGTGGGGCATCCCACTCTCATCCCAGTCATTCAGATCTATCAAAGTCTATGAGAGCCGGCAGCCGAATTACATAGTCACAGCAAATGGCCCTCACTGAAGCCACACATGTGCCGTTGAAATGTGGAAAGGTGAGCTGTAGTGGGCAAACTGGGGTGTGCCATGCTGCGGGGCATCCCGATTCTTGCACGGAACAAAACCTGGGAGTATTATTAGTATTATTTATTATTATTTTATTTATTATTTAGTTATTACTTTATTTGTTTTAGATAAGTAAACCCCTGACTTCATAAATCTTTATGACCCATTGTTGCTTAGTTTTGGTGTGAGGGTACTTTCCCCACATATCGAGTGTGCAGCAGAAAATGTGCTGTGTGAAATCCATGAATCAGCGATGGGTTTTTGATGGGTTTAGGTGCACTGTTTATTTTATTTATAAGTTGTTATGATTCTGATACTTCTTTGTCACGTTAGGTGCACATGTTAAGTTATAAACCTTCTTGAATCTCATGTAGCTGAAAAATTAAACAGTTCTATTCTACATTCTTTATGCCTATTTTCCTTAATGTCTCTCAAAATAATCCAGTAAACAAGAAACAAAACAAAAAGAGATATATATATATAATTTTCTTTTTTTTTTGCGGGGGGGGGGCGCGATTTTCTGGGCTTGCCTCGGGCGCAACAGAAGCTAGCTACAGCTCTGGGGGAGGGGGAATCCTCCTGGCTTGTCTGGGAGATGTTCTTTCTCTACATTCACCTACTGGCCTCCATCCATGCAAAATACAAGTATATATGCCCTTAAAGCATTGGTTTGGTGAACTGCCAGGTGCTTCCTCATGTGGGCACTTATTAAGGAAGCACTGGGCATATGCTGTTGAGCGCAGAACTCCGATATCTAAGATGGGTTCACAGTAAACCAGATGCTGCATCGAAAATCCACTTGCCTATGGCAGTTCATAAGTAATAAGTTGTAGGATTAAACACTACTTCCCCAGTCAACACTGTATTCACCAAATAGGCCAACAACTCTTCATTCTGTCTGCCAACCAGTGACTCAGAGAGAGGCATTTATACCCAAAAAGAAACTTCTGTCTCTGTATATCACAGTTGCATCACTGTGACACTAGGGGGCGCCATGAAACACTTGTGCCTAGGTATAGATACCCTCCTAAGCTTCAACTTGGAAAGGCCCCATATGGACAAATGAAGAAATGACAACTGAAGAAATCTTACTTCCTTTTTCCCTTGAGCTGCTTTGCCAAGGTCCAGCCGTCTAATACTCACACATAGAGAGACATAAAAAGACTGTCGCTCTGTTTTTTTTTAAATTTTTTCCCGCTTGCGTATGAGTTTGAATTCTAAGCATGCATCGCAAGCCTTCTGTAAAGTTTTCGTTCGTTCGTATGCCAACGAGAATGTCATTTTTCAGCTTTCGTTTTCCGTTTATGTTAATCATGAAACAACGTAGGCTTTCGTTTTTGGCCTTTTTCCAACGTCGCCTTGAACGAATGAATTACGTTTCCCGTTAGATTCTGAATTCCTTTTTCTATAAATAAACGTCCAGACGAAAATCGTTACGACCTTACATCTGCGCACAACAAAATTAACTCATTCATGTGCTCGTCTACATATTTTGTTCACTCACTTCGTTACAATGCTTAGCTAAAACACATCGCGGTCTGTATATTCTTCCATTTCCCACACCTAATGCTTACCTAAATCACATCGCGGTCTGTATATTTTTCCATTTGCGCACCTAATGCTTACCTAAATCACATCGCGGTCTTAATATTCTTCCATTTACCGCACATAATGCTTACCTAAATCACATTGCGGTCTGTATATTCTTCCATTTACCGCACCTAATGCTTACCTAAAACACATCGCGGTTTCATGCTTCTTCCATTTGCGCACCTAATGCTTACCTAAATCTCATAGCGGGTTCATTCTTCTTCAATTTCACGCACCTAATGCTTACCTAAATCACATCGCGGCCTGGTGATTCTTCATATTGAAATTTTGTGCTTTTCCTTCGTATTGTTGTAACCAACCCTTAATGAAGGTATTTTAAAAAAAAAAATGACACAGAAACAAGTTTTTTTTTTACTAATAAATGTAAAATAAGGCATTTTTTTTGCCTTTTTTGGGGAAAATTTTTTTAAATTTGGCCAAGTACAAACTTTTTGTTTTTTTTTTATAAAAATGTAAAATTTACTAAATATTAAAATATTTATAAAAACAATAAAAAATATAAAACTATATACAAAGCAATGGCAGGCCCCAGATAATTAATCTTCATCTGTAGTCCCCAACGAACCGAGCAGCTCCTGCATCTTGCCCACCAACCGAAACACAGTGGCTTTGATTTGTGCCAATCTGGCACGTGCGGTGTCTGTTAAAAAACGAAAAATAAATTATTGTTCTGCAAATACATGTTTAACAGCTGAGGATGGAATTATTATTAGGTTGCAAGCTAACTCATGAGGCCATATGTCATTATGCTAAGGCAATTCTTAAAGGAAGATGCCATATGTCATTATGCTAAGGCAATTCTTAAAGGAAGATGCCATATGTCATTATGCTAAGGCAATTCTTAAAGGAAGAGGCCATATGTCATTATGCTAAGGACATTGCCAATGGATGTAGGTTGATTGGTGATTATGTCATTGTCAACATACTCAAACTATTTATATTACAACTTACTTTGGTGGTGGGCGACCTCTGCTTGGGGGACCGTCCTACGGTCTGGGGCCTGCCACTGCTGGGAATGTGAGACTGTAGAGACATTTAAAATAGCCTCACTTATAATGTCTTATTCAACAGTAAGCAAATGACACTTGTGTCAATGTGTGTGTGACATCACCCACCTTCTCCATGTTCCTCCTGGGCATGATCTGCTGCAGTTTTTGCTCCAGATCCTTCGCCCGCTGCCTATTCATCAAGAAAAAGAGATTAAGGGAATCAGTTTTGCTTTTAATAGCATGTATGTGTGTGGGGTTACATTTAGAGTCACATACCAGAGGCTAATGGCTCCGTTGTTTGGTACGACTCACGCTGCCCACGCTGTGATGCCCCTCCTCTGTAGAAAGGTCCAGGGGCTGGTCTGATGCCGCTACAGAGGAGGGGTAGGAACTTGGCCCTGGAGATCCACCACCTTCACTTCCTGCTGCAGATTCATGCTGCACTGGCCGGACAGCGCGCCTCCGGGTGCATCTGATGCGATACTCCATTTCTAACACTAGAGAAGAAAAGCATTTAGAAATAAAGGACTACCTTCTGTATTAGTTACATCTAGCATGCAATCGCTATGTACTTACTTGGGAAATGAAGAGCAAAAAATCGCCGCACCCGGGGCATGATCTGCGTATGGGTGAAGGTGGTGTTCGTCTCCTGTTGGATCCGGGCCATGATCTCCAGGGCCACGTTCCTCTTCTCGAATGCATTGGGCAGGTAGTCGTACCTGCGCTGAAGCATCGTCTAATAAACACAAAAAACAAAATAGTTGTTAGAGCATACAAATATCATTCACAATTAGATCAGTTGACTAAATGACATTCCCAAACACATTTCTAGCCTTAAACTATCCTTCTAGATGCTAGTGAGTTGGTTCGCACATGTGCGCACTAACTTCTGTTTTGCACGGAGTTTAAATCACAACTGTTTCTTCCTGCGCTTTCTTAAGGCCTAGCCATGCATTTAGATGGCAAATCAACGTCC
Source organism: Gastrophryne carolinensis (assembly GCA_027917425.1). NCBI lineage: Eukaryota > Metazoa > Chordata > Amphibia > Anura > Microhylidae > Gastrophryne > Gastrophryne carolinensis. The sequence goes on from CM051242.1 coordinate 174,358,776, forward strand.
TTACAATACACTTACAAGCATAATCAGCTCTTGTTGTTGGTGAGTGAAGATCGTGGGCGCCATCTTGTTTCTTGTCCGCAGCAGATAAGTAATGCCCCAGCGGTTTCTGGGTTCCGCACGGCCGGACGAACGCCCGGACGCACGCATACGCGAATGCGTAAGCGTCATACCCAGACATTAGTATTTAAAGGGTCATGGACACACAGCTCCTTCTCTTTGAGATTGTCAGCATGGCACCCAAAAAAGCGAGCGGAAAACAAACAGCAGCAAAGGAGGCCAAGACCAAAAGGCCACAGCGGACTGAGGACACTTCATCCTCCAGACCGAGCACTCGGTCGCACCAAGCAAATAGCAAGGTGCGTGAAACGCGGAGCAAAAGTGGCCACCACAAAGCGACATTGCCCACAAATCCAGGCACATCCAAAACAGCAAGCACTCGCAAGGAAGGATCCTCCAAGAAGAAGGCATCCAAGCAGCAATGTACGACTACTTCCAAGGCCACAAAGAAGCAGAGGGCCAGAAGCCCCAACCCACCAAGAACACCCTCTCCTCCTCCCCGCCCTACCACATCCCATGATAAACGGAGCACCAGTTCCAAGGACACTAAGAAGCAGAGGGCCCGAAGCCCCAGCCCCCCAAGCACACACTCCCCTGCTCCACGAGCAACCACATTCCATGATAAAGGGAGCACCAGTTCCAAGGCCACAAAGAAGCAGAGGGCCCGAAGCCCCAGCCACCGAATCACACCCACTCCTCGGACACATTTGCCACCGGCACAGGTGCAAACCAGCGAGACCTATGCAACATTCACGCCTGGAAGTTTGGTGGCCACCCAGGCAAGGACCCCTAGTCCTAATGCGAGTCCAGTCAAGTCTTTTTCCAGCCATGTGACGCCCGATTCATCACCACAGATCCAGCCCAGAATGTCCCCTGAATAGCCACCAAACAGAGATGAGCCAGAAGACCAACCATTAGGCCGAACATTGCGGTGAGGCCAATTGAGTGGCCGGTTTGGGGAGGCACAAACCCTAGCATTGGCAAGTGGCCTCACACTTCATTATGATGAGCTATTTGGGCGACATTCAAAAACAACCAGCAAAATGAGAAAGACACAAATCTTGGATGAGCTCACCAGACAGGTCAATGCAGCGAGGTACGAGAGGAAAGATGTGGAGCAGATACAGAGAAAAATATCTGACCTGAAGTATGCAGCACGGAAGAAACAGAATAAACGGTGCAATCACGGGTACATATTTGAGTTGTGCATTTTGCTGCTTGTTGTAACGACCACAATGCCAAAAATTTGTTAACCTCTATTTTTCAGCTTACAAACTGGCGGAGGCTTCCCCATCAAATTACAATATACCCAAGCTGAAGAAATGGTCCTGGCGTTAATACACCCCGTCGCATTAGAGGGCCTCTCTAGCAGACACGGCACGGACATCCAGGACATTTCTGCAGGTTAGTAATGTTTTTTTAATGTGAACTATTGTAAACTTGGGAAATTAGGCTCACAGGCAGATATGAACACAGGCCCCTAGGAGGTGCCTTTGGGGGGAGGGTAATGTTTTTTGGGGGGTGTTTAATGTCTGAGGAATGTCATTCATGATGGACACTCTCCCAGGGTGCAGTAGTTAATGGTCCTTAAAAAGGTTTGCAGGCCATACACCACTTTTGACAGTATTCCTGGTCAATATTAAACAATTTGTCTTACCAAAGCCCTGCATGTGATGTGAATCTAGTCAATTATAGACAACACTTACTTCTTTGTGCTTCTACCACTGGGGTTGTAGGTGTGCTTTGGTCAGACAAACTTGAGCTGGAGTCAGGGAAAGGTCAACATTGCAAGAATGCACAGCAGCATACTCTGAAGCCAAATGCTATTTGCAAGCTGACTGTTGGCCCCTAAGGAGCCATTTCTGATCTGTTAAGCCTCCTAACATGCAGTACATGCATGTTTGGATTATTTAATGTGACCAATCTGTGTGTACAGGGTGAAGCATACATATAAGATTCATTGTGAAGGGCAACTTTGGCCATTGGTGGAGTTGGCATTCCTACTTGGCCACGTGTTTGCTAAAGCATATGTACTCATCATGCTCATCAAGGGATGTTTGTGTGTTTACGTGCCTTTTACTTTTTAACACAGCCCAGCATCCAGCCTCTGGAAGTGTGGAAGCATCCTCCAGTTTGAGCACGCCCCCTACTTCCCTGCTGCCTAGGACACAGGACCAGATATCTAGGGTAAGTGGACTTTGTTGAAACTGGTGATGCATGTGAATGCACATGACTAATTTTGTTCTTAAAGATATTTAGGGCCCAATCTCACACACTTTTTTAAATGTCCCAACAGACTCCCACACTAATGGATGTCATCCAGGAGATGGAGGAGGAGGATGCCAGCAGTATTGAACATTCAAAAATTACACCCCTGGAACCTAATCTGCCACTGCCCCAGCATCCTACTGCACCAAAGTGAAGCTGGATGCATGCTGCCAGTCCATCGTGGGCAGCAGGCTGAGACTAAGCCTACAGTCCCCAGTGCTAGCTCTGCTGCAAAGATTTTGGCAAGCACATCTGGTACTGTTGCTCGCCCTAGAACTCCAGCATCTGCAGGCGCTCAAACCCGGGGAAGTGGAAGACGCAGTCAACAACGTCGACCAGTTTCCCAGGGGAGGCGCGTATCGATCCTGGAGTCAGCATGGCACCATGACAACCGTGGCAGGTGACTCAACGAACAACAGAGCAGATTACTGCACAATTCGAGAACTTCAATACTACATTCACCACCATGCTGACTGATTTTAGGATGAGCAACAGCCAGATGGCTGAACAAATGGCCACCTTAAACAGACAGATGGCAGAACAAACGGTCACCTTAAATGCAAACTTCACTGCCAGGCTAGATGCATTTCGAACTAACAACAGACAGATGCTGGAGAAGTGGCAGATTATGAATGCCACACATGCCCAGGTGTTGGCCCACCTCCAAGGCCCACCACAACCTTATTATGGGCAACATCAATTTTAGGATCTATTTGACCGGGATCTGCTCCACATCTTTCCTTTACATCCAAACTCTATTTACCTGTGTGTTGAGCGCTACCAAGATTGGGTTGTTTCTGGCTTTGCTGGTTTGTTTGGGAAATCGGCCATATAGCGCATTAGAGTGCTCACATACCCCACTAGCCAATGGCTGAGCTTAAGCCTCACTGAAGCTTCAGCTCCAACGCTGCAGGCTTGGGCCTAAGAAAATGCTGGCTGGCTCATCATGTTTGTTTGCAATATTGGGGGACATACTTTGCTGGCAAAAAACAACATTTGCCCATGGCAAAGATTGGATTGGACTGGCATTAGGACTGGGGGTCACTGGCTGGGTGGCCACCGAACTTACAGGCATGCATGAGGCATAGGTATGGCTGGTTTCCACTTGTGCCGGTGGCAAATGTGGCCGAGCAGGAGAGGGTGTGTATGTGGCCCTATGTATTCCTGGCAGACTATTGCCCTGGAAATTGTTGCTCCCTATGGATCTTGAAGTTGGTGGGCGGGGAAACTTCAGCCTGTAGTCAGTTACTTTAGAACTCCTGGATGTGGCCAATTGCTAGAGGCCAGGAGTCAGCCCCAATTCATAGTTATGTTTTAAAATGTATGTACATGGAGTCTGCGATTGCCCTTCAAATTAAAATTTATTTCAATAAACTAGCTTGAATGTGACTTTAGCTGTTCTTTCCTAAGTTGATGCATTAATGTCTGGATATTAATGATGGTTTTTAAGGACAAACATGAGAAAATAAACTGCATGAGGCTCAAATCAGGTGTAACATTTTTAGTAATTCACTTATTACTAAATTTTTTGGCAAAAAGAAAAAGGCCTTCACAGAGGCAAATAATATTCAAAACACACAACAACATAAACAAACAAACTAAAACAAAGGTTAGGAAAAATATGAGGCAATCAGTGCCCGCACTGTTTGACGACATGCTTCAGAACAGATGTTATGGTGCATGAGAGAAGTGGTGCCTAACAGGACCAAACAGCATTACATTAAGTAGCATTGCACATTTGCAATTTTATTAAGCACATTATTGTTGGGGTTGTTTGAAGACAGTGGGTAAGTAATATTGGTTAAATTATCCATTGTGAAAATGGTGTTGCTATTCCCACTTTGATCACTAGATTGTAGTATGAGACCACAAATGAAAATTTGAACTTTCAGAATTATAACTCAAAGTTGCCCTTTAGGATGCATAAGATTCGCTGAGCAACAGAAAACTGCTGAGATTGGTTGGGAGCATTTTGAAGGGAAAATGGAGCCAGAGGAACAGACAGGGAGATAACCATGCTAAGGGGAAGACTGATATAGCCTCCCCATGTGACACGGCTGCTGGGGCTGCTAGAGAGGAAGCAAGTAAGAAGTTGTGAATGTAGTGAAACAGAGTCAAGCTGAGTTGCAGAGAGAAAGAGAGAGTGAGATAGAGAGAGAGATGGTCTACAGAGAGAGAGGTAAGGTCCATGCAGGAAGAAACCCAATGGGGCCATGATGTGGATGTGACAGAGGAGGCTCCTCTTAGGAGTAGAGAGGATCCAAAGGGATCAACAGGCTGCAATGGAGGAGCCGCTGTGCCTGAGACTCTGGTAGGGTATGGTTACCCTGTCTGAGAACTCTTCCCTGTAGTGACTGTTGTGTGTGGGAGAAGCCCTCGTGCTGGGGTACAGTAGGGCCTGGGCACCCGATGAGGAGAGGTTTCTTTTAGATTCCAGGGCTGGCGAGCATGGGTTTTGTTACTCTTTAAGTCACACATGTAATAATAAAGTGAAATATTTCAGTGCCTTCCCATAAACAATTGGATGTGTGCACTGCAGATCTTGAGATATACAAAACTATTTTACCTATAGGCAGGGGTGAAGCTAGAGGGGGCATGGGGACATGTGCCCTGGGTTCAGCAAGTCAGGGGGGCACCAAAAAGGAACCTGAGCACAGGGGGGGGGGGGCATTTTGAATCTTTACCCGGGTGCCAGAAAACCTAGCTACTCCTCTGTCTATAGGGTCCAATTGTGTGGGGGGAGTTTAGAGTGTAAGCTTCAATGGACAACACAGCAGGAGGCCTAATGAGTGTTTTGTTTTATTACAACACTGGCAATATTGTCACCCTCCTCTGCTGGATCAAATGATGGAGAAATCAACTGAGACTTCACACACACAGCCTTGTAAATTTGCTCAGTAAATATCACCTTCCCCGAGTAGTCGTATGACAGCACTTGTTTTGCTATTTCTGTATCCATGAAAGCCCTACTTTTCCACTTGTTTCAGTTTAAACATGAAATGCAGGGGCTCTATAGGGGGTGTAACCCTCACCAAAGTGATTGGTGAGGGACACAGTGCTAGATGGATAATAAAATATATTTTTTCTGTGTGTGTGTTTGTGTGTGTGTGTGTGTGTGTGTGTGTTTTTACATTCAACCCTTTGTGAACTGGTAAGGGGTCCCCTATACCAGTTAGGGGCTGGCAAGTGCAATGTCTTGTTTAAAATAAATATAGGAGACAATTTTGCTTTTTTGCTTTTTTATTATCTAAATATATTATAAAGAAACAGTAGAAAAATTACAAACAAGCCTAAACTCTGCTCATATTCCCTCAGCTCTGCCCCATCCATCTCTGTCCTCTCCGCTCTGTCCAACAACCCTGTCCCCTCAGTTCTGTCTCATCAACCCCTCTCTCAGCTCTGCCACTTCCCCTCAGCTCTACGCCTCTCCATCCCTGTCCTCCCAGCCATTTGCCCATCGACCCCTCTTCCTTCCAGCTCTACCAGTCTATCCATCTTTCTTACAGTTCTGCCATCTACCCCCCCCCCCACCAGCTCTACCCAGCCATTCCTGTCCTTTTCATTTTGCCCATCCATCCCTCTTCCTCCCAGCTATCTATCCATTCAGCCATTCCTCTTTCTCAATACTCTGCCCATTCATGTGGGGCCAAACTAAAAAAACAGCTTCAATAGGGGTTTGGAGGGCAAGCAGCCCTTCTTAGTTTTGGTCATGGAATTTATAGACCGCTGACCCACGACTCTCCACTGCAAAGAGGCCCACTGAGACAATGCCGCCCACGGCACATAAACCTGGAGCCAGCCCTGAAAAAAAAGATCTAGGAGACTAAAAATGTTTGGTAAAGAGATTGCAGGATTATTCACCTACATTAAAAAATAATTTGCAAATAAAGATATTTTATGCTCATAGCCGTAAATGAATGAAGAACTGGCCAATGTATTTTGAAACCTGAGAACTTCCTAATTCGATTGTCTTCTGATATTACCAAATCTTGATATTGGAATCAGTAAATACTTACCTGAGAGTCATTGTCCTTCTGCAGCATTTGCTGTCATTTTTTTGGTCCAAACATCATTGGTGGAATGTGGAGAGGCATGTATTTTGGGATTATTTCTCACGGGAATTATACTCTATCGCGAACAGCTCTGTGTTTTGTGATATTGACAGTTAGTAAATCAGTTAATAAATGCAGAATATGAAAAAGATTTGTGTAACCCGCACGCCACACCAGGGCCGGCTGACATGTGGGGCGAGCTGTCGTGAGTTCTTTAGGATCTTGAGGGATGATTGGGATATGGGTTGGTGGAGTCACCACACAATGCAAGTGTCATTTCCAAACTTTATTTGAAGCAAACACACTTCCACTTCAGCATCAGCAATAAGCAAAGTACTTCAGACTATTAGCAAACAAGCTCACAGGATCCCGGATAGCGTTCAATGTCTCTTTGCATGTATGGCCAAAAGAAACGTTCACGGATTAAGTTCACAGTTCTTTCTAATTCCTAAGTGTCCCATTTCTTCATGAAGTTCTTTCAACACCAAGCGATGGTACATCTTTGGCAACACTAATTGTGAGCTTGGTCCTCTCTTGCGATGTAGAATTCCTTCTGAGTTCAGGAATAACTTAGACCAATCTTTGAGTAAGGTATTTGTAGCAGGTGCTTCAGATTCTTTCTCTCTCTTGCTTGGAAATCTATCTTGATTGATGTAGTGGAGAACTCTTCCAATAACTCTGTCTTCTTTCTGAGCCTTCCTGATTGTTTCTTTTGGAAGCTGATGAATGGTAACAGCAGGGTTCTGTTCTAAATCCTTCACAGTTTCTTCCACTGTAAGAGGATACCAATTGGGCATGTATTCTTCACTTTGGACTTGAACTGCTTGGATGGCAGTTACAATATCTTCCATTCCAACTTCTTCAGAACATTGTTGCATGAAGTAATCTGGTTCTAAATGCATCCTTGATAATACATCTGCATCAGTGTTGGATTTTCCTGGGCGATACTTGATACTGAAGTTGAAATCAGCAAGTTCAGCAACCCATCTCTGACCAGTTGCATTGAGTTTTTCATTGGTAAGGACATAGGTTAATGGATTGTTGTCTGTGTAGACCACAAACTCTGGACTGTAGTACAGATAGTCTCTGAATCTTTCACAGATGGCCCATTTCATAGCCAGGAACTCTAACTTCCCAGAATGCAAATGGTAGTTCTTCTCAGCTGGTGTCAATGTTCTTGACCCGTAGCCAATAGCTCTAAACTGGCTGTTTTGACGTTGATATAGGACTGCTCCAAGTCCCACTTGAGACGCATCACAATGTAAGATGAATGGACTATTGAAGTCTGGATATGCCATGACTGGTGGATGGATTAAACAGTCAACTAGTTCTTCCAGTACTTCCTGGTGACGAAAAGTCCAGTTGATAGGTTGTTGGGCAGAAGCAGAAAATCTTCCTTTGGGTTTAGTTCTGCTTTAATTCATCTTCTTTTCATCTGGCATCACAGCACTTGAAGTTCCTGCCAAGAGAGCATATAATGGAGATTCAATCTTGGAAAAGTTCTGGATGTAAGTTCGGTAGTAGGATAGGTAACCTAGGATCTTCCTCAGCTCCCCTACAGTCGATGGAGGTTTGTTCTTTAACGCCATCACTGGAGCAATTTCTCTTGGATCCATAGTGTAACCTTCTCTAGACACAATCTTCCTGAGGTATCTGACTTGTTTCTTGAATAACTCACACTTCTTTGGTGTTAGTTTCACGCCATGTTGCTGGTAACGCTGTAAGACGATTCTCACATGTTCCACATGGTCAGCAAACAACTTGCTATGAACAAGTTTATCCTCCAAGTAAGGTTGGCAGATGTCATCTCTCAGGCCTTCCAAACACGTTTCCATGCTTCTCTGGAATTCTTCAGGAGCATTACTGAGTCCAAAGGGAATGTGGATCCATTCATACAATCCCCAAGGAGCGATGAAAGCTGTTAATGGTCTGCTGGATTCTTCAATGAAACCTTGATGGTACGCTTTGCCCTGGTCTAGGACAGAAAATCAAGTACTTCCTGACAACTGGTCAAGCATGTCTTGAATCTTGGGTAAAGGATGACGATCTGGCATGGTTCTTTGATTCAACTCTCTGTAGTCACAGCAAAGTCTTAGAGCTCCATCTTTCTTCCTGACACAAACAATAGGAGATGAGTAGGATGACTTGGACCTCTGAACCCATCCTCTATTGATGAGATCTTGCAGGTGCTCTTTCATTTCTTTGTGCAGGGGCTTTGGCACTGACCGGTAACCCTTGGTCACTGGAGTAGTTTCTTTCAGGTTAATCTTCATTTTCAGTGAAGGAATGCAACCAACATCATGGTCATCTTTGGCGAAGGCATGACACTCTTCTCTCAGCATCTGTCTCACCATCCTTTGTTCTTCTGGTCGCAGATGTTCTAAGGACACTGGTGGATCCCATCTTTCTCTTGATGGTGGTCTTCTCTCAGGTTGACAGTTGTTCACTTTGGGAGATGAGCTGGTACTATCAGGAGATGATTGTACTGGTCTCACATCAGCTGGGTATACAGTTTTGACAGCTTCTAGGTGTCCCAAAGAAGTTTTAGGTTCAAGTGTCACATCATGTCTTGTGGAATTCATCACTAACACAGTCACTTTTGCAAAACCACTATAAGGAGCAGTTACCACAGTCTCACCTGTGATGATTCCTTCTGGCAGCTGTACAGGATCTGTTGGCACAAACAGCATCTGTTGTAGTCGTGATCTTGGTCCAACTCTGACACCAGACACTTCACTCCTACTGCGGTATGGGCAGGAAAGGTAGTTGAACGCAGGCCTACCTTGACTTCTCTGACTGCTACTGTGGTCTCGGTTTTCTTCAATGCTTGCACAACTCTCTCCGCTGCTCTGTTTGGTAATGAAAAGGATAGGGAAACTGAGTCTACTAATGGAGTAAAAGTCTTTGTTCTGTGGATCACCTCTGTAATCACGTTAAAACCAATGATTGGCTCTTCCACCACCCGTCGGTCACCGGTGATCAGGAATGGTACTAACAGTTCACAAGGTCTACTGTTCTTGGCGTGCAGTTGGAATGTCACTTCAACCCATCCCAGGAAGGGTATCACTGTTTGGTTTGCAGCTCTACCACTGAGCGGGCCAGACCCTACTAGTTCATTGACAGACCTGAGTCTGGTGTGAGGTAAATGACATCTTCTCCAGTCTTCATTCAGGATACTGACTTGAGCTCCTGTGTCCCACAAAGCTTTACAAGACAGTCCATCTAGTTTACAATGGATCATGCACTTTCCTCCAACAAGATCAATCAACTTAGGCTGGTCTTCAAAGGTACTTCCTTCTGACAGGGTGTAGATTGATGACCTGGCACTTCCAATACTGCTCACGGAGTAGTTCTCCCTGGCTTGTAGTCTCTGAAGACGGTCACACACTTGTGGATAATATTGGCGCAACCGTTCTTCATTCTGGTTAGTTTGGGACTGCTTTGGGGTTGAGACAACTGATTGTCCTTCACTCGAAAATCTCTGTCTTTTTAGCTGTTTGAAGCGAGGTGTTCGGCAATCTTTGGCAAAGTGTCCTTCTTCACCGCATTTGAGGCAGTGGCAGCAACCTCTACCTTGATTGGAATACAAACAGTCTTCACAAGCAAGGGGTGGTCTATTCCCAGGAGGGGATCTACGTTGAAAACTTCGGCGTGTTCTCCTGAAGCTTGGTTCTGGTTCTGCTCTGAGTGCTCTCTTTACTTCAGCCAACTTTGCTGCGCAGATCATTCACTAACGTTTCCCACTGGTCTGATGTTACTGTCTCTTTAAGTGGTGGTTTCACCATTGCTGGTGCAGATTTAGGTAAAGGTAACGGTAAAGGATCAGCTCCCTCGGCTTCCTCATGTTGCACACCCACTCTTCCTGCTTTGGGTGCAGTTGGCTTGATTGTTCTGCTGGTGGAGTTCTTCCTTAACTTCTGTTCTCACTCTCATTCAAGACTGGCAGCATCATTTATTTTCTCTATCAACTCTTCATCTGTAATGTGAGGCTGCTACAGATACTGCTTGAGCTTGAACTTGATGTTTTCACTCAAAAGGCCTGTCCAGACTGATCTGAGAAACTTCTTCTGGATTAAACCTGGATCAAATCTTTCTTCAGCATCGTCCTCTCTGGATGCAAACAACAGTCTCTCTTTAAGCACAATAGCTCTGAACAAGAACTTTTGAGGAGATTCTTTGCTGTCCTGTGAAATGTTGATCAATTTGTGGTAAAGATCAGAAGTGCTTTCCTCTTTGTAATGTCCCTTTAAGATAGTTTTCAGCTGGGGTAAGGTAAGATTGCTTTTCATCTCCAGCATGTTTCTGAGGTGCAGCCCTGGACTGATGGCTTTCACCACGGCTTCAATAATTTCTTCCTCTTTGTACCCCTTCTGAACCCCCAAATCTATCTGATGGATTAGGTTGGTATAAGACAGTCTATCCCTTTGCTCTCGCTCTCCAATCTGGCCATTAATTCTGAATTCTTTTCTAATGCATAGGACTAGTTCTCTTTACTGGCGTTTCAGGCTTAGACTTGCCAGAAGTATGACTAGAGCCTAAAAAAGTAGCTGACTCCAACGGGGAGGCCGATTCATTAATAGTGCCAGGTAGCGACAGATGAGCGACTGTAGCGTGATTTCTTCAGCGCCAGCCAGTATTCGCTGTGCTTGGCCGGCGTTAGCTTGATGACAGCGACTCAGTCGGTGTGCGGTAATGTTGAATACGGGCTGGGGGGTCGCTGTTTCACAGGTCCAGCGTTGTATGTGAGCGCCTGACAACGAATGGCCAGAGCGAACGGCTAGCTTCATATTCATCAACAAATCACGCTCCGAATGTGCTGTCACTGTCCATTCCTTGTTTAAACCCCTGAGCACTGGCGGCGATGTGTATTAACTAGTTTTTAACCCCTAAACAACCATATTTTTTGAATGTAACATTATACATGTTTTTAGAATCATTTTGTAATATGAATACATTAATCTCAGACCTGTTAGATCAATTCTGCACATATTTTTTTTAATTTTTTTTTTGACTTAAAAATAAATCCTAACATTGCAGAAGTGGTCTCCGATTTTTTGACATTAAAAAAATAAAACAAAAAAAAATACCAATTAATTAGGAATAATTATAGATTGCTCCATTGAAATGCATTGGACATCGCCAGGGAGCGACAGCTCATACCTGGCGCTGTGAGGGAATTTGCAGCGGCGCTGTTCGGTCCAGGCGGCTTCATGATGAATGCCGCGCTAGCCGTCGCTCTCGCCGGCGCTAGCCTCATTTTGCTTGATAAATGCGTCATTGTGACCGCCGCCGGGCGTACTTGAGTCGGTAGTCGCCGTTAGCTGCCGCTACCTGCCGCTCGTCAGACACTACCTGGCGCTATCGCTTGATGAATAAGGGCAATAGTCTGTTGTAAGGCTTGTATCTGCTCTTTTACCTGTTGCAGCACCTTCCGTGGAGAGGGTCTTTCCTCTGGTGGCTCAGGACCTATCTCTTCTATCCCAGTCCCCATGGTGGCAATAAACTGGGTTAATTTTTGCAAAACGGCCATGATAGCCCCTCTTCCTCACCTTCTTCCACCTCATCTAACACAGCATTAATGGCTGCGGTCAGATGTCTACTTCTCTTGTCAAGTCACACACTTTACAATTCAAACAGTTCAAAGATGCAATAGTAGTGTACTGTCTCTTTAAGACGCTTGGGCGCTTGCAGCAGCTGAGATGTTCACAACAATTAGTCTAAATACTTTATTCAAAGTTTCTGTATGAAGCAGTGGTTTGATGAGCAGGCAATGACGCTGGCTTTATTACAAGTGCTGCGCTGTGCTGAGTATCAAGTTAAGAGTTGCTACGCTGGGGAACTGCGCTGTGCTTGGGAGCTTTCAACATCTCTATGAACAGGTGCGTTTCTACTGTTACACAAGGCAATGATGACGCTGCTGGGTGAGGGCGGTTAGACGGCAAATCACACACAGGAAGGCGGGCTGGCAATCTGTTACAGCATCTTAGCACTCTTTCTAGGCTGTTCCTGCTGCCTGGGCGTCTCGCTCTCACTCTCGCGAGATCTTGGCCCAGCACGTGCAGCTGACCGTTAGCTGTGCAGTTACCTGACAATGGCGCCGACAGTTCAGTACACAGTTAACCCCTCATGCGCCACTCCCGGTTTCTTGCTGGGTCTTCGGGCCCTGTCCCCTCGTCAAGCCCCCCGGAGTCTCCCTCTCGGGTTGCCTAGGGCACCTCCACTTCAGGGTAGTCACCCCCTTTCAATTTCCAATCACACTCCCACGTGGTGCAGCAGTTTCTGTCCCCGCGTTCCGTCACTTTAAGAGTCACTGGGGCATCCCAAGTCCTCCAAATTCCCCGTACACGGCCACCAAATTTTGTAACCCACACACCACGCCAGGGCCGGCTGACATGTGGGGCGAGCTGTCGCAAGTTCTTTAGGATCTTGAGGGATGGTTGGGATATGGGTTGGTGGAGTCACCACACAATGCAAATGTCATTTCCAAACTTTATTTGAAGCAAACACACTTCCACTTCAGCATCAGCAATAAGCAAAGTACTTCATACTATTAGCAAACAGGCTCACAGGATGTCGGGGTCACTCTAGGGGCTGGGACTATGCTACTGGTACCTTGTGTATTGGTGCTCAGTACACTCCTCTCCGCTCCACCTAGGCCCACACGGATGTCTCTCTGTGGTATCTCTCTGTCTTGCTCTGCACACTATAATTCCTTCTTGTGTAGTAGCTCCTTCTCAAAAGGGTTAATAAGCTCCATTCTGTACTCGGCACACTACAGGCTCCTCTGCATGGCTATATCCATGGTTCTCTCTCAGCAATCCATGTTCTCTCTGCTCAATACATCTTCTCTCGACAACAGCTCTGATAAGACTCCAACTAGACTGACTATTCTAGAACGTGTCAGCTCTTATATAACCTCTGTTGATGATGTCACTCTCCCACAGCAGCCTCTAGTGGTTAACTCCAGCACTGCTGTTATGTATTATGCAGCTAGGCTGTGTTATGCAGGGTTTTCTATGAGAGATTAGGTTACCCCAGTTTTTACCTGGGCCACATTTGTCCCATTCTGACTATAAAAGTTCTGATTCAAAGGAACCAGACATTTTTTATAAAATAAATTGGTTTTGTCTGAAAATGGGTCCAAATCAGTTTAGACGAATCATATGACTTTCTGTGAGGATCATGTTTTTAGGTAAAGTAAATGTAATGTTGGATGTGAATTTCAACCTGCAACTCTGTGAGGTGTTCAACTTTCTGCTTCAATATCCTGATTACAGACAATTAGATAAGATACACAATTTGCCCAGTGGTACATAACAAAAATATGAACAGAGCATAAAGGCTACAGATCCGCCATACATAACAAAGTAATCAATATGCCCTTTTTATACTAAGCATAATTCAGTTAAATTGTTACATTTGTCAACATCGAAAGAAAAAAATGTTTAGACAGGTTTAGACGCTAGGCCTGGGGACTCCCCAAGCCAACCTGATGATTCAAGAGTGCTAGAGACCTGTTCAAAATTCTAGTTAGCTACTACTGTACCTTAACGTGGACCAAAGCCCAGGATTTTGATTATCCTGGGTTTTGATCTTTGCCCCCTGGGCACCCAGATCGGGGACGCCCCACTGTGTGAAACCCCGCAGGTTGCTGAATCTCACTCATCCTTCCTCAGTCCTACATCACATGCTCAAATGGATCCGCTCTTGCCCTCTCATCCAAGAACTCATCTAAAGTGGGCAGATCTGAGCTCACTGGCGGGCGCATCCCCCTCTACCCTTTAACAGGGAGCGGCCATTCACAAATGCCTGGCACTGGCACGCGCCCTGCTAAAGTGCTATTGGACAGGGAAAGAAGGTGAGTTTTCGGGCGACCTGGGGGGGTTTGACACAGTGATGCATCCTGAATATAGATACCCCGGGGGAAGAGAGTATGTCTGCCTTAGAGTCTCATAGACTCCAGGGTGGGTTTTGGTCCACTTTAATGGCATACACTAAGAAAAGGTGGAGGAAGGAATGTTTACGTTCAATCACTCAATCCCCAAATATTCATAAATAACTATAATTAATCATGAAGAGAAAAAAAAAGGATAAGAGAGAGAAGAGCAAAGGGGAAACACTGTAAGAAAAGAAGAAAAAGAGAGACTTGAAAAAAAGAAACCACTCACTACCCCCAGACCAATGACGCATGTGCCATGCTAATTCAAAGTTAGTACCAGGGTTGTGGAGTTGGAATTGGAGCTAGGTTTGGCCAAAGTTTGAATTGCTATCAGTAGAAATGTACAGACTCCAGCATAGAAAAGAATATCACCTACTTATATTGTATAATAATGTAACTTTTATAGGAAGTTTATAAATGTTAATCAGAAATATATTTAGGGCCTGATTTACCAAGCACAATCTGACAGAATACGTCACAGTGGTGAAAATTAGAGTGGTGAAAATTGAGAATTTAGAATTTTCTTTTTACAGTGGTGCATGTTGCGGCTTTGCAAGAAACATTAGCGTCACCTCAACATGCAGAAAAAAAATGTAAATTATATTTTGCACTACTCAAATTTTCACCAATGTGGCCAATCCTGGCAAATTGTGCTTGATAAAACAGGCCCTTAACGAGTCGGATTGCTTATATCATGCTAAGAAAAAGCCCAATGTTACAATTTTACTACAGTAAATGCTATTACTAGTTATTTATGAAGAAGTTGGAGTCGAAGCATGATAAATTAGGATTTAGAGTCAGGGGGTTTGGCTTACTGACTCCAAAGCCCTGGTTAGTGCATTCATATTAGGATAGGAAAATTGTATCCAAGAATCAAGCTTTTTACATTTAAGACACATCAAAAAAAGTTTCTTTTTTCTGTAAAAAGTTTTGCCAAAACCTGTACATGTGATGGGACATATTTACAGGTGAGGTATAGGGTTGAGTGAACCCGAACCGCAAAGTTCGGGTCTGTACCGAACTTTGCGAGCTCGGGTTCCTGAACCCAAACATGGACTTCAGTTCGGCCCTACACTAAACCTGGTTTATGAGCTGCCGAGCAGCCCATCAATATGCGCCTGGCCTTCCAATCAGGTTGGCCAGCAAGCCAACCATCTCACTGCCCCATTCCAGCTACGCCCCGCCCCCAAACCAATCAAAAAGGGGAGTAGGCGGAGCAGGGCCACGATAGGGGGATGGCCACGAGCTGGGATAAAGTGCCCAGCCTGGCCAGCAAGCAGGCAAGTGCACACAGCTCTCTGCCTGCCATAGAAAATGGGGGCCTTTGTCAAAGTCTGCCATGGGATGGTCACAGTCCTCTATGGGGTTAAGATGGGGATTGTTATGCAACACAGTCTGCTGTAGGAGAGGATGGGGGGCTCTGTCACAGTCTGCTATAGGGGATGATGGTGGTTGTTTTGCCACACAGTCTGCTATAAGGGTGATGGGGGTTGTTCTGCCACACAGTCTGCTATAGGGATGGTGGGGATTGTTCTGCCACACAGTCTGCTACAGGAATGATGGGGGTTGTTCTGCCACACAGTCTACTGTCTGCTATAAGGTTGATGGGGGTTGTTCTGCCACACAGTCTGCTATAGGAATGATGGGGGTTGTTCTGCCACACAGTCTTCTATAGGGATAATGGGGGATTCTTTCACACAGGGGTGATGGTGGTTGTTCTGCCATGCAGTCTGCTATAGGGATGATTGAGGTTGTTCTGCCACACAGTCTGCTATGGGGATGATGGGGTCTCTGTCACAGTCTGCTATATGGGATGATGGGGGTTGTTCTGCAAGACACTATGTTATAGTTGAAGATGGGGGCTCTGTCACAGTCTGCTATAAGGATATCAGACTTATTATGCAACACAGTCTGCTATGAAGTGATGGGAGATTCTGTTGCAGTCTGCTATGGGGGAGGATGGGGGATGTTCTGCAATGCAGTCTGCCATGATGATGATGGGGGATTCTGTCACACAGTCTGCTATGGGGATGATGGGGGATTCTGTCACACAGCCTGCCATGGGGATGATGGGGGATTCTGTCACACAGCCTGCCATTAGGGATGATGGGGGGATTCTGTCACACAGTCTGCTATGGGAGTGATGAGGGATTCTGTCACACAGTCTGCCATGGGAATGATGGGGGATTCTGTCACACAGTCTGCCATGGGGATGATGGGGGGTTCTGTCAAACAGTCTACTATGGGGGTAATAGGGGATTCTTTTGCACAGCCTGCTATGGGGATGATGGGGCATTCTGTCACACAGTCTGCCATGGGGATGATGGGGGATTCTGTCACACAGGGGTGATGGGCGTTGTTCTGCCATGCAGTCTGCTATGCGGATGATCGAGGTTGTTCTGCAGCACAGTCTGCTATGGGGATGATGGGAGATTCTGTCACACAATCTGCTATAGGGGGATGATGGGGGTTGTTACGCAACACAATCTGTTATAGGAGAAGATCGGGGGCTCTGTCACAGTCTGCTCTGGGGGATGATGGTGTTTGTTTTGCCACACAGTCTCCTATAGGGATTATGGAGATTGTTCTGCCACACAGTCTGCTATGGGGATGATGGGGTCCCTGTCACAGTCTGCTATATGGGATGATGGGGGTTGTTCTGTAAGACACTATGTTATAGTTGAAGATGGGGGCTCTGTCACAGTCTGCTATAAGGATATCGGAGTTATTATGCAACACAGTCTGCTATGAAGTGATGGGAGATTCTGTAGCAGTCTGCTATGGGGGAGGACGGGGGATGTTCTGCAATGCAGTCTGCCATGACAATGATGGGAGATTCTGTCACACAGTCTGCCATGGGGATGATGGGGGATTCTGTCACACAGTCTACTATGGGGATCATGGGGGATTCTGTCAAACAGTCTACTATGGGGGTGATGGGGGATTCTGTCACACAGGCTGCTATGGGGATGATGGGGGATTCTGTCACACAGTCTGCCATGGGGATGATGGGGGATTCTGTCACACAGGGGTGATGGGGGTTGTTCTACCATGCAGTCTGCTATGGGGATGATCGAGGTTGTTCTGCAGCACAGTCTGCTATGGGGATGATGGGAGATTCTGTCACACATTCTGCTATAGGGGGATGATGGGGGTTGTTATGCAACACAGTCTGTTATAGGAGAAAATCGGGGGCTCTGTCACAGTCTGCTCTTGGGGATGATGGTGTTTGTTTTGCCACACAGTCTGCTATAAAGGTGATGGGAGTTGTTCTGCCACACAGGCTGCTATGGGGGTGATGGGGTCTCTGTCACAGTCTGCTATATGGGATGATGGGGGCTCTGTCACACAGTCTACTATGGGGATGATGGGGGCTCTGTCACACAGGCTTCTATGGGGATGATCGAGGTGGTTCTGCAGCACAGTCTGCTATGGGGATGATGGGAGATTCTGTCACACAGTCTGCTATAGGGGGATGATGGGGGTTGTTACGCAACACAGTCTGCTATAGGAGAAGATCGGGGGCTCTGTCACAGTCTGCTCTGGGGGATGATGGTGTTTGTTTTGCCACACAGTCTGCTATAAGGGTGATGGGGGTTGTCCTGCCACACAGTCTCCTATAGGGATGATGGAGATTGTTCTGCCACACAGTCTGCTATAGGGATGATGGAGATTGTTCTGCCACACAGTCTGCTATAAAGGTGATGGGAGTTGTTCTGCCACACAGTCTGCTATAGGGATGATGGGGTCTCTGTCACAGTCTGCTATATAGGATGATGGGGGTTGTTCTGCAAGACACTATGTTATAGTTGAAGATGGGGGCTCTGTCACAGTCTGCTATAAGGATATCGGAGTTATTATGCAACACAGTCTGCTATGAAGTGATGGGAGATTCTGTTGCAGTCTGTTATGGGGGAGGACGGGGGATGTTCTGCAATGCAGTCTGCCATGACGATGATGGGGGATTCTGTCACACACTCTGTCAAGGGGATGATGGTGGCTCTGTCACACAGTCTGCTATGGGGGTAATGGGGGCTCTGTCACACAGTCTGCCATGGGGGTAATGGGGGCTCTGTCACACAGTCTGCTATGGGGGTAATGGGGGCTCTGTCACACAGTCTGCCATGGGGATGATGGGGGCTCTGTCACACAGGCTGCTATGGGGATGATGGGGGCTCTGTCACATGGGGATGATGCTATAGGGATGATGGGGATTCTGTCACACAGTCTGCCATGGGGATGATGGGGGATTCTGTCACACACTCTGTCAAGGGGATGATGGTGGCTCTGTCACACAGTCTGCTATGGGGGTAATGGGGGCTCTGTCACACAGTCTGCTATGGGGATGATGGGGGGATTCTCTCACACAGTCTGCTATGGGGATGATGGGGATTCTGTCACACAGTCTGCCATGGGGATGATGGGGGATTCTGTCAAACAGTCTACTATGGAGGTGATGGGGGTTGTTCTGCCACACAGTCTGCTATGGGGATGATGAGGGTTGTTCTGCCACACAGTCTGCTATAGGGATGATGGGGGTTGTTCTGCCACACAAGCTGCTATGGAATGGGATGATGGGGGTTGTTCTGCCACACAGGCTGCTATGGGGATGATGGTGGTTGTTCTGCCACACAGTCTGCTATAGGGATGATGGGAGTTGTTCTGCCACACAGGCTGCTATGGGATGGGATGATGGGGGTTGTTCTGCCACACAGGCTGCTATGGGATGACGGGGGTTGTTCTGCCACATAGGCTGCTATGGGATGATTGGGGTTGTTCTGCCACACAGTCTGCTATAGGGATGATGGGGGTTGTTCTGCCACACAGTCTGCTATAGGGATGATGGGGGCTGTTCTACAACACAGTCTGTTATGGGGAATTCTGTCACACGGTCTGCTAGGGGTTGATGATAAGATACTGTCACACAGCCTGTTATAAGGTTCTGGGGGTTCTTCTTATTTTCTTAATAAAGGATACATATTATTAGTAATGTCTCTACCCCATTTAATGTATTCTTTAAATGTATTATTTATTTATATATTTATTTTGAGTACTTTCCCTACCCCAATTTCTGCAATGCAATTGCCCTGGTGTCCCCCCCCCCCTCCTTGATTTGCAGCCCTCTAGCTACCCCCATTTTACAGCCCCAAAGTTCAGGTTGCTCTTGATTATATTGAGTTTCGGATTCAGATCATGTCCGGGTACCCGAACTGAACTTTGAAGGCAAGTTCATCCAAACTTGATGAACCAGAACTTCTACAAGTCCACTTATCACTAGTAAGTACATTACAACATTTTTCCAATGGATATATATATTTTTTTAGTTTGGAAAGAAAAGCACCCTAGGGGCTATAAAGCAAAAAATAACCATTTTTCCCCCATAGGTCACAGGATGCTGTTTTCAAAAATATTGCCCCATCGCCAATACGAGTGATATTTTGAGAACATTAGAACACAAATTGTTTTTTTTTTTGTGTGTGTGTATTAAAGTTTAAAAGCAACTCAAAAGCACACCCATTTGCTTCAGCAAATTACCCTTATTCTCTACTCAATTCAGGGTCGATTCAGCACCAGTTGTAAAAAGATCAAATGTTTTACTTTCACTTCTATATAGAATTTTTGCAAATTGTGCTGAATCAACCACTTAACCTGGCACTAGAATTTGTTTAGAGCTCCAAATCCACGTGGACATGTCAATATTTTGAGTTAATTTCGTTCCTTAAGTTTTTAGAAAATTTGAAAGCAAATCGGAATGGATTCACTATCCACAACATACCTGCTTCACAGCATCTTCTGTCTGGAAAAGCTCTGCTGGAGGCCAGATAAGCTCCTTTTACACACCAAAAGACAAACCAATTAACCCGTATCTAAATTCATTAATCAGTGACTTTATTTGTTATCCCAGCAGCATAAGTCATCAGCATGACCTCCCTCCTCAGAAACATAATATTTTGATATAATAACATACTCCAATGAAACACTGTTTTTATTATTTGCATTTACTTTTTGCATTTATATGTATTGCTGTTTAGATTGAAGTAAAATTCAACCCAGATTATGTTGATTCAATTTGGTTTAGTCCAAACCGAAATCTGGGTGAATCTCAGATGTCTTTGTTTAAAAAATGACTTTTATAATATATCTGTTTGTATTTATAGCAAAGAAAAAAAAGCTAACAAGGTTGATTTTTTGTAAAAATTATTGTCAGGGTCATGCTAAAGACCTTTTAGTGTGCTTTCGGGTGTGAATTAAAACTTAGGCCCTTATTTAACAAGGGATAGCGCCAGGTAGCGAATGGTGAGCGAACGGTAATGACACTCATCGCCACGAGAACGCCGGCTCCCCTCCGCAATCACACATTTATGAAGCCGATCCTGCTTAGCAACTGACAGAGCGCCAGATAGTGAATCATTCATCATTATTCCAGCCTCACCCCACAGCGCCAGCGAGCGACCTTGAACAGCGACAGGTATGACCTCTCGCTACCTGGCGCTCTCCAATGCATTTCAATGGAGCAATCTTTAAATATTCTTAATTAATTGCTATTAATGTTTTTTTTTTTTTTTTTTAAATGGCAAAAATTCTGTGACCACTTCTGCAATGTTAGATATTTTTTTTAAGGTAAAAAAAAAAAAAAAAAAAAAAATTGTGCAGAATTGATATTACAGGTCTGATATTAATGTATTCATATTACAAAATGTTTGTAAAAACATGTTTTGTTTTTTTTTCCAAAAATATGGTTGTTTGGGGGTTAAAAAACTACTTTTAACCCATTGCCGCCAGCGCTCTGGGGTTTAAACATGCATTTCACAGCGCGAGAATTTTGTGAGCGTGATTTGTTAATGAATATGCTGGGAGCCGTTCGCTATGGCCATTCGCTGTCATGCGCTCCCATGCAGCGCGGAACCTGTCAAACAGCGACTCCTCACCCAATATTCAACATTACCGCACACCGACTGAGTCACTGTCAACAGCCGAACAACGGCAAAGCACAGCGAATACTAGCGTGCGCTGTGAAAATAACGCTACTGGTGCTCATTAGAGATGAGCGAAGTTTTGAAAAATTTGATTCGGGTGATTCGCCGAATTTTCTGACAAAAATCGTTTCGATCCGAATTTATTCGCGGCGAATCGCTATTAACCACCCTTGATTTCCCCGCTGCTAGTAAAAAAATAACTGTACAAAAATACTCACCTGACCCCTCTATCGAATTGGCCGGGTATCCTCTTTCATTTGGTGCCATCCGATCCCCCCTAGGGGCTCGTATGGCCCCAGGAAAGCCCCCGGAAAAGCCCCCCCCCCCCCAATTTTCTGCCATTTGAAAAAAAAAAGCCCAGCCGCAAAGTTGGGCGGGCGGGAGGGAGGTAATAACAGCTTGGAAAGAAAGCGGGCGGGGCAGGAGGGAGGAATGACAGCCGGCGGGGAGGTAATGACAGCTTGGAAAGAAAGTGGGTGGGGTGGGAGGGAGGAATGACAGCTTGGAAAGAAAGTGGGCGGGGCGGGAGGGAGGTACTGACAGCGGGCGGGGAGGTAATGACAGCTTGGAAAGAAAGGGGGTGGGAGGGAGGAATGACAGCTTGGAAAGAAAGTGGGTGGGGCGAGAGGGAGGAATGACAGCTTGGAAAGA
Organism: Gastrophryne carolinensis; assembly: GCA_027917425.1. Taxonomy (NCBI): domain Eukaryota; kingdom Metazoa; phylum Chordata; class Amphibia; order Anura; family Microhylidae; genus Gastrophryne; species Gastrophryne carolinensis. The sequence goes on from CM051242.1 coordinate 174,380,720, forward strand.
AAGTGGGCGGGAGGGAGGAGTTACAGCGGGCAGGGAGGTAATGGCAGTTTGGAAAGAAAGTGGGCGGGGTGGGAGGGAGGAATGACAGCTTGGAAAGAAAGTGGGCGGGGCGAGAGGGAGGTACTGACAGCGGGCGGGGAGGTAATGACAGATTGGAAAGAAAGTGGGCGGGGTGGGAGGGAGGAATGACAGCTTGGAAAGAAAGTGGGCGGGGCGAGAGGGAGGTACTGACAGCGGGCGGGGAGGTAATGACAGCTTGGAAAGAAAGTGGGCGGGGTGGGAGGAATGACAGCTTGGAAAGAAAGTGGCCGGGGCGGGAGGAATGACAGCTTGGAAAGAAAGTGGGCGAGGCGGGAGGGAGGAGTTACAGCGGGCGAGGAGGTAATGACAGCTTGGAAAGAAAGTGGGCGGGGCGAGAGGGAGGTACTGACAGCGGGCGGGGAGGTAATGACAGCTTGGAAAGAAAGTGGGCGGGGCGGGAGGAATGACAGCTTGGAAAGAAAGTGGGCGGGGCGGGAGGAATGACAGCTTGGAAAGAAAGTGGGCGAGGCGGGAGGGAGGAGTTACAGCGGGCGAGGAGGTAATGACAGCTTGGAAAGAAAGTGGGCGGGGTGGGAGGGAGGAATGACAGCTTGGAAAGAAAGTGGGAGGGGTGGGAGGGAGGGAGGAATGACAGCTTGGAAAGAAAGTGGGCGGGGCGAGAGGGAGGAGTTACAGCGGGCGAGGAGGTAATGACAGCTTGGAAAGAAAGTGGGCGGGGTGGGAGGGAGGAATGACAGCTTGGAAAGAAAGTGGGAGGGGTGGGAGGGAGGGAGGAATGACAGCTTGGAAAGAAAGTGGGCGGGGCGGGAGGAATGACAGCTTGGAAAGAAAGTGGGCGGGGCGGGAGGAATGACAGCTTGGAAAGAAATTGGGCGAGGCGGGAGGGAGGAGTTACAGCGGGCGAGGAGGTAATGACAGCTTGGAAAGAAAGTGGGCGGGGTGGGAGGGAGGAATGACAGCTTGGAAAGAAAGTGGGCGGGGCGAGAGGGAGGTACTGACAGCGGGCGGGGAGGTAATGACAGCTTGGAAAGAAAGTGGGCGAGGCGGGAGGGAGGAGTTACAGCGGGCGAGGAGGTAATGACAGCTTGAAAAGAAAGTGGGCGGGGTGGGAGGGAGGAATGACAGCTTGGAAAGAAAGTGGGCGGGGCGAGAGGGAGGTACTGACAGCGGGCGGGGAGGTAATGACAGCTTGGAAAGAAAGTGGGCGGGGCGGGAGGAATGACAGCTTGGAAAGAAAGTGGGCGGGGCGGGAGGGAGGAGTTACAGCGGGCGGGGAGGTAATGACAGCTTGGAAAGAAAGTGGGCGGGGCGGGAGATAATGACAGTTTGGAAAGAAAGTGGGCGGGGCGGGAGGGAGGAATGACAGCTTGGAAAGAAAGTGGGAGGGGTGGGAGGGAGGGAGGAATGACAGCTTGGAAAGAAAGTGGGCGGGGCGAGAGGGAGGAGTTACAGCGGGCGAGGAGGTAATGACAGCTTGGAAAGAAAGTGGGCGGGGTGGGAGGGAGGAATGACAGCTTGGAAAGAAAGTGGGAGGGGTGGGAGGGAGGGAGGAATGACAGCTTGGAAAGAAAGTGGGCGGGGCGGGAGGAATGACAGCTTGGAAAGAAATTGGGCGAGGCGGGAGGGAGGAGTTACAGCGGGCGAGGAGGTAATGACAGCTTGGAAAGAAAGTGGGCGGGGTGGGAGGGAGGAATGACAGCTTGGAAAGAAAGTGGGCGGGGCGAGAGGGAGGTACTGACAGTGGGCGGGGAGGTAATGACAGCTTGGAAAGAAAGTGGGCGGGGCAGGAGGAATGACAGCTTGGAAAGAAAGTGGGCGAGGCGGGAGGGAGGAGTTACAGCGGGCGAGGAGGTAATGACAGCTTGAAAAGAAAGTGGGCGGGGTGGGAGGGAGGAATGACAGCTTGGAAAGAAAGTGGGCGGGGCGAGAGGGAGGTACTGACAGCGGGCGGGGAGGTAATGACAGCTTGGAAAGAAAGTGGGCGGGGCGGGAGGAATGACAGCTTGGAAAGAAAGTGGGCGGGGCGGGAGGGAGGAGTTACAGCGGGCGGGGAGGTAATGACAGCTTGGAAAGAAAGTGGGCGGGGCGGGAGATAATGACAGTTTGGAAAGAAAGTGGGCGGGGCGGGAGGGAGGAATGACAGCTTGGAAAGAAAGTGGGCGGGGTGGGAGGGAGGGAGGAATGACAGCTTGGAAAGAAAGTGGGCGGGGCGAGAGGGAGGTACTGACAGCGGGCGGGGAGGTAATGACAGCTTGGAAAGAAAGTGGGCGGGGCGGGAGGAATGACAGCTTGGAAAGAAAGTGGGCGGGGCGGGAGGAATGACAGCTTGGAAAGAAAGTGGGCGAGGCGGGAGGGAGGAGTTACAGCGGGCGAGGAGGTAATGACAGCTTGGAAAGAAAGTGGGCGGGGTGGGAGGGAGGAATGACAGCTTGGAAAGAAAGTGGGTGGGGCGAGAGGGAGGTACTGACAGCGGGCGGGGAGGTAATGACAGCTTGGAAAGAAAGTGGGCGGGGCGGGAGGAATGACAGCTTGGAAAGAAAGTGGGCGGGGCGGGAGGGAGGAGTTACAGCGGGCGGGGAGGTAATGACAGCTTGGAAAGAAAGTGAGCGGGAGGAATGACAGCTTGGAAAGAAAGTGGGCGGGGCGGGAGGGAGGAGTTACAGCGGGCGGGGAGGTAATGACAGCTTGGAAAGAAAGTGAGCGGGAGGAATGACAGCTTGGAAAGAAAGTGATCGGGAGGGAGGAGTTACAGCGGCAGGGAGGTAATGACAGTTTGGAAAGAAAGTGGGCGGGGCGGGAGATAATGACAGTTTGGAAAGAAAGTGGGCGGGGCGGGAGGTCATGACAGCTTGGAAAGAAAGTGGGCGAGGCGGGAGGGAGGAGTTACAGCGGGCGGGGAGGTAATGACAGCTTGGAATGACAGCGGACGGGGCCGGCAGGCAGGAGCCCACTTTCTTTCCAAGCTGTCATTCACAAAAATCATCCTCCAAATTCATACTCTATTATCATCCGCCAAATTAATTCTCTATTATCATCCATTAAATTCATACTCTATCAATTAACTAAACAAAACGAATTCCCGCTAATCAACTAAATAAATCAGACCACAATCAAGTCCCCGAAACTTATATTCCTTTCCATTTGACTTTCATTTTATTTTCAATCATCAATTTAATTTTAATCATCAGTTAATTAAGTAATAAATACATAAGGTTTGTCCTATTTCCACTACAAAACATTACCAAGTTTTTTTTATGCTTTTAATAAGGAAAAGCCGACAATTGAACTAATAATGTAGAGCCGGCAATAGAGCTATCAAAGAAAAGCTGACAATAGAACTACTGCCTACAACTACATTTCCCAGCAAGCACTGGGAAACACCTGGTTCAAAAAGACAGCAAGGGCATTCCCGCCCCTTCTTGAAATAGTTTTATGAAATTGGTTTAAGATTGATTTAAAATTAATTAGTTTGAGAATATGAATATGCCAGAAAATCGATGGAGTGAGAGGTTTTATATATATATATATATATATATATATATATATATATATATATATATATGACTTATATAAAGTGAATTTAAACTATTACCTCTAGACTCATCAATTTATTGCTACCTTTCTATGAGCATTACCATCAATGATATCACCGGTACAATTATATACACATATATCTCTTTCATATCAATTTAATATAACTCCATCTACTGACCACTGTTTATATTAATTTTTATATAATTGTATTACTAGTTATTACTATTGAATACCGATTTTATACTCATATATATATATTTTTGAATTTTTGAATTAAACACACTCTCACCACATGGACAAAATATAGATTTGGATTTTAATTGCTTTTTAGAAAACAACTAACTAGATTGGTTCCCCTTCAATATTGATCTGTTCCTTAGAAAATATTTGTCTGGACTTTCCCCCTACTCATCAAACTTATTAATTTACTCCTTTACCACAATGTTCGACTACACTATTTCCATTAACATTAACATTACTATTCAATCATAATTAATTAACTTTTACATTTTTACACCCTTACATCCTTAATGTCACCACCTTTTTATCATTTTCATATCATATCAAATCATTTTGTATCAATTACTTTTTACTAATCCTCTAATAATTTATTCCTCATCAACCATGAGCTATATATTTATACTCTTATCTAGTGAAAAGCCGGTTACCGGCTTTTTTTCTGCTGTACTTGAGTATTTCAGTTCACCGACGCTTTCAAGGTGAAGGCGGGGTCTTCTTTGGTGGTATTATAGTTATAATTATATGGTTAATCACAAATGAATTGAATGAAATAATCAATTGTTTAAATAGAGGACTGTGAATTGTGACAGTTAATTGTACTATTGATTCAAATAAATAAATGATTATCATAATTATGATTATATAATAAATAAATGATTATCATAATAGATAATTGGGAAAAAAATAGTTGACGCAATTAACAAATTGGTTATAATGATTAAGTGTTTAAATAATTCAATAAATAAATACATTATTAAATAACTGGATGAATTAGATCTGGATGAATGGAACTGATAAGAATGAATAAATTAATGAAAGTGAATAAAATGGATATGATTAAAAATTGAATAGAAGTTGGATAAAAAATGAGAAAGTGTATCAAAGAAATTGTTTAGAAAAGATTGTTTATGCACTAGAGGATGTATATAATGAAACAAATAATAATAATAACACTAATATTAATATCATTATTATTTTTATCATCACTATTAATAATATTAGGAGAATAATATAATATCATGATCCAAGTAAAATGTATGTGGTAATTTGTGAGTGGGACATGAAAGAGATGTCTGGATTAATTTATATTCTTATTAGTCTATGGAATTATTAGTAAAATATAATATAATATATATATATATATATATATATATATATATATATATATATATTATTAAAATATGGACTTTATATGGCTGTGGAGGTAATTTGAATAAAATAAGTGAAAATTATGTAAGAATGTGTGAACAGTGGATATAAAATAAGTTATTTATAGGTAAATTGATTATTTATAGGTAAAAAAATAATTACAGCGGGCGAGGAGGTAATGACAGCTTGGAAAGAAAGTGGGCGGGGCAAGAGGGAGGTACTGACAGCGGGCGGGGAGGTAATGACAGCTTGGAAAGAAAGTGGGTGGGGCGGGAGGAATGACAGCTTGGAAAGAAAGTGGGCGGGGTGGGAGGAATGACAGCTTGGAAAGAAAGTGGGCGAGGCGGGAGGGAGGAGTTACAGCGGGCGAGGAGGTAATGACAGCTTGGAAAGAAAGTGGGCGGGGTGGGAGGGAGGAATGACAGCTTGGAAAGAAAGTGGGCGGGGCAAGAGGGAGGTACTGACAGCGGGCGGGGAGGTAATGACAGCTTGGAAAGAAAGTGGGCGGGGCGGGAGTAATGACAGATTGGAAAGAAAGTGGGCGGGGCGGGAGGGAGGAGTTACAGCGGGCGGGGAGGTAATGACAGCTTGGAAAGAAAGTGAGCGGGAGGAATGACAGCTTGGAAAGAAAGTGAGCGGGAGGGAGGAGTTACAGCGGGCAGGGAGGTAATGACAGTTTGGAAAGAAAGTGGGCGGGGCGGGAGATAATGACAGTTTGGAAAGAAAGTGGGCGGGGCGGGAGGTAATGACAGCTTGGAATGACAGCGGACGGGGCCGGCAGGCAGGAGCCCACTTTCTTTCCAAGCTGTCATTCACAAAAATCATCCTCCAAATTCATACTCTATTATCATCCGCCAAATTAATTCTCTATTATCATCCATTAAATTCATACTCTATCAATTAACTAAACAAAACGAATTCCCGCTAATCAACTAAATAAATCAGACCACAATCAAGTCCCCGAAACTTATATTCCTTTCCATTTGACTTTCATTTTATTTTCAATCATCAATTTAATTTTAATCATCAGTTAATTAAGTAATAAATACATAAGGTTTGTCCTATTTCCACTACAAAACATTACCAAGTTTTTTTTATGCTTTTAATAAGGAAAAGCCGACAATTGAACTAATAAAGTAGAGCCGGCAATAGAGCTATCAAAGAAAAGCTGACAATAGAACTACTGCCTACAACTACATTTCCCAGCAAGCACTGGGAAACACCTGGTTCAAAAAGACAGCAAGGGCATTCCCGCCCCTTCTTGAAATAGTTTTATGAAATTGGTTTAAGATTGATTTAAAATTAATTAGTTTGAGAATATGAATATGCCAGAAAATCGATGGAGTGAGAGGTTTTATATATATATATATATATATATATATATATATATATATATATATATATATATGACTTATATAAAGTGAATTTAAACTATTACCTCTAGACTCATCAATTTATTGCTACCTTTCTATGAGCATTACCATCAATGATATCACCGGTACAATTATATACACATATATCTCTTTCATATCAATTTAATATAACTCCATCTACTGACCACTGTTTATATTAATTTTTATATAATTGTATTACTAGTTATTACTATTGAATACCGATTTTATACTCATATATATATATTTTTGAATTTTTGAATTAAACACACTCTCACCACATGGACAAAATATAGATTTGGATTTTAATTGCTTTTTAGAAAACAACTAACTAGATTGGTTCCCCTTCAATATTGATCTGTTCCTTAGAAAATATTTGTCTGGACTTTCCCCCTACTCATCAAACTTATTAATTTACTCCTTTACCACAATGTTCGACTACACTATTTCCATTAACATTAACATTACTATTCAATCATAATTAATTAACTTTTACATTTTTACATCCTTAATGTCACCACCTTTTTATCATTTTCATATCATATCAAATCATTTTGTATCAATTACTTTTTACTAATCCTCTAATAATTTATTCCTCATCAACCATGAGCTATATATTTATACTCTTATCTAGTGAAAAGCCGGTTACCGGCTTTTTTTCTGCTGTACTTGAGTATTTCAGTTCACCGACGCTTTCAAGGTGAAGGCGGGGTCTTCTTTGGTGGTATTATAGTTATAATTATATGGTTAATCACAAATGAATTGAATGAAATAATCAATTGTTTAAATAGAGGACTGTGAATTGTGACAGTTAATTGTACTATTGATTCAAATAAATAAATGATTATCATAATTATGATTATATAATAAATAAATGATTATCATAATAGATAATTGGGAAAAAAATAGTTGACGCAATTAACAAATTGGTTATAATGATTAAGTGTTTAAATAATTCAATAAATAAATACATTATTAAACAACTGGATGAATTAGATCTGGATGAATGGAACTGATAAGAATGAATAAATTAATGAAAGTGAATAAAATTGATATGATTAAAAATTGAATAGAAGTTGGATAAAAAATGAGAAAGTGATCAAAGAAATTGTTTAGAAAAGATTGTTTATGCACTAGAGGATGTATATAATGAAAAAAAATAATAATAATAATAATAACAACACTAATATTAATATCATTATTATTTTTATCATCACTATTAATAATATTAGGAGAATAATATAATATCATGATCCAAGTAAAATGTATGTGGTAATTTGTGAGTGGGACATGAAAGAGATGTCTGGATTAATTTATATTCTTATTAGTCTATGGAATTATTAGTAAAATATAATAATATATATATATATATATATATATATATATATATATATATATATATATATTATTATTATTATTATTAAAATATGGACTTTATATGGCTGTGGAGGTAATTTGAATAAAATAAGTGAAAATTATGTAAGAATGTGTGAACAGTGGATATAAAATAAGTTATTTATAGGTAAATTGATTATTTATAGGTAAAAAAATAATAATAGATAAAATAATGAGACAATGATAACCTATTAATAGGATTTTATTCAAAAAACGTTCTGGATTTTTGAATTAAACACACTCTCACCACATGGACAAAATATAGATTTGGATTTTAATTGCTTTTTAGAAAACAACTAACTAGATTGGTTCCCCTTCAATATTGATCTGTTCCTTAGAAAATATTTGTCTGGACTTTCCCCCTACTCATCAAACTTATTAATTTACTCCTTTACCGCAATGTTCGACTACACTATTTCCATTAACATTAACATTACTATTCAATCATAATTAATTAACTTTTACATTTTTACACCCTTACATCCTTAATGTCACCACCTTTTTATCATTTTCATATCATATCAAATCATTTTGTATCAATTACTTTTTACTAATATTCTATATAAAACACAGAGCAAAAAGTTCTTTTTTTCTCCAAAACAGTCCTTTTGGTTGTATCAATCAAAAGAAAATCCCACAGTGTGTGCTATAAACATAAGAAAACGTGATCCAAATCCTCCACCATCCAAAATGGGTGCTTACCAGATGTGGCTAGGAAACAGGCATTTAGGGCAATTTGTAGCCTCCAGCTCTCCAATTAATTTGCTGGTCACAATCCCTCTATTATTTGGTTGTATATATCCTTTTAAATATGCATAACAGGGATATCATATCCCTCAGAGAATCATAAAGGGAAGGAAGCAGAAAGAGGAATCTAGTGCAACTCTGTATAAACCATTAAATATTTTAATAAAAAGATATAAAGATGCACTCACAAAACAAAAGATGTCTTAAAATCAAACCATATCCCGGCCATATCATAGGCCGGGATATGGTTTGATTTTAAGACATCTTTTAGAAGTTTTGAAACAGAGGATAGCTATCGGCTTTTATATGTATCAGACTCTGAGAAAAGCAAAATCTTCTGCGCAGTTTGCACCTTGGAGTTTGAATCACGCTCGTTATTGAAGCTTGTTTTGTGAGTGCATCTTTATATCTTTTTATTAAAATATTTAATGGTTTATACAGAGTTGCACTAGATTCCTCTTTCTGCTTCCTTCCCTTTATGATTCTCTGAGGGATATGATATCCCTGTTATGCATATTTAAAAGGATATATACAACCAAATAATAGAGGGATTGTGACCAGCAAATTAATTGGAGAGCTGGAGGCTACAAATTGCCCTAAATGCCTGTTTCCTAGCCACATCTGGTAAGCACCCATTTTGGATGGTGGAGGATTTGGATCACGTTTTCTTATGTTTATTGCACACACCGTGGGATTTTCTTTTGATTGACACAACCAAAAGGACTGTTTTGGAGAAAAAAAGAACTTTTTGCTCTGTGTTTTATATAGAATATTTTGTACATATATACTAGTGGAGTGGACAGTATTTTTACACGTTTGAGCAGTATTAAGATTGTTGTGTTTGAGAAATTTTTGATTTAGCGCTGTGTTTTTTCTTTTTTTTTTGTTTCTACTTTTTACTAATCCTCTAATAATTTATTCCTCATCAACCATGATCTATATATTTATACTCTTATCATATTTTTATAATATCATTACTTTATATATCCATCAAATCGTTTTTTATCAATTACGTCTTACTAATCCTCTAGTAATTTATTCCTCATCCACAATGACCTATATATTTATATATTTATACTCTTATCATATTTTTATCATATCCTTAGTTTATATATCCATTCTATCTATTCACGTCTATCCAGTTTCAATTTTACATCCCTCCATCTAATTATTTAATGAATTGTCCCTCTACTAATGATTTAATCATTTTCTATTTTTTTTTTATTTGATCAACCAATAACTAATTATTTAATTATGAACTTACAGTACCCACTATTAATATACACTAATTTATAGTATCTAACTTTCTAATGAATTGCCCCCCTACCAAAATTTTAATAAAATTATTGTTTATTTATTAGATCAATCAATAATTTATTATGTAATCATTAATTTATACTATCCACTATTAATTTATATTATCTACAATTATTTAAGATGTTCCACTATATTCAGTATATCATATTGGTACTTCTTTATTTTTTTTTCCATGATAAGTTATCATCCTACTACTTTTAATCTGTGATAATACATTCTATCACATGTAATGATTCAACCAACCTTTGTGTATCCACAGCGCTCCTACACCAATCTTTTTCCTTCTAGGGCTACACCTAAATTGAAATTGATTAACACACTACAATTTTTCCTGGGAATCACAGGTTTTCCTGCTGTAGGAGCCGCTCATATTATCCAGTTGCGCTTTATCCTCAAAACCAACTTGTACTATATATATATATATATATATATATATATATATATATATATATATATATAATTAATCTATCTATATATCTAATTAATCTATATATCTTTCTAATTATAATAAATAATATTTATATTATATTTATATTTATCCTATGCTTGTAACTATATATTTTTATAAAAAAATAAATAAATAAATAAATAAATATATATATATATATATATATATATATATATATATATATATATATATATATAATGTATAACATTTACCTATATATAGGTATATATATATATATATATATATATATATATATATATTTATATATATATATTTAAATCTAAGTTCCCTCACACAAATATAACACTTCTATTTATATACAGAATTTATAAACATGATTCCCCTTTTTCCACACACAAGCAGGATCCAAAATAGAGTACAAACACAATACTTTTATATGCGCAGAATCTCTGCAGAAGAGTCGGGTGCACAGCTGAACACTTAATTACAATACCTTGTGACATTTGTATAATAATCTGTTACATATACATACTGCCTTTTCCCAGGTAAATACATTGTAACAAACAAGCCTGAGGACTGCAACAGCACAGCCTCCTGGCACCATCTTGAAACCCTTTACAATGCTCATTCATTCTTTCAATGTTTGATTTTTTATATATGTGAATACATTTTTAACTGTTCATTCATTCTTTAAATGTTTATCTATTTGTTTTATGCTCCAGGTATTTTAGTTTATTTTCTAGTGTTTTTATAGTGTGTACATGCCGGCATGGTGGGAGCGGGGAAGCCGGCCACACTGTCAGCTTTGCAACCCGGCTTCTGCCGCCCGCTGACAGTGCGGCCAGCTTCCTCCGCTCCCACCATACCGGCATGTAGGTAAGTGTGTGCTACATGCCGTTATGGTGGGAGCCGGGGAGGCCGGCTGCACTGTCAGCGGGAGGCGGAAGCTGGTTTGCACAGCTGACAGAGTAGCCGGCCTCCTCGGCTCCCACCAGGCCGGCCTTTTTTTTAAATTTCAGGAAAACTTCGATCGATCGAATCGCGGGGAAATTCGGATTCGATCCGAATCGAATTTTTCATGAAATTCGGATCGAATCCGGGTTCGTCCGGATCGATTCGCTCATCCCTAGTGCTCATCTGTCGCTACCTGGCGCTATTAATGAATCGGCCTCCCCGGCCCTTATTTATGAAGGAATAGCGGCAGATAGCGACTGGTGAGTGGCTGGTAATGACGGGCCCCGCCACGAGAACGCCGGCTCCCCACCACAATCACACATTTATCAAGCCAATCCTGCTTAGCGACTGAGATAGCGCCAGATAGCGAATCATTCATCATTATTCCAGCCTCAGCCCACAGTGCCAGCGTCCGACCTTGAACTGCGACAGGTATGACCTCTCGCTACCTGGCGCTCTCCAATGCATTTTAATGGAACAATCTTTAAATATTAATGATTAATTGTTATTAATTTTTTTTTTTTTTTTTTTTAAATGTGAAAAATTCTGTGACCACTTCTGCCATTTTAGGTAATTTTTTTAAGGGAAAAAAAAAAAAAATTGTACAGAATTGATATTACAGGTCTGATATTAATGTATTCATATTACTAAATTATTTAAAAAACTTTTTTTGGTTTCCAAAAATATGGTTGTTTTGGGGTTAAAAAACTACTTTTAACCCATCGCCGCCAGCGCTCTGGGGCTTAAACATGCATTTTACAGCGCGAGAAGTTTTTGAGCGTGATTTTTTACTGAATATGGTGGGAGCCGGTTGCTAGGGCCAGTCGCTATCATGCGCTCCCATACAGCGCGGAACCTGTCAAATAGCGACTCCTCACCCAATATTCAACATTATGGCAAACCGAGTCGCTATCAACTACCGAACAACGGCCAAGCACAGCGGCTACTAGCGGGTGCTCTGAAAATGCCGCTACAGTCGCTCAACTGTCGCTACCTGCCGCTATTAATGAATCTGACTCCCCGAGGCAAATTTATAACTGGCGCCTGGTACCGCCACTTGAGAATCTGCGGAAAGGTGCTATTAGCAGCTCAGCTGCAATGACAGCCACAGGCAGACGGCACTGTTAGTGTTCGGCGCAGTAGGCTACCTGTGGCGTTGTGGCTTGTTTGTTTTTTTTTTCCAATGGAGTTAGCAATAGGTAGTGCCGGAGGGGAGGGCCAGAAATCATTTGCATTTAGCATGCAAATGAACAGCTCCAGCATGGGCGCTGTGAAACCATGATACTCAGCGCCATGTGCAATACAAAAAATGGCTTTAACTGGGGAAGGCTGTACAGTGATCAAGCGAAAACACATGACATTGGGGACATACAAATGACATGACACGTGATTTGCAGGCATGAAAAAGCAAATTGGCAGCAGGTAACCTATGTACAATAATGAACGAAAAAAACAATCTGAACAGGCCAGAGATCCTGTGTCACTTGACTGAGCACCCAAAAATTGAGGCTGATTCATTAATAGCGGCAGGTAGCGACAGATGAGCGTCTGTAGCAGGCATTTTCAGAGCGCCCGCTAGTAGTCGCTTTGCTCAGCCGTGGGTCGCTACTTCATAGCGACTCGGTCGCTGTTCAGTAATGTTGAATACATTGTTTGGAGTTGCTATTTGACCAGTACAGCGCTGTATGGGAGCGCATGTTAGCGATTGCTCATAGCGACCGACTCACGCCATATTCAGCAAAAAAACAGCCTCACAAATCTCTGGCGCTGAAAAATGCTTGTCTGAAGCCCACAGCGCTGGAGGCGGTGTGTTTAAAGTGTGTTTTCCAGCATCTATCCACTAGTAACAAAGCGAAAACATATGGCATTACATTGTAACCACATTGTAACATGAACACTTTAATGGCAGACCTGTAATGTCATTTCTGAAGAAATTTAAAAAAAATCAAAAAAATGTGAAAAAACTGCTTTTTCAATGTCAGAAGAGGTCACAGAATTATTTGTGATTTTTTGGCGAAAAAAAAACAAAAACAAAAACCCGGTTTAAAGAGAAGAAAAGGTTCGTCCATTGAAATGTATTGGAGAGCGACAGGTAATACCTGGCGCTGTGCAAGGCTGAACGCTGGCGCTGTTCGCTGAGGCTGTGAAAATGATGAATCAGATGCTACATGGCGCTATCCCAGTCGCTAAACAGATTCTGCTTGATAAATGTGGAATTGCGTGCCGCGTCCGGCGTTCACCAGTCGCTATCTGTCGCTACCTCACATTAACCAGGCGCTACCTGACGCTATCCTTTCTTAAATAAGGGCCTTAGAAGTCAACAAAAAAAAAAAGGGACTGGAATGGCTAGTAGAAGTCTATGGGAAAAGGACAATGAGCGCCTGATGTGAGGCAATGTAGGGAACACAGCACTTGATACATGGAATGCTACATTTTTTTTGCATCATAAATATGACTTGCTGACTTCCTAAACAAACCCCTCAATTCTAAGTGAGCTCTTTAACTTGAACACCAAAAAATGAAGGCAGTCTTTACTAAGCAATTCTCCGTCATTCGACCCCCACCCTATTTGCCCACGGTTCGTGGGTGGCAACGCATTTGCCGCATTTAATTAGCAAAATGTGGCATTTTCTCCAGGGGTATATCTTGTATCTTGTAGCATGGGCAATACTGGTGAACACCTTTTTTTTCAGTTCAGCTTTTAGCAGCAAACCCCTTTGGAATCATTGTTATTTCAGGTGAAATTGTCTCTTTAGGTCATTTTTTATTCTTTAACAGTATATTTTAAGCTTGAAGTCCAGATAGTTAACTAATATTGGATAAAACAATGAATGAAGCAATTTTCAGATGACTTTTCAATTTTTAATTCAGCTTTTTATATAAGAATTTTCCAGCAACCAGAAATGCTGTAGGTGATTTTTAGGGGAAATATTAGAATAAAAATGTTTTAGAGATTTTTTATTTGTATGATGAAATAATAAAGTGTATTGTAAATCATCATCGAGATTTATCATCTTTCCTGTAATCCAGCTCCTGAATTTTATTGATTTATGACCACCATTTTAGAACTGAGAGGTGGACCTATCTCCACCCCTCTTGAATCAGCCAATTTGGGACACACATATGCTTTTGTATGCATGGAAGTATATCTGATCTCTGCTGTCCTATCAGCTCTGTTGTCCACCATTTACTGCTTAAAAAATGTGGTCATTTTTAATTCAGCTTTTTATATAAGAATTTTCCAGCAACCAGAAATGCTGTAGGTGATTTTTAGGGGAAACATTAGAATAAAAATGTTTTAGAGATTTTTTATTTGTATGATGAAATAATAAAGCGTATTGTAAATCATCATTGAGATTTATCATCTTTCCTGTAATCCAGCTCTTGAATTTTATTGATTTATGACCACCATTTTAGAACTGAGAGGTGGACCTATCTCCACCCCTCTTGCATCAGCCATTGTGGGACACACATATGCTTTTGTATGCATGGAAGTATATCTGATCTCTGCTGTCCTATCAGCTCTGTTGTCCACCATTTAGTGCTTAAAAAATGTGGTCATAAATAAAATCTATACGCTTTAGTGGGTTACGGTAAAGGGAATTGATCTAAGCGATAGCAGCTTTATTCCGCAGCTCAATGGGACACAAGGTAAGCAAGTAATGACTTGCTTTGATGCCTAGCCTGAACATTCTATTTAACTGTAGTAAGCATCTGCATGTAAAGCTAAACACTCTTGTCTACTTGTAATGAAAAAATCTTTATCTTGCCCAGGACCCACCACTGCTCCCTCAGCATTTCAGGACCTGGGCGCAACCATCTTGGAGTGGCCACGGTCCATGTGCCAGTGACAGTGATCTGAATTCCAAAGGGGGCTTTGGAGTCACCTCAGCCGGAATTCCTAATATCAGCCAATCAGGGATCTCAAAAATGCCAGGTGGGGGTGGCCATGGTGGTGGTAAAACCTATTTTTTCAAAACTAAGCCACCTGCATTGCCTGAGGTACTCAAGTGGGTGGGTGTAGCAGGGAAGGATGGTGATGGCTTGGCCAACCATTGATGTTGGTGTACAATAATGATAGTGGTTAAGGGTGGCCAGGGCAACTAGTGGATACATCTCCAAGCTTTTCTATTGATGGTTTATTGTGATAAAGGTCAGTTATTGTCTTTCTTGTACTCTCTAATGCTGAGCCTTCCCATTAACTGCTATTAAGTGCTATTGAATATGTCAAAGATACTATATATGATATGACAATAAAAAGTATCTTTATGTGAGATGGGGTTATTGGGCTGTCAATACCTTCCAGACAGCACAGGGGGAGAATTTGATGCTAAATAAATAGGTATATGGACCAAATGAGGGCTTTGTTTTCATGTAATGCTATTATTTACAGATCTCTGCTGGATCAGCTGGGGGTGATGGGGAAAATCAGCAGATATCTTGACACACATGACACACTGCCTTGTGAGTTGGGTTAGTAAATATCATCCTACCCGAGGAGTCCTGTGACAGCCACAATGTTCATTTCATCTTTACAGTATATTATTGATAAATATGTTATTAGCAAATAATGGCTAAAAGGGAATAATAAGAGAACCCATCTAGTGTGTATAAATAAATATACGGTAACGTGACCAGGAATGCTAATTCATTTAAAATGCCAAGAAAACCCCAATACTATCCCAAATTTGATCACAAGCCCTGGGAAGGACAGCCTATGTCTCACAATTATCGAATCTTTATTAACCTTTTAACTGCTAACCTACCAAGAGATTTAGGCCCTTATTCATCAAGCGATAGCGCCAGGTAGTGTCTGACGAGCGCCAGGTAGCGGCAGCTAACGGCGACTACCGACTCAAGTGTGCCCGGCGGCGGTCACAATGACGCATTTATCAAGCAAAATGAGGCTAGCGCCGGCGAGAGCGACGGCTAGCGCGGCATTCATCATGAAGCCGCCTGGACCGAACAGCGCCGCTGCAAATTCCCTCACAGCGCCAGGTATGAGCTGTTGCTCCCTGGCGATGTCCAATGCATTTCAATGGAGCAATCTATAATTAATCATAATTATTTGGTATTATTTTTTTTTTATTTTTTTTTTTTTTTATGTCAAAAATTCGGAGACCACTTCTGCAATGTTAGGATTTATTTTTAAGTCAAAAAAAAAAAAAAAAAATATGTGCAGAATTGATCTAACAGGTCTGAGATTAATGTATTCATATTACAAAATGATTCTAAAAACATGTATAATGTTAAATTCAAAAAATATGGTTGTTTAGGGGTTAAAAACTAGTTAATACACATCGCCGCCAGCGCTCTGGGGTTTAAACAAGGAATGGACAGCGACAGCACATTCGGAGCGTGATTTGTTGATGAATATGAAGCTAGCCGTTCGCTCTGGCCATTCGTTGTCAGGCGCTCACATACAACGCTGGACCTGTGAAACAGCGACCCCCCAGCCCATATTCAACATTACCGCACACCGACTGAGTCGCTGTCATCAAGCTAATGCCGGCCAAGCACAGCGAATACTGGCTGGCGCTGAAAAAATCACGCTACAGTCGCTCATCTGTCGCTACCTGGCGCTATTAATGAATCGGCCTCCCCGTCACCATCTTTTGTCAGACAATTATTAAGCATTTTGCACTATATAGTAGAACCAAAAAATGAGCAGGTGGCACACACTCTAGTACACTAAAAAGGTCAATAAGAAAGGGTGCGCTGCCCAACAGGGGCCCTATTGCAAATGCATGCCATATGTGCTCCTACTGGAATGTCCTCCTAATCATTCCTCCAGGAGCCCCTGGGGCCTAACCTTCGCACTCCAGAATGTATAAATGATGCTACAATACTAAATCATCAAGCATATTTTATTGTACATTGCAATTTAAAAACATGTTTAAAAACATCAGCAATACATAGTGCAGTGCCGTAAATATCCACAAGGGGGAGCCGGTCGGCCAACCAACAACAAATCTATACTAACTATAATGGTGAAACCCTATGTGCTGTGTACTCATGTAATGAACTAATCTAATAAAGCGCTATGTGCATGAAAAATAATATATTATGTACATCAATAAATGCCTAGCAGGACCGCAGACACAAGGAGGCCCAGCGAGGAATGAGGTGCAAGGTGCAAAACAACAAGCAAATACTGGCGCCCCACGGCGTAGCCTACGCGTTTCGAGCCGCAAGGGCTCTTTTTCAAGGCTGTAAGGTGCTGAGCAGCACCTTACAGCCTTGAAAAAGAGCCCTTGCGGCTCGAAACGCGTAGGCTACGCCATGGGGCGCCAGTCCGGCCATCTGTATAGTAAGCTTCATTGAGTTTATTTTTGTATTTGCTTGTTGTTTTGCACCTTGCACCTCATTCCTCGCTGGGCCTCCTTGTGTCTGCGGTCCTGCTAGGCATTTATTGATGTACATAATATATTATTTTTCATGCACGTAGCGCTTTATTAGATTAGTTCATTACATGAGTACACAGCACATAGGGTTTCACCATTATAGTTAGTATAGATTTGTTGTTGGTTGGCCGACCGGCTCCCCCTTGTGGATATTTACGGCACTGCACTATGTATTGCTGATGTTTTTAAACATGTTTTTAAATTGCAATGTACAATAAAATATGCTTGATGATTTAGTATTGTAGCATCATTTATACATTCTGGAGTGCAAAGGTTAGGCCCCAGGGGCTCCTGGAGGAATGATTAGGAGGACATTCCAGTAGGAGCACATTTTGCACTATATACATTTAAAGAGGAACATTGGATCAAAAATGAAAAGGGGCTGATTCCCCCACCTCCCCATCGGTCCCTACTAAACTTTTGGGTTTCACCGCTGCCAGCCGTGGTGACACCTGGCTTATTCAGGGCCAGATCCTCTGCCCTCCCATGGGCTTAGCTGTCTGTAAATGACAACACAGCTTTAGCTGCGATCTTCAAAGTCCCACGCTACTCAGCGAAATCAGTATTTCAGGCGGCTTCATTGCATCCTATTCATGGGCACTGCGCATGTGTGAGAGATCGGGAGCCGCATGCAGTGCTTGATGGGATGCAAGTTAATGCCGTCCTTCGGAAGATCGCCCAGAATCCAAATGACCCAGAAGATGGATCCCTCGGTGAGGTGAGTAAATAGTGCCCAAAGTTAAAACCGGAGGGGGGCAGCAGATCGGTGAGATTTGAGGGAGGTTTTAACCTTCCCCCATGTTCCTCTTTAAAGTGGACCGTCACCCAGGGGTGATCGGCCCGGGAATCTATAAGATTCCCCGGCCTATCACCTTCCTCACCGCGGGACATCCGAAATCGTGATGTCCCGCGGTGAGGGACCCCCCCCAAAACCCCCAAAAAACTTACCTCATTGACGTGCGCGCGCCCGCATCGGCCGTTTGTGAATGGCCGGCGTGGGCGCGCGCACTGTCAGAGGGGCGCGCGGGAGGCGGCGGCGGACGCGCTGTGTTGTCCACCGCTGTCACCCGCTTGTCCGTCGGCGGTGATCCGCTTGTCCGTGGGAGCGTGGTGAGGTGAGTTTTGGGGGCTTTCTGGGGGGCACCCTTAATCGGGGTGCCCCCCTGAAGTGGACCAAAACCCAGGATAGTCAAAATCCTGGGTGTTGGTCCACTTTAAGTGTGATTTTGAAGGAATTTCTTGAGATTTCCAGGAAAATTATTTATTGTTTTTTTTTTTTGGCAGAGAATTTTCACTATCCTGGGTTTTGGTCCATTCCACTAGGGCATCCGGTTTTGGGATGCCTAGCTGTGTGAAACCTCCATTTGCATAATTTTCTCTCCTTTACCTCGAGGCCATGGTGCAGGCACGGCTCTCTTTCAATCAGCTTCTCAGACAGCATCACAAACATCCTTCAGTTGTGCACGGTCAGACACAGCCAATAAGTTGCAGTGAACATGGCCACACACAACCAGGATAGGGCTCATGGTAAAGTTAAGGAAACAAGTTTCACACAGCAGGACATCTTTGGGGAGAGAATCAGCTGGGCCAGGAGACTCCAGGGCCGTTTTTTGTCTTCTTCACATGTCTTTTCAGTGCTTTCTCAATATTTTTGGGTGAAATTTGTGGGAACAGTTTTTTCATACATTAAGTATAGTCAAATTTAGATTAATAAATTTTTTTGTGGTTTCCGTTTAACTTAAAGCAAAAAAAATTCCTGTAGTTTCACAGTATTACATAGCAGTGGGTCAGCGTGACACGGGCTGCCCTGTTGAGTATTACCACTGTTAAAATAAGTAACCGGGTGCTGGGATACGCGCCACTCTCGAGCCTCTTCTGTAAATTGCCCCCTGGCCGCGCTGATAGTCTGCGTCACCACGAACAGCCTATTAGCGTTCTTAGCGGGCAAGCCTATCAGAGCTGGCCGCTAAGCTGATCGGTTTATTTTAACGGCGGTGAGATGCAGCGGGGCAGCTTGGGCTGTGCTGACCCGCTGCTATGTAGTACTGCAAAACTACATTCATTTTGACTGTAGTTCGGCTTGAACCCTTGTTTAACTTGTAAAAGGTCCAAAGGAACCCTATAACAGTTCATAAGGGAGGGCAGGGGAGTGGCAAGACACATGCCCGACATACTGTATAGGAGTCTTGTTTCTTTTTTCTTCTGGGGAGGGGGCAGATGCCCTACCCCACAAGAAATTGTAAAAAATAGTGTGGTGCCTCCCCAAAAGCTTAGCAACCAGATGCGCCAAGCATAGAGGCTGAGGGGCCAAATGTCCCCTGGAGGTCCCTCTTCTGCTTCCTTGGTGGGAGGAACATAAAGGGAGATTCCCCTTTGTGGTGTAACCCCTTTGTGGTATAACCTTAGCTTGGCAATAGCTGTTCCTCAGGATCAAAAGACCAGCTCCCACCTTTTTGTTGTTTTTTGCTATGCTTTTTTTGTTTTTTTTCCTGATTTTACTTGGCAGTATCTGGGTTGAGGCAACCAAACTCAGTTGACAAGATTCGAGTCTAATCTAGCTTCAGCCTTAATCCGAAGTCCATCACTATGATAACTAAGATAAATAGCAAAATAAATAATTCAAATCAAATAAATAAAACAATGACAATCAGTGAGAACCCCACATTTTAATAGTATGCTTGTATCAAAATATATCAAAACAAGTAGAGACGAGCCAATTTCCTTAAAATGTCCATTATGTCGCTCCCCACACTGCAGCAGGACAGAGGACACAGATCCTCCACCCGACCAGCCCAACCACCAGCCGAGCAGACCCTGCAAAGGTGAAAGTTATATGGGGGAGCACTGAATGTCTTTATGGAGGCTGTAAAATGGGATCACATTTCATGCAGTTTAAAAGCCGACTGTGGGTCAGACATGTGGTTGCTATGCAACCAGGTTCTGATTTTGTTAGAATTTATAGCCAAAAGCCTTGCTGTTTTCCAATACAACACACAGCAGGGAGCTGGTGGCATTTTACAATGTAAAAGCATACTGTATTGCTGCTTGTTACATTGCACAGCAAGAGACAGAGACAGCAGCACAAGTGTTAATATTTTCAGCACAAATGTCATTGCTTTCAGGGCTGCTGCCTGTAAACCACTACTTACTATTACTAACACCTGGGCCTGTACTCCACTATACATATCCTGTTTTCAAACTTTCAAATAATTTTATCTTATTGGAAAAATGATGGACCTCGCCTGTAAAAATGCCCAATCACATATGCTCCTCGGTCACCCAAACCATCCCCTTTTTACCACCGAGCCTTCTTCTGTATACCCAGACTTTCATTTGGAGCCAATTCCCAATTATTATTGAGTATATCCTATTTTTTTTTAATCCACATAGACTTAATTTAGCAAATGTGACCATTTCTGTTTATTTATTTTTTCATTTATTTACCGGCATTTATACCCTCATAAGCGCCTCTCAATTCCTAACTGAGGGGTACCAAAGAGTTTTAATCTGCTCATTATACAGCAAAACTACTTTTCCTAAACCACATAAATACCCTTTAGCATGTAAGGCCTCCTCATTTCATTCACTCACTCAAATTTTCTTTAATGTCTCTCAAATCCTACCTAAAGCGTCCTTGGCCATTCTCTAACCTCATTAACCCCCTACAAGACATTGGTAACCTAACTTCCTTTTTGCTTCTCCACAAAGCTATGGTGGCCCCTCAAGAGTGTCTTACTTCACTATCTTCGTAGCTCAGAGCTGCTGTCACACAAACACACAGACTTCTTATTTTCTAGGAAATTACCTTTCTCTATATCATTTGAACTCTTAAGATTGACCTCTTCATTTCAGTTTTTCTGATTACTCCATTAATGTCTATTGATATGTCCCCAAATGTTCTTTATTTCGAGTCCAAACCTAATAATTACCCAGGACAATCTCTTAGCTTAGGTCACTCAGGCTTGCTTTAACATGTGAGATTTCATCTTTTTTGTTTAGTCAATCAGATCCCTTTCCCAAGGGTCCTTCATTTGGAGTCCATGCCTGATCGTTATTCAGGACAATCTTTTGCCTTAAACCAGAACAACACCTGTTTTTTCTTCAGAATGCTGGGGTCCCCCCCCCGCACATAACCCCCCAGAATGCCCGTAATCCTCACTTTCACTACGAGCCAGTGGCCGGAAAGGAGTCCTGTAATTGGCCACCGGGTGGTCACGTGGGCCATGGTTGCATCCATGTTGCTGGCCACTGGAACAACCTGCCACCTTTACCACCCACCGGCCAATTGCACTGGCTCGTAGTGAAGTTAATGGGTGTTGGCCTGGCTAAGTTACCTAATTTACTTTGAAATGTGCATATTTTCCAGTAAAACCCCTTCCCTAAAGACTCCTTCTATCACCTGAGTCCTCCCCTTTTCATTCTGTCATTTAGGTTCCCTCTTTAGTGCCTCTCAACCCCTATACTTCATGGTCTTTTATTTTAACCCTAGCCCAGACCTGGTAACCCACCATGCCCTGAATAACAACACACAATGTCAAAGCCAGGGACCCTGACTGGGGCCATCCACAGCCCTGATGGAGAAATTGTATATTTATAATTTTAAGTATAGGTGAATTTGTTTATAGGTGAATGTCATTTCAACAGGCATTCTTTAGATAAACAACACAACTAGCATGAGCTTACACTGAAAATATTTAGAAAATGTATATTTTTCTTTGAGGTTCATGTCAAGGATTAGGCAATGTTTCACAATGATACAGCATCTTCAGACTGGAGCATTTATAACAACACATTACCACCTGTGATTTACCCCTATCCTATAATGGGGCCTACACTGCATTGTCATAACTTGGAATTAGTTTAATGTTAAGTTACTTCTTTTCCTTATTGTATACTTGCTTAATATTTTACACAATTCTGTATTTTGATCGCATTTCCTTATCTGTATTCTATTCTTATTATTCTATAAAGTAATTTTGTTTACACTAACCACTCATTGTACATATCATCATGTTTCACAACCTCATTGAACTCATATATATGAAAATATAACCCTGAACGTTCTTTACAATAAAACAATTACTACAATCAGAATCTCATTGAGAGCATTGCAGAAGACTTTAGATGACAGCTGAAAAGAACATTGACAATAGAATAAACACCTACAAACATCCGAAAACTGAAACGTAGACACATTAGTTGGAATGCGGTATATTCTAAAAATAAAAAAAGTATATTTTTTAATGTATTCAGTAAAGATACTAAACTGTAAAGGGGGGGGGGAGTCCCACCTTTCCTCCCCAAACTATACCACAAAAAGTGGCACTACCACTTATGTAAAGAATATATGAAATTTTATTGACGAGTCAATTCACAGAAACATAGATGCACTTCTTTTAAAAGCACTCTAAAAAACATATAAACATAGACAAAGCCATATGTGGTTGTGTTCAATAAAGATACTGTTACCTCCACCAATGACAGCTAAAGACTAATCATCACCTTTGCCACCATCTTTAATCCTGTTTGTTTTCGCCAACTGATATTGGTGCACGGATGTCTGATGGTAATACAAATGCAAAAATAAATTGATGAATTAATAAATGAATTAATAGATTATTCAATCCCTTCCCACTCCCACCCAGTACCTGGGCAAGTTTGGGCTTAGCGGAGGCCCGTTTTGAAATAAAATGCTTTTTTTCACCACCGTAGGCACATCCTCCAAGTTAATTTGAGATATCCAATTGGCTGACCCTAAACTTTCCAGGCGATGTTACAAGCTCGATGCCCACATCCCTGGCTTCCATCTAGTCTGGGGTGTGCTCCTGTCCACAACCTATATGAATGGACACTGAGGCATGTCTCAGGTAATTTGAAGTAATCAAACTTTAAATGCTTCTATATAATCAAAAATAGTTCACTTTACCACTGAGCAAATTATGATATCATCCATCTTTAACATTAACCTGAGAAGCCAACAATGCAAACAGATAGAGAACCTTTGGCAAAGACTGCGTCCCTCGCATTAAGAGCTTTTGACATCTGAAGTGTCACTGGTTTTATACCCTTTGTCTGCATCACTGGCTGGAAATTGGCAGTTATTCATCAGTAAAGATGGCAACGGGTTAAAGTAACTAAGCCAGATGTCTCTACACAACAGGATATGAATGACATAACAGGATGTAGTCCAAAGCAATGCAAACTGATATTGTTTTGCACAAACTCGTGTGATGGGTGAACTAGAGGCTACAAAAGGCTCAGCCATTTTGTATGCTATGATGGCTCTGAACAGCCTGGATAATGCATTGCCAATTTAGAATGCCAATCCACTGTTAACCCCAAGAAAATGCCTGAAATAAAAAAAAAAAAAAATACCTTTACAGGCATGTCCTGACAGCATGTCCTGACAGCAAACCAAAGTTGGCTGCTTTGGCTCATCCTTGAATGGATGAGTTTGCAGACGGTATTTTTGGCATGTTTGAGAAGTTTCAAGTGGACTGTAAAAGTTTTAGGCAGGTGTAAGAAAATGCTGAAAAGTAAGAAGGCTAAAAAAAGTGGTCATTCCCTAAAACCCCTGCACAATTTTATATATGTATCCCACATGTATATGGTTGGAGTACAGGTATTGCAACTATGGCATTACCTACAGTTCAGCTGCACCAAGTCAGAGACAGGAGACAGGAACACTTCTTAAAAACAACTGTAGTTCTTTACTCCTCTTTTAGAGTAGGCTACTCTTGAAGCAGTGGTACAATTACAAGGGCAACATACACAGTCAGGGTACATGGGTCCATTGTGGCGCCTCCTCCTTGCTGGCTGGGGATTGGCTGCTAGGGCTGCTGCTGCCGCCCTGGGCGCCGTCACCAGGGACATTTACAGATCACCATTTACCAGAAGCATGCAGAACACAAGGAGCATCAGGATCCCGTCTTTTACAACATATTTACGGTGAGTTTCTTTGTTTAAGCTTGTTGAAAAGGGCAGCATTCGAAACTCGTACAGGCGTTCACATTATGCTAATTTAATCCAGTCTGGGAAAACTGTCGACCCCGGGTGAGAACTCATTACATTTCCCTAAGTGCATTTCTGCTTCTACTCTCAGTAGCTGCCACATCATACCAACATTTCACTGACCTCGTCCATCTTGGTTTTGGGGAAAAATATAATGGAAACAACAATCTTTTCTAAGTTTGCAACGTTTGCAACAAGCAGCTGCCTTTTATTACAGATAAGTTTCCCAATTTGTTTACAGCCACAGGACAAAACAGCTTTAGCAGATTGGATGACACGATCTGTGACAACCCCTACTCTCTCTTCCTCTTTCCTAAAAAGTCAACTAGCCAGCTAACAAATTGCCATAAATAGGTTACTGATACTCCACCCACGGCCAAATACCATGACAAACACAGACATACACCACTAGTGCACAACACTTATTTTATTCTGAAGAAGTGGAGAAGCCAAAAGAAGAAGTGCAGG
The DNA here is from genome assembly GCA_027917425.1 of Gastrophryne carolinensis. NCBI lineage: Eukaryota > Metazoa > Chordata > Amphibia > Anura > Microhylidae > Gastrophryne > Gastrophryne carolinensis. The sequence continues at coordinate 174,405,781 of CM051242.1, forward strand.
GTAGATCAGTGGGTGCGCTTGATAGGCATGAGGCCACATCTAGGCAGCGGGAAGCTGAATGAAAGCTGTCAGCTCCACTTGTCTTATTGGGTCCACAGTGGAGGAGGACAATGAAGAAGAATAGAAAGACGATGAGTCGCTTGACTTAACATGGGGGTCAGGAAATTGAACACCAGTATAGCAGTGAGGCTGAGGAGTTGAATGCTAAGCAGTACCCTCTTAGGATGAAAAGTATGTTTTCTTCAGTCCAAGGGCCTCAATGCAATGGAATCTTTTTGCAGGGACACCCCAGGGCTGCTCTGTTATTAGGAAAGCATAGGTCTGGTCATTTTAGTCACATCACGGAATAACATGTTAGTGGTAACTAGTGACTAGTGATTAGTTCTTCAGCCAGAAGTCCATGTTTGAGTTCGGCAGCCCATCAACCAGCTTTTAGCCCATAATGGCCAGTGAGGAGTGCGCTTCAAACTTTAACACAAGCACAGCACATAAGAAGTGACTGTACACTTACCTGAGCCAGTGATTTGGGCCCACGATTTTTCATCTTGCACAATGATGGCCGGAGCTACAATAAAATGGCGGCCTGGGTAAGGACACTGGCAGTTGGGAGTAACAGATCCTTCCTATGTGCTGCACTAGGTTAAAGGGCACCCCTCACTCATTGCCACCACCCGCCCGTCACCATAATGTTTTTATTTTTCTTAACAGCCCTGGTCCAATTCAAGCAGATGCTGCTTGACAGGTGGGTCTCCGACTGCCACCCCACTCCTCACCCACCCACCGGTTGCCGCTTAAATGTAAATTTGGGCCATTTTTGGGTCCCAAAGTTTTGGTTCCCATTGATTTCAATGTAATTCTGGTTCGGTTTGGGTATGGGTCAAGTTAGGGTTACCCAAACCGAAACTTGTTGAACCCCAACTTCTATGGGTTTCCTCAGCAACTGTGGCAACACATCCCCACGGAGGTTGTGGTTTGGGCACTCACATATCTCTTTCTCTCTTAGAGAGATGTAGTAGAAGGGTGGCTGAGAAGGAGGAGACCACAAAGAAAGAAAACAGACTGCTGAATCATTCAGGATACACAATCTTCAAACCATACATCACAACCCCCAGCTGTGGATGTGATAAGCAACCAGGGGGCACTGTGGTAAGGCCAGGTCTTGAGGTACCTGGGGGGTTAGGGTGAGCATGTTACAGCACATGAATCCTTTTATGTGGCTGTGTTTAGAAAAGGGCCCCTTACATAAGCCACATCAAAGACACAGACTGGATATCTACCCTATTTGATCTTGGAGTTATTTGACTGCTTTTTTTGTGCTTTCCCGAGACAGGGATACAACCCAAAATGGACTTTCCCTTTAAAAAGTTAACGGAGATGCAGAAGAAGTTCACGGAGAGAGTCAGAAACTCACCTTTCCTCGAGCCAAAGCCAAGCTCTGAATTGCTGGATGCATCTAGGAAAACCCCACTGCAATCTGGGACTTGTGGTGCCTCAGGACTTAGACTCTGCTCGGTGGCTATGTCTCCCTGGCTGAACTAAGCTGACATATTCGCTTTGTGACTATTGGAACTGTAAAGTTAACAGGACTGGCGTGATTTTTACCTTGGTTGTTACTTACTTGCTGCTATAAGCTATTTCAACCCCATAGGTCATTGGTAAGTCACATAGCTCATTGAGGCAACTAGGGTCCCTAGGTAGTGGCCTGGGTGTCACGCTATGAAAGGTGCCATGATTGTGGAGACGAAGAGACCAAATCACCTCTTAACTGGGAAGCCTGGAATCTAAAGGCCAACCTTGTCTTCTCAAGGCTTCTCCCACAAGGGAGGATGGACTGGGATGTAGATGACCAAAAAGGGGGTTTTGCCAAATCTGTGGGTAAAAGCATACCTCCCAACTTTTGATAATAGAAAAGAGGGACATGTGTGGAACTTTGGAACATTTTTCCAATTAAGCCACACCCCCAGCGACGTCCTTACTTAAAAGGAACAACACCACCTAAGAATTACACTCTCCGGGGTGCTCTCAGATGGGGCATCCTTATTTAGTCATATATACATCATACATCCTTTATTCAGTCAATATGGATCTCTCCGTGTGAAGTGTTCTAAAGGGAGGCTGGCAGCTTCCCAGATGAGTAGCTCTCAAATATTTGTCTGCATTGCATGTCCCAATGTTGGGGACCCAAAATTAAGAGTAGGGACCACACTAAACACAGAGTGCCTTGTCGGGGCAGTGTGGCTTCCACATGTATCTGCAGATATATGCAACCAAATCTCTTTCTTTCCACACAGCTAGACATGTTTGTTGCTTGATATTTAGATGATGAGAGGGTTAAACTGGGCGGTAAATTAGTTCCCAGGCCCTGAATAGTAATAAAAATTTTGTATAAATAATAGTGATTGAGCTACTCTCACCCCCCTTTATTCATCCTTATTTAGTTTGTCCCATCTAAAAGACTCCAGGGCTGCCTGATTAGCTGACATTCGGAATGCTCCACTGTGTAACCCCCGCCCCAGATTACCCATAAACCCCTTACCTTTCTGCCGGTTCCTTGCCATGATCATGGGCCGCGGTTACATCCCTGGAATGCTGAAGTGCTCTTTCACCCAGTCATTTAGATAGGCTAGGTGCAGAAGCACATGCATACTTTGCATGGAAACCAGGGATCAGGGATGCAGCTGCCCCTGCTCCCAATGCTGATGCCAGGCCAAAATAATGGCTTTATGCCATGCATTATTATGCTTAGCATAAACCGCAGATCGGACAGGAGCCTGCGCTTGCATTGTGGGAATGTTGGAAAGGTGAGTGGAGTGGGTGTTCTGGGGGGTTTCGCAAAGCGAGGCATCCCAAATTGGAATGCCCCTGTGTGTGAAACCTACAGGTCCGCCCTGTACTCAGCTTGACCCTGCAATCCTATGGCATATGCACTGAATTCTCAGCAATCAAAATTAGTTCCTGTGCATTTTAAAGCTTGCCAAAATCCACCCTGGAGTCTATGAGTGCTCCGATCAGCTTCTCCAACCGCAAGAAGCTGGTTGGACGAACGGCTGTGCCTGCACTGTGGGCTCGAGGAGAGGTGAGTTTCTCAGGTGTTCAAGGAGATTTCACACAGCGGGACACCCCAAACCGGGGCGCCCCAAAGGGAAGGGCCAAAACTATAAAATATTATATATATTAAAAGAATGAATTGCTGGGTGCTTCCCGCTGGCCCCTCCCTCCAGCTGCCTGGTGAAAGTGTGTTTAGGGGATGGAGGGAGGCAAGGAATGTTGCTGGAGGCCTGCATGTGTGCTGTGGGATCAACAATCTGCTTCCCAAGAACAGGCAGAGTGGAGGCCAATGTACTTACCGGGAAGTGATTGTGCAGCATGTAACAGCTGCAGCCGCAGCACAGCGAGGATAGCCAGTGACCACAGCGCGGGGGGATACTAATGTGACCCAACCAGATTACCTGCAGGTCAGTAGGCAGCAATGCCTCTTCCCGGGAGTGGGTGTGTGGAGAGAGCACAGATGACCCCCCCGCAGCAGCGGCCACTGCAGAGACTCTCCTTCCTCCAGCAGGCTACACACACACATTACATTTTGCCAATCAGGTGGCATGACATACATAAGAGGTACCACTTTCAGGCAGCACACCTGAGCCAGCATGGGGTGAGCAGGCAGGCAGGGGGCACTGGGCAGGCTCCCAGCCAGGTAGAAAGAAGAAAGATCAAGCTTACTGTGGATCAGCATAGAAATTGCTTGTCTCTTTCCTGTGCCGCTACTGTGGGTGGGCGCACTGTTTCCTGTCCCCGGGTGGGTAGCTGTCTACAGTCTGATCTAGATGATACCAGGGTTCACCCATTCCAGGCAGTGCTAAGACTGCGGAGCAGTTGTGGAGGGATGGCTGGCCTGTCAAGCTGGTTAAGAGTAGGAGAATTCTGCTCTCCTCTGCTTCTCCCTCGACGTGCATGTCTCCTGCACCCATTCCAGCGCCATGTTTTGGTAGCTAAAAAGCAGTATCAAATAGAATGGCGTCGCCCCGGGGGCGGCACACTGATCCACCCACTGGACCACCAATGATCTAATGAAAGAAAGAATAAAAAACAGCACCGCCCGGGGAAGACTTGTGTGCACTTAACTGCACACCTGGGGCCAGCACCAGTGACATGGCATCACAGGACATCGATTACCAGCTCAGGACAATGGGACTTGTGCCCCAAAGCGGGACTGTCCCATGATAATTGTGACACTTAGGGGGTATGGTAAAAGACAGACCAGAGCTGGAACTCGAGGAAGTTCAGGCAACACGTAATTGAGAAGCAAGCTGAGGTTGAGGGCAGGCATATCAGGATGGAAGTTTAGAAACATGCTGAGGTCAAGGGCAGGCAGATCAGGATAGACGTTGAGAAGCAGGCTGAGGCTGAGGGTAGACAGATCAGGATGAAAGTTGAGAAGCAGGCTGAGGTTGAGGGCAGCAGATCAGGATGGAAATTTAGAAGCAGGCTGAGGCCAAGGGCAGACAGATCAGGATGGAAGTTGAGAAGCAGACTGAGGTTGAGGGCAGACAGATCAGGATGGAAGTTGAGAAGCAGGCTGAGGTTGAGGGCAACAGATCAGGATGGAAGTTGAAAAGCAGGCTGAGGTTGAGGGCAGGGAGATCAGGATGGAAGCTGAGAAGCAGGCTGTGGTTGAGGGCAGGCAGATCATAATGGAAGTTGAGAAGCAGGCTGAGGTCAAGGGTAGGCAGATCAGGATGGAAGTTGAGAATCAGGCTGAGGTTGAGGGCAGACAGATCAGGATGGAAGTTGAGAATCAGGCTGAGGTTGAGGGCAGACAGATCAGGATGGAAGTTGAGAAGCAGGCTGAGGTTGAGGGCAGACAGATCAGGATGGAAGTTGAGAAGCAGGCTGAGATTGAGGACAGTGAGATCAGGATGGAAGTTTAGAAGCAGGCTAAAGGCAAGGGCAGACAGATCAGGATGGAAGTTAAGAAGCAAGCTGAGGTTGATGTCAGGCAGATCAGGATGGAAGTTGAGAAGCAGGCTGAAGTTGAGGGTGTCACGATCAACTCACCTGGGCAGCAGTCCTGCGCTGTCTCGAGGAGGCTGGCCGGAACGCATCCTGCCCGGCTGCCGCTCCGAGCATCTGCTCGGCCGCCGCCGAGCACGGCTGCCTCATCCTTTCACCCCCACATCCCCGGTGTCTCAGGACGCGCGCGAGCACGTTCCTTGTATAGGCTCCAGTGAAGGGCCAATGAGCCCTGTGTGTGTGAGGTGAGCCCTGAGTTAGGGTCAATAGCCCAAGGTTGTTCTGGGCGGAACGCCCTGGAGTTTGAATGGGGCAATCAGCCCTAGTGTCCTAGGCTACACCAATCATGTCCCCCCAATCATGTCAGCCACTTCCTATAAAGGTGGTTCCCTCACATTTGCTCCTTGCCCGTGATAGCGTGCTGCTGGGTGTGATAATCGCCATTGAACTTCCCGTTGTTGATCTTGCTGTGTATGACCATCCCGTGATTGCTGCCTGGACCGACCTTTGCCTGTTTCTGACTACGATTTTGCCTGCTCCCTTGTACTGCGTACCCGTGACCTCCCGGCTTGACCCTTGGCTCCACTTTGACTACTCTTCCGTCTCTTCCTTGGTGCCGCGCTTGATTGGACTGATCTCTCATGTATGACCCCTGCTTGCCCGACCTTGCCCAGTCTCGTTCCTGGTTCATCCGCAAGTTAGTCTGCATCCTTTGTGCTACCAAATCCTGGGGGCAACCGTGCATGGTGAGGCGTATAAAGCGTTCCGGCAGACGGGGGCTTGACTATAGGTGAAGCTAGCAGCGGAGATTGGGGGTTGCGGACTTACTCAGAAGGTCCCACGGGACCTGACAGAGGGCAGGCAGATCAGGATGCAAGTTGAGAAGCAGGCTGAGGTTGAGGGCAGGGAGATCAGGATGTAAGTTTAGAAGCAGGCTGAGGTCAAGGGCAGACAGATCAGGATGGAACTTGAGAAGCAGGCTGAGGTTGATGTCAGGCAGATCAGGATGGAATTTGAGAAGCAGGCTGAGGTTGAGGGCAGGCAGATCAGGATGGAAGTAGAGAAGCAGGCTGATGTTGAGGGCAGACAGATCAGGATGGAAGTTTAGAAGCAGGCTGAGGTCAAGGGCAGACAGATCAGGATGGAAGTTGAGAAGCAGGCTGAGGTTGATGTCAGGCAGATCAGGATGGAAGTTGAGAAGCAGGCTGAGGTGGACAGCAGGCAGATCAGGATGGAAGTAGAGAAGCAGGCTGAGGTTGAGGGCAGGCAGATCAGAATCAAAGTTGAAGAACAAGCTGGGCTGTACACAGGAAGGGTTGAAAGGAACTCATGGAGGAGGGAACAGAGCAGAAATGACCAACTGCTACAGGCGTCCAGAGTTCAGCAAAGGGGCTTGAGCATGTACACAAGCACAACCAGATTAGAGTACACACATATGCGCATGCCTACATAAAGGCATGCCAAAAAAAACCCCATCAAGAATCATATTGGAGTGGTGTGCAAGTGCATGCTTAATGGAAAACTCCTTTTTTTGTAAGGTTTTGGTGTTCTGCCTTATTGTTTTCTTCTTATGGGATATAAAAAAACATTTGTGTTAGGATTGTGCCCCCTTATCTGTGATTTACTTAACATCATGCTGTTTCCAAGTTTCTTATATTTCTGTCGTCCTAAAGTACAAGCGGCTTTGCTGGTCTTGAGTAGAACTACTGACTAAAGGTCCCAGTATTCCTCCACTGTAACAGGTGAGCTGATCAGCAGATTTGGCTAAACCACACCGCAGTTATTAACTCCCCATCTGTGAACCCTGCCAGTATCCATTTAGCTACACACGACCCTCTTATCTACAGAGTTTGAATTAAAGCACATGGGGTTAAAGCTGTGATCTGTGCCTCAATCAGATGTTTAGCAAGCCAGAGTCAGGATAGTCTAAGAGACCACATTGGTGTATGTTGCTAATATAAACACATTGTTGCTACAGAATTCTGCTTTCTCTTATAACACAGGGTAGCAATCCAAAAAAGGAAAAAAAAAAAAAATAGATGCGTTGATGATGTCATTTTGGCACACAATAATGGACACTTTTGAAAATGCCATCGAAGGTGGAATTTCACTTTAAGCATGTTGGGGCGCATTTGCAAAAGTGCAGGGGACTTGAGAGCCCTTTGTTGGCAAGAGGAAAAATGCACCTGAATGTGTTACACTGGGTAGGAGATATAGGTCTGCCATACTGTGTGACCCAAATAGAAGTATAAGGTGATATCTTGGACATTGATAACAACGCTAAAAAAAAAAATTGTATTGTTAAAGTCTTAATAATCATCTTAAAATAAAGATAGTGTGGTAAGGTGTATGGAAAAGTAATAAATGGTGTCTATTTTTCCCGTGCGATGCTCTATCAGGCAAGATCCATGATGTAATTCAAAATACAATGCTATATAATATACAGCGTGACTCCGCGTGGTGGAAGTAATGATTGGATATTTAGATCCTCAGATTCCACAATAAAGGATGACAATCACCACAAGTGCTCACAATTCACTGTGTGTCCCAGCACCAGGTTTTTAAATGCACGTACCAGAAACACTCTTGTGATAAAGCATTAAACTTTCCAACATTAAATATCTCCTCAATTGTTGTTATAAATATCAAGATTCTCCTTCAAGTCTCCATTAGTTTGTTTGGGGATCATGAAATATGAATAGGGAAAAACCAGAAAAAACACATAGCGTGATACTGCTTTAAGCTTGCATCAACGGGTTTGAATGCTATAGGCCTATGAGAAAGTCCTGGAGACGAAACGCGTTGGGCATGGCCTCACCACATACGTCAGACGTCCTATTGAATCAGCTGTGCGCGCTGGACCTTAGCCTCGTTACCCACGGCCGGGGTAACATAGCATTCAAACCCGTTGATGCAAGCTTGATTGAGGGGATTGTGTAAGGCAACGCTCTTCTCCCATAGTTTAAGGAAAGTGCCTGATGTGGATACGTGCGCATTTTATCTTCATGCTGGTAAGCGCAATAAAGTTGCGGTTTTAAATCTTAAAGCAGTATCACGCTATGTGTTTTTCCCTATTCATATTTCATGATCCCCAAACAAACTAATGGAGACTTGAAGGAGAATCTTGATATTTATAACAACAATTGAGGAGATATTTAATGTTGGAAAGTTTAATGCTTTATCACAAGAGTGTTTCTGGTACGTGCATTTAAAAACCTGGTGCTGGGACACACAGTGAATTGTGAGCACTTGTGGTGATTGTCATCCTTTATTGTGGAATCTGAGGATCTAAATATCCAATCATTACTTCCACCACGCGGAGTCGCGCTGTATATTATATAGCATTGTATTTTGAATTACTGAATGGACTGATCTGACACGGTCTATGGACTCCTGCGGCTTTTTGAATGTTAATTAATGTGTTTTATGCTGGTATAATAATTGTCTAATTACAAGTGCGGCTATATCAGTTTATGAAAGTAGTACAATTCCCAGCCTACATTTATTCATTACTGAGATTGTTTGTTTTGTGTTAAGATCCATGATGGGTTTTCAGGATCCAGTCCACATTCCCCAGTCCTCTACAGGTTTGTTCCCTGATCCCAGGCCTTGCACAGGTGATGAGGCTGATTGCAGGGGAAGCCTAAATAAAAGGAGCCGCTGAGCCTGTCAGTTGGCTGTTGACCGGCCTGGAGGAAGGAGCCCAGGCCGTACTGCTCAATGTGAATGAGAGAACTGGATTAAAGCCGAAGGACTTTGCTTCTGTCACCCCAAACTTGGACTTGTGGGGATTACCAGCGTGGGCTTGTGTGCCCTGAAAGTGGACCTTGTCCAACAAGGACTTTTCCAGCTTGCTGCATTTTCTTACCCTGGACTTTGCTAAGAACCAGTGAGGTAACCGCTTATACTGCGTTTTGTGCTGCAACCATCTCTGATGTTAAGAGATGCTTAGTCTGTGGAATTATTATTTTCAATAAATTACGCTTGATTTGAAGAAGAACTGTCGTCCGAGTCACTGCTGTTCGACACAGATCCTGACAATAGATAGAAGGTACAATACATGCATACTAATGCATATATTCAGTTGTAACAATTGTGAAATACACTAGGCTTTTCAGCTGTTACATGCAGGCTGTCTAACGTGCGTTTCATCAGCAGGGATTCGTCATCAGAAATTGTAGTCCTTAGTAAGGGCATCCTATACTCGTGATGACTTTAGGGGTCTGCAGTCCAAATTGAAAGCTAGCTATGGGCATATTCAATATACGTAGGCCAAATGAGTGCTTTATTTTCATGCAACACTAACAATGTTCTCATATACCTCAGCTGATCTCAACAGAAAGTCAGCAGATATCTCAACAAACACTCTAAAACACAAACTCCCAGTCAGGTCGGTAAATATTGGTATTGGATAAAGTTACTAAAGCTCATCTACAATATATTCAGAAAGATGGACTCTATAGACTTGATTTTTGCCACAGTCATTCTTCTCATTGCAGTCCTGCAGAGGTCGGGTTCCAGGCTAAATTTTAGGTTGAGTGATGGGCCTAGATTAGAGGGTTAGTTTAAAAAAAAATAATTTAGAAGTCACTGAAATTACCTTATATTATCTTAAAGTGACTCCAAGTGACTCCAATCTCATTGGCAATTATTAGCCAGCAGGCAGCTGACCTAATGCCTATCCCATGTGCCTCTCCCCCATTTCCTGCAGTGCAGGGTATAAACAATAGCAGGGCTCCAAAGTTTGCCTTTTTTCAAATGTATTCCTCTTGGACCTTTCAAAAAAGTGGTCCTACAGCCACTCTGTCACTTGCTGCTCTCAGTGTGAGTGAGCAAGGCAAGTCAAAGTGGTCCTATCTCTGACCACAGCAAAGTGTGTTCAGGACTCATAAAGCTGATGACATATCCTTACCAGCTCAGCCACGAACCCCAAAGCTGAAGCAAACATATTGGTTTCACCTAAAATACATGCAATTTGCAGATTTGAAGGTGCTTTAAAATGGCTTATTTACTGGCCCCAAGGGTGTGTGTCTGGGCAGGGATTTAAAGAGCCTTGTGTGGCAAGCTCACCATCTCAGCTGGTGCTTCTGGGCCCCCACCATAAGGGCACAGTATCCATAAGTTCATCCAGGGGGTCTGAATGGAAAAGCAGGCAAGGTAAAAAGTCCAGTGATAAAGTAGGAGAAGTCCCCTGGGTGAGATGAGGTCACCCGCGACAATTGCAGCCCATCCCGATCATACCTAGCGTGGGCGGTAGTATATACCATCCACTACCTAGGATGACGCACATATCCTTTGCCACATGGGCATTTTATTAAGTAGACAACGTTTCTCGTGGAGCAATTGGCAAGATTACGTATTGAATAGCCCATGTGGCAAAGGATATGTGGGGAAGACTAAGAGGAAAGTACATTGCAGGATCAGTGAACACCGGTCCGATATTAGATCGGGCAGACTAGAATCTCCCATTGCCTGGCATTTCCTACAGGAAGGACATTTAATTAACCAACTGAGGTTTCTGGTCATAGAGGTAGTAGCGCCCCCAAAACGGGGAGGCGACCCCGATAAACAGTTACTCCAGCGGGAGCTCTACTGGATTCACCAGTTGGGTACCAAAAGCCCCTTTGGTCTCAATGAGGATATGGACTTCTCGGTATTCTATTAATAGGTATTATAGTCCTAATGTACACCATATGCTTGTTTCCTTATTCCACTGTGCATACCCCTTTTGGCCCAGTTGTCTACCTTTCTAGCTTTATCACCCATGTTACCCTTTAAGGTACAGCCTCTATTACCTATTTCTTGAGTATTGAACGATGATGATTACTTAGGTATTTACCAGTGGTATTATTTTTATTTTTCACTTTCACTTACACGTTTTTAATTTTTATTCTTTCAGTATTAGAAGGCTGCGTTTAGCCTCCGGCGAAAACCTCCAGCGATGTGCCTCTACAGTATCTCTATACATCACCTGTCCAGCGTTCCACTTTAAGCCTCCTCGTATGTCCTGCGGTCCGGCGCACACTCCGCAATATGTCTCCTCACTATCTGGACTCCGGAAATGACGTTTTTCCATACTTCCGCCTGTACAGCGGTCGCCCCGTTGGGCGCCGCCATCTTTTTGGTTCCCCGGATATGACGTCGTGCATCTGAATAGCAAAGGAAAGAAAAAAACGCACCAGCTAGCGTCAAAGTACCTAGTAGTAACTTGTGGCCCAGATGAAGTAACGGGAGGTCCGTTACGAAACGTGTTGGCTGGCTGGGATGGGGTGAGGCGCTCGGCGCATGTCTGCCTGGTGAAGTACACATAGCACATGTTATGATTTATTGCACTGTTTTTCTATGTCTTTTCCCCCTCGGTGTCTCCTTTAGGGTAGAGTGATACTGATAGCACTGGATTGCACTTTACTGATGTATATTTGTATAAAATAGGATTGTATATAGGATAGTTTAGACACATTATATAAGCTGGTTGATATTGTATACTGATGTCTTTGAAGACAACATGGGGTTAATAATTGTATGTATATAGATGTATATAGGATAGTTTATGCACATTATATAAGTTGGTTGATATTGTATATTGATGTTTTTGAAGATAACACGGGGTTAATAATTGTATGTATATAGATGTACTAGGCATACATGTGTTCTTGTAGTCCTCCCCCTCATGAGATATGTGTTTTTTAATTGTTTTTAAACTTTTTTTGTATTGGATGAATAATAAATTGAATATATTTTGTTATAAGAGTATGTGGTGGTGCCAGTTGTTTGGTTAGGCATTGTTTTGGGGTCTTGTGGGATCCCATGCTCTGGAGACATCTGAATAGCAAGGCGGAAGTCACAGAGCCGCCATCTTGTCGTCTTCTACTGCAACCTAATAGCGCGGCGGCCATTTTTTTGTGGCCCGTGCCATCACTGATCATTTTAGAGACTGACCTTTGATACTGGGCACTTCTTATTAGCGACATTCTAACCCACCCCGTGCGTCATCTTAGGTAGTGGATGGTATATACTATCGCCCACGCTAGGTATGATCGGGATGGGCTGCAATTGTCGCGGGTGATGTCATCGGTGCGCGCCCAGATGGGCGTGTCCGCGGGCGTGATCCTCATTCGCTGGAGGCTAATTTCTTTGCACATGTAAACTCCCTAGGCTTGTTGCATAATACTGCTCCTCGTGAAGAAGGCTCATCTATATAGCGAAACGTCAGGATCTTTTACTATCCACCTGGTGCTGCAGCCACTCAGCCTGTTCATTCTTGTAAGTGTTCTCTGCTTCCATTTTACCTGCCATGGCATTAAAACAGGATGAAATGAGGGACTTCCATTGACTCTCACCCAGGGGACTTCTCCTACTTTATCACTGGACTTTTTACGTTGCCTGCTTTTCCATTCAGACCCCCTGGATGAACTTATGTGCCCTTATAGTGCAGATTGCAGCATTAATAAATTAACCATTTTAAGCGGTTATACTCTGCATGTCTCTTTTCTGATATTGTTATGCTTTGTATATACACCTATTGATGTCACTATTTGTCATTTCACAGCATTAAAAATTTTTTCCCTTTTAAATGCATTTTTGCGTTCCAAGTGTGTTCAATCTTCCACTCCAGCCTAGTGTATACAGTTTGGGTCCGCAGTGAGTGGGCGGGCCTTGGAATTTTGGAACCCCGATCTATCTTTCTTTATTACTCTTGTAAGTGTGCTACGACCTTTAACTAATTGTGCTTATGGGCCCCCAGCCTATGGTGGTATGCTAAGGCCTTAGCTGGCACCGGGAACAAAGAGGTGGGGAAATTGTTCTCCTCTGTTAGGAAATATATGAAGGGGATACACCCTCAAACAATTACCAAGATGCAGGAATAAACAGGACCAACAGCCTGGCACAGTTGGAAAAGAAAGGTAGCAGCTATTTTGGAGCTTCCTCTCCCATAATCTCAGCCATGCTGCTGCCTGGATTCAACTGAAAATGCACAGTAACAAGAAACTCAGCAGTACTTTCTGTTTGCAGGTGGCCTGCAAATGCATGAGCCACCATTTTGTTTCTAAAATTTACTACAGCAGAAGTTAGAAAAAGGTAAAATAATTTGTATGTGCCGCATAACTGTCCTGGGGCGGGATACATATGAGCACTGTTTGCTGTGTTGGTCTGGTATAAAGTGGACCAAAATCCAAGATTTTGACTATACTGGGTTTTGGTCTTTGCCTCCCAGGTTGCCCGATCTCAATCACCCTTTCTCGATCCTATGACGCATGTGTAGCCTCTTGTCCAGTCAGCGCGCTTGGATCAGCTCCCACCCCTTCTTCCTAGAGCTCTTCTAAGGCAAGCGAATCCGAGTTCGCTGGCGGCCACATCCCCCCCTCTACCCTTTACCAGTAAGTGTGCCTGCACTGGCCATGTGCCATTAGTACAGGAACAAAGGTAAGTTTGGGGTTTGACACAGCAGGGCATCACAAATCTGGATGCTCACTGGGGGAGCGAGTATGCCTGCCCTGGATGCTCCAGGGTGGATTTTGGTCCATTTTAAGCCATTTCTGTCCGTTGGTCTGCTTTAAATCCACATGAATGCAAAAACCGTGAGACTTTGGCAGGGACAGCCTTGGATACTGTGAAAAACTGCAGGATAGTGCGATCGAGGCTCCAATAAACTGCTTCCAATCTTCTTCAGATTCGAATGAACTCACCTCTTCAAATCAAACAGACTGAACAAGAGATGAGCAGGCAGCATTCCCCACATCCTGGGACCCAACAGTAGTCCATAGCGCGACCTTCATTAGGTTTACATGATGCTTTACCCAGGATTCATCAAAACAGTCCCCGGGTTCCAACTGACGCACTTTGAAAAACAAACACACAAAACATACATACATAACAAAGAACAGCTATTCGTCCAGAATAAAATTGAACAATTTCCCACAAAATTGGAGAAAAGCATCAAAGAGGTCAGTTAGATATTTAAAGTTTCTCATCCCAGGGACCTCTCCATTTGGGATAGCCCTCTGTGTGAAATCCCCAGCTCACCTGGTCTACTTACTTCTTCTGAGATCTTACGGTGCATGTATGGGCTCCCTCCAGTGTACAATGCTGTGCATATTAATGAGGTCACAGTGTTTTGCTTGGGTGTAATTTTGCTAAAATTAGTATATTTGCAGCGCTGTATGAGGAAACTTAAAAGCTCAAATATAAGTATATCTCTAAAATGACACCACATTGTCTAATTAGTTTGTTTGTCAGTAACTCAAAGGAAATGCTAAATTATGTACTTCAAAAAGTTATTTTTATACCTTGCTTGCAAAAAAATTGTACAAAAATAAAAAAAGCTACAAGCACTGTTACAAACTCAGAAAGCCTCAAAACGGGCAAAAGCGAAACATGTATTAAAACGGATTACTCATCTGTTTAATCTGGTCCAGACAGAGATCTGCAGGCCTCATCTATTCTCGAAACAAAATGGCTGCTGTATTCAAGTACACAAAGCAGGTCTCTTTTTCCCAAAGCAAATCCAAAGTGTCCATCTTCATTCAAACTCTCAACTCTGTGTGTTTTCATCAGCTGCCCCAAGCAAATATATCTGTCTCTCACCAGCCTGCTGTTTTTCCCAGGCTGACCCCTTTGTTTAATTTGAAATAGTGCAGATGATCTCTGATTGGCCCAGACAAACTAAACCAGGTGATACTCGGATAAAACACAGGTGATTTTCTGTTGGCCACCTTAATTTGCAAATGAATGCACACATGAAACTAAGTTCATGCCAAAAGCTACCAAGCAAGTTTTCAGAACAAATGAAGGCCTCCAACTATACTGAATATTAATTATGGAATGAACCATGCTGGCTAAACAAAAGGGCTCAGCCTATATACAGTGCAATTTTGATTGTATAACATTTTTACAATTTCTTTGGGAGCAAAATATATGAAAATATCATAGCTTTACACACAGAATGCTGAATGAATGGAGAGCCGAAAGCGTTTCTTTGGCTAGGTAACCACATGGTCCATTCAGATTGTGCCCAACAGTCCACTACAGGCTGGATGATCGGGGATAAATGTAGCTTGAGCAAAGATCCGCAGCCGTAATTACTCATCAGTCTCTGGAAACTTAAAGCGGACCAATAGTCAAAAATGACTTGAACCAGACCAACACAGTGCTCATATGCATCCCTCCCCAGGGAAATTTAGATTGCTGCACATAAAAATTAATTTACTTTATTCTAACTCCTGCTGTAAAAATGGCATCTTATGCATTTGCAGGCCAGCAGTAAACAGGAAATGCTGGCCTGCAAAAGTGATGGGCTTCTGATTCATACTAAAGGTACATTTGATCCAGATCTCGCCAATTCAGTCTGGTTCAACCAATTCCAGATGCCGACATGATCCAAATCCAGTAATTCAGCATGACGCCACCAGTAACGACAGGTGGCATGCCACCCCCACTACATATGACCTGGTACAAGGAGCCCTTGGACCTCCTACTAGTTTACAAATTGTTAATAAAGTATACTAAAAAAAAAAAGAGCTCACCTCATTTTTTCCCTCCTGGCTTCCGCCGGGCAATGTCTTCTCTTCAGGTCCACTGTGCCCGGGGGTCCCGGTCTGGTCCGACTAGTGCTAGTAATAGGTCAGTAAGTGCCTATTGCAGCTGACACATCGGGGAAGGTACACAAGTAATCCCCATGTCTCTTCGTCCTACTAAGCTAATACCGGCCACCAGGAAGGGAAGCTTTTATATCACAGAGTAGGAGCCTTTGTGGAATCCCCCCATGTGACAATCTATGGCCCTGGAAGGTAGGTACATAGAGGAAGGTTGGTTTAAATGCTTCTTTCTGGTATTAGAATGACATGATGCTTAAGTGGGAGGAGAGAGTACCTGTTTCTCCCTTCAATACAGATGCAGACAGGATGGCTGCAATTACAACACAAGTGCAGTGGAGGAAGCCTCCAACTTGGCAGACCTGAAAAGAGCTTACCACTAGTGTTGAGAGAACCCAAGCCGCAAAGTTCGTACTAACTTGCCAGTTAGGGGTTCCAGAACCCGAACACGGACTTCAGCCAGAAGAATTCTACAAACGGCGCGGGAGCAAAGGTGAGCGTTAGTGTGTTGTTTTATTCTTTTGGGTTTAGAAATCCTTTAACTGCTGCCTTTCCTCGCCTCTTACCTAATCTGGCAGTATCAAGTACTTAAGCCATGGCAAAGGGCCAGGGAAACATTGACTTTCCTCCCCTTTTACCTAATCTGGAATTATCAAGTACTGTAGCCATGGGAAAGGGGCAAGGGAACCATTGCCTTTCCTCCCCTCTTACGTAATCTGGAATGATCAATTACTGAAGCCATGGGAAAGGCCCAGGGAACCATTGCCTTTCCTCCCCTTTTACCTAATCTGGAATTATCAAGTACTGTAGCCATAGGAAAGGGCCAGGAAACCATTGCCTTTCCTCCCCTCTTACATAATCTGGAATTATCCAGCACTGTAGCCATGGGAAAGGCCCAGGGAACCATTGCCTTTCTTCGCCTTTTACCTAATCTGGAATTATCAATTACTGTAGCCATGGGAAAGGCCCAGGGAACCATTGCCTTTCCTCCCCTCTTACCTAATCTGGAATTATCCAGTACTGTAGCCATGAGAAAGGCCCAGGGAACCATTGCCTTTCCTCCCCTCTTACCTAATCTGGAATTATCCAGTACTGTAGCCATGGGAGTGGGCCAGGGAACCATTGTCTTTCCTCCCCTCTTACGTAATCTGGAATTATCCAGTACTGTAGCCATGGGAGAGGACCAGGGAACCATTGTCTCAAGATTTCTTGTCAAGATTTGAAGGTAGTCTCTATTGATGGTGTATGTTTGTTATAAATGGGACATATTTTAAACTACTGCTTTTCTTGACAGAGCTCATATATGTGTGTTATCATTTAGTCTATTTATTCACATTAGTTCAGGAAACTTGCAGGGGGAAATCAAAGTTCCAAGTTTCATTATATAACGCTGTGTGTTCTTTATTGAGTTGTGTACAACAGGGGTCCCCAACCCCGGGCCGTGGCCCACTACCCGGCTGCAGAGTCGTGTCAGTTGGGCAGTGGCACCACAAACTGCATCAAGAGCTGGATGAAGTGAGGGAAGCGGGGTCTCACACCCCAGGAGCAGTGCAGTGCGGTGCAGTACAAGGCAGCACTGGAGCAGACATCGAGGCTCCAGACTCCGCTGCTGCACTGCCTTAACTAACAGATGCGTGTGCCTGGTGTCCAGTGCCTGGCGACTGCCTTCCTCCTTCCTGCCTCATCCCCCCTGTCCCATCCTATCCTCCCTCTCTGCTCCCCTTATTCACCCCCTCTCATCCACCAGCTGACTCTCAGCTCTGTGGTTCTGTATGAGGAGCTGGAGTGATGTGACTCCCTTCACTGCGCGCCAAACTGGCAGTGACTGAAAGCAGCGGGATCCGCTTTTAAAGTAGAACCACCCCAGGATTTTGACTATCCCGTGTTTTGTTCCTTCCAGCAATCCCAATTTGGGATGCCTCACTGTGTGAAACTCCCCAGATCACCCTGTTAACTAACCCCTTCCCAGTCCTATGGTGCATGAGCGGGCTCTCGCCTGGTCAGAGCCATTTTTCGAATGACATATGCACAGTAAATGGCTCTGATAGGACAAAAGCCTGTGCATGCACCATATAACCGAGAAGAGGTAAGTTAACAGGGCGATCGGGGGGGTTTCACATGGCAGAACATCCCAAATTGGGATGCCCCGGGTAAGGCCCTGCCCCCTATCCCAAACCCGCCCCCAACCCTACCCCCCCAAAACCCACGCCCACCCCCTAGTGGGCTTGGAACAATTGACTCCAATAAAAGTGGTCCCTGGTGCTAAAAAGTTTGGGGACTACTGCTGTATAACATTGTACAACCTTTAAAGTGTTTCATATGACATTGTTTAAAGAATATTCTTACAATAATTAGGCAAATGATTTTTTTACATTCCTTTTTTTTTCACTTTTAATGTGTTTTTCTCAGGGACGACTAATCAGATAAATGTATACGACACTTTAAGGTCACATGAGAAGAAAATCCATGCCAAAAACATTGGGGCCCGGTTGGTTTGATATTGATTGTAGTCATAGCACAATATTCCAATATGTTTTCATTTATTAGTTAGCGCTCAACTTTCGGTTTGTCTTCTTCACTGTTGAAATAAATAAATATCTGCTCAGCCGAATGGGTTTGCACTGCACTGCACTGTAAGCATGCCATGTTTATCTACTCACTGTACGTGTGCTGCACTTTATGGCACTTTATCCCTATAGCAGCACTCTCTCCCTAACTAATCGCACATCAACTTTCTCAATACTGACCCTTCCCTACAAGCAAACTTTAAGGGAGTTTTCACTTCTCAACCAGGGAACAAGGGCTAGACATCAGCAACCACACCATTGTGAGAGAGAAGACCAGCAGGGATGCACACTGGGAGGTAAAGTAAGTATGCTTCGATGTGACCTACAGATGTGGCAGAGGAATATGGAGATCATTAACACATTGCGGAAAGCAATGAGTCAACTTTGAGAAAATGATATTGTAACAACAGGTGCGTGGCAGAATTGACAGTGAAACACAGCAGGGGATTTCCCTTACAATGTAATAACAGTTATGTGCCTTATGCTTGCACATTAACAGCAAGACTCGGTCCTGTTTGTTACATTGTACAGTGTGAGTGAGAGAGGCAGCAGCACGAGTTGTATTAGGACCAATGATGCATAGCCTTTAGATCAGTGATACCAATCAGTGGTACCAGTACCAATAGTGCTACTCAAACACCCCTCTTGTGTCACTCAGGACTAGAGATGAGTGAACTTCTCAAAAATTCGATTGGGGCGATTCGCCGAATTTCTCAAAGAAATTCGGGTTCGTCCGAATCAAACTTTAGCGAATCGCTCATCTCTGGTGTGAGCGGGGAGGCCGGCTGCGATGTCAGTGGGCGGCGGAAGCCGGCTTCCGCCGTCCGCTGACAGCGCAGCCGGCCTCCCCGCTCCCACTATACAGCAAACACTTACCGGCATGGTGGGAGCGGGGAGGCCGGCTGCGCTGTCATCAGAGGACGCGTCATCAGAGGAAGCCGGCTTCCTCTGATGACGCGTCCTCTGATGACAGCTGACAGCGCAGCCGGCCTCCCCGCTCCCACTATACAGCAAACACTTACCGGCATGGTGGGAGCGGGGAGGCCGGCTGCGCTGTCATCAGAGGACGCGTCATCAGAGGAAGCCGGCTTCCTCTGATGACGCGTCCTCTGATGACAGCTGACAGCGCAGCCAGTCTCCCCGCTTCCACCATGCCGGCATTTTTTTTTTTTAATTTCAGGGAAAATTCGGTCAGCACGAACCACTAAAAATTCGGGTTCGTGCTGAATCGAATTTTCGTTAGAACCGATTCGCTCATCCCTACTCAGAACCATTAATACACTAGCAGGCTGTTTCATTACTAGCGCCAGGTGACAGCAGATGAGCGTCTTTACTGCGGCGCTAAAAGCGACCGCTAGTGGTTGCTCTGATCGGCCGTGAGTCGCTATTACAGAGCGCCTCAGTCACTGTAGTAACATTGCCGGCATTGATGAATTTGATATGTGAGTACACCAGTACAGCGCTATATGGGAGCGAACGGCAGCGACTGGTCAGTGTGAGCAACTCAAACCATATTCATCAAAAAAAAAGCCTCACACAGCGCCGGCGCTCAAAATTGGGTCTCTGTAGCCCAGAGCGCCAGAAGTTGTTTGTTTAAACATTTTTAAACACATATCCACTAGTAGCAAAGCAAAAACATATGTAATTACATTGTTATTACATTGCTACATTAACACTTTAATACCAGACCTGTAATGACAATTCTGCATAAAAATATAAAATATCAAAAAAGTTTTCAAAAATGACTTTTAATAGGCCAGGAGAGGTCACACAATTATTTTATATAAAAAAATAAATAAATAAATAAAAACCCTGTTTAAACAGAAGAAAAGTAACGTCCAATGAAATGTATGGGAGAGTGACAGGTAGCGACAGGTAATACCAGGTGCTCTGGAAGCCAGAGCGCCAGCGGTATACACTGAGCCATCTGTGATGATGAATCGGACGCTATATGGTGCTGTTAGAGTCGCTCACTGGAATCTCTTTGATAAATGTGGTATTGTGTGCGGCGGCCGGCGTTCACCTGACGCTGCCTGCCGCTACCTGTCGCTTACAAGGCACTACCTGTCGCTATCCCTTGATGAATAAACCCCTAAGTAAACTGGTTTTCTTACTGTTATGACCATCCCCATCATAAAAATGACCCAAATACCTTAATGTTATTGCCATCCTGGTAATGACCCAGCGGAACAAAACTCACCAGCTGCTTGCCTGCAATTTCGGCCTTGATGCCTTGGCTTCCACGGGGCTCGGATTCTCTTACCTTTCCCAGGTCCAACGGCGCATATGCGGGCTCTCGTCCAATGAGAGCCGCCCACTGTGCTTCGTAATTTGGTGAATGGCTCTCATTGTTTTAAATGGGGAGTGTGCGCTGCTGCATCCCTGGCGTCATCATTCAGATAGACTGGGGCAGGCTCCTCATTCAAGTCAAGGATAGCTATGTAAATACAACAGGTTCTCAATGGCTAAGCACCTGCGCATGAACCGTTGGACCAAGGAGAGGGGAGTTTTATTGGGCGAACTGGGGAATTTCATACAGCGAGGACCCCAGAATCGGGATGTCCCCAGGAAACGGAACAAAACCCGAGAAAGTCAAATTTGCGGGTTTAACTCTATTTGTGTTTTGTTTGCCTGAAACAACACTTAACCATGATTCAAAGCCAAAATTCATCACTACCTTTAGTACTGGCTCATGTTAGAAATTCCACCGGACTGAAAAACTTCAGGAAAGTGGCACTTTTAGAGACAGTCTGGGTAGAACATAACAATGAGTCAAAGCCATACCTTCCCACTGTCCCTGATTTGGAGAGACTGCCCCTCTTTTGAGTCCATGTCCTCCAGTCATTCATTAGGCTCGATTCAGAGAGACAAAAAATACTTTCGTTTTTTTTAATGTTTCCGCAGTGATTCTATGCATGCATTGCAATCCTTCTGTAAAGTTTCCGTCCGTTCATACGGCAGATTATGAATACGAGGATGTCATTTTCCAGTGTGACTTTTCCGTTTCATTTTCACATGTTACAACGTAGGCTTTAGTTTTTGCCCTTTTCCCATCGTATCCTCCCACGAATCCTTTATGTTTCCCGATAGATTCTGTTTCCCTTTTTCAATAAATAATCGTCCAGACGGAAATCCTTACGATCTTGCGCCTGGGCACTACAAACTTAACTCATTAAAGTGCTCGCCTACATATTTGCCACCCTCATTTCTACTACAATGTTTAGCTAAAAGACTTAGCACTATCCTCCATCTTCCCTTTTGGACCCTTAAAGCTCACCCAAACCCTACCCTCCCTCAGCAACCATAGCCAGTTCTAAAGAGTGTTTGGGCAGGGGCAGGGGTAATCCTGATTTTTCTCATGGGGATATTTTTATTTTATTATTGATATTTATATATATATATCTATTGCAGATACCTCTCTCGATTTACTTTTTATGAGGTCAAATTATGTGACTATTTGTCATTTGAGTCAAAAGTCCCTAACAAGTGTCTGCCTTTGGTACCTGTTGCAGAAGATTATTCCGTTAAGGTCTTTCTTCAGGAAATGCACACATCTCCTCCCCTTTTGTAAACCCGACTAAATATTGGAATATGAATCTAGTTCTGTCAGCTATTCAACATACTTTAGTTCTTTTGAAACAGGTGGATTCTTATTTCCACTGAAATTGGATCAAAAGGTGGCTTTTTCTTGTGGCCATTCTTGTGGCAACAGTAGCAGAGTTGGCGTCCCTTTTCATCAAATCTCTGTTTTTGATTGGCCATAAAGTCAAATTAGTCTTTTTACCTAAGATATTGTTTCAGTTCCACTAGATCGCAGAAACTGTATTACCATCTTTCTATCCCAAATTTTCTCACTACCAAGAGACGTTACTACATCATCTTGATATGGTCTATGCTCTGAAGAGCTACATTTATACTGTATAACTAAGGACATTAGGAAGATGGATTCTCTTTTGATCTCTGTCGAGGTCCTAAAGGAGGGGAGTCAGCGCCTCAAAAAACCCTTAGTAAATGGATCAGAATGGCCAATGTTGAGGTCTATGGGGCCAATGCGGCCAAAGCGGCTGAAGGCAAGTGATCAAAAAATTTTACAAAAATGACAGCATGCCGTTGACTGATGCTGCACTGGGCAGAAAGATTTTGCATACCTGGACTCTTAAAAAAAAAATTGAAGCAGGTACTTCCCACCATACTTGCTACTGCTTGGGACATCCCAAAGGAATTGTTACTGCTGTATACAAACTAGCTATGATGGTTATGGGAGGGCTCGGGTATACCCATATTTGAATCAACTTTAATTGAGTGTCTGCAACTTTTTATGGATACCCCATCAACCTATACATATTGAATAAAGATGCTGCCTCCTCCACATGCCCAGATGAAAATACTTTAATGGGGATTACTAAAAATGTTTTTGTTTCTTTTTTCACCACTTGTTAGATAACAAATGATTATGTCTTGTCTGAGGCCTCTCAGTCACCCTTTTGGGGTGCCTTTTGTTACAGTACATAACCTACCTTGTGCATTCATCAGCTGGAACACATTCATCTAGAGTTGTATCGATAATAAGATTTTCATCCCAACATTTACAGCCCCATACACATGTGGCACAGTCACATTCCTCCTCTGTTAAATGTTTTGGGCAGTAGTTTTCACATCTTCTGCATTCCCTTACTTGTCTGGAACCATATGGACAACTGATTGGATCTGTGTGGGTAAAAGAGAATTAGGGCAAAAAAGCAAAAGGAACATTTGCTCTGACAAGAAGGGCCAGATTAAAGGGGGGGGGGGGGGATCAGGACTCCCTGGGGGGTGTCCCACCAGCTCAGATGGTCTTCACCCTTGGCAATAAGACTTTCTGTGCAGGGGCCTCCACCACACATCTGTTCCTGCTGACATCAGTACATTTTTTTAAATAGTTTATCACAATATTTTTTATACAGGTACACAGGAAGAATGCAAAAATGCAATCAACTATGTGCTTTATTTTTCTTTTCTTAATCGGAAATACCCTTCATAACGGTCAGGCTAAATCTGTTTTAGGAAATGGCCCTCTATAAAAGCATCTGCTTGATACACTATGTAAATGCCTGAACAAAAAAAAAAACATCATCATCTATATATATTGACATGGCCCATGTGATCACCAACAACCAATGGAGTTGAGCCATCTATTTGCCAAACCAGCTGGTGGCCAGCAGTAAAATGGGCATTGCTTTAAAGTGGATTAAGACACTTGCGGCCACTGGCCAGCCCCCGAGGCATCCTATAACAGAATGTCCCGCTTTGAGAAACCCCTGGGGTTGCCGGTACACTCACCTTTACAGAACGGCTCCCGCGACACTGTGTTCACAGGCGCCGCATTCCCGGCTTCCCTGTAGATGTGTGCCCCCCGCGCCCAGTCTATTTGAATGGCTGAGTGCATCACCTGGCACCTCATGCAGCCCCTTCCCCTACACCTTGAGATCAGCCAATCTGGACAGGGATGGGTGAGCAAGGCCTAGACAGTGGAAACTGCAGCATCGCCTGGCAGCCCGGAGGGTGGGGCATCGGCCCGGGGAAAAAGTGGAAACCCAGAAATGGGTTTCGCTCTGCTTTAAACAGCCAGTTACTAGTGTTGAGCAAACCCGTAGAAGTTCAGGCTCGGCACGTTAGGTCGAACATTGAACAAAAGTTTGGTTCATTTACTCAAAATGGGGGTAATAACAGGTCAATTGCCCTGTAACAAAATGAGGGGTAGAGAAAGTACTTAAAATAATAACATAAAAAATGAATAACAAATAAAAAGACAAAATAAATAAAGATTTTAAACAGATGTACATATAAGGTACATATGCGGGGCGGCTGGTGGGTCGGGGGGACTAGAGCTCACACATGCACTGTGGGGGTTTCACAAAGTGGGCCATCTTAAATTGGGATGTGCCGGGAAAATACTTATGATGGGTGATTGGCAGGTGATCGTACCAAGTGAGGGGTGCCCTTTAACATAATGCAGAGTGTTTCCTGAGCCGGCGTATCTCACAGAATGTTGATGGCAGGGGCTACAATAAGATGGCCGCCCGCATGAGTGAGGACCCCGAAAGCTGGCTGCTGCCAGTGTCCTCACTCATGGGACCGGCCATCTTATAGCAGATATAGTAGATCCTGATCAATGGCTCAGGTGAGTGTACAGTCGCTTTCTATCTGCTGCACACGCTGCATTATGTTAAAGGGCACACATCATTCACCACCACCATTATGGGCTAAAAAGTGGATGATGGGCTGCTCAGTCTTACTGAACTCCAAGCCCAAACAACCAACTGCGCATAGACTTCTGGCTGATGTTTGTGTCGGGTTTTGGGATCCAAACCTGCAAAGTTCATCATGGACCCAAACTTTTGCTCATCTCTACGAGCAGGGGCGGACTGGCCATAGGGATTCTTGGCCAAATGCTCCATGGGCCGAACTGCTTTGGGGCATCCCATCCAGTCCCAGCCCCCCATCCCCTTCACCTGTCTATCCCCTCACCCAAGCAACCCCAGCCCAGCCCTCACCCTAATGATATAGCCTCAGTCTTGGAGCACTCTGGGTGACTGTCCTGGAAGCAGTAGAGATGCCACTGACTGGCCAGGTGCTGGTAAAATCCAGGGCTGACTTTTGGCCCCAGTCCACCACTGTCTACCAGTGACACATTTCGGGCACTGGTATGAGTAAGGGCACATGTGCAAAATGAATCCCTGGCTCTAGGCTTTCAAGCTCTCGCTACTCAATTGATGATATGATTTAATCCTTTTAAGATGGATGCGGTGCTGGCCTTTTCATCTAAACCCCAAAATGCCCCACTTGTGGGCATGTGTGCCTTGTTTTTCAGCGGTACACACTGATGGCTTGATGCCACTACCATCTCCAGCCTCACCTAGCAATAAAGGCTAGCATACTAAGTTACATGAGGGATTAAACACTTTGTTTTAAGAGAGATTTGTCTGAACATTTGTTACTGTGGTTACATCACCTGGTGGTTCCCAAATAAATCTTATGGTTCCAAGATAAATTGTCTTACCTATAGGCATGTCACCACACTGTCCTTTTGGAACGCATGCAACAAAATTTAAGACCTCATTATCCTGTTCGCATACACAGCCCGGGGTGCACTGCAATTGACAGTTGTCGTAAGGGCAAAAGGAATTACAGTCCACACACTCTGACCACTTGTAGCCTGCAGGACATTTGGCTGTTAAAAGCAAAAACACAACAAATAAACTTCATTAGTGACACTTCTTTATCCCTAAATATACTACTTCAAGTACTGGGGAAATGAGCATACCTGCTACTGGCTTTCCTGGCAAGTGTATTTGCCAGAGAGGTAAATACATGCACACTGGAAAACCCCATGTGCTATTATTTACAGTAATATTTCCAAGGCAGCAGCATGCTGGAGAGTCACTGGCACATCAGCTGTGTGCAGATTACTTTGTAACGGTGAGGAACATGGTTGCTATCATAATGCAAGAACAGGAGGTACGACCCTTGTTATATTGTAACAGTAGGGGGCATGGTTGCTATCACATTGCAAGAACAGAAGGTACGACCCTTGTACATCGTAATAGTAGTCCTGTGCCTTTCTGTTACAGTGCAACACAACCGGGTGCTTTCTGTTTTTTTACAATGATTGAACCTCTTTATCTTTTGGTACAAGGTGTTAATGTATCCAAGAGATTATACATAGTCATTTTTGACTATAAATAGTAATGTATGTGGGTTGTAAATAACCCCTTCTCATGCTATTTAGCATATTTTTTTTTTCAAAACCATGATCAGTCCAAACTAAAGACAAAAGTCAGCTTTACTAGGCTGCTCTGATGTCAGAGCTGCTTAGTAAATCTGAATGAATGGCAAGCAGCTGATTGGAAGAGAGCCTGTGCTTGTGCTGTGGGATTGCCAGTAAGGTAAGTTTATACCCCAGTCCAGAGATATTCATACAGCTGTAGAGGAAACAAAACAAGGATGTGAATAATATGTCATCAAGGCCATTGGACCAATCTTCCTCGTGCAGTTTTCTAATTAAGTTTCATGCATATAAGCAATATTTGGCTGCCAGTACAATGCAACAACAGGGGGCGAGGCCCTTATGACATTGTTACAGTAGCCGTGCCCCTCAATATCAAAATGCAACACAGCAAGATCTTGTCCGTCTTTTTACAATGTAACAGTGGGCTTCTCCTCTCGTTCCTTGCCTAAAACTGGAGTATGAGAGAATGGAAGCACACCTGGATGCTGCAGGACTAGATCTAGGGATCTCATGAGTTTAACAGAACTGCTAAAGCCATTATGGGACAAGAAGAGCTAAGTATCTCTTTGTCTGGACATGGGCCAAAACCCAGGATTTTCACTATCCTGGGTTTTGGGCCTTGCACCCTGGGCACCCCAATGTGGGATGCCCCGCTGTGTGAAGACCCCCAGGTTGCCCCCTCCAACTCACCTTTCCCTGGTTCTATGGCATATGAGCGGACTCCTGTCTAATCAGCGCACTTGACTGAGCTGAGAGAAACTCGTCTAGGCTCATCAAAGATTATCAGCATGCTGGTGGCCACATCCCCACAACCAAAGTGGGCCAAAACCCACACCCCAAAGGAAATCTATAATATTCCAGGGCCCCTGGATTCCCTCCCCCGGGGCATCCAGATTTGGTATGTTCTGCTGTGTGAAACCCCCCAGGTCGCTCGAAAACTCACCTTTGTTCTCGGTCCAACGGCCCATGCGCGAGCAGCGGCCACATCCCCACTATCCCTTTAGCAGGGCACGTTCCCGCGCCAGGCATTTGTGAATGGCCAGCGCAGGCACGCCCCCCTGTTAGAGGGTAGCAGAGGATGCAGCTGCCAGGGTGCTCTGATCAGCTCATATAAGACAAGCCCTGAGATGAATGGGCTAGAGCGCACCCGAGCGCGGTGGTTGAACAAGCGTCCGTAGGACCGTGAAGAGGTGACTTCGATCAGGGGGGTTTCATTGGACCCACTGCACCTCCTGAACCTTGGAAGTCTGCTCCTCCTCCTAATGAGATGTGTCCTAAACACCATAAACTTGTGGATCCTGTGCCCTCTCTCCTTTCTTCCCTTCCTCATTGCCACTTTCTGTTGAGTGCTGCTCTTATTAGTGTCACAATGTACCCACCTTCTCCTTGGTCCCGAGGCGTTCTCGACCGCCCACTTGGGCAGCGTGCCGGGATCCCTGTCGCCCGGCAGCTGAGTCAGCAGCGGGCCCTGGCTCGGGCAGCGACAAGCACTTCCTCTCTTGGCTGCATCCCCCGCTCCTCTGTGCGAGCAGGCACCCTCTGTAAGGCGCGCTGTCTGCACACAGGGTATGTGGCCCAGAGAGGAGGATGCGGAAGTACTCGGCGCCACTTGAGCCAGCTCTGCCCAAGCCAGTACCCACTGTTGACAAGGCTTCCAGGTGACAAGGATCCCGGCAAGCCACTAGTTTGAATGGACCAATGAGCCCCAATTACCAGTTGGCTAATCAGCCCTTGCAATATTCAGGAGCCTTTAAGCTCAGAATGCCCCAGCAAATATGTGCACCAGGATTCCCTGCCATACTGTCATTGCCCATAGTATGCTGCTAGGTGCTATAGTTCTTGTGATCTCTGTGATTGCTTATCATTGCTGACCTAGTTTGCCTGACCACTCTGACCACTGCTTGAACTCTGACTACGGACCATCCCTTGTACGGTGAACCCTCTGACCTCCCTGGTTAACTCCCGGCTTGACCTTTGACCCTTCTCTTGCGTCTCCCTTGGTGCTGCATATCATGAGGATTGCCAACCTTTGTATGACCCTGGCTTACCCGACATCGCCCAGTCTTGCCCCAGGTTCACCCACCTTCACCCCTGTAAGTTCTCAACCTTTGTACTATTAAGTCCTGGGGGCAACTGTGCCAGGTGAGGTGTATAAAGCATCCCGGCAAAGAGGGGCTTGGCTATAGGTGAAGCTAGTAGCGGGGATTGTGGGTTGTGGATTCACCAAGAAGACGGGTGTCCTACAGGGCTGGACAACTAGTTACAACTACGGGTTGAAGAGACATGTTTGTGTTATGACGGTCATGTTAATACCTGCTACATCTGTACCTACTTTTAGCCAGTTTCTAGAAGGAAGTGTGGGTCCTCCACCACTAAAGTCTCAATTCTTCACCAACAGGAGGAACAGTGAGGTATGCAAATTTCTTGTTTTCCTCAATTAGAGCCTTACAGTCCAAAGTATTCCTCTTAGGACTAAGAAAGTGGAACATTCCCTCAAATATCTTCATAGCTGCCTTTAAATCCCTGCCTAAAGGATTCTTCATTTAAAATCTAAACCTAATTAATATCCAGGGAAACCCATTTGCATAGGACACTTATACTCTATTTAGCATGTGAGACCTATTATTTTCATTCAGTCAATTCAATTACCTCATTAGAGCCTCTCGAACCCTAGGCAAATGGTCTTTCACCGCCCTACTTTAACCCTATTGATCACATAGGAAACTCTGCCCTCCCCCCCTATTTTCTTCACCAAGCTATGGTGCCTCTCTATAATCTAAGGGCAGGATTGGTGGCACTAACACTAGATAGTAAGCTATGCCTTGCATAAAAATACATCATAACTACAACCTAAAGCCCAAGGTGGCCGCAGTCAAAACAGATAGCCAGTTGCCTGCGCTTTGGCTGGACCCTTCTAGCCCTGATGACAGCCTGTGCTAAACGGAAATCATAGGCTGATGTCTTTAGAACAGAATAATTACCACACTCATCCCCTTGAGTGCCATGCAGAAGACTGAAGATGAAAGCTGTAAAATAAAAAAATAATATATAAATACATCTAAGTGAAATCGAAACAATTATACACTAGCAAAACATACCTGATAATGTACAGTAAAATGTTGTCCATATATATATATATGATGCTTTAACGCAGAGGCCTAGCTAGGCTTTTGGCACGCAGGGCATAGATTCAAAATGCCACCCCACCTGTTCTAAGGCCCCCCTTTGGCGCCCCCCCTGAGCTGCTGCACCCAGGGCATGTGCCCCCCTCTTCCCCCTAGCTACACCACTGCTTTAACCTGTAACTCCTTATAACCATCTCATGTCTCTAAAGTGGACCAAAACTCAGAATTTTGACTATCCTGGATTTTGGTCCTTGCCCCCAGGGCACCCCGCTTAGGGTGCCCCAATGCGTAAAATCCCCCAGGTCGCCCAACAAACTTACCTCTCCCTGGTCCGAGGACGCATGCACGCCGGTTCCTCCAATTAGTGCACTCGGATCCCATCGAGCCCCTTCATCCAGGAACGTGCTGGTGGCTGCATCCCCCGCGACTCTCTAACATGGAGTGTGCCCGTGCCGTCCATTCAGAGAAAAAGTCTTTGCAAGAAGGTCAAAGCCTATTCGGCTGGCCAGGGGCTTGCATTCACTGGCAACCAATGCCCATAATCTGCCATGCTTGACATATTTTTAGGCAGTCAATGGAAACAAAAGAACTCATATGACCATCCTGATTGGATGCTTGGACACGTCATAATACTATTGGCCAATTCAAATACACACAAAGAACAAACACAAAGAATATAGAGACAGTATTTCTTACACATCAAGAACACGTTTCCCATAAGGCCCGCATAGTATTCTTTTAGTGATGGTCACTCTTGAGAGTGAAAGCCCCTTCATATGGTGAAGGTATATACAGGAGGTTGATATCAAAGATTCGAAATGGCACCCCCCACCTGTGCTCAGGCCCCCCTTGGCGCCCCCCTGATCTGCTGCACCCGGGGCACGTGCCCCGACTGCTCTGCCCTAGCTACGCCTCTGGGTCAGCCAAGAGGGAGTTGTCTTCCAGCCTCTGCATCCAGAACGTCAGTGGTCCTCCAATGGAAAGCAATAGCTCTGGCTGCTCCTATTAAAAGTGCACTAGCACTCAACTTTATGATGTCATCTGGTGGTCTGTGCACCACTTTGGCACGCCAAAAACTTCAGCTGCTGTCCGTAAGCGTAAGCCATGTGCATTAGGCACAGCCATTAGCTGGGGGCTTACATCCTCTTTTACAGTAACTAATGGGAGTGGGTAAACAATCTACACATGTGTGAATAACAGGTCCCAGGAGCCTCTTAATGGGTACCCTTAGAGGCTGAAAATGTAACTTTACCTCATTGTAAAAGGTGCTTTTATTACCTTAATTGTGTGTTCGAGAGGCTCTAAAAACTCACACATAGCTATTCACAAGAGGGTCTCATAAAAATAAATCACCCTATCTTTTTTTCCATTTCCTCTTGTTCTTTTGGTCTTTCAATTCATTTCTTTTCTTTCTTTCCCCTTTTCCCCTTCTCTAGCATTGATGCTCATTTTTTGTTCATTTTCTTGAGTAGTTCCAGTTGTTTAGCTTTAAGGAACTTCTTGTTACATGCTGCTCTTTATATCAATTTCAACTAGTAAACTGTTTTTTTTTTCTTATGTAAACTAACAGATGTTGGGTTAGAGTACTCTTTAAAGTGGACCAAAACCCAGGATTTTTGAACAGGAAAGAAGGTGAGTTTCCAGGCGACCTGGGGGGTTTTACTCAGCAGGGCATCCCGATTCTGCATGCTCCGGGTGGAGGGAATTCAGTGGTCTTAGAATCTTATAGATTTCAGGGCCATTGGGCATGGGTTTTGAGCCACTTTAATTGCTGATTAGCTATGTGGGTACCCTTTTTCATTTGCTACTTTGGATGTCTGTTATCCTATGTTCTATGTCCTATGAGCAACAATGTTTCAATGTTCTTTCTTTATGAAAACTTGAATAAAGAATGATTGAAAGTAAAAATTAATGATCGCAACCCATCCCCACCCTCTGCACAGACTGAGGAGGAGAAGATACAGGGCTAATCAGAAGGAAGCAAAATCAGAAGTATATTACAAACTCTTTCAAGTAAATATAAAAATGCATGAAAGTTAAAAAAAATTAAACTTACCGAACTGTAGTACCACAACGTGTAAAAAATACTTTTGCATCTTTCTTCCTGAAATAAATCTTGAATTAAACCTAGAATTTGTACTTAATTTATATAATAGATATATAGAGAGAGTACAGAATTTAGATTTTGGCACTTCCATAATTCAAAGTAATTCAGAATAAAACCAGTATATACATACAGGGGGACATAAGAACGTAGTCCCAAAAATGGTAGATTAATAAAAAGGGTTACATCTGTTATACTATATAAGAAAGAAAGAAAGAAAGAAAGAAAGAAAGAAAGAAAGAAAGAAAGAAAGAAAGAAAGATATGAGACAGATAGATAGATAGATAGATAGATAGATAGATATGAGATAGATAGACAGATAGATAGATAGATAGATAGATAGATAGATAGATAGATATGAGATAGATAGATAGATAGATAGATAGATAGATAGATAGATAGATATGAGATAGATAGATAGATAGATAGATAGATAGATAGATAGATATGAGATAGATAGATAGATAGATAGATAGATAGATAGATAGATATGGGACAGATAGATAGATAGATAGATAGATAGATAGATAGATAGATATGGGATAGATATATAGATAGATAGATAGATAGATAGATAGATAGATATGAGATAGATAGATAGATAGATAGATAGATAGATAGATAGATAGATATGAGATAGATAGATAGATAGATAGATAGATAGATAGATAGATAGATGCGCGACGACCGCACAAAGACAAAGCCGCCGCAGACACGTGACTCCCCGCCACCGCGATGGCTCCACACGAGACTGATTAATCAACAAAAAGTAAGATAACTTTCCCTATTAGAATCCAAAATCTTTTAAGAGAGTACAGCACCAAATGAGAAACTCCCCCTTTGTTTGTTCCCTACTGATATAGAGGGATGATACCAATGACCAGCCCAATACAGGGACCATACTGAGAAACAGTTATCCCGAAAGGCATAAAATTCCTCCGCTTTAAAGGAGAACTACAATTGAAACAGGTAAGGGGGATCATGATAATAATGATACATGCATTATAGCGCATGAACACTGAAATTAATGAAGTAAAATTTATTAATAGGGGAGTGCATCCACTGGCTCATCTCGTGGAATATTGACTTGCATAGTAATTAATGTTTCCATCATTACCTCAAATCATCAGAAATAGGTACTAATTTATTCAACTATGTATTACTATTCCTAAATGTTGAATAATCATTTAACGATGTAACAATTAACTATATTACTAATTTACTAACAAGTTGACTAATATTATGTTATGTCTGTTTGTCTTGTCACATGATAGGGCATTGAAAAAGCCCAAAGTGGTGAAACATGATACATGTCTGCCCGTCTGAGAAATGTGGACGCAAATTGGCATTTTAAATGTGTGACAATCACAAGTAACACTTTTTGTTAGTGTACCAACATAATTATGAATGTACAGAATGTCATTGTCAACACTTGATTTTTATTGATATTAATAAATGTAATTAGAATAATACTAATATTGCATTGGTGTGGTCACAGGACTGAGCCTATATTGAATTTCCAGGGTAACCTAGCCCTGGACACAGTAGCATTTGAATTTAAGGCCAGACTATGTACCAACCTTAATAGCCAACACAATTTACAATAAGGGGTGTTAGAGGTCGCTCTTTGGGAACCCAAACGGGGTTCCTTTAAGTAGAACATTTAGATAGATGCACATTATCAATGCTGTATAGAAAATATACATATATATCACTCTTATAGTTTCATACTTCCTGGAGACACAAAGATAGCACAGATCAAGATAAAGTTAAGACAGCATAAAACACATTTTTGGGGGCAATTTTCTAGAGAAATGTTAAAAGTCTTTTGTGCTTGCTGGAGAGAGAACCTCTTCTATGTCCTATTTTAAATTCATTATATTATTTCCTTTCAAATATATAACATAGGACTTAAAGGGTAGGTCCACTTTCAATTGCTTTTTATGATAATGTATATTTAAAATAATACTAAGGTACTGAACTGATCTGGCATTTTTTAATGTTTTCTAATGTTAGCAAATGTGCGTTTTATGGAAGAAGCTTTCTTCTGTTGCTGTTGGCAATGTACACCAAGTGCAGACTTGATGTACATTACCAACAGCAACAGATTGCAAATAGCACAGAACACTGCTGCTGGGCATGTGTAAGTGTGAGTGAGCTCCCTCACCTCAGCAGTGACCATAGCAGCAGTGTTCTGTGTGCACAGGACTCACTCTTCTCTTCTTGGTCTACGTTGCCAATAGCAACGGATTGCAGTGAAAACTGCTTCCATAAAACACTCATTTATGGTCCCAGTGCAACCCCCTGGCCAATAAACTATCCCCCCCTCCAATGTGGATATAACCCTCTCTTCCCCCAGGCCACATGGATATGCCTCACTCCCCATTTGGAATAGATTTTACAGACCTTAAAAAGGAACATTGCAGGTAGAGATGAGCGAACTTCTTGAAAGTTCGATTCGGGCGATTCGCCGAATTTCCCCAAGAAATTCGGGTTCGCCCGAATCGAACTTTCACGAATCGCTCATCTGAAAAAAAAAATGCCAGCATGGTGGCAGCGGGCAGGCCGGCTACGCTGTCAGAGGGCGGCGGAAGCCTCCACGCTCCGGTGCCGCTCTCAGCTGTCATCAGAGGACGCGTCATCAGAGGGCGCGTCATCAGAGGGCGCCTGAGAGCGGCGCCGGCCTCCACGCTCCGACCATGCAGGTAAGTGTTTGCCTTTTAAACAAATGCCGGCATGGTGGGAGCGGGCAGGCCGGCTGCGCTGGCAGGCCGGCTGCGCTGTCTCCTTATGCTTCCGCCGCCTGCTGACAGCGTAGCTGGCCTGCCCGCTCCCACCATGCTGGCATTTGTTTAAAAGGCAAACACTTACCTGCATGGTCGGAGCGTGGAGGCCGGCGCCGCTCTCAGGCGCCCTCTGATGACGCGCCCTCTGATGACGCGTCCTCTGATGACAGCTGAGAGCAGCACCGGAGCGTGGAGGCTTCCGCCGCCCTCTGACAGCGTAGCCGGCCTGCCCGCTGCCACCATGCTGGCATTTTTTTTTTCAGATGAGCGATTCGTGAAAGTTCGATTCGGGCGAACCCGAATTTCATTTTTTTTTTTATTTCAGGGAAAATTCGATCGGCACGAACCCCAAAAAATTCGGGTTCGTGCCGAATCGAATTTTCCCTGAAATTCGGAGCGAATTTCGGTTCGTCCGAACCGGTTCGCTCATCCCTAATTGCAGGTATACAAGAAAGACGATCAGCCAGCACTCCAAAAGATATTGTATTCAAATCCAACAGGTCAATATCACAGCAAAGACCAAAAAGATCCAACAAAATCCAACGTTTCGGGGCGTCTAGCGCCCCTTCATCAGGGAGCAAAAACAAGCAAGCAGAGATTCCCCTCCACTGAGGATTAAATGTCCTCAGAGAGCCCGGGATTACCACCTGATGTCAGTGGGTGTGTCCCACGTGACATCAGAGCTGATGCAGCCAATCAGAACAACACCAGCCAAACAAATGCAATTACAAACCATATACATAATACAATCATGTGAAACAAGTAAAATAAGTAAAATAAACACAGCAGAGACCTGATGCGGTCGCTCAACAGGGGCTAAGGTGGGTAGGTCGTACCCCGCAGCACCACGTGCCAGCAGAGCAGCAAGCCGCTGCGATTGGAAGGCGGCGCTGCCAGGGCTGCTCCTAGTAGGCCAGGAGCTGCCAGTCCCGCATCTGGTGTATAAACACCAGCGCCGGTTGCTGTCAGCACGCCGGCGCATGCGGGGAACGTCGGCAAACCAAGCGCTGCTGGGGGAACCTCTCCACCTCAGACCTCCCGGCAACCCATTCAATTCAGGTTGCGCACGAAAAATAAACAATACCAGTAGGAGGATAGGTCTACCCACAGTGCACAAGTCATGCTGTCACCACACCGCCACACCTGCGCCATGGCAGGCTCCCCGCCGGCCGCCCACATCTGGCACGGGGTGGCCGGTGGCGGGCCCACATCATGGGATCCGCCTGTGGCAGCACGGGTCGAGCACCACTGGGGAACCTCTCCACCTCAGTGCCAAAAGGTTAACCAGGCAGAAAATACGCCATAAGTAAAAACCACAATATGCGCCTCAAACGCTTAGGGGTGAGGTGGAGGGCTTCCCTCCGTAGTGAGCCCCAGACCTGGGGCCCCACAGCCGGCAAAGTGGGCCCCCACCCACAGGGATGGTAGTCCGCCAGCAGGCCGCCGTGCGACAGAAAGCCGCACTCAACGGGAGAGCCTCCCCACCTCAACCTCGCCTACATGCTATAAACAAAATATTAACAGATAGAAGCATATCAATAAATGTCTGTCCCAGTGCAGACATCAGGGAGAAAGGACCTCCATGGTCACACTGGATCCACTACAGACACCCAATTAGGGTGAGTATAAGCGTTACCTACGGGTCCTGACCAGGAACGGGGGAGGGGGGAGGGGGAAGGGGAGAGGGGGAAAAAAGGAGGGGGGGGAAGAAGGGGGGGAGGGGGGGGAAAGGGATGGGGTAAAGGGGGGGGAGGGGGGGAGCCATTGGTAGGAAATAGGGGAAGGTACCATAGGGGAAGTGTACCAAAAAACAAAAAATCAATGTCATTCCATCAAATCAACGTCTCTCAAGAAAGCAAGTGTATCCAAACGCGGTGTTAAGTCCCCTCGGGTATACAGTATTCAGTCTGTGTATCCAGAAAGTCTCTCTTTGCAGTAGTCGGGTATGCCGGTCTCCCCCCCGGGGTGGTTTCTGGACATGTTCTATTACCATCCCTCTGAGTTCGTGTGTTTGGTGTCCCAATTTGACAAAATGTGCCGCAACTGGCTTCTCATAGTCAATTGATTCTCCTTTTAGGTGTCTGTTGATATTGATCCGGATGTCACTACGATGTTGTTGAAACCTCTTTTTAAAAGGGCCCACAGTCTTGCCTACGTATGCCAATCCACACGGGCACTTTAACAAGTAGACACAATATTCAGTAAGACAATTAAAGGGGCCACCGAGTTTAATCATGTCCCGAGTGTGGGTGTGCAAGTTCTGCACCCAGAATCAATGAATTACAGATATTACAGTTGTTACATCGAAATGTACCTCGTTTAGAGGACATGAGAATCGGGGGTCTGGAATATTTCTCTTGTGGATCCGCTTTCACAAGCATATCCCTAAGGTTCTGATTCTTATAGTAAAGTTTCCTAAATGGTCGTTTCAATACCGGACACACGCCCGGATCTGCACAAAGAATGTTATGGTGTCTCCTTACAATGCGTTCTATTGCGGGGGAAGCATTATTGAATGTCTGCGGAAAGAAGATACCCCCATCCTTCCTCTTTTCACTGTCCTTCTTACGTGGTCCCAGGAATATCTCACGGGCTTTCCCCAATGTCTTGTTCAATACTTGTTTGGGATACCCCCTAATCTGGAATTTCCCATACATGTCTCCAATTTGTTGCTCTCTTTTCACCGGATCTGAGTTAATCCTGAGAACCCTCAGGAACTGTGAAATTGGGAGACTGTCCACTAGTCTCCTGGGATGCGCGCTCTCATAGCGCAGCAGGGTATTGCGGTCAGTGGGTTTAGAGAACAAGCCAGTGGTTAGGTGACCCTCCTTATCTTTTTCAATTGCCACGTCGAGGAATGTGACATAGTCCTCAGATATCTCGGGATTAAACACAATTGTTGGGAATAGGGAGTTGATGTAATCAACAAACACCATGAACTCCTGTCTGGTTTTCCGCCATATAACCATCACATCATCAATATATCTACCCCAAAAAATCACATTCTCCGTGTATAAGGGGGAATCAAATATGTATCTTTCTTCAAGGTATCCAACAAACAAATTTGCGAACGAGGGTGCTGCCGCGCTACCCATCGCTGTCCCAATGATTTGTTTATAATAGTTGCGCTCAAACTTGAAACAGTTATTATATAGTATCAATTCCAGACCCGCTAGAATGTATTCCGTCGGGATGGAGGGAGGATCTCGACTCAGAAAATGTTTCACGGCTTTTATCCCATGCTCGTTTGGGATATTGGTATATAGAGACGATATGTCCATAGTTGCCATCAGTATATTACTCTCCATGGGGATGGTGTATAACTTCTGTAAGAAGTCTTCCGAGTCTCTCAAGTATGATGGTAACTTCCTTACATATGGCTGCAGGTAAAAATCAAGCCATTGTGCTAGGGGCTGAGTAGCTGAATTAGTACCCGCCACTATGGGGCGGTATTTCAGAGGGTCAAAGCCTTTATGGACCTTAGGTAAGCCATAGATTACTGGGGTAACTGGAAAATCAATATTAATGAATTGTGCAGTGTCCTCTGTGATCCAGTTGTTAGTCAATCCCATCTCCACGTACTCACTTACGTTTCTAGAGATGCTATTGATGGGGTTATACTGAATGTCCTCATAACTTTTCGGGTCATTAAGCATATCTAGTATGCCTGACCGATAGTCTTTATAGTCAAGTACCACGATAGCCCCGCCTTTATCGGCGGGTTTAATAATAATATTGTTATCAGATCTAAGGGTCCTGAGGGCCAGATGTTCATCTTTAGTGAGATTGTGGTGTTGTCTCATATTTTTGGCCATCGCTATGGTGTCCGCCCGGATGGTCTTAATATATGTCTCAATAGATCCGAAATGTCCCGGTGGTATAAACTGGCTTTTTAGTCTGAAGCGTTGGGTGTCGCCGCCCTGATAGTCTACCTTATCAGTCTTATTGGCAAAAAACTGCTTTAGTTTCATTGACCTCTCAAATTTGAACAGTTCTACATCAAATTTAAAAATATCCAGTTTAGATGATGGGCAAAAAGAGAG
Organism: Gastrophryne carolinensis; assembly: GCA_027917425.1. Taxonomy (NCBI): domain Eukaryota; kingdom Metazoa; phylum Chordata; class Amphibia; order Anura; family Microhylidae; genus Gastrophryne; species Gastrophryne carolinensis. The sequence continues at coordinate 174,443,773 of CM051242.1, forward strand.
ACCCCTGCTAAGCAGGCTTACCTCAGCCGCCGTTAACATTCGTGATGAGAGGTTAATTACCGGGGTTTCTTGTTGGTGGATCTCAGAGCTCTGCTCCTGTCGCTTGACCCGCCGGCCTCCCCGCCGGGGTCGTTTACGCCGGTGGCTGACTGAAAAAGGGTACCCTTCTGGCTAGGTATTGATGGTTTCCTGATGGTCCTCCTTGAATCCGATTCGCTGCCAGAAGAGTAGTTCTCTGTGGGAGTCTCACTATCCGACAATTGCCCCTGGGTTGCGTGCCTTGGCAGCCTCCTTCCTGGACCAAACCTCTGGTATTGGGGGAACCTATGTCTGGTTTCCTCCTGTCCAGTTAGCCACGGGTATACCTTATTCTCTGAATAGTCCCGGCACACCTGTTTAAATTTGTCCCTCTTGTACCTTTTCAAATTTTCAGAGTATGTTGCTAGATCACTTTCTAGTTTTTTTAGGTCATCCTTAAGTGTGGGTACTTCAGTAATGTTATCCTGTACACGTAATTCCAGAGAATTTATCTCTCGATTAAGCTGGCAGAGCTGGGCTCTAACTTCCTCAATTACTAATAGCATATAATTCAGAGAATTTTGATTGGATACTTCGCACCACCTCTGGCAGAAATCTGGCTTGTTCCTGCCAATGGTGGGTTGGTTCTTTATTCTAAAACCGCGTGGAATTTTCTTGAGACGATAGTATTCTGATAATGTGAGTCCATGCAATTCAAGATCCGTTCTCCTCTTTTTAAGTTTTTTAAGTTCCCTTACCACATCCTTGGTGGTGTCCTTCCCGAAGGCTGCTGCCGGGTCTGAAGGGAAGAGGATGGTGTCTATCTCTGCTTGATTGAATGATCGTGTCTTAGCCCGGTTGTCCGGGTTATCATCAATGCCAGAGAAAATCTCCATAAGAAAAATGCAATACACCGTAGTGTACCGATGAGGTAGGTGCAATTCTGTGTATGCCCAAAGTCCACAATGTCAGATTGCACAGAAGCACTCTTACCTAGCATTGTAGTGGGTGCTGTGGCCGGCGGTGGCGCCGCAAACACACAAGAAAGACGATCAGCCAGCACTCCAAAAGATATTGTATTCAAATCCAACAGGTCAATATCACAGCAAAGACCAAAAAGATCCAACAAAATCCAACGTTTCGGGGCGTCTAGCGCCCCTTCATCAGGGAGCAAAAACAAGCAAGCAGAGATTCCCCTCCACTGAGGATTAAATGTCCTCAGAGAGCCCGGGATTACCACCTGATGTCAGTGGGTGTGTCCCACGTGACATCAGAGCTGATGCAGCCAATCAGAACAACACCAGCCAAACAAATGCAATTACAAACCATATACATAATACAATCATGTGAAACAAGTAAAATAAGTAAAATAAACACAGCAGAGACCTGACTCGGAAGACTTCTTACAGAAGTTATACACCATCCCCATGGAGAGTAATATACTGATGGCAACTATGGACATATCGTCTCTATATACCAATATCCCAAACGAGCATGGGATAAAAGCCGTGAAACATTTTCTGAGTCGAGATCCTCCCTCCATCCCGACGGAATACATTCTAGCGGGTCTGGAATTGATACTATATAATAACTGTTTCAAGTTTGAGCGCAACTATTATAAACAAATCATTGGGACAGCGATGGGTAGCGCGGCAGCACCCTCGTTCGCAAATTTGTTTGTTGGATACCTTGAAGAAAGATACATATTTGATTCCCCCTTATACACGGAGAATGTGATTTTTTGGGGTAGATATATTGATGATGTGATGGTTATATGGCGGAAAACCAGACAGGAGTTCATGGTGTTTGTTGATTACATCAACTCCCTATTCCCAACAATTGTGTTTAATCCCGAGATATCTGAGGACTATGTCACATTCCTCGACGTGGCAATTGAAAAAGATAAGGAGGGTCACCTAACCACTGGCTTGTTCTCTAAACCCACTGACCGCAATACCCTGCTGCGCTATGAGAGCGCGCATCCCAGGAGACTAGTGGACAGTCTCCCAATTTCACAGTTCCTGAGGGTTCTCAGGATTAACTCAGATCCGGTGAAAAGAGAGCAACAAATTGGAGACATGTATGGGAAATTCCAGATTAGGGGGTATCCCAAACAAGTATTGAACAAGACATTGGGGAAAGCCCGTGAGATATTCCTGGGACCACGTAAGAAGGACAGTGAAAAGAGGAAGGATGGGGGTATCTTCTTTCCGCAGACATTCAATAATGCTTCCCCCGCAATAGAACGCATTGTAAGGAGACACCATAACATTCTTTGTGCAGATCCGGGCGTGTGTCCGGTATTGAAACGACCATTTAGGAAACTTTACTATAAGAATCAGAACCTTAGGGATATGCTTGTGAAAGCGGATCCACAAGAGAAATATTCCAGACCCCCGATTCTCATGTCCTCTAAACGAGGTACATTTCGATGTAACAACTGTAATATCTGTAATTCATTGATTCTGGGTGCAGAACTTGCACACCCACACTCGGGACAAATGATTAAACTCGGTGGCCCCTTTAATTGTCTTACTGAATATTGTGTCTACTTGTTAAAGTGCCCGTGTGGATTGGCATACGTAGGCAAGACTGTGGGCCCTTTTAAAAAGAGGTTTCAACAACATCGTAGTGACATCCGGATCAATATCAACAGACACCTAAAAGGAGAATCAATTGACTATGAGAAGCCAGTTGCGGCACATTTTGTCAAATTGGGACACCAAACACACGAACTCAGAGGGATGGTAATAGAACATGTCCAGAAACCACCCCGGGGGGGAGACCGGCATACCCGACTACTGCAAAGAGAGACTTTCTGGATACACAGACTGAATACTGTATACCCGAGGGGACTTAACACCGCGTTTGGATACACTTGCTTTCTTGAGAGACGTTGATTTGATGGAATGACATTGATTTTTTGTTTTTTGGTACACTTCCCCTATGGTACCTTCCCCTATTTCCTACCAATGGCTCCCCCCCTCCCCCCCCCTTTACCCCATCCCTTTCCCCCCCCTCCCCCCCTTCTTCCCCCCCCTCCCCCCCTTCTTCCCCCCCCTCCTTTTTTCCCCCTCTCCCCTTCCCCCTCCCCCCTCCCCCGTTCCTGGTCAGGACCCGTAGGTAACGCTTATACTCACCCTAATTGGGTGTCTGTAGTGGATCCAGTGTGACCATGGAGGTCCTTTCTCCCTGATGTCTGCACTGGGACAGACATTTATTGATATGCTTCTATCTGTTAATATTTTGTTTATAGCATGTAGGCGAGGTTGAGGTGGGGAGGCTCTCCCGTTGAGTGCGGCTTTCTGTCGCACGGCGGCCTGCTGGCGGACTACCATCCCTGTGGGTGGGGGCCCACTTTGCCGGCTGTGGGGCCCCAGGTCTGGGGCTCACTACGGAGGGAAGCCCTCCACCTCACCCCTAAGCGTTTGAGGCGCATATTGTGGTTTTTACTTATGGCGTATTTTCTGCCTGGTTAACCTTTTGGCACTGAGGTGGAGAGGTTCCCCAGTGGTGCTCGACCCGTGCTGCCACAGGCGGATCCCATGATGTGGGCCCGCCACCGGCCACCCCGTGCCAGATGTGGGCGGCCGGCGGGGAGCCTGCCATGGCGCAGGTGTGGCGGTGTGGTGACAGCATGACTTGTGCACTGTGGGTAGACCTATCCTCCTACTGGTATTGTTTATTTTTCGTGCGCAACCTGAATTGAATGGGTTGCCGGGAGGTCTGAGGTGGAGAGGTTCCCCCAGCAGCGCTTGGTTTGCCGACGTTCCCCGCATGCGCCGGCGTGCTGACAGCAACCGGCGCTGGTGTTTATACACCAGATGCGGGACTGGCAGCTCCTGGCCTACTAGGAGCAGCCCTGGCAGCGCCGCCTTCCAATCGCAGCGGCTTGCTGCTCTGCTGGCACGTGGTGCTGCGGGGTACGACCTACCCACCTTAGCCCCTGTTGAGCGACCGCATCAGGTCTCTGCTGTGTTTATTTTACTTATTTTACTTGTTTCACATGATTGTATTATGTATATGGTTTGTAATTGCATTTGTTTGGCTGGTGTTGTTCTGATTGGCTGCATCAGCTCTGATGTCACGTGGGACACACCCACTGACATCAGGTGGTAATCCCGGGCTCTCTGAGGACATTTAATCCTCAGTGGAGGGGAATCTCTGCTTGCTTGTTTTTGCTCCCTGATGAAGGGGCGCTAGACGCCCCGAAACGTTGGATTTTGTTGGATCTTTTTGGTCTTTGCTGTGATATTGACCTGTTGGATTTGAATACAATATCTTTTGGAGTGCTGGCTGATCGTCTTTCTTGTGTGTTTGCGGCGCCACCGCCGGCCACAGCACCCACTACAACGCTAGGTAAGAGTGCTTCTGTGCAATCTGACATAATTGCAGGTATAGGGGAGTTAATTAAAGCTCCCCAAACCTGGCTCGCTCTTCCTCCCTCCCCCTCCATTTTAACAATTTACAATTATAAATTATACTTACCTGTCCGACCACATCACACTTTGGCATCCCGCGGTCTCAAGCCGTCTCTGTAGGGCAGCGCCACCTTGCTGTCTCCTTATGCTCTGCGCCGCCCCTCAGATCTCACACATGCGCAGTGTCACTGCATAGGCTGCAATGATGCTCAGCGCAAATCCTGCAAGATTGGAAGAGCGGTGCAGTACATTTGAAGAGGGGCTGTACAGGGTGAGTATGGCTAATGCTTACAGCCTTCACTCTGGGACAGCTGAGGGGGGGAGGGATGTTTAGAGAGGAACATCAGAAAAGGTTGAATCAAGCCTAATCAGGGCTGCGAATCATGTGCAAGACCATACTAATCAGGTAGTATACCCTAAAACACAAAAACAACTCAAGGAAAACATGCAGTAGAATTCTGCGTGAAAAGGCTAAAATGCACTTACGCAAACACAAATATGTCCCAAATAACACACCAGAATCTCGAAAATACGCCAAAAAAATACTCAGATAATGAGCATTTATCCACCCTTTCTTCATTAAATTTCCCCCTTCCTTGCTGTTGATCCCAAACACAAAACCACCCAGCGGTGTTTACTTTTCGATCTGACCTTCTCTTATGCAACTCTCCACTTCTTAGGCTAGGACCCCTACTTTGAAATGGATTGGCTGTCTGAGTGGATGGCAGCTGGAACAAAAGTACTTCCCTCCTCCACTACTACCCCACGTTTACCTTCTTTTTCCTTAGACTATGACATTCCACCAGGTGGCACCTGAAATGAAACAGTTTCCTGGGTGGGACCTGGCCCCTGGCACAAGGAGTTCCTCTTGTTTTAGCCGCTATCTCTGTGGGTGCTTTCCCTCCTGTGCTAACCTTATCTCCCAATACTCTCAATACTTCCTGGACTAGGACCCGCACCAAATTGAGCCTGGAATGGAATGGCTGCCTGGGTGAGAGACATCTCCCACAAGACTCTCTCAAGACGTGCCCCTAGACTCCCACTGGTGCTTTCTCTACTCTCTACCATCAAGTGCCTCCTAAAACTGCTGCTGCTGAACTTTTCTCTGTTCCTTAATTTGTGTATATTTTTAACAGTTAGGTCACCTAACTGTTGTATCCCTTTAGCCTCTCTTCCATATTGAATTCTTATATATTACACTGTGATCAGTGGCAGACTGGAGCCAAAAATCAGCCCTTTAGCCTCTCTTCCATATTGAATTCTTATATATTACACTGTGATCAGTGGCGGACTGGAGCCAAAAATCAGCCCTGGATTTTACCAGTCCCTGGCCGGCTTGAGACATCCTTGATGAGGCCCCCCAACCATGATGCCAGGGCTGTAGCATTAGAGGGCTGGGGTTTCCTGGCTTGTGAGTACAGTGGGGCTGGGTACAAGGGGTGTAGAGTTAAAAGCAGCAGCCCAACTGACCCCATAGCAGTGCGGCTCACCGTGCATTATCCCATGTCTCTCTATGGCCAGTCCGCCCCTGACTGTGATAGATACAATAAAAACTTCTCTGCTATGCTGTATAAGAAAAGAAAAACTGAATTGAATAAGCGCAAAAATAAAAACAGACCATCATTTACATGTTTTTAAACGTCGAAGTGAACCACAAACAGTCACACGGCATACCTTATTCGAAGCACCTCCGGTCTGGGAAAGCTAACTCTCAACTTGCTGCAAGTCAGAAGAACTGTTTATATACAGTACACTAAGGGAGGATCCACTGAAAGCGTACACGTATTTTCATTATCCAATGAGAGATATACACCTCCTATTAAAAAATAGAAGGAATTAAGAACCCCATGGTCCATCTAGTCTTCCCTTATGTGTGTATGTTCTCTTTATCTTAGGATAAATAGTTAGATGCTTATCCCAGGCATGTTAGTTGTTTAATTACCTCTGCTGCCAGTTTGTTCAATATAATAGACTTTCAGTAATATAATATTTTCTGTCATTGCTCCTGATCTTTCCTCCGACTAGCTTCAGGGTTTGCTCTCTTATTCTGTCATTAAAGGAGGTGTATATCAAAATTGTGTAATATTAAAAATTACTGGTATAAAGACATGTGTCTGTTTGTTTATGTGTTCTTTTCACCCCACGAAGCGGCACGGGCGGCCGCGTACGTAGGTGTCCCCTCTGCTGATCCCCTGCTCCACAGGATGCGTTGGTGACCTTGTTGCTGTGCTCTGGGTTTTTATACACCCCTTTTTTTCTTTGTGTATTATTAAGTTGATATGGGCTTTGAAGTTGACACTTTTTTGCACCCTTAGGTATTCATGACCAACAGGTTGCTCAGTTTTTCTATCTTTGAAATATGTTTACATTATTTACACGTGTTCAGCATATTTATTAATTATGTCAATTGATTGTTTTATTTTATTTATTGCACTATGGTCACTTTTATGTATATAAATAATTAGTAATATATTTGTTATGAATTTTTTATGATATATTTGGGAGGCATTTTTTAGCATATTGCGCCAATTAAGCACTGTCATTTTGGGATTATTGTAGGTTGGTAGCCTTTTTTTGTAGTTAACGTAGATTACTGTGCCGGCACAAGTAATTAGTAACTAGTTTAGACTCATCACGCAGTACACTAGGGAGCTTCCCAGTAATTTTTGTTTGCTTTATTTTAGCACTGAAAGCATCAGGGGAGACGCATTGTTTTTATCTTTTGTCCTGTTAAGTGTTGTTGTTGTCCGATTATTCCTAATAAAATTGTGTATTTTTAGTATTTAACATTCATATTAGAGTTGTTGTGATTTCTTGGTGCTCCTGCCACTAGGGGGTAGAGGGACTCTGTATCCCTCAGAACCCTAAAGTTTTGTCTGGCTAATATTAAAAATCCATATAATCACATCAGCTAATGAGAGGAGGGGTCACTTATACACCCCAACTGAATAAAACTCCTGCCAAGCGTGTGGTTTTCTTCTCTTTATAGGAATGCAATCTGGCAGTGAATAGGTTGAGTGTATCAGAGGGGACAGAACCTGTCCCCACCCCCTGATTTTGTCTTTCTTCCATTAAAGTGGACCAAAACCCATCCTGAAGTTTTTGAGACTAGAGGGCAGACATACTTCATCTAGATTTAGGATGTCCCGCTATGTGAAACCTCCAATAAAAACTGACCTGTTCCCCGATCCAACGGCGCGTGTGCAAGCCCTGTTTATCTAGACTCGGCTTGAGCCAAGTCTTAGACAAGCCTAGATGAGTTTACGTCAATGGACGAAAACCTGGGAAAGTCGTAATCCTGGGTTTTAGTCCACTTAAAGAAAGAAACAATATTTCTTGATGTTGGGTGCATAAGTGACCCCTCCACCCTCTGTCCAGCATATTTATATGGATTTTTATCATTGGACCATTTTTTTTATTATAGTGCCCCTTTTTCTTGAAAAACACTTCCACCTTGAACCTTTCACATATTTAACCCTTTTTAACCGTCAACCTACCTAGAGGTTTTGTCACCCTTTGTTGCCAGACCATTTTGCACCATTTGGGTTTCACATGTTCAACTGTGGTTTTTGAAGGTTTTTTTCCAGGAATTTCCCAGGAAAATTATATATTGATTTTTTTTTAGCAGGGTCTGGGCTTTAATACAAAATGTCTTGTTTGTAATTTTTTAGGTGTATCCTCAATATTTTTGGGTAAATGGTAAAAATGTGAAAAAAAAACAAAACATTTTTTACAATTTGTAGTGTTTTTTGTAATAAAAAATGTAAGTTTGTCAATAAAATCTTATTGCATGTGAAAACCCATTAAACCCATTAACCCCTAAAAAAAGAATTAAAAAGCAGAATTAAGGTCACATTTTCCTAAAAAAAAAACTATATGCAAACAAGAAAAAAACTGAAAATCAGAAAAATCAACATCCCCTGAACAGAACAATACCCAACATGCATAGCTACTGTCCAGGGAAGAGTTGCCAAAAACCCCAAAGCAAAGCATGTGCGTAACTGTAATTTCAATTGAAAAAGCACCTTGTGCTTTTTCTACCAAAACAACCCTTTACATTTGGAATACCCCCCATAAACCATATTCCCTGAAAGTACACATGTTAAGCTTTCTAAGCGTACCCAGCTTGTTGTAGTGGGCTCATTTTTCTGGAAGTAACGGCTCGAAGAATTTTTAGGTTGCACAGGGATTCACTAAAAAATGTATAACAAAGCAGAATAAAAAACTCAGAAAATATCAATATGCAAACAAGAAAAAACAAGGTAAATCTGAAAGCGCAAAGTCCCCTGAGAAGAACAATACCCAACATGCATAGGTACTATTAACCCTTTTAATTGCCAGCCTACTTGAGATTTTGTCACCCTCTGCTGAGAGGATATTTTTCACAATTTTGCATGATGTTTAACTGTGATTTTTGCAGGATTTTCCATAAAAATGGCATATTTTCTTTTTGTGGCAGAATTTAGGCTTTAACATGAAATGTCTTGTTTGTATTTTTTCTACTGTTTTTTAAAATATTTTTAAGTTAATAGGTAAAAAAAAATAAAATATATATATTTTTTAAAATGTCTCCGTTATTTTAACTAAAACATTTATTTTATTAAAGAAAACCCTATTGCATGTGAAAGCCCCATTTCTCCCAATTACAACGATGCCACATATGTATCAGTAGCCCCCTCGTTCCTGCCCAGGCGACCCCCTAAACTGAAAAGAGAATTTTATAACAAATGATTTATTATTTAAATGTATTACAAATAAAATACAACTTTCCACACTATAAAGGGTTAAATAAAAAAAAAAACTTGTGTGGGGTCCCCCTTCCTGGGTGGACTTTATTTTTGGGGGGAATTTTAAGGGTTAAAAAACCCTTAAAATTCTCAAAAAAAATGGTGTGAGGTCCCCCATACCCAGCATAACCAGCCCGAGACCAGCTATGGGGGCCTGTAGAATAAGACGCAGGGGCCAGCTTTGGTGGCCACTGGCCCTGCAGGCTACAAGCCGGCATAGCCTATGGCCACAGGCTCTTCTGCCCCCCCCTGGGCTTTGGGGAGGCAGGTAATTGGGGTGCCGGGGGTTAATGGCAAGTCACCCGCTATCCGCAGGTGACTTGGCAGACCCAGAGCCTTGTGAACTGGTATAGGGGTCTCATGGATCCCTTACCAGTTCACAAAGGTTTAAATGTAAAAAAAACACACAGACACAGAGAATAAATATTTTATTGTTTTTTTTAATACTTACCTTCCATCCCGGAGCACTGTGTCCCACCCTGATCACTTTGGCTTTTGCTCTCCTGCTGCTTTTTATACCTGCTGAGTGACAGGTAACATGGGGTTAATTAAAAAAAAATAACATAGAAGCCCCCCCTGCCATGCATAACCAGCCTGGGACCAGCTATGTAGGGCTTGTAGAACAGGCTACAAGCCCACATAGAGTCTTTGGGTCCAGGCCCTTCTGCCCCCCCTGGCCTTTGGGGAGGCAGGTAATTTGGGGGGGGGGCGGGGGTTAATGGCAAGTCACCCGCCAGCGCAGGTGACTTGCCAGCCCCCAGCCTTGTGAGCTGGTATAGGGATATCATGGACCCCTTACCAGTTCACAAAGGGTTAACAGTAAAAGAAAACACACACACAATAAAAATTATTTTATTAAAAAAAAGTTTGTTTTTTCTTACTCACCTCCGATCGTCAGCTCCGTCAGCTTCTCCGTCAGCTCCTCTGTCCCTCGCTGATCCGATGACAGATGCCGGAGATCGGCAGCCAGAGGAGGGGGGGAGGCAGGAGATCGGAGGATTTCCTGCCCCCCCTTCTCTCGCCACCGATCACCGGCATCTGACAGCTGAGAGGCCTGGAGCTGGCATGACGCTCGTCGAGTGACATCATTAGACCTGCTCATCGTGGGCGGGGCTTTGCGGCAAAATAGCGGTGCCATTACTACTCTGGGCACTCTCCTGCAGCCGGAGGAGCCCAGACGGGGGATTGGAGCCCCCCAGGGTGAAGGGGAGACCCGGGTGGATCGAATGAGGGGTTATTTTTTCAGTTGCTAGCAGGGGGCAAAGTCAGGCACGTAAAATTTACATGGCTGGCGGTTAACTGCAGGGGAGGCAACCACGTAAATTTTACCTGGCTGGCGGTTAACTGCAGGGGAGGCAGCAGGCAGGTCTCGGAGACTGGCAATTAGCTTGCCAGGATTATCTTGCAGAAAGATCTAGGCCAAAAGCCAAAGGGCCTTAACCTGTGGGCAATTCCAAAACTGGTGCAGAAAGTCCGCTGGTAGCTCTCTATATTTGAGACATTTGTCAGTTCCCAAGGGAAATATATGTGGTGGGTACCACTCTAAGGATAATTTCCCTGTAGGTAGAGGGGAGATTGTCCAGAGTGCCCTTAAAACACCCTCAACAGTTAACGTGGGGAAATGAGTAATCCAACGGATCATCCCTGCGGTTCTAGTGTTGTAGTCCAAGTTATCCCTGAGAAATCAAAGTCTTGCCGTGGAGTGAACATCCACTGAGCTGTTTCTGAGCATTGTATTAAGTAGCTTATTTCAATCAGTCTGAGGGTTTGGGAATCATTTCATTTTTAGGTCTTTGGAGGTCGCAAGAATAGGCATGGTTTGTATTTGTGGGACAATTGTCATTTCAAGTAAGAAGGCTCTGCCCAAATAAGAGAGTGTGAGCCACTTTCACTTTTTGAGTTTCTATTTTTCTGAACAGGGGATGGAAATTTAAACCATAAAGTTTGTGTGGGTTTTTGGCAATGGAGACCTCTATATAGTGAATGGCCTCCTTGTGCCAATGAAACTTAAATCTTCCTTCACATGGGGTTTCTGCCGCCTGTTGAGGAACAGTGCAGAATATTTAGATTGGTTTATACAATATCCAGAGCAACTGCCATAGCTATTAAAGTGGACCAACACCCAGGATTTTCACTATCCTGGGTGTTGGTCCACTTCCGCGGGGCACCCCGATCGGGGGCCGGCGCGGGTGCGCGCCCTGCTAGAGGGACGCGCGGGAGGTGGCGGCAGCGACTTATCCGTCGCTTGTCCGTCGCCGACAAGGTACGATTTTAGGGGCTTTCTGGGGGGTTTCACACAGCGATTTCGGATGCCCCACGGAAAGAGAGCTGATCGGCCCGGGAATGTTATTTCAATGTACCTGTGCCATGTATTATCATGGCACAGGTACATTGATATCCTCTTATTATGGCCTGGTATCATCGATCGTCTCTAATAGTTTGTTAAAATATTGAACCAAAACAATTTAATCCTGAAATTCACCATAGAATACAATAAATATAAAATCTCTCTTTTGAGATTGAGATAAACCAAATACAAAGTGGCAGGGAAATAACAAACAACATTTATAGGAAAAGGACAGCTGCCAATAACATTCTAAGTGCAACAAGCTGTCACCCGGATCCACTAAAAAGAAGTATTTTGTATGGAGGATACCTGAGACCACGAAGGAATTCCTCCACAGTGGAGGAAATCTCACTGGCAGCTGAGAGCATTGGAGATAGGCTACTAGAGAAATGCTATAATAGAAAGACATTGAAAAGGGCTTATAATAGAGAACTGAAAAAAGACAGCCTGTAGGGGCGCCCCTGAAGGGAAGGTCATATGCAGGAGTCAGTAGTTTTATTGCTTCAATGTTACACTAGGTTAGGGAGCTCTGCGGGATCCATTGCTTAACTGAGATAATGCAAGTAGGGTGCTCAATTTGAGGCAGACAGGGAAGGTACGGGATCACGTGTACATCTTTGGGCTTATCAGCAGGCCGAGAGTGCTACAGCACACAGGCCTCAGGATAACCTTGAAGTACTCACCGGTTCCTGCTTTCCACGCTCCCCCCCCCCCGTATTGAGGCCCTCTAGGATCTTCCCATATAAAATTGGGAGGCCTCTAGGGATTTAGCGAAGTTTCGCACTAAGGTGAGGTTGTCGGTGTGTTTCTATCTCTGATTAGAGTTTTTAAGGAATCTGTTATAGAATCGGTTTCTACAGAGATATAGATAAGACTATTTAGTACTTCCTTTTCCTTTTACGGAGGATTTTGTTGTTTTTGCTGATCTTCCCCCCACCAAACTCGGTTTTTCCTTTTCCTCTTTACCTTTTCTTTTCCTGCCCTCTGTTGTTTCCTATTACCCTGACCCTTTTAAGTGTAGGGTGGCGGGCTTAACTATCTGCTCGTATAACGTGGAAGGACTGAACGTACTGGAGAAGAGATCAAAAATGTTGTGCTGGGTTAAAATTGCTTTACTGCAGGAAACTCACTTTAGGGAGGGGCGAGTCCCGGTCATCTGTGATCCGTGAACTTAGACTTCCCTAAGTTCATGCCCCTAACCCGGAGGCTAAATCAAAAGGGGTCTCCATAGTCATACATAAAACACTCCCCCACAAAATCCTGCACACAAAAATAGATCCCAAGGGGAGGTTCATTTTTCTCAAATTATTATTGTTTACGAAGACCTATACTGTGGTCAATATGTACAGTGTCAATAAGGACTAAGACTACTCGCTGAAAAGAGATCCAGTGAGTATAAATGTTCTCAATACTATTTAGTGGGTAATTTACTAAACGATTCACCAGCATCCACCAGGTTTTCGCTAGTTTCTGCACTTACCAAGCAAAATGTTGCATGATGTCAAAGTTTTTCGGAATTACGTCAACATCAGTTTTGCTTGGTGAATGCTGGCCAACACCTTTTCTGTTTGCCAGCATTAAGTGGCGAACCCCTTTGAGGAGAGATTTAACGTAAACTTTTTTCTTTTAAACTAATTATATTGTGTTTACATTACTTTTATATTTGTCACAAATTTTTTTATATCTTTTCAAACAATCAAGACAATCCCAGTACACCCCACATATATTTTGAGACCCCTCCCATGACGACATAAGCTGTAGAAGTGTGTTTTCATTAAGATTTTATGTTTTTAAAACAAATTCCTGCACAGCATTTTTGTCAGAGAACCAGGACTGTTCCCTCTGTAGTCCAGCAGAGTGCGCCTGTTCGCTTATGTCAGAGAACCAGGACTGTTCCCTCTGTAGTCCAGCAGAGGGCGCCTGTTCTCTTATGTCGGAGATCCAGGACTGTTCCTCCTGTTGACCAGCAGAGGCCGCCTGTGAGTTCTCTTTACTGAGCATGTGCAGGGGCCTATAAAAACAGACTAGGCCTGTCCTCAATTGCCAGTTGGTCTTTTCCTGCATGCTCCTGAGTTCCTGTGATTCCTTCCTGTGTACCGACCCGGCTTGCTTCTGACTACGATCCTGCTTTCCTGATGACTTCGGCTTTGTTTTGTGACCACGATCCTGATCTGCCTGCCCACGACCTCTGCTTGTGTCTCGACTTTGATCCAGATCTGCCAGCCCACGACTTCAGCCGGCCTCACACTCCCAGATCAGCTCTGGTCTGTCTCCTACCCAGAATTCTGCAAAACCCACTCCTAGGTTGCCTGACCTGGGGCCTTCCTGCAGCCCAGCCTATCCTCACCATCAGCTCTAGTGAATACCAGGTTGGTCCTTAGACTCCAGGCTTCCCGGTCAAGAGGTGAGCTGAATTGCAGTCTGCGCAATCAGGGTTCACACCCGGTGTCCTGACAGTACCAACTGGCCAGTAATGAGCTCTGGCGGAGATCACCCGGCTTTTGACGCTTTGGTTCAGCAGATGACCCCTCTGACACAGGCGGTGGGCAATCTACATGGTGGATTTTTACAGCTGGAGTCCTGCCTGGATACACTGCAAGCCAGCCTTCCTGCCTCTACTAACCCTGTCTCGCCATCAGCCTCCATTATGCCTGCGGCTGCCAACAATGCCAGCTCTGCACCCAGTACCTTTGAACCTCGCATACCTTTGCCTGAATGTTTTTCTGGCGATCGCAACCGCTTTCGATCGTTTAAGAATAGTTGCCAGTTGCTGTTCGATCTCCAACCCTGGACTTACCCCACAGAGGTCATCAAGGTTAAGACTGTTATCTCCTTGCTGCTGGGGAACCCTCAGATTTGGACTCATCGCTTACTTGAACAATCAGACCCTATCATATCCTCTCTGGAGTCCTTCTTTAATACTATGGCAACTATGTATGACGACCCTGGACGTATAGCTTCAGCTGAGGCTGTGCTTCGGACCCTTATCCAGGGACGCCGTCCTGTCGAGGAGTATGTGGCAGAATTTTGTTGCTGGAGTACTGAGACTCTTTGGAATGACCCTGCACTCTGTCATCAGTTCCGTTTGGGTCTGGCCGATTCTGTCAAAGATGAACTGGCTCGTTCCGATTTGCTCGCATCTCTGGAGGAGTTGATCAAACTCTCCATCTTAGGAGACTAAGAGAACGTCGTCTTGAGAAAAGTAATCCTCAGTCGCTCCATTTGGATCCTCCTCGTGCCGATGCTCCCAGCTCCTCTCCATCCTCCACTGCTGTTAACAGTGGTTCGGAGCTGATGCAACTCGGGGTTTCTCGCCCCTCACTGACATCTGAGGAACGCCTTCGCAGATGCCAGCACAATCTGTGCCTTTACTGCGGGGAAGTCGGCCACTTCCTCTACAGATGCCCCATCCGTCCTCCAGGTAGGAGGTTACCTACTAGACATTGTTCGGGCTCCCTCCTGCTTTCTGGTGCTAATCATGTTTCTGTCTCCAGTTGCCCGGAAGAAAAATTGAGGTGGCAGCCATTATCGACTCTGGAGCCTGCAGCTGCTTCATGGACCTAGAATTTGCTCCAGGACCCATGACATTCCTTCCAGACAACGCCCCTTTCCACTTACCACTTCCTTGGCTGATGGTTCCCTGCTCAAGACCGGTCCTATTACTTTACAAACTTTGTCCTTATCAGCATGCATTAATCCTGATCATTTTGAATGGCTAAGTTTTGATCTCATACCATCCCCTGCTTTTCCTGTCATTTTGGGTTTACCATGGTTATTGGCACATAACCCTTCAATAAATTGGTCCACGGGTACAGTGCTTTTCGAGTCTCCTTATTGTCTTCATGCCTGCTTTTCCAATTCTACTACCGGGTACCAACTAGCTCTGACTGATTCTGCCAAGGAACAGGATCTTCAAAGCTTACCTGAAGCCTATATGGACTTTAGGGATGTCTTTGACAAAAAGGGAGCTGACACTCTTCCTCCCCATCGGTCTTATGATTGCCCAATTGAACTTTTGCCTGGGGCATCCATCCCTTTTGGCAGGATTTACCCGCTATCCGATCCGGAGTTGTTAACCCTTCGTCAGTATCTGGATGAAAATTTGAAGAAGGGTTTTATTCGGCCTTCCACTTCCCCCACAGGTGCTGGTATTTGTAGGCAAGAAAGATGGTTCCTTACGGCCCTGTATCAACTACAGGGAACTGAACAAGGTCACTGTCAAGAATCGCTACCCTCTACCCTTGATTTCAGACCTCTTTCAGCGCCTTAAAACTGGACAGATTTTTACCAAGCTTGACCTTAGGGGGGCATACAACCTCGTCCGGATAAGAGAAGGGGATGAGTGGAAAACGGCATTTCGAACTTGTTACGGACACTTTGAATATCTTGTCATGCCTTTCGGTTTGTGCAATGCCCCGGCAACCTTCCAACACTTGGTCAATGACATTTTTAGGGACTTACTTGATATTTTTGTCATTGTGTACTTGGATGACATTCTCGTCTTTTCTGAAAACCTGGCCGAACATCGGGAACATGTGCGAACAGTACTTTCACGACGGGCACATCAACTCTTTGCCAAGTTAGAGAAGTCCAAATTTGAAAAAGCATCCATCTCTTTTCTGGGGGTCCTCATCTCGGATCAGGGGTTCTCCATGGACCCTAGTAAAGTTTCGGCTGTACTTGATATTTTTGTCATTGTGTACTTGGATGACATTCTCGTCTTTTCTGAAAACCTGGCCGAACATCGGGAACATGTGCGAACAGTACTTTCACGACGGGCACATCAACTCTTTGCCAAGTTAGAGAAGTGCGAATTTGAAAAAGCATCCATCTCTCTTCTGGGGGTCCTCATCTCGGATCAGGGGTTCTCCATGGACCCTAGTAAAGTTTCGGCTGTACTTGAGTGGCCAGCACCTACCTCCCGAAAGGAGGTCCAGAGATTCGTTGGATTCGCCAATTTTTATCGCCGGTTTATCCGTAACTGCTCTGCCATAGTCCGGCCTATCACGGATCTAACAAAGAAAGACAAGACCTTTGAATGGACTGAATCTGCTCAGCAAGCCTTTCAGACCTTAAAGGAATGCTTCACTTCTGCCCCTGTTCTCACGCACCCGGACTCTTCCTTACCATTCATCTTGGAGGTTGATGCCTCATCCATTGCTGTGGGGGCCGTCCTATCGCAACGTTCAGGGGAGAAGGCCTTCTTTTCTCACAAATTGTCAGCTACTGAACGCCTGTATGACGTAGGAGACCGAGAACTTCTATCCATTAAATTGGCTCTTGAGGAATGGCGGTACCTGTTAGAGGGAGCAGTTCATCCTATTCTGATCCTGACTGATCACAGAAACTTGGAATATCTACGTTCTGCCAAACAATTAAAACCTCATCAGGCGCGTTGGTCCCTGTTTTTCTCCCGCTTTAATTTTTACGTTACCTATCCATTGCTGTGGGGGCCGTCCTATCGCAACGTTCAGGGGAGAAGGCCTTCTTTTCTCACAAATTGTCAGCTACTGAACGCCTGTATGACGTAGGAGACCGAGAACTTCTATCCATTAAATTGGCTCTTGAGGAATGGCGGTACCTGTTAGAGGGAGCAGTTCATCCTATTCTGATCCTGACTGATCACAGAAACTTGGAATATCTACGTTCTGCCAAACAATTAAAACCTCATCAGGCGCGTTGGTCCCTGTTTTTCTCCCGCTTTAATTTTTACGTTACCTATCCATTGCTGTGGGGGCCGTCCTATCGCAACGTTCAGGGGAGAAGGCCTTCTTTTCTCACAAATTGTCAGCTACTGAACGCCTGTATGACGTAGGAGACCGAGAACTTCTATCCATTAAATTGGCTCTTGAGGAATGGCGGTACCTGTTAGAGGGAGCAGTTCATCCTATTCTGATCCTGACTGATCACAGAAACTTGGAATATCTACGTTCTGCCAAACAATTAAAACCTCATCAGGCGCGTTGGTCCCTGTTTTTCTCCCGCTTTAATTTTTACGTTACCTATCGACCGGGCAGCCGCAACACCAAGCCTGACGCTCTGTCCCGATTGAAGGCTTCCAGACACTTTGGATGAGACTGATTCCTCGGAACTACCAATCCTCTCTGAAGGACATTTCTTGGTATCAGAATCTGAACTCATTTCTCAGATCCGGAGAGCCTCCTCGGAATTGCCACTTGAGGATTGTGAAGACCTGCCTTGTTCTGACGGTTTATCCATCAAGGCAATATATTCGTACCTAGGACTACCAGAACTGCGGTTTTACAGACTTTTCATGACCACCCCTTGGCAGGGCACTTTGGACTACACAAGACCTTGGAGTTGATCCGTCGGCACTTTTGGTGGCCTTCCTTGAAGAAAGACTGTGTTTCCTTTATCGATCTCTGCCGGAATTGTGCCCGAAGTAAGGGTACTTCTCAAAAGCCTGTGGGGTTACTTCTTCCCCTGCCAGTGCCTGAAAGACCATGGTCCCACATCTCCATGGACTTCATCGTGGAATTACCTCCCTCTGAGGGATTTACCACCATCTTGATGGTGGTTGATAGATTTTCTAAAATGTCTCATTTTATTCCCTTAGCGTGTATTCCGTCCGCGCATATACTCGCTCAAGTGTTCATCAGGGAGGTGGTCCGGCTCAATGGGATACCCACCGAAATTGTCTCAGATCGAGGATCTCAGTTTACGTCACGGTTTTGGTCCCGTCTGTGTGAAGCACTCCAAATTTCCCTGGCTCATTCATCTGCCTATCATCCTCAGTCGAATGGGCAATCAGAACGTACCAACCAGACGCTTGAACAATAACTACGTTGTTATTCTTCTGCCTTGCAAGACGATTGGTATCGGCTCCTACGTCTGGCTGAGTTCGCATACAATAACTCCTGTCACAGTTCCACTGCCAGATCACCATTCTTTGCAAATTTCGGATTTCATCCCAATATCCTGCCAGACATGCCTAAAGAGGTGAACTTACCCGCTGCTCAGGACTTGGCCTCTTCCTTGGCAGAGACACATCGTGAATTAAGGGAATGTCTTCTCAAAGTCCAGGAACAGTATAAAAGGAGTGCTGATCGTCATCGTCAGGCCTCCCCAGTATATGCTGTCCGTGACAAAGTCTGGCTGTCCACCCGAAACCTCAAGCTACGTTGTCCTTCTAAGAAGCTGGGTCCTACATTTATTGGTCCGTTTCTCATTAAGAGGCTTATTAACGCAGTGGCCGTGGAACTTCGCTTACCGGCCTCCCTTCGCATCCATCCAGTGTTCCATGTCTCCTTACTTAAACCTGCACCAGTTTCCGAAACCTTAGATGACGGTTCTGAGTCTCCGATTGAGGATGAATCAGAAGAATATGAGGTTGAGCAAATTTTGGATGCCCGTCGCAGAGGAATGGGTCTTCAATATTTAATTAAATGGAAGAACTATGGAATCGAAGAGAGTTCTTGGGAGCCGTCTAGAAATGTCCATGCCCCTCGTCTGATTAGGAACTTTCATAAGTCCCATCCTGAGAAACCTGGTCCTAGAGTCGGCCGGAGGCCTCCCTTAAGGGGGGGGGGCAATGTCAGAGAACCAGGACTGTTCCCTCTTTAGTCCAGCAGAGGGCGCCTGTTCTCTTATGTCGGAGAACCAGGACTGTTCCTCCTGTTGACCAGCAGAGGCCGCTTGTGAGTCCTCTTTACTGAGCATGTGCAGGGGCCTATAAAAACAGACTAGGCCTGTCCTCAATTGCCAGTTGGTCTTTTCCTGCATGCTCCTTGAGTTCCTGTGATTCCTTCCTGTGTACCGACCCGGCTTGCTTTTGACTACGATCCTGCTTTCCTGACGACTTCGGCTTTGTTTTGTGACCACGATCCTGATCTGCCTGCCCACGACCTCTGCTTGTTTCTCAACTTTGATCCAGATCTGCCAGCCCACGACTTCAGCCTGCCTCACACTCCCAGATCAGCTCTGGTCTGTCTCCTACCCAGAATTCTGCAAAACCCACTCCTAGGTTGCCTGACCTGGGGCCTTCCTGCAGCCCAGCCTATCCTCACCATCAGAGGCTCTAGTGAATACCAGGTTGGTCCTTAGACTCCAGGCTTCCCGGTCGAGAGGTGAGCTGAATTGCAGTCTCCGCAATCAGGGTTCACACGGTGTCCTGACAATTTTGCCGCATCCGCCAAACCATTTTTAAATGTAAATGCCAGCAAATTGCAGCGAAACCACAGCAAAATGCATGGCGTAAGTCAGTGACAAGCATTCACCAATTCAACTTGAGCAACATTCGTCACGGTTTACCCCTCTCCCCGTGCACAAGGTGAGCGCACAAGGTGAAGAAATTCATGGAAAGTCGTAACCCCAAGATTACAGAGGTTACAGATAAAATTATAAAGAATGATGAGCAAAAACAAAGTATGCCTCATTACCAAGAAAATAAACAGTGGCCTACTCTACTTTTTCCCACTATGGCTATTTTATATACACTGGCCTTATCAAATGCTTATAGACTCTTGAGAGAGAGAATCTCATATCATCTGCATACACTCTCTTCCTATCTCCCTTTTCGCCCTCACATCCATGTCCCCTCTCTATTTTGGTATTTTACCATATAATAGTTTCTATGTAGATACCTTTTCCTTCTATATAAACCACAGATTCCTTTAATACATGGTTTTACCATTATTTATTGAGCACCTCAAAATCTAGCAGCTACAACAGCCAATGTTGCCAATGACAAACCGGCAGCAGACACTTGTGTGGAAGGTGGCACCGCATGTATGGAATGTATAGGGACATATGTGCACATGTGCTGAGCAACACATGGCCACTTGCATGGCAGGCGAGGTCAGACACCAGTAGCCTCTTCTATGCCAGTGCTGGTAGTGGTTGCAGGCATGTGTGTGATGAGTGCAGTGGAGATGTTGCCACGGACGAGGAATAAACGACCTTACTGGACGTGTATTGTGGTGAGGGGAGGGCAGATCAGCAAGTGAATGATCCCCGCATAAGGGAAACACCTGAAACGGGCAACCATTATGCAAGGGATACACGCGCTGGTTAACATCAATGCGGGTGAAGGCTAGATGAACCCCTTGCCTCTCGAGCACCCCCACAATGCGAGAGCTGTTTCAGGAACTGGCATAAGAACAAGGGACCCTTGGATACAACTTTTTTTCATGTAAGTAACACCTTTATATTTATAATTATAGTTAGGCCCTACACCTCATGTTCATTTAAAAATTCCCTGTGTCTTCCTCAACAGGTACTAGGCTATAATTTATACAAACACACCGGGCTGGCTGCTTCTCGTATCATATAAAGCATAGGTGTATTGGAAGATTCTCTGACATGTGAATTATTTAAATTGCATATAATATGCTTTAATATATAATAAGCAGCACAGTAATATGACAGTAAAGTGTAATGAGGATTCTAATGGCAATATATTTACTATTCTAGAAATCCAAGCTTAACCTTTGAAAGGTATACACCCTTTGGGTGCTGGATTAAATGGAAGTATGGTGAATTTGACTGCAGAACTGGGGTGATTTTAAAAGGATGGAATAAAGAAGAAAATGTTTTAATTGTTTAATCACAGTCATTGGACTGATTTAATAAAGACACCTCCTATTGTTTCTCAAATGAGTGCACAAAGATAGAAGGAATTATTATCTAAGATAATCTTGTTTCCTCTATATGCTTATCTTAAACCTTGTGACTAGAAATGGGCAAACCTCCCAAAGTTCAGGTTCGGAAAGTTCGGCCAAACTTTAAATAAATGGGGGGAATGGCGGGGGTTTGCAGCAAAAGTGCTACTGTAACTCACCTAAGCCCCGATCCTCTTCTGCCAGCAGCAGCGGAGCAGCAACAGCTGCATTCTAAACTGACCCCAGCCAGGGCTACAAAAAAGATGACCTCTGGCTCCCATAGGTGAGGAGACTTCTAGTGCAAGCTGGGAGCCGGCGGCCATCTTTTCCATCTTCTGGACAAAGAGGATCGGGGCTCAGGTAAGTTACAGCAGAGCTTCTGCTGCTGTTGCAATCTTAGGTGAAGCTGGTTGATGGGCAGCTCAGCAACCTATAAACCAACTTTTCCGTGTTCGGGCTAGACGCCATACTCGAACTCAAACTGTTCGGTTTTGTGCATCTCTACATCTGACACAGTTTTTGAAATAATTGTAGTATTGTAAAAATGTAATATTTCTTTGCTGCAAGTAACATGCAGCCTGATACACCTTTCACCCCACCGGGGCCATTCTCAGAGGATGCCATTCTTAGGGTGTACATTGTATTACTATTGTTGAATTTAAAACCTAGCAAGACACCTTGAAAAAGTGACAGTCCGTCACGGAACGCGTGGGTGGCTAATTATCTCGATCAGCAGGAGGTTGTTCATGTATCTTTCACTGAGGTGATTTTCTGATTGTTTATTGCATATATTGTTGTTTGTATTTATTCATAGCACTTTAATATTGCACATAGGAACTTTAAACATATTTGGCATGTATGTATTTTTGTGGTGTAAGATTGTTATATTAATTAGGTCTCCTTCTGCTGGGTTGGGTTATGTATTGGAATGTGTGTTTTTAAATGTCCTGTGATGATTAGTGTACTGTATGTGTTCTTTTTAATGTGACTTACTGATGAATTAAAAATCTTCTTTGATATGAACTAATTATATTTGATGATTTATTAGATGAGGAGGAGTGGTGCTTTTGGAATAAGGTTCCAATTTTTTGTGTTATACTGGGCCATAAATTGCTTTTGTGTGTATTATATTGTTGTTTTGGGACATTTCATATGTTTATTGATTGATGGTGCTGAACCAATAGGTGCACAGCGTGCAGGGACCCTTGTTTGTAGCAAGACAGACAACACATGTAAATTTGTAGAGAATGGATATCCTAAAATATACTATCCAAATCTTTAATTCACACATTTTAAAAAAATAAAAATAGCTAAGCAACAGATGAACGTTTATAAAAAATAAATGTCCTAAAACATAGTCACACATATAGGTTTATTTTAGATGATGTTATATAAATCAGTATAATCTGTATAGACCAGATGAGTGCGTTGTTTTCATACAAGGCTGGCAATATTCTCACACAACTTCAGCTTTACCAAAGTACACAGAAAAAATGTCTCACTACACATGACAAAACCTTGTGCCACAGATCAATAAACACCATGTCCCCTGAGTAGTCCTGTGACAGGCTTTATGTTTGTTTCTCCTTAATTTTATTTAAAGTTAATTAATAATAGACCCAATATGAAGAAATAGAGAAAACAGGCTGTACAGATCTTATGTCAGGCCGGAGAGTTCTCCTATATGAACTCTCTGCCAGGGGAGCAGGCTATTTGCCCAGAACAATGACAAAGGAACAAAGGAAATGCTCTAACAATGGTTTTATTAATAAAGCCAAATTAAACAAAAAGGTCTTCGATTCAGATATAAAACAAAGGGACAAGAAACGAGGCTAATTAACTTAATAACAACTAATAAGGAGAACTAAGGTACTGGTGCACTCACCCAAAGGCCAAGGACAGGGGCCAGCAGCCTCCAGAAGCCGATAGGAGGCCTGCTGCAAGGATTGCAAATGGCCAAGTAGCCTCAGAGAAGCCAGGGAGAGGCCTGCTTGCCACTAGATTCCATGGAGGTACAGCTTCAGGTGCAGACTCAGGTTCAGGATCAGAGTGCCAGAATCCACAGCCACAGATGGGTAACCAAAGCAAACAAAACAAAGTCCTGCTGCACCAGGCGAAGGGCCGATCCACTTAAATAGCCCTCACACCAGGTGCAGCAGTAGATGGGGAGAGAGAGCAGCCAGGGCTCTGCTGACACCCGCTCGTGGCTGACGGAACTGCAGACGGGTCAATAAATAATGCCAGCCACCAGTCGGGCATCAGCCGAACACGGGGATCTTACATCTATAGGCCTGACTCCTGACAGAACCATACTGCACATTCCATATCGCTGAATACATGCACTATTATCTACTGTATGTTACCATCACACTCTCAGTTGGTCAGTACTCACTAAAGTTTAGCTACTCTCCATACTCTCCAATAAAATAAGAGGCCCAAAATGTGTCTTTTGTATTAATTGAAGAACATTCATTTTTTTCTTTCTCACTTTATTTATTTTCTTTTTTCCTCTCTCCATATTAAAACAAAATAAAGTCTAAACGTTTTTGTTTTCTTAAACCCCTGCCATAATCAAATCACCTCTCTTTCTTGCCTTCTTTTTTCTTTCATTCTCTTTTTTTTCCTTTTCACCTCTCTTTTGTCAAAATTTTCCTTTCCAAATTTCTATTACCTTTGCTATGTACTTGTTTGCTTCCACACCCTGTTAATCTATTTTTCATTTTACTTATCAAAGAGCATTTCTTTCTCTTTCTTTCTTTCTTTCCTTCTTTCTCTTCTCTCTCTGATGTCACAAAATAACGAATCGAGGGATTACTTCCAGACATCCCACATCAAAAATCCTGGTATGCCTAGAAAGCTTGAGGTGTGTACTTCCAAAGAATATATAGTTTGTGGGGGGTGTTTCAAATTTAAAGGGTTGCTTTTCTTGAAAAACTGCAAGGTGTGCATGGCAGTTGTATTTTATCTGAAAATCTCCTACAGTGCTTTTTCAGTTTGAGGGAGTCTCCAGAGCAAGGAAGGGTGTCTACCAATACAAATGTGGCACCGCTGGTGGAACCAGGAGCAATGTCATTTTGAAAAAATGTATTACACAAAACACTACAAATTGTACACAAATTGTAAAAAATATATTGTTTTTATTTTTTTTTTTGCACATATTTCACCCATAATTATTGAAAATACACAAAAAAATGACAAACAAGACTTTTCAAGTTAAAGCCCAGACTGAACAAAAAAAACAAACAATATATACATTTCCTGGGAAATCCATGAAAATCCTTTCAAAAATCACAATTGAACATGTGTAGCGCAAAATAGTAAAAAAATCTAGCAACAGAGGGTGAAAAATTCTCTAGGTAGGGTGACATTTAAAGGGTTAAAGTGGACCAAAAACCAGGATCTGCACTATCCCTGGCTTTAATCTTGCCCTGGGGTGCATCCTGATTTAACATGCCTCACTGTGCGAAACACCTTGTCTCTGGAATTCCAGATAATTTTGTATACTGAATTGGGATCCTCCATTATGTGAAACCCCCCGTGCTACCCAGTTGACTTACCTCTTCCCAGAGCCCTCACCACATCTCGGCGCCACGGCCACATGCTCAGTCTACCTTTAACTGGGACACATACTCATGCCAGACATTTCTGAATGGCCCTCATCTAAAGGTAAGTGGGGATGTGGCCAGACGATACTTGCTCCATGCAATGGAGATCTGCTTGGATTACTAAGTGCATGACTTTCTCCGACCATTTCTCTGACCATTAAGTGCCAAGCACGTAGAAACTATGTGCTTGCCATTTTCCGTTACTGTAAAAAAAAAAACTTCCAGCTCCAATCTCCAGCCTGGATCAAAAGCTGGGGGTCTCCTCTTCCTTTGGGGGCATCCGATCCCCACCCCGGGGTCTCCTGGCTTCAGGAGGGGACCCTAAACCGCCCCCCCCCCCGCTTCCGTCACCGCTGACACTTGCGGCTGTAATTAAAAAAAAATAAATAATGACATTCACTCACCTTCTCGCCTGATCCCTCCGGCCAGGTCTTCTCTTCACCAGGGAGGCTCCGCAGGTTTCAGGTGAGGGATGAAACATGTCCCCCCACCGCTTCTGACAGCCACAACTTTTTGTGGGAGGAGCAGGATGACGTCATCCCTCTTCTCTTAGTTTCTGACCCGGCTCTGGCTCTGCCTTTAGTACCAGGTGGGGGCCAGGAGGCTCTGATCTCCTGCCCCACCCCCACCCTGCTCTGATCACTACCGGCATCTATTATCAGCGTGGGACACAGGATTGGAGGTGAGTAGAGAAAAAAAAATGATAAATGATATTTTTTCTGTGCTTGTTTATTTACATTTAACCCTTTGTGAACTGGTAAGGGATCCATGAGACCCCCTATACCAGTTCACAAGGCTTAGGGGCCTGGCAAGTCATCTGCGGCTGGGTGATGGGTGAACTCCATCTGGTCCTGCAGTCTTATTCACATTTTCCACATATCTCTGTTTAGCTTGTTGTGTATTATACTTGGGATATTGCTATCAGTAGCATCTCCTGTGTTGGCTCCTCTCTTGTGTACAGAGAGCTAAAGAATCCATTTAACAGCTCCGCCTTCTCTTCATCCCCCAGTAACCATTTCTCCATTATCATCAATTAGGGCACCTACCTGTTCTGATTTAGTTTTCTTTGAATTTATATATTAAAAAAATACTTTTAGGGTTTGTTTTGCTTTCTTTGGCCACATCTCTTTCATTTTGTGATTTTGTCAACCTTTTTTCTGTCTTACATGGTTTACTAATTTATGCTTTTCAAGGGTTACAGCTGAGAGCTCAGCCTTGTCATTTTTAAATGCTCTTTTCTTGTTCTTTATTGCCCTTTTTACAGCAGGTGTCAGCTATAAGGGGTTTAATTTTAGCTGCTTATATTTGTTACCCATAGGAATACATTTTGCAATGTTGGTAGGATTTAAAGCACTCCCATTTGGAATCTGTATCCTTATTCCTCAAAAGATGCTCCCAGCATATATCCTGGAGTGCAGCTCTGAGCCTGTGAAAGTTCAGTGTTTTGCCCTCCCAGACAAAAAAAATCTTTCTTACAGGTTATGTTAAATGCAACTATAATGTGGTCACTGTAACCAAGATTTGCCTAGACTGCTTCTGTCCCTATCAGGTCATTATCATTTGATAGAGGTATTTGTGTTTGTTTCAGCGCAAAGTTAGATAATTGGGTTTAGCTGCACCTGAGTAAGGCGAACCTGTCCTTTGGATGATTAGAAGTGGCTGTTTACTTTCCTGTTCCTAAATCTAGCTGAGCCTCCGCCGGCCACGCTACACTTCTTCGCCGCTAAAGCGGCTATATCTACGGGCACACACAAAGCCACAGGAGCGGCCATCACAAACACCTCACCTATTTTGCCTGCTCCTCACAGCGACAATTTTCGGCACCCCACACTACAGACAGCTTATTACAGCGGCAACCTGCACACCACACATAAGGCAGAACAGCGGCTACTAACTCCGCTCTGCCCAGTGCACGCATCGGGGAACCTGCACTTAACCCCGCTGAATCTGGAACACTCCACATACACCCCCGCAGATATAACGTCTGCCGAGGGCTGTAAGCAGCTAAGTAATGGCTATTAACCCCGCACAAGCCGCACAGCTTATTTAAAGCATTCACTCAGCAAATCGGGTCACAATTATTAACCCCTTGCTGACCTAAAGCCAAATTTCATCCACAACCCTAGGCCACTCTCAAGTAGCTCAACGGATCTCCCTTGAACCAGGCCTCAACTATCAACCCTACGCTTGCTCATAGCTATACTGCCATCAGGAACCCCAGTCCACTCTCAAGTACCTGACAAGCAAAAAAAAGAATACAAACCAGCACTCCAAACACTGTAAAGGATTCAGAACTTCAATCAACTTAAGAAGATAGGTGAGTCCATGATTGTGCACCACCGGCAATTATAATCATTTATTGTCTATTTTAAAATAAGCACCCAATAGAGCCCTACACGGCACTGGGTCCTTATAATCCGGGTAACCATTAATTTGGTAACCAGCAAGAGAAAAAATCTCCAATAACCTTGGAGATTTTTGAGGCCCAATCAGCCAGAAGCAATGATACTGGTTGTTGCTGGTTTGATTAACTGGTAGAAATACCACCCTCAAACATCCCTAACTCTAACCAACCAATTCTTTTCCCCAGCCTCAACAAGCTCATCTTGAAGAACTACCTACAATGCTAACCTAATCTTCTAACCAGCAATATTTTCCTCCATTAACATTTTTCTCCACTAACCTTCACTCCCCTTTACAGCGCACCTAATACTTACCTACTTCCTTAAGTACATATAGGAACAGGAAAGTAAACAGCCACTTCTCATTATCATTTGATGTTACCAGATCCAAAAGAGCATTACCGCTAGTAGGTGCCTTCATGAACTGATTTGTATATTTATCTTGTAGCAGGCTGAGGAATGCTCTCCCGTAGTATGTAGTAGAAGCAGAACCATGTCTCCAGTCAATTCCTGGATAGTTGATCTGTTTATGCAGCTGACCCTCTATTTCCTCAGTTATGTTTGAGGTTCTATAGATTACATCAATTTGTATTTTAACATTGTTATATAAAAGAGGAAGCACACCAATATTTTAAGAAATAATGTTCAAAGTTTATAGTGTCAAAAAAGTATATATTTACAACAGATATACACACATATCTATGTGTGTTATATACACTGTGCACACAATTTATGGAATACACACAGTGAAAAAGGATACAATTATTAATTCATATGTCTAGTTCAGCTTGAACTGTGAATACCTTAGTGGAAAAAGAAGAAAAGAATATATGATAATATTAACCTTAACAGTACCAGTTATGGACTATAGAGTATGGTAAAAAATTACCTGTGTCTAAAGGAATCTATAATAAGGTATCCACAGGAGCACTCACAAATTGTATTACTGGCATACAATGTCTGATCCAATCAAAGAGTTAAGGGAGTAACAACCAGAATATAGATATGTAGTATATTGAATGGTGTCTGCGTCAGAAGTACACCATTCCATCATTCTACAGACCATATGAATGTACAACAGAAATAAGATGCCTCAGTCATGACATCCCAATCATGGCATCAGTGTAAAATATATAACACACAGTTTGCAGAGTCAAGACATTACCACACAAATTGTATAATGTAGATATATACAGGATCGCATAACGGTTACCAACGTTTCACGTCTATCTGTTTATGTTTAAGCTTTAATTACGGTGTGCCGACCAATTTATTAATTTTCTGTATTTTAACATTGTTTACATCGCCCCACAAGGATTCTACATCCTCACAATCTTCTGCTAATATCCGCTCATTAATATATGCTTTGAATTCTTGCTTTACATAGAGACACCCTTTCCTTTTTGTTCTGTCTTTCCGAAAGAGAGCAAAACCTTGAAGATTGACAGTCCAGTCATGTGTGGAATCCAGCCATGTCTCAGGCATGCCATTAACATCAATATTTTATTTCAGTATCAGAGACTCAAGCTCCCCCACTTTACTTGCCAGACTTCTGACATTTGTGAAAATACACTTTAAGTTCCTATCTAGTTTGACACATGGGTAGGCTGATTCATCACTAACGCCAGGAAGCGACAGATGAGCGTCTGTAGCAGGCATTTTCAGAGGGCCCACTAGTAGTCACTGTGCTCGGCCGTGGGTCACTGTTCAGCAATGTTGAATACATTGTGAGGAGTTGCTATTTGAACAGTACAGTGCTGTATGGGAGCGCATGTTAGCGACTGCTCATAGCGACCGACTCACACCATATTCAGCAAAAAAACAGCCTCACAAATCTCTGGCACTGAAAAATACTTGTTTGAAGCCCAGAGCGCAGGAAGCGGAGTGTTTAAAGTTTGTTTTTCAGCATCTTTTCACTAGTAACAAAGCGAAAACATGGAATTACATTGTAGCAACATTGTAACATGAACACTTTAACCCTTCTAGCGCCAGCTACGTAAAATTCACGTAGCTGCCTCTCCTGTCGTTAAACGCCAGCTACGTGAATTTCACGTAGCTAGCGTTCCCTTACCTTCCGGGCCATCGGGGGGGCATCAGCGGGCCCGTTGCTGTGGAGCAGCTTGCAGGGAGTCCAGGGGTCAGGGGGAGGTGACCTGGGTGTGACCCAAGTCACCCGATCGCTCCCCTGACCAATCAGCAGGGGGCGCACGGCAGCTGTCATCAGCCGGCGCCCCCTGCTTACCTCATCCGGCGCAGCATCGTTTCTGGAGCCCAGGGCGACGGTAAGGCCGATCGCCGGCAAAACGCCCTCCACCAGCCTAGCCTCCGCCGCCTCGCCTGCCTGCCCGCCCGCCCCTCGCCTCCTGCCTCCTATTAGCTGGCTATACGCGCGACGCGCGCCCGCTGCGCGCCCGACGGCTCTCCGCTCACCACCATGCCTCCATCCATCCATCCATCCATCACCCCCAATGCTGCCATCCGTCCTCTCACCCCCAATCCAGTCACCCTGTCACCCCCAATGCAGCCATCCATCCATCTTGTCACCCCCAATGCAGCCATCCATCCATCCATCTTGTCACCCCCAATGCAGCCATCCATCCATCCATCTTGTCACCCCCAATGCAGCCATCCATCCATCCATCCATCTTGTCACCCCCATGCAGCAATCAATCCATCCATCCATCCTCTCACCTCCAATCCAGCCATCCTGTCACCCCCATGCAGCCATGCATCCTGTCACCCCCATGCAGCCATGCATCCTGTCACCCCCATGCAGCCATGCATCCTGTCACCCCCATGCAGCCATGCATCCTGTCACCCCCATGCAGCCATGCATCCTGTCACCCCCTTGCAGCCATGCATCCTGTCACCCCCATGCAGCCATGCATCCTGTCACCCCCATGCAGCCATGCATCCTGTCACCCCCATGCAGCCATGCATCCTGTAACCCCCCATGCAGCCATGCATCCTGTCACCCCCCATGCAGCCATCCATCCATCCTGTCACCCCCATGCAGCCATCCATCCATCCTGTCACCCCCATGCAGCCATCCATCCATCCATCCTGTCACCCCCATGCAGCCATGCATCTTGTCACCCCCATGCAGCCATGCATCTTGTCACCCCCATGCAGCCATGCATCCTGTCACCCCCATGCAGCCATGCATCCTGTCACCCCCATGCAGCCATGCATCCTGTCACCCCCCATGCAGCCATGCATCCTGTCACCCCCCATGCAGCCATGCATCCTGTCACCCCCCATGCAGCCATGCATCCTGTCACCCCCAATGCAGCCATGCATCCTGTCACCCCCCATGCAGCCATCCATCCATCCTGTCACCCCCTATGCAGCCATCCATCCATCCTGTCACCCCCATGCAGCCATCCATCCATCCTGTCACCCCCATGCAGCCATCCATCCATCATGTCACCCCCAATGCAGCCATCCATTCATCCTGTCACCCCCATGCAGCCATCCATCCATCATGTCACCCCCATGCAGCCATCCATCCATCCTGTCACCCCCATGCAGCCATCCATCCATCATGTCACCCCCAATGCAGCAATCCATCTTGTCACCCCCATGCAGCCATCCATCTTGTCACCCCCATGCAGCCATCCATCTTGTCACCCCCATGCAGCCATCCATCTTGTCACCCCCATGCAGCCATCCATCTTGTCACCCCCATGCAGCCATCCATCCTGTCACCTCCATGCAGCCATCCATCTTGTCACCCCCATGCAGCCATCCATCTTGTCACCCCCATGCAGCCATCCATCTTGTCACCCCCATGCAGCCATCCATCTTGTCACCCCCATGCAGCCATCCATCCTGTCACCCCATGCAGCCATCCATCCATCCTGTCACCCCCATGCAGCCATCCATCCATCCTATCACCCCCAATGCAGCCATCCATCCATCCTGTCACCCCCATGCAGCCATCCATCCATCCTGTCACCCCCAATGCAGTAATCCATCTTGTCACCCCCATGCAGCCATCCATCCATCCTGTCACCCCCATGCAGCCATCCATCCATCCTATCACCCCCAATGCAGCCATCCATCCATCCTGTCACCCCCAATGCAGTAATCCATCTTGTCACCCCCATGCAGCCATCCATCCATCCTATCACCCCCATGCAGCCATCCATCCTATCCCCCCAGGCGATCATGTGCTCCCTGGCGGCCGCGCTCGCACCCACCTGGCCTCCATCTTGGTCGGCCGGCATCTTGATTGGCCTCCTCGCCCTGCCTGCCCCGCCTCAGCCATTGGTTACAGAGCATAGCCGGCGCGGGACATGAGAGCAGGCCGCCGGACTCCGCCCACCTGCTGGGTCAGGGACGTGTGACTGACTGAAGTACTGAGGAAGAGACCCCGGAAGAAAAGGTATTTAAAAAAACGGAAAAAAAAATAGATGTTGATTTTGGAGAGGGAGTGTGTGTGTGTATATGTGTGTTTTTTTTTTTTCAGTTTGGTCACGGGGCTCCCGAGCGCATGCCCATAGGGGCCCGTGCCCCATGACCAACATGTAAATCTGGCCAGTTCGGTGGTTCCGGCGCTCTTCCCCAGGGGAAGACCAACCTCCACAACAACCAGTATAACCAGTGAGTTTCGGGAAGGCTTGCGCCCAGAAAGCTGCAGCTACAACAACAAGCCTGGTACGCCTAGAACGCTTGAGGTGTGTACTTTCAGGGAACATGTGGTTTGTGGGGGGTATTTTTATTGAAAAGTGATGTTTTTGTTGAAAAAGCGCAAGGTGCGCACTTTGTCTGCAGAGCAGGAAATTTCAATGGAAATGCCCGTTATGCATACGCTTTGCTTTGGGGTAATTGGCAACCCTACCCTTGGAGGTAGCTATGCATGTTGGGTATTGTTCTGTTCAGAAGACCTTGCCATTTCAGATTTGATTCGTTTTTTTTGGTTAGCGCATGTTTTTTATAGAAAAATTTGGTCTTAATGCTGCATTTTTGCTATTTTTTTAGGGAAATCCGGTACAACCAGTGAGTTTCGGGAAGGCTTGCGCCCAGAAAGCTGCAGCTACAACAACAAGCCTGGTACGCCTAGAACGCTTGAGGTGTGTACTTTCAGGGAACATGTGGTTTGTGGGGGGTATTTTTATTGAAAAGTGATGTTTTTGTTGAAAAAGCGCAAGGTGCGCACTTTGTCTGCAGAGCAGGAAATTTCAATGGAAATGCCCGTTATGCATACGCTTTGCTTTGGGGTAATTGGCAACCCTACCCTTGGAGGTAGCTATGCATGTTGGGTATTGTTCTGTTCAGAAGACCTTGCCATTTCAGATTTGATTAGTTTTTTTTGGTTAGCGCATGTTTTTTATAGAAAAAATTGGTCTTAATGCTGCATTTTTGCTATTTTTTTAGGGAAATCCAGTACAACCAGTGAGTTTCGGGAAGGCTTGCGCCCAGAAAGCTGCAGCTACAACAACAAGCCTGGTACGCCTAGAACGCTTGAGGTGTGTACTTTCAGCGAACATATGGTTTGTGGGGGGTAATTCAATTGAAAAGTGGTGTTTTGGTTGAAAAACCACAAGGAGAGCAAAATGGTGTATTTTCTTTGAAAATTAGCTCAGTCGCTCTTTTTAGTTTTATGTGTCTCGTGGGCAGGAAAGGATGTCTACCAATACATATGTGGTACTGTTGCAATCGGGAGCAATAGGGCTTTTACACACAATATGATTTT
Source organism: Gastrophryne carolinensis (assembly GCA_027917425.1). NCBI lineage: Eukaryota > Metazoa > Chordata > Amphibia > Anura > Microhylidae > Gastrophryne > Gastrophryne carolinensis. The sequence goes on from CM051242.1 coordinate 174,476,671, forward strand.
CTGGAACAACTTGCATGTTTTATTAGGAAAACACACTAAAATTGTAAAAAAAATTTTTTTGGGGGTTTTTTTTTACATATTTTCCATAAAAATATTTAAAAAACACTGACAATCTTACAAACAAGACACTTCATGTTAAAGCCCAGACTGTGCTGAAAAAAACAATATATAATTGTCCAGGGAAATACTGGGAAATCTCTTCAAAAATCACAGTTGAACATGTGGAGCGCAAAATAGTGCAAAATGGTCTGGCAACAAAGGGTGACAAAATCTCAAGGTAGGCTGGCGGTTAAAGGGTTAATGGCAGACCTGTAATGTCATTTCTGAAGAAATATATAAAAAATGTGAAAAAACTGCTTTTTCAATGCCAGGAGAGGTCACAGAATTATTTGTGATTTTTTTGGAAAAAAAACAAAAACACCATTTAACCCTTTAACAGCCAGCCTACCTTGAGATTTTGTCACCCTTTGTTGCCAGACCATTTTGCACTATTTTGCGCTCCGCATGTACAACTGTGATTTTTGAAGGGATTTCCCGGGATTTCCCAGGCAGGTGATATATTGTTTTTTTCAGCAGAGCCTGGGCTTTAACATGAAATGTCTTGTTTGTCATTTTCTAAGTGTATTCTCAGTATTTTTGGGTGAAAATTGTGCAAAAAAATAAAAAAAAATGATTTTTTACAATTTGCAGTGTTTTTTTGAAATAAAAAATGTAAGTTTGTCAACAAAATCTTATTGCGTGTGAAACCCCAAAAGAAACCACAAAAAAATGTATAAAAAAGCAGAATAAAAAACACCTTTTCCTAAAATATCAATATGCAAATAAGAAAAAACAAGCTAAATCTGAAAGTGCAAGTTCCCGAGCAGAACAATACCCAACATGCATAGGTACCTGTAACCTTTTAACTGCCAGCCTACTTGAGATTTTGTCACCCTCTGCTGACAGGATATTTTTCACCATTTTGCGTGATGTTTAACTGTGATTTTTGCAGAAATTTCCAAGAAAATTGCATATTTTCTTTTTGTGGCAGAGTTTAGGCTTTAACATGAAATGTCTTGTTTGTATTTTTTCTACTTTTTTTATATAATTTTAAGTAAATAAGTAAAGAAAATTAAAAAATATATATTTTTTAAATTGTCTCCTCTATTTTAACAAAAACATTTATTTTACTAAAGAAAACCATATTGCATGTGAAAGCCCCATTTCTCCCAATTACAATGATACCACATATGTATCGGTAGCCCCCCGTTCCTGTCCAGGTGATCCCCTAAACTGAAAAGAGCACTTTATAACATTTACAAATAAAATACAACTACTATCCACATAATAAAGGGTTGAATAAAAAAAAATTGGTGTGGGGTCCCCCTTCACAGGGGGGGACACCATTTCTTGGGGGAATTTTAAGGGTTTTTTTGGGAGGCAGGAAATGGGGGGTCTCGGGGTTAATGCCAAGTCACCCGCTAGCCGCAGGTGACTTGCCAGACCCCCGAGACTTGTGAACTGGTATAGGGGTCACATGGACCCCTTACCAGTTCAAAAAGGGTTAAAAGTAAAAAAAAAACACACAGACACACTTTTTAAAAATAACTTAATTAAAAAATAATATTTTTTTTAATACTTACCTCCCATCCATCCCTGTGTCCCACGCTGATCACTTAGGCTTCTGCTCTCCTGCTGCTGCTGGAAGCCTTTTATACCTACTGGGTTACAGATAACATAGGGTTAATTAAAAAAAAAAAAAATCATAGGGTCCCCCCTCCCAGGGAGGGAGACCCCATTTTTGGGGGGGATTTTTAAGGGTTAAAACCCTTAAAAATCCCCCCCAAAAAATGGCGTGAGGTCTCCCCTACCCAGCGTAACCAGCCTGTGACCAGCTATGGAGGCTTGTAGAACAGGGCGCAGGGGCCAGCTTTAGTGGCCCCTGGCTCTGCCGGCTACAAGCCATCATAGCCTAGGGCCACCCCCATGGGCTTTGGGGAGGCAGGTAATTTGGGGGCCAGGGGTTAATGGCAAATCATCCGCTAGCCGCAGGTGACTTGCCAGACCCCCGAGCCTTATGAACTGGTATAAGGGGTCACATGGACCCCTTACCAGTTCACAAAGGGTTAAAAGTAAAAAACACACACACTTTAAAAATAACTTTATTAAAAAAAAAAAATTGTTTTTTTTACTTTACTCACCTCCGATCTTCATCTCCTGTGTCCCGCGGCGATCAGATGCAGGTGACAGCTGGGCAGAGGAGGGGGGAGGCAGGCGATCGGAGGAGGCGGGCTAACATTCAAGATGGCGGCCGCCATCGGAGGGAGGAGGGCAGTTTTGCCCCCTCCAGAAGACGGAAGAGCGGGGGGGGTGATCGGAGCCCCCCCCCCCCCCCCCATGAAGAGGAGAGCCGGCGGGCACAAAGGTAAGTAATTGTCATTTTTTTTTTTTTTTTTTTGCAGGCAATCCCAGCAGCTGCTGAAACGGGGGGGCACCCTATTTTGGGCACTGCCCTGCAGCTGGAGGAGCCCCAATGGGCGATCGCAGCCTCTCTGGCTGAAGAGGAGACCCGGCCGGATCGAACGAGGGGTCAGGTAAGTGACTTTTTTTTTTTACTTTTTATGTTAATAGTGGGGAAAGTCAGGCACGTAAAATTTACGTGGCTGGCGGTTAACTGCAGGGGAGGCAGCCACGTAAATTTTACGTGACTGGCGTTTAAAGGGTTAAAGAGAAGAAAAGGTTCATCCATTGAAATGTTTTGGAGAGCGACAGGTAGCGAGAGGTCATACCTGACGCTGTGCAAGGCTGGACGCCGGCGCTGTTCGCTGAGGCTATGAAAATGATGAATCGGACGCTACATGGCATTATCCCAGTCGCTCAACAGATTCTGCTTGATAAATGTGTAATTGCGTGCCGTGTCCGGTGTTCACCAGTCGCTACCTGTCGCTACCTCTCATTAACCAGCCACTACCTAACACTATCCCTTCTTAAATAAGGGCCTGAGCTTTAGTATTAGCTTCTGCAGTAATGCATCCACCTAATTTTTCACTGCTGGTTTGCAACACATGGATCTCCTTATCCATCATAGCAGTTCTCCCCACTTCTAATTCTCCACCCACCATCATATGCTATCCCCTAAGTAACCTGTCTTCCCCTTTGTTTTCTCTCTTGCCCTCCCCCCTCATCTCTATTTTAAATACCCCTCCACCCCTTCTAGTATCCTCTTAGCCAGCACAGCAGCCCCCCTTCCATTCAGGTGCAAATTATCTGTAGAATACAGTTTGTACCCCCAGTGAATACTCAGCCCAGTGCTCTAGGAACCCAAATCCTTCTGCCTTGCACCAGGACTTGAGCCACGCGTTTAACTCTCTAAGCTCCCGCTGTTATTCACGTGTAGCGTATGGCACAGGCAGTTTTCCCTGTTTATTGAAAAGCCCAAACCCTTAAAAAACGATTCCAGCATCTAAAATTCATATATTTTAAGTTTTTAGTCACTTACTTATTATTCTTCCCCCCACTGGGCTGCAACTCTGTCCAGGACTTTAGGATACAGGCGCCACCATCTTGCCTCAGAAGCATCACACTTACTGAGAAGAGGAGAACCGGATAAAGTGATGGGGGCGGATTATAGCTGTGCTTTGCTCAGACAGAGCAGAGCTGGGGTAAGGTAAAGGTCAGCAATTCCAGAATGCAGAGCAGCACAGTCAGAAGGCACTTCCTGTTTGCAGTCTGCCTGATGTTCCATGAGCCGCCATCTTGGATGTTTAAAGGCTCATAACATGCAGTAGATGCAGGTAGGGTGATTTTTAATGTGAGCAATCTTTATGTACAGGGTGGGGGAAACATAAAAGATAGGCTCTTATTCAGAGTGAAGGTCCGCTTTAAGGATCCTTCATCTCCCAATAATTCTGTCATTGGTCCCCACGTGGACCATGACAGCTGAGCCATCCCCAGCCATTTCCCAGTAATTTATCCACCCATTCCACCACATGCCAAACCCTGGCACCAGGGAGACAGCAAACCATTTTGTTGATAATATAATCCCCTAATAACACTAACTGTCTAGTCCTACCTGAAGTCCTAACCACCCGCTCACTAGCTGGGCTGTCCTCCCGGCTGTTAGGGAAAGCAGTATTAGCTAGGGCTGCCATTTCTGAGACTGACAATCTTGCATCATTACCCAAATTGTCAATTTTGCTAGGGTGCACAGACACAGGTATGGCCTTCCTTTACTGTGCACCCTTTCTACTCCCTCTATCTACATTTACCCAGCTACTTATCTTTTCTTCCTGACCCATTACTCCACCCTCTGTTTCCACCCCACTTAATGCCTGCTCGGTGAGCAGAATGCCCTTTTCCATATTGTCAATCTCCCTCAGTGTTGCATTTTGTGACTCCAGATCTCTAATTCGAGCTTCCAAGGTTGCAATATGCTCACATTTAACACTGCGGTATTGACCCTGAAACTGCTGCTCCTGAAGTGTATACATATGACAAATTGTGCACTGAAGTAGACCTCCAATGTTGCTAGCCATTATCCCAGTTACAAAACAGCAGTGCAATTTTAGTTCTTACAGTTGCAGTAACCTTGTCTTTTAACTTCTTATTTTAACTTAATGAAAAGTGCCCTCACTGATAATAAAACCTCACTTGAAAATACAACCAGAACTCGCAGAAACTCCTAAACTCACTTTAACCCTTTCGCTGCCAGCCTACCTTGAGATTTTGTCACCCTTTGTTGCCAGACCATTTTGCACTATTTTTCGCTCCCCTTGTTCAACTGTGATTTTTGAAGGGATTTCCAGGGATTTCCCAGGAAAGTGATATATTGTTTTTTTCAGTCTGGGCTTTAACATGAAATGTCTTGTTTGTCATTTTTTAGGTGTATTCTCAATATTTTTGGATGAAATATGTGCAAAAAAAACCCAAAAAACAATTTTTTACAATTTGTAGTGTTTTTTTGTAATAAAAAATGTAAGTTTGTCAATAAAATCTTATTGCGCGTGAAACCCCAATTTCTCCCGGTTACAGCGATACCACATATGTATAGGTAGACACCCTTTCCTGCCCAGGAGACTCCCCCAAACTGAAACAACGCTTTAGGAGATTTTCAGATAAAATACAACTATGCTACGCACTAAGCGCACTTGCAGCACACAACCCTTTACATTTGAAATACCCCCAACAAACTATAGATTCTCTGGAAGTACACACCTCAGGCTTTCTAGACGTACCAGGCTTGTTGACATGGATGCAGTTTTCTGGAAGTAATCCCTCAATATATTCTTTGGTTGCACAGGGTTTCCCTAAAAAAAGTATAAAAAAGCAGAATCAAAACCACATTTTCCTAAAAAAACTATACGCAAACAAGAAAAAAACTGAAAATCTGAAAAAGCAACATGCCCCGAACAGAACAATACCCAGCATGCATAGCTACTGTCAAGGGAAGAGTTGCCAAACACACCAAAGTAAAGCCTGTGCGTAACAGTAATTTTACTTCAAAATTTCAGCTCTGCAGACAAAGTATGCACCTTGTGCTTTTTCTACCAAAACAACCCTTTACATTTGGAATATCCCCCATAAACCATATATTCCCTGAAAGTACACATTTTAAGCTTTCTAAGCGTACCCAGCTTGTTGTCATGGGCTCATCTTTCTGGAAGTAATCCCTTGAAGAATTATTAGGTTGCACAGGGTTTCACAAACAAATGTATAAAAAAGCAGAATAAAAAAACATATTTCCTAAAATATCAATATACAAATAAGAAAAAACAAGCTAAATCTGAAAGTGCAAGGTCCCCTGAGCAGAACAATACCCAACATGCATAGGTACTATTAACCCTTGCCAGCCTACTTGAACTTTTGTTACCCTCAGTTGGTCATTTTTCCCCATTTTGCGGCATGTTTAACCGTGATTTTTGTCGGAATTTCTTGGAAAATATATATATATTTTTTTGCAGCAGAATTTAGGCTTTAACATTAAATGTCTTGTTTGTAATTTTTCTACTGTTTTTTTAAATATTTTTGCGTAAAAAAAAACTAAAAAAATAAATAAAATAATATTTTTTAAACAATTGTCTCCTTTATTTTAAATAAAACAATTTTTTAGTAATAAAAACCATATTGCATGTGATAGCCCCATTTCTCCCAATTACAACGGTACCACATATGTATCGATAGCCCCTCATTCTTGTCCAGGAGACCCCCCAAACTGAAAAGAGCATTTTATAACATTTACAAATAAAATACTACTATCCACACTATAAACATAAGCGGTTAATGACATAGGGACCCCAATTTTTGGGGGGAATTTTTGGCTAAGCCTAACCCTAACAATAAAAAAAAAAAATAGTGCCCCCCCCCCCCCGGGAGGGGGGGCCCTATGTCGTTTTCTTTTTAATTTTAATTTTTTTAAATTTTAATTTTTTTTAATTTTTTCTTTTTAATCCCAGGGGGTGGGGGGACCCCATTTTTTGGGGGGAATTTTAAGGGTTAGCGCTAGCCTAACCCTAACCCGTAAAGTGGTTTTGATCCACTTCCGCGGGGGTGCCCCGCTGCGTAAAACCCCCGAGAAAGGTATAAAAAACTCACCTCTAACAGGGAGCGCGCCCGCGTCGGCCATTCACAAACGCATGCACCGTTGGAACAGGGATAAGGTAAGGCAAATGGGGCGTCCTGGGGGGTTTCACACAGCGGGGCATCCCGATTCCGGATGCCCCGCGGGGAGGATCTGATCCGGACCGATCAGCCTGGGTGTTGGTCCACTTAAAAAACAAAACAAAAAAAAAACAAAGTAGGGGGGGGGCCCAATTTTTGGGGGGAATTTTAAGTGTTAGGGTTAGGCTAACCCTAACCGTTAAACATTTTTTAAAAAATGACGTAGGGACCCTCATTTTTTTTTTTGAATTTTAAGGGTTAGGGTTAGTCTAAAACTAAAAAAAATGACATAGGGTCCCCCCTCCCAGGGTGGGGGACCTCATTTTTTTTTTTATTTTAAGGGTTAGGGTTAGGCTAACCCTAACCCTAACCCTTAAAATTTAAAAAAAAAATGACGTAGGGTCCCCCCTACCCGTCATAACCAGCCCAGAACCAGCTATGGGGGCATGTAGGAACAGAGTGGGGGGTCCAGCTTTTGTGGCCCCCCACCCTGCAGCCTACGAGCCCACATAGCCTATGTGGGCCCGGGCTCTTCTGCCCCCCCCGGGCTTTGGGGAGGCAGGTAATTGGGGGTGCAGGGGTTAATGACAAGTCACCCGCTAGGGCAGGTGACTTGCCAGACCCCAGCCTTGTGAACTGGTACAGGGGTCTCATGGACCCCTTACCAGTTCACAAAGGGTTAACAGTTAAATAAAAAAAAACACACAGAAAAAAATTATTTTATTAAAAAAAAAAAAAAATGTACTCTTTACTCACCTTCGATCGTCAGCTCCTGTGTCCATCGCTGATCTGCTGTCAGATGCCAGTGATCGGCAGCCAGAGGAGGAGGGGAGGCAGGAGATCAGAGGATCTCCTGTCCCCTCCTTCTCTCACCACCGATCACCGGCATCTGACAGCTGAGAGGCCTGGAGCTGTCAAGACGCCGGCCGAGTGGCGTAATAAGCCCCACCCCAAAAGGGGCGGGGCTTCGCGGCAAAATGGCGGCGCTCGTCGGAGGAAGAGGGGAGAGAGCCTGACAGGCTCTCTCCTGAAGATAGAAAGCCCTGGGGGGGGGGATCGGAGGCCCCCCGGGTGAAGAGGAGGGCCGGCGCAATCGAGCGCACATGGAGGTGAGTAAATGTCATTTTTATTTATTTATTTTTTTACAGAAAAAAGCCAGCGGCCGCAAAAACGGGGGGGGGGGGTTACTCCGGGCTCTCCCCTTCCTCCGGAGGAGCCCCGACGGGGGATCGGAGCCCCTCAGGGTGAAGAGGAGACCCGGCCGGTTCAAATGGGGGTCAGGTAAGTGTTTTTTTTCTTATTTTACCGGCGCTAGCAGGCGGCAAAGCCAGGCACATACATTTTACGTGGTTGGCGTTTAACGGTTGGAGAGGCAGCCACGTAAAATTTACGTGGCTGGCAATAGAAGGTTTAAAAGAATCTAATTTATAGCAAAGCACTACTTCCCTTCACCAGTGTCAGTCTCTGCCTAGTCTGGCAAAGAGTCAGAAGGCTGGCCTCAGGTGAAATAAATAGGCTTCTAATTAGGCAGCAACAACCCCACCTAATTAACTCTGCTCTCTATCAAATGCAATCAACCTATGTATTTTAATGTAGGACTAATCCCAGCAATACAAGCGAGAGAGAAAAAAAAAACACACTAAACACAATGCTTTTTTTCCCCATTAATGAAAAGTCAACCTCACTTGCAAATACAACCAGAACTTGCAAAAGCTCCTAAACTCGCTTTAAAACAATCTTATTTATAGCAAAGCAATACTTCCCTTTACCAGTGTCAGTCTCTGCCTAGTCTGGCAAACATAAACGCAGCAGCTTGAGTAAATCCTTTTGGCACTAAAAATAGACATTTTAAAAAATGCCACCAAAGGTGAACTTTCCCTTTAAGAGTCTACTGTTAACTAAAAGCCCTAGGTCGTTTTCCGTTGGAGTGTGTTATCATGGCACAAATTGCTACTGCTTGTGTACAAAACCTCACATTTCTCTATATTAAAATTCATTTGCCAAGTTTAATGACATTTGAGAGCAGTCAAGTTTAATTAACTAACTGCTCTCAAATTTAATAAAGCAGTATTTGCAGTTCTAGATCTTGCTGTGGATCTTTATACACCTACTGTACAATTAATTAAAAACATGGCCAGCAAGTTCTCATTGCAAAACTAACCTCGCATCAGTATGAAACTGCAGAACTGACACTCTATTCTCTGGGAACACAGTGTACCAGCAGAAAACAATTACCATAATTGCCTCTATTGCTTAAAGCAGTGATTTTCAACCGGTGTGACGCGGCACACTAGTGTGCCGCGACACATGGTCAGGTGTGCCGCGGGGAAAGTTCGCCAAACTAAGGTGCCCCCTGTTCCCCGGCAATGCGCAGAGATGCGGCTTCCGCACTAGGAAGTAGCGCTCAGGCTAAACAAGTCTCAGCCAATGCCTGGGCGTCTGGCAGAATGGGCGGGACAGTTATTGCCCAGTAAGGAGTGGAGCTGGAGGCGTGGTTAAGTCAGCGAGGCGCAGTGTGCCCCCCGGCCCCACAGCTGGATGATACATATGTCTCTGTACGTCCCCCCCATCAGGCTCCGCTTTGAACTGCCGGCTCGCCCGCCCACCCCGTTGGTGAAACTGCCAGCGCGGCCCGATTCACAGCACATGACAGCAGGCCTCTGGCTCCGCCCACCTGCTGTGTTGTCATAGTCTTCCCTGCGCGGGAGAAGAGACTTGCTCGCTTTCTCTATTCACTCCAGTTCTGCAAGTAAAGGGTTCTGCAAGTAAAGGTAATGGAGGGGTGGCCAGAGATTCAGGGAACCGGGACTGTCACTTGGCATAATGGAGTGGGAAGAGAGTTCCCGGACTTTGCAGCTTTTATAAAAATTAGATGATGATGATAAAGTTTTGGGGGGAGGGGCATATTGTGTTGTATTTGTGTGCATGAATGTTGATAGGTGGTCGGTACTTGACACTGGAGGAGCAGGGCGGGAGGGAAACACTGATCCAAATGTGACTTATTTTTAAAGAGGAATGCCTCTCCTTGGGGCATCCTGAATTGGAATTCCCCCGCTGTGTAAACCCCCCCAGAAGCCCTTTTCATTCACCTTGTCCTGGAGCCCTCACCGTGTCTTTGCACTGTGGCTGCATCCCGGCTCACCTTTAGCCGTGTGCATGCCCAGCCTTGTAGGCAGGTAGGCGAGTAAATGTTGCGGGGAATGACCGGATTTTGTTTAAAGGTGCAGCTCTGGCAACAACATGTGCAGCGTGGCAACCTTGAGATGTTTCCGCTCACCGAGAAACTGCATGATGACAACACTGCTGCTTTATGCGAAGTGATTGGCAGACATTTGAAAGTTCTCGAGGAGAAGTTATCGTTTTATTTCTCTTCAGCCTTCACAGAATGCCTTGATTGGGTTAGGGACCCATACAGCTCATTATCCGTTGCTGGAAAGGACATGACTTTAAAGGAGCAAGAGGAACTCATTGATTTGAAGCAAGATCGCAGTTTAAAGCTAAAGTTTGCTGATCTTTCTTTGGACAGTTTTTGGTTATCTGTTGCGAAGGATTTCCCCATTCTGGCCAACAAAGCTATTTTGATATTGCTGCCATTTTCAACCACATATCTATGTGAGCTGGGCTTCTCAAGCTTGACTGCGATAAAAACTAAAAACAGGGAGAGACTGAGAACTGTTGAGGAAGAGCTTCGTGTGTGTCTTTCCACCATTCCTGCCAGGACATCCCTTTTGTGTTCATCGAAACAGGCCCAGGTTTCACACTGAGTGGTAAGAAATACATTTAGAATCTATATTATTAACTATATGTATAGTATGTACTGTTTTAGTGTCATTTTGTGCCATTTTGGTTGGTGGTGTGCCGCGGGATTTTTTAAGTATAAAAGTGTGCCGCGGCTTAAAAAAGGTTGAAAATCACTGGCCTAGGGGCCCAAAAAACCTTGGATGCAACAGCTAAGAAACATTTAATGTGGCTTGGAAATGTAAGTACATCAGGCCTATATGGGGCGACCAAACTAGCACTGTTACAAATATCTGTATGCTAATGATTACACTCAGGGCAACACTCACATTCACATATAAATGTATCCACAGAGCAACGTGGATCCATTTATATAATCTACAAACCACCCAAATAAATAGGTACCATAATAATGGCCTCGATTCAATAAAGGTAGAAAAAAATTCTCATGGTAGTAAAAAATTCAATTCATGAGAAAAAAGCCTGAGAATGTCACTGTTACTGAATCACTAGATAAATAGACAATGAAAGTCAATGGCAGCTTTTACTACAGTGTAGAAAGGAGTAAACAGTTCTCTACTTTTCTTAGGAGCAAAAAAGTGCCATTGACTTTCATTGTTTTCTTAGCTGGTGATTCAGAAACAGTGAAATTTTCAGGCTTTTTTCTCATGAATTGAATCTTTTACAACCATGAGAGTTTTTTTCTACCTTTATTGAATCAAGGCCAATAGATGTAAAGCAGTGCAAAGCAACACTGCTGAAAGGGCAACCTAAACCACCATCACCAAAAATGATGCACTGAACCAATGCAAAGTGCAAAAGTAAACATAATTAAACATTAACAATGGCATGTCCTATTCCACATTAATCAGAAAATCCGGAAAAACTAAGCAATAAAGAAAAAACAAAACAAGGGGCAACAAGCAATCACGCCTTATTTTATCTCAAAACGTATTCTGAAATAAAGCTATTTTTGTCAGATATTTTGAAGAAGGTATACGATACAAATTTGTAAGAGCAATGGGTGACACTGTTATCGGGTAGGCTGATTCATTAATAGCGCCAGGTAGCGACAGATGAGCGACAGTAGCGTTATTTTCACAGCGCCCGCTAGAATTCGCTGTGCTTGGCCGTTGTTCGGCTGTTGACAGCGACTCAGTCGGTGTGCGGTAATGTTGAATACGGGGTTATGAGTCGCTGTTTGACAGGTTCCGCGCTGTATGGGAGCGCATGACAGCGAACAGCCCTATCGAACGGTTCCCAGCATATTCATTAACAAATCACGCTCCAAAAATTCTCGCGCTGTGAAATGCTTGTTTAAACCCCAGAGCGCTGGCGGTAGTTTTTTAACCCCCAAACAACCATATTTTTAGAAAAAAAAAAAACATGTTTTTCAAAACATTTTGTAATATGAATACATTAATATCAGACCTGTAATATCAATTCTGCACAATTTTTTTTTTTTTTTTTTTTTAGCTTAAAAAAATATCTAACATTGCAGAAGTGGTCACAGAATTTTTGACATAAAAAAAAAAAAAAAAAAATAATAGCAATTAATTAGGGATATTTAAAGATTGCTGCATTGAAATGCATTGGAGAGCGCCAGGTAGCGAGAGGTCATACCTGTCGCTGTTCAAGGTCGCTCGCTGGCGCTGTGGGGTGAGGCTGGAATAATGATGAATGATTCGCTATCTGGCGCTCTGTCAGTCGCTAAGCAGGATCGGCTTCATAAATGTGTGATTGCGGAGAGGAGCCGGCGTTCTCGTGGCGGTGAGCGTCATTACCGTTCGCTCACCATTCGCTACCTGGCGCTATCCCTTGTTAAATAAGGGCCTAGGAATGGCAGCCTCTGATGACGTCATTCTGCCGACTAACAGGCTGATTCATCACTAACGCCAGGTAGCGACAGATGAGCGTCTGTAGCAGGCATTTTCAGAGCGCCCGCTAGTAGTCACTGTGCTCGGCCGTGGGTCGCTAGTTCTTAGAGACTCAGTATCTGTGCAGCAATGATGAATACATTGTGATGAGTCGCTTTTTGACCAGTACAGAGCTGTATGGGAGCGCATGTTAGCGACTGGTCAGTGCGCAGACTCAAAACATATATATTATAAAAACATCCTCACAAAACTCTGGCACTCAAAAATGCTTCTCTGAAGCCCAGAGCGCCGGAGGCTGTTTGAATAAAGTCTGTTTTTAGCATGTACCCACCAGTAACAAAGCGAAAACATAGGGAATTACATTGTTGTTACATTGTAACATGAACACATTAATGCCAGACCAGTAATGTCAATTCTGCATAAATATATAAAACATGATAAATATTTTTAAAAATGACTTTTTTTCGGCCAGAAGAGGTCACAACATTATTTGAGCTTTTAAAAAAAAATAAAAACAAGCACCCTGTTTAAAAAGAAATAAATGAACGTCCATTAAAATGTATGGGAGAGCGACAGGTAGCGAGAGGTAATACCTGGCACTCTTCAAGGCTGAACGCTGAGGCTGGGATAATTATGAATCAGATGCTACATGGCGTTATCCCAGTCACTCAACAGATTCAGCTTGATAAATGTGTAATTGCGTGTCGTGTCCGGCGTTCACCTGTCGCTACATGCCGCTACCTGTCATTTACAAGGCGCTACCTGACGCTATCCCTTCATGAATAAGGGCCAAAATTTCAGGCTGCCTTACAGATGCTCAGATATTCATCAACATAGGCTTTACTATGCACTTAACACTCCTCTTACGATACCTAAACCAACCAATTTATATGTTAGATATTTTAAAGAAATGTTAGTTATTTGAGAGCTTCAATTTAAATGAGTCCCTAATTCCAACTTCTTACCTGATATATAAACTAGAACCCAAATTACTGGGGGGACTGGAATGTGCAGTATGACAGGGGCAGGAGTCAGGCCTGGAGTTCTCTACAGTATGTCTGAATCTGTTCTAAACCAGTTTATTAATAATATTTAATTATTAATCATAAATGGATCAAGAATATAAAGAATAAGCAAACATCATGGTTGTCACAGGACTGCTCTGAGTAGATGATATTTATTGACTCAACTCACATGCTTGTGTGGCTGATTTACTCAGACATGTGTGAGAATATTTCCAGCATTAGAGGAAAACAAATCACTCATTGGTAGAGCCTGGCATGCTCCTAATATACACAGGAGCTTACACTCTAAAAGACCCCTCCACACATCACTCACCCACACTGTTATAATAACTATAATATAACTCAGCACATTCTGCAATAATGTAAAGAGAATACGGAACCATTCCAATCTGTGCCAGAGAATTGATGAGAAGGTTGACATTTGAATATAGTTTTAGGCAGCTAAATTTGAGCAAAATATCGCAAGTTTATCACATCTTTGATCAAAAATTGAAGCACTGTTATTATGACATAATATATCAGTCCCAAACTTTAGTAAAAAAAGGCTTAACAAATTTTCGCTGGTTGATTTTGAATATAGATCACTACGCGTTTTGTGTATTTCATAAACGTCTTCAGGGAATCTAGGGAATTACAATTTGGCCATGCTCATAGTCAAGGCAATGGAAGCACAATGAGGCCTATTCATTAATAGCGGCAGGAAGCGACAGTTGAGCAACTGTAGCGGCATTTTCACAGCGCCCGCTAGTAGTCGTTCGGTTGTTGATAGCGACTGAGTCGGTGTGCAGTAATGCTGAATACTGGGTGACGAGTCGCTATTTGACAGGTTCCGCGATGTATGGGTGCGCATGATAGCGACTGGTCAGAGCGACCGGCTCCCACCATATTCATCAAAAAATCACGCTCAAAAAATTATTGCGCTGTGAAATGCATGTTTAAACCCCAGAGCGCTGGCGGCGATGGGTTAAAAGTAGTTTTTTAACCCCCAAACCACCATATTTTTGGAAACCAAAAAAAAAAAATTTTTTTAAGAATTTAGTAATATGAATACAATAATATCAGACCTGTAATATCAATTCTGCACAATTTTTTTTTTTTTTACCTTAAAAAAATTATCTAACATGGCAGAAGTGGTCACAGAATTTTGCACATTTAAAAAAAAAAAAAAAAAAAAAAAAACTAATAACAATTAATTATGAATATTTAAAGATTGTTCCATTGAAAGGCATTGGAGAGCGCCAGGTAGCGAGAGGTCATACCTGTCGCTGTTCAAGGTCGGACGCTGGCGCTGTGGGCGCCTTGATAAATGTGTGATTGTGGTGGGGAGTCGGCGTTCTCGTAGCGGTGCCCGTCATTACCGGCCGCTCACCAGTCGCTACCTGTCGCTATTCCTTCATAAATAAGGGCCAATGTGTCAGGGTAACTCCAGAAGTTAGCTGGAAGAGTCATGGCAATTTTGGGATACAGAAAGCGTTTTATTACTAGAAATAATGTAACACAAGACAAGAATTACAAGAGACCCCAATGAGGGTCATGCTAAAGACCCAGACTCACATTGAAATGCATCCTTCGATGGGAGAAAATCCTCTTGATCTTTACAAAGATTATTCACACTTTATAATATTGATATGGTTAGAAATTATTTTCTATTAGTGTCGTAAAGTGGAAGCAATTCTAAAGTGGATGGATCACAGTCAGTATTACAGCGCGTAAATTAGGCATTTTAAACCAAAAACAGAGCGGACGTGCACTAAGGCACACCTTTCTCTAGAAAAGAAGCACCACTTCTTTGATTAACAAAAATATACAAAAACTTTATTAATACATGAATGGGCTAAAAACACATATCACAGGACATTTTAAAACCAACCATACTGACCAAATTTCATACTGTGTGTGGTGCCCAAAAAAAGGGCATAACCAATTGATACCATATGGAACCTGACCCCCAATAAATTCACCCCAAGAAAAAAGAAACTGTTTTGTGCCTGCACAAAATTCTTATTTGTTTAAAAACCCAAAGAAAACCCCAAAAAATCTAATTGTGTATATATGTCTAAATTATCCTATGTACCATATATAATTATATGAGAAATACCTAACAATAAAGTGCAATAGTGCAAAAAAATGTATATATATATGTATATAAGCATATACACATAACCAATATGTACAGTACACACCCACATATACACATATACACACAGTGAACCCTAAACCATACATAAACCCTAATAATATAAATAACTGCGAATAACAATTAACAACAACAAGGAACAAGCAAGGTATTATATATACAAGTGTATGGAATAAATAAAGTGACAGTGTCCTAATTAACTAATAATAATAATAATATATATACATGACTATAAAAGATATGAGCATGTGAAAAATGCCCCCAATAATGCCTAACTGGTGTAACCCTAACCTACTCTGAAAAAAATACGCTAAACAAAAGCAAGACTTATGCTGCACAAACAATCACTCAGATGGCCATAAATGTACATAAGTAGATCAAATCATATAATCACAAGTGTCGGCAACAAACAGGAAAGTATATCTCACGTGCACTGGGCCACCATAGGTATGTGGTTGAAGGTCAGTAATGGTAAAAAACACCCGCGCCCGCAGCTCCCATGCTGCTTCAAGGGTGAGGGTAATCATATAAATTAGGCATTTTAGTTAGAATAGTTTTGAGTATCATTCATGATGTTTCGATCAAAGTTCAGTCCCCAGAGGGCATCAGGAATGTTGACATCTAAGAAAAAAATATGTCACCAGCAATATAGCCAAGAGAATTTACAGGAGACTTCTATTCTGAATTCTATTCTAAATTGTTATTGGTGAGGAAACGTGTCCACAACCATGATCCTGAGACCAACCAAGAGCCAAGGTAATGGAGGCACAAGATGCCAGGGTAACTCCAAAGACATTTTGTGTGCAGCAGTCAGCTGGAAGACTCATGGCAACAGATTTTGGGATGCAGAGACATTTTATTACTAGAAATCATGTAACACAAGACAGGAATTACAAGAGACCCAAATGAGGGTCATTCTAAAGACCCCGGCTCACATTGAAGTTTACATAACTGCACTTTCAGGTTTAATTTTACTCTTTTTTTCTATGTGTGAAAATATAAAACTGGATTGCGCACTGTGGACATGCTATATTTTTGCATAAAAATAAGATCTGCATTCAAAAGTGCATCATGTTTTTGTAGGTCCATAATTTTACTTTACATTTTTCTACAAAGTGTAAAAATCACAAATGGCGTATGGTTAGACTTTAGCAATACTAATTGTGCCAATGATTTTTTTCAGCTTAGCAGTGGGAGTCTGAATTTCTCGGGGTACAACACGGTGCACAATATTTCAGCTGAATTCTGCATTTTTATACGTATTTGCTCTGCAATGTGGACTGTGCATTAGTCGGTTTACATTGCAGCTCACAATAATTAGCATGTGTAAAGCGCTGCCTGCTTTCCCCTGGTGTGGATTCAGACACACATTGCAGCTCACAATTCAGTAGGGGTTGTGCTAACAATTTGTTGAAGCAAGTTTTACTCTTGGTGCATGTTTGATTATGAATTGCCGCCTGCATCTCTGTGAGCTTTTTAATTTTAATACACAAAATTGCAATAAAAATTATTGTCTAAATGCATTGTTTCCAAAGAATCATCAGCACATGTGATTGGAGATTATTACAGGGGAGGGGCATCATTTTTCCAATGTGGTAAGAGTAATTGTTTATAAGTGTGGAAACAACAGCACCTTATGGGGTATGCAGAAAAAAAATTCTTTAGCATAGCCTATAGGATGATGTTGTTTTCAGACTTCCAAAAAAGCAGTCTTACCTCATTGGAAACATTTTACACCTCACTTGTGAAAATACCCCATAACATGTGCTGGTGATTCTTTGGGAAAAATTAAAACAAATTTTTGTTATTGCACTTTTTGTGCATTAAAAATCTCAGAGAGATGCAGACGGAAATTCACGCCCAAACGTGCAAGCTTGAAAAGCTCCTGACCACACGTAGTCCTTAAAGGAGCACTATCGCGAAACTGAGTAATGTTAAAAATCCATATAAACACATCTGCTATTGAGAAGAGAGGTCAGTTATAAGCCAGGACAGAATAAAACTCCCGCCAAGCTTGTGGGTTATTCTCACATGGTAGAAACAATATCCAGGGGTTATAGGTTTAGGCTGGGGGGTGAGATAGCCTGTTACCCCAGATGCCCTTTTCCATCCATTAAAATAAAAGAAACATGCCTGGCTGGATATTTCTTGATGTTGAGTGTATAAGTGACCCCTCCTCCCACCATCCAGCATGTTTATATGGTTTTTTATCATTGGGTCATTTTTTCGTGATAGTGCTCCTTTAACCATTTTGTCTTCAGGCATTTTAGTGAGATACACTGAAGGACATTGATTACTATCCACATCATATAGAACTCACCAGCATGTGCTATGGGATCGCTGGAAAGGTAAGCATAGCCGGTGTTTCGGAGGGTTACACAGAGCGGCATTCCAAGTTAGAATGCCCCTAGCATGAGGAACAAAACCCAGGTGAGTTAAAATCCCAGGTTTTAATCTCTTTTTAATAATTTTAACATATTTGTTACCAAGATCCAGACATCAATAAATTGTTGTGACAGCTTTTAATTATCTTAATAACCTCTGTTATTTTTTCTAACCCCGCAGGACAAGTGGTAGTTGGTAGCATGCAATAATTAATGTTATGACGTTTTGCAATGCCGTGTATAAAGTGGAACTCTCTGTATCAGTCTGAGCCATTCCTCCATAGAGACCATCACGCAAGTAAGTAACTTTTTCTAAACAGAGAGGGTCATGCTAAGTATTTGGGGGAGCAGTTTTACCTTTGACTGTGCTTTTGGGCGTGAACTGAAAGTTAAATCTGAGTGAGATTGTTAGTATTAAATGTTTTTTATTGAATTGTTATTTCAAAGTCCTGTCATTGTTCTATACAAACTTAAGGTGGGGGTCATGCTAGATATTTGATGGAACAAGTAGCACTGCCGGTGTGGCTTGCGGTGTGAATGCAACCTGAATATCAGTACGCTACTTTCCAATCTAACACATTAGAAAGTACAATAAAAATGTTTGTTCCATTTTTTTTTATCTCTCAGGAATAACCTATACCTTTGATGAGGCAATTTTTAAGGTGAGATATATCACTTTTTCATTGAGGTAAGGATTATTTTGGAAGCAACAGCAATCTATGGGGTATTAATGGGTGGTGCTAAAGAAGTCTCTTTGCCAGTCTCTTTGTTTACAAACTTTCAAAAAAATATCTTTACCTCATTGGATAAATGAAGAACCTCACTTGTAAAAATGTTCCATACGTTTTTATTGCACTTTTTTGTGTTAAAGTAAAAACAAGAGCTCACTCAGATGTAGGTCTGATGATGCTCCTGCCCTCCTTCTGACCTTGGGTTTGATCCAGTTCTGTCTGCCCACGACCTTAGCTCATTTTCTACTCTGATCCAGTTCTGCCTGCCAACGACTTTGGGACAAATCAATTAGCCAGCTCACCAGTTTAGTGTGCGCACGGACAGGGGAGATCCCGACCACAGACTCCTCCAATGTAAACAATCCAAGACAAAGTTGCAGTCCAGCGTCTCCATAAAATATAGCTTTTAATCCAATTCCCATAAAAAGCTTTTTGTTCAAAACGTGAAGATGGGCCGAGCCCCAAGAAACAGCAACAAACTGTGACGCGTTTCAGGCCCGGGTGGGCCCTTAGTCATACAATTTTGTGGAGTGAGCAGATTCTATTTAAACAGGGAATTTGTTAATGAAAGCACTTACCTCCCGCCCGAGAGACACCTGTTGTCCCGCGCCGTGCAACGTTCCGGAAGAAGGAGCCTGCATATCGTTATTCTCATTGGAGGGGCAGCAGCCAATAGACTGGTACTAGCCGGTCAGCGTCAAACTGGACTGCAACTTTGTCTTGGATTGCCAACGACTTTGGCTTGTTCTACATTTCCAATCCAGGATTTGGTAATACATACTCCTAGGTCTCCTTACCTGGGGCCTTCCTGCAGCCTTGTCTATCTCCAACCTCATGGACTCTAGTGAAAACCAGGTTGGTTCCTAGACTCCAGGCTTACCGATTGAGAGGAGAGCCGGTCCATTAGTTTCTGCAATCAGAGTTCATACCCAGTTCAAGCTTCTTCTTCGGGCATAATATAGATCTGTAACTTAGACACACATTTATACAGAAAATAACAAAGGAGTCACAATTTTTATTTCTACCAACACACGTGACAATAGCAATGTTGTAATAGACTGGAAGAATGCAATGGACATGAAAGAATTGTTCAGTTTGGTCAAAGGGAACAGCCAGTATTCATTATTTTTATTGAAATAATTAAAGGTCAGTGGTATTGTATTAATGCCTGAGCTTTTCAAACAAAATAAACTTATCAGGCGTGAGCAACTGGTAGACTTTACAAAGGCCTTTGGATGACCAACAGACAAAGGATTGAAAATGATCTCATCCAGGTAGAAACTTGATTATTCCAGAAATTAAGAACCCAAAATATGAGGTGAATCTGATAAAGGGATCCACAGTAGTGTGTCCATAGAGAATGAGTTTTCCTAGTCACGTGCAGTTGAAGAAATTGATGACATTTTTGCTGCCGTATAGTGGTGGCTATGCTAAAGATCGGTTAAAGCAAGTTTACCTTTAGTGGTGTTTTCAGGTGTGAAATTAAGTTTACATCTGACTCACTTCCTACTTGTAAAAAAATTTTTTAGAGCACTTCTGTTCTAATATTTCTAAAAAAAAAACAGTACCCCCGTAATGGTGGATTTTCCAAAAGTTAAGGATATTTTTACACAGCACCCTGTAGACTATTCAGAATGATTTTGCTAATTATTTAGCATAGCCCATAGGGTGCTGTTTGTTCCAAACGTAAAAAAATGTTGGAATAACTTAATTGCAGCCCACGTTGAAGCAGTCCCACACCCTGCTAAAGGGCATGAGGCTGCAGCATGTGTCTGGGGGGGGGGGGGGGGGGCTTAAACACTGCCAGACCACATTTTACTAAAATATTTTGATTTTTGTAGCTCAAAACCAAACATGTCTTCCTGGCATCCTGGTCTTGTGGTAACGTTCTCTCTGCTTGGTAAGTGTAATGTTAATGTGAATTTTTTTTATCTTAGTAAAGCCATTATTAAGAAGGCAATGGGGGTCATGCTAATTATTTGGAGAGGTAAGTGTATCTCTGGGAGCACATTTTGGTGTAAATTACAACCTGCATCTTGGTGAGCTTTTAACCCATTTAGTACCAGCTACGTGAGACTCACATAGCTGAAATTACCTCTCAATAAAAAAGTATAAAATACTGACTAACCTGAGGCTGTGATTATTCCAGCAAGGTCTTCTCTTCATTCAGGGAGCCTCCGACCACCCCAGGCACATGTGCCAACAGGAGAGGGCCCGTGACAGACAGTTTGCTGCCAGTAAAAAAAAGACATTTAATAACCACCACCTGTGATCCCTCCAGGTCTTCTCTTTACCTGGGAGGCCCTCGATCCCCCCGGGCTCTTCAGACATGAGGGGAGAGCCCAGAATAGGCTCCCGGGCAGATGATGTCATCCCATGGTGTTATCCTGCTCCTGGCCCAAGAGTCCTTGGATGCCAGGGTGATTGGTGAAGAGAAGGTGGAGGAGCAGGAGACTCTGATCTCTTTCCTCCCAACCCTCTCACCACCAATCATCACCATCTGTCACCGGGACGGTGCGGGACACGGGATCGAGGTGAGTAAAGAAAAAATATATACTTTTAATAAATGCCATTGTTCTTTGCTGTGTCTTGTGTGTGCATGTTTGCAGCAAGCAGGTGATATGCCATTGCTCCCTGGTCCTCTATTACCTGCCTCCCCAAAGCCCGGGGGGACAGAAGAGCCCATGGCTCGCAAAGGCTGTGCAGCCTTGTAAAACCATTTTCAGTTGGGGTGTCTCTTGGACAGGGAAAGGGGAGGGGGGGGGCTACCAATACATATGTGGTATATGTGGGACAGTTGTAATTGGGAAGAATGAGGCTTTCACACGCAACAAGGTTTTCTTGCAAAATATACATTTTTTAGTTAAAAAAAATGACAAACTTATATTTTGGGAAAATGTGTTTTGCATTCTGCTTTTTTATACATTTTTACTTTTACTATTTTTTGTATAATCAAGCTTTATTGGTTTTAAATGGAATTAACAACAGAAATAAAAGGAAAAAAAAACAAGTACAAAGGGGTATACAAAGATGACATTGGTACTTCAATCCAAATAGGTATTCATACAGGTAAGTGATGTCAGTAATTTTCTCCCGTATCCTAAAGCCTTTTGGCTATGCCCCCACACGGAATTGCTCAGTTCTATATCATAAGGGGGGGGGGGGTTTATTGGCTATTTTAAGGAGGTATGTCATCCCCTTATTTGTTTTCCCTGGCATCGTTACTATGAGCGATGTAGCCGCCTCCCTTCCCTAGATGGACTTACATACGTGTGGGCCACAATATCAAGGCACATAGGTTTGATTATGGTCAGAAGCAGGAGGAATACATAATGGGACATATCAGCGGTCCATACACTAGTGGGTAATGGACCTCGTGTTTAGCTGTGAAGTACGAAGAGAATGGGGAAGATATGGGGGGGGGGTAGGTTAAGGAAGCGGGGTAACGGGCCACTTCACCTGCCTGGGCCTCTGGACAGCCTGCTAGTCTGTCAGGTATCACACTCAATCATTCATAATTCCCCAGTAGAGTTCTCCACCACCCCTAAAGAAGGGCCGACAAACGTGTGTCTCGATATATTGTCCAGCCTGCCCAGGTGGCCAGGAACCGATCCATGGCCTCCCCCCTGGCAGCGGCCAACTCCTCCATACTGCGGATCGTCTCTACTTCCTGCACCCACTCCATCAGTGTAGGAGGCACCTGTGACTTCCACCGCCTTGGGATAACGGATCTCATTGCCGTTATAAAATGTCTCAAGATTCCCTTCTTAATGTCAGAGACTGGGCCAGGGATAATCGAGAGCAGCGCCACCTGTGGTGTATTGTGCACCTTGGTCCCGGTAATGTCCTCATATATAGTGAAGATACGCTCCCACAGGGTTTTAACAACCGGGCATCCCCACCAGATATGAGACATGTTGCCCACCTCCCGCTGGCATCTCCAACACCTGTCTGAGTGTGAGGTTGCAAACCGGTGTACGTCCTCCGGGCATCTGTACCACCTGGCTAGGACCTTATAGTTCCTCTCCTGGGCAGCGCTTGCTATGGACATGCCATGGGTGCCCAGAAGTATCTTGGTGAGATCACTATCAGAGATCTGAATACTCAGTTCCTTTTCCCATTTTGCTATGTATTTAGGGCGGGATGGATTGAGTGATCTATTTCCAATTGAGTAGATGGAAGATATGACCCGGGAGGGGGGGGCATCCCGGGCGATCAGGGACTCCAGTTCCGTAGGCGGGTCCCGCGAAATGTCCAACAATTTGTTGGAAGTTATGTATGTACTCAACTGCCCGTGGAGGAGCCACGAGACGTGTCCCCCCCCTCGCCTCCCCCCTCAGGTCGGCCAATGAGGGAATCGCCCCTGATTTCAATATGTGCCCAATCGTGGTATTTTCAGAGGCTTTCCATATAAGGAAGCTCTTAGCCCGTATTCCAGGTTCAAATGCTGGGTTGTCGAACACTGGGGTGAGAGGGCCCGGTCTGCGTATCAGGTTGTGCCTGTCCTGCAGAGGGTCCCAAATCTCCAAGAAATGTCTCATCAGGAGAGGCATGGACTCTTTTTGAGGCTTGGAGAGGGGTCCGGCCCACGCCAGGGAAGTGGGATTAAATGGGGATATTGATTTTTCAAGCTGAACCCATAGTTTGTCATGTCCCCTATGAAACCAATCTATCATCAGCTGAAGGATCGCGGCCGTATGATAACTCTTTAAGTCCGGGAGTCCCACCCCCCCGTCGGACCTACTTTTTGTGAGAGTAGAAAGTTTAATTCTTGGTTTAGTGACCCCCCAGACAAATCTGGAAAATGCTGACCTCAGCCTGCGGAAGAACCCACTGGGGATTCTGATTGGGACTGTTTGGAATATGTATAAAAGTTTGGGGAGCGTGTCCATTTTTAAGCTATTGATTCTCCCAAACCAAGAGATCGGCCTCTTTGTGTAGGAGCCAAGGTCAGACAGAACCTTAGTAAGAAGTGGCGCGTAATTTAACTCGTATAATTTAGTAAGGTCAGCTGGGATTTGCACACCTAGGTATTTAATAGCCTGAGGCCTCCACCTAAAAGGGAAGTTACTCTCTAATTGCTTGACGTCTTGCGTCGGGAGGGAGATATTAAGAGCCTCGCACTTCGAATAGTTGACTTTAAAGTTGCTTACACGACCAAATCGCTGAAACTCTTTCAGGACCGAGGGGAAGGAAATGTGTACAGAGGTTAGATGTAGCAGTAAATCATCAGCGAATAGGGAAGTCTTGTATTGGTGTTTTGCTACTTGGATCCCCCTAATGTCTGGGTTGTCCCGTATGGCTTTAGCCAGATGCTCCATTGTGATAACATAGAGGAGGGGGGAAAGCGGGCACCCCTGGCGCGTACCATTACTAATAGGGAAAGGGGTAGAGAGGAGCCCGTTGGCCCTAACTCTGGCTGTTGGGGAAGTATATAGTGCCAGAATTTTGGAAAGGAGGCCAGGTCCAACACCAACCTGGCGCAGGGAAGCTTTCAGAAAATTCCAGTCGACGATCACACGATAGAAGGCACGCAGGCTCCCCAGCGGAAGTAACATAGGATATTAGGTCCAGAAGCTTATTGGTGTTGTCCCTGGCCTCCCTCCCGGGGACAAACCCCACCTGATCCAGGTGAATCAGGGCCGGGAGCAACGGCTGCAGTCTCACAGCAATGATCTTGGCGTAAAGCTTAAGATCGATGTTAATTAAGGATATTGGTCTATAATTGCCACAAATGGTGGCGTCTTTGCCCGGCTTGGGAATGACCGCAATCGTTGCCTCGAGTGCCTGCTTGGGGAAAGGACATTGGTCACCTATCGCATTAAAAGTTTTCGTTAATAGAGGGGTCAGGCGGGTTTCGAAAAGTTTATAAAATTTGGGCGAAAACCCGTCTGGGCCTGGACATTTACCCGCTGGAGACTCCCTGATTGCCCTAGCTACCTCCTGGTCCGTGAAAGGTCTTTCTAGAAGTTCCGCCTCTTCCTTGGGGATAGTGGGGAGAGGGGTACTCTCTATGTAGGCATCAATTTCCTCCTGGGATGCCTGAGTGCGTGCAGCAGAGCCGGGGGAGCTATGTATGTTATAAAGTGAGGCATAGAAACTCTTAAACGTGTCCGCTACATCGGAGGGAGTCTGGGCCAGCCCACCCCCCTGTTTTTGGAGGACCGGGATGTAAGTTGCCGTCGGCCGAGGGTGGAGCACTCTAGCCAGCATACGGCCACATTTATTTGCCGACTCGTATATGAGAGCATTACCTCTGGCTCTGTAGCGCAAGTATGATTGATTATATAGCTTTTGCAGCTTTTCCCTGGCGTTCTGCAGTTCCAGCAATTTGGTGTTCGTGGGCTTGTTTTTATGTTCCCTTTCGAGTGTATGGATCAGATCTCGTGTTTTGATTATGAGTGAGGCCCTCTCTCGCTTAAGCCTGGCCCCATGTCTAATAAGTTCCCCCCTGAGGACACACTTCAGGGCCTCCCACTGGTAGGGTAGCGGGGTGGGGTCGTCCCTATGATCCAAGATGAAGTGTTCAATCGTCTTGTTAATTGCGGCAGAACAGACCGCGTCACCCAGCAGGTCATCGTTCAGCCGCCATGACCATCCCGGGGGGGAGGGGCCAGGGAGACAAAGTGAAATAAAGACCGGGGCATGGTCAGACCACAGTATGGAACCGATCCAGGCCCTGGGGTTCCAATCCATGGCGTGGTGACTAATCAGCAGGAAGTCTATTCTGCTATAGGAGTTTGCCGTGTGCGAGTAGAACGTATAGTCTCTCTTGGTGCCATGGAGGGTCCTCCATGCATCAATCAATTGGAGGTTCATCAAGGACCTTTTCAGCTTGTTAATCTTACTGAGAGACATCCACGCCCTCCCGGACGAGGTGTCAATGTCCGGGTTAAACGGGGTGTTAAAATCACCACCCACAATAATTATTCCCTCCGCAAAATCCTCTAGCAGCTTTAGCGTCCTGACACAGAAGTTAATCTGGTCGGAGTTTGGGGCATATATGTTGGCTATTGTGTATAATTTACTGAACAGCCTAACTTTGACAAAGATGAATCGGCCTGAGGGGTCTGTCCTAATCTCCACTATTTCATGTGGAAGTGATTTGTGGAATGCCACCGACACCCCTTTAGTCTTGGAGTCAGGGTTGGGGCAGTGGTGCCAGGCCGGGTAGTATTTACTACCAATTTTGGGGATGTGGTCGGCCCTGAAGTGCGTCTCCTGAAACATAATAATTTTAACCTTTTGTTTGTGGAGGTCATAAAGAACCTTGGACCTTTTCTCTGGTATATTGAGGCCCTTCGCATTGAAGGAACAGATAATTACCTCTGTCATTTTAAGCAGGTCGGACCCGCAACCCGCGGGAGAGGGTAGGGAGGAGGGGAGAAGGTTCTGGTTAAAATATAGTAGGGAGATTTAAAAGGGGTTATGGAGATTAATAGGTAGAACTCTACAAGTTATCTAAGATAACAACAAGGGGGTTAGTCTAGATGTAACTAGTTACTTTCTTCGCTCTCCACACTAGAGGAGAAGGAAGATTGGCCTATATTGGGGGTTGGAAAGCCATAACCGCGGAGCGAAGGGTGCGCATTTATTACATGTCAGTATTGTACCCGTCGGCGTTGTTGTTGGGGAGGGCAAAACTCTGAATGCTTATAACAAGTTACCAGTCACGGGGGCATGGGCATCGCAAATCCAAAATTAAGTGTTAAGTGTTACACCATCTGCCACATAACAGACAACACCGCCCTCGGGCCGGCAACCAACATTGAACTTTAACCCAAAGTAATCAGCTAAAACAGCTAAAACGAAAGTAATGACTTTAACCCATAACTGTAAACTCGGGATCCGTCCCAGGGTCCGCCCAGACCCGCGAGCGCCCGTCGACCCCGCTCCGGTCCAACATCTAAGAGCATCTGGGTTCAAAAGAGAAGTAGACTCACGGAGCGGGCGCGGGGGAGCCCACCAATCCGAGCGACCCACGCAGGAGGGAGAACCAACTCCAACAAGAGCAATCTCTCACAGGGCACGAAAAACAACTTTGTATGAATCAGTCTGCTTACGCCCACGATGGTTAATTAATTAGTCCCGCTGAATACGGGCTCTGCGCCCTCTTCGTGGGTTTTCTGGTCTGCGCGGGCTGCGCGGGCGACCGCCGCCTCTCATCGGGATCGCCGGTCTTTCTTCTCTTACACCAAGGTTCGGGGACAACCAGTCCTCAACAGGGAAGGCCGGGAGGTCCAGAAAGCCAAAGAGATCCGGGAGCTGGGAGGGAGAGCGTAACACATAAGAGTGCCCCTGTTTTGTCACCACTAGATGGAACGGGTGGCCCCACCTATAAGTGGCGCCCACCTCCTTGATCTTCTCGAGTAGGGGTTTAAGTGTCCTTCTCATCTGAAGGGTTCTTCTCGCCAGGTCGGGCAAGAGTAGGATTGTGGCGCCACGGTACTTCAAAGGCCCTCTCTCCCATGCCTTTTGCAGGATCTCCTCCTTGATTTTATAATAATGGATGCGACAGACTATGTCCCGCGGCCTAGCCTGGCCCGGTGGGCGCTGACCCGGCGCCCTGTGTATCCTGTCGATCTCGATGTGCTCATTACTTTGCCGGCCCAGGAGCTCATTGAATAGGTGTCTAGCAATTTCTTCTAGTTTGTTGTTCTCAGGCGACTCTGGGAGCCCACGAATACGGACATTATTCCTCCTTCCCCTGTTTTCCATGTCATCAAGGTGCAAGAGCATTCTGGTGGTTTGTTGAGACGCGTCATCCTGCGCTCTTTGCAGAGCCGCATTCGCCCTTTCAAGGGCCTCTAAGCGCTGGATCGTAGATGATTGGTCCTGTTCCAGGACCTGTACTCTATCGGTGACCTCCGATACGGATCTGGTTACTTCCTCCAACTCCCTCCTGAACAAAGTCTCCATCCTATTGGTGTAGTTTTCAAAGTCCTTCCTTGAGGGCAAAAACTTCAGAAGAATATCTAGATTATATTGGGCAGTGGGAGTGCGCCCAGGGTCAGCCTCAATGTGGGATGTCGGTGGGCTAGGCCAATTTTCGCTCCCAGTAGCTCCCGCAGCAGTTAATTCCATGGCGGGCGGCGGACTCAGTCCCGAGCGTAAGGGGGGGGACACGGGCTGTGCCTGTTGTGCTCTCAGCCAGTTTGACCCATTTCCATTTCCATCCCCCACGGTGTTGCCGTTCATCAGGAAGCCAGATGGGCCCGTCCGTGGCCTATTCAGGTCCATAACGCCGGTGGAAGTGGAAGTCACCCCAGAGGCCACGTCACCTCTCATTTCCCCAGGTGAGGTGGGGCTCATAACGCCATCCGTGTGAGTGACCTTTAGTACAAGGGGCTCCTGCTGCAACGAGCCATCCGAGGGCGACCCGCTGCCCACTGCCAAGGCTACTGGGGCTGGGTCCACGCCGGGGGACCACCGTTCCGCCCCGTGGGGGGGGAGCCCCCCGAGATCCTCAGGCCAGTCATCATCCCTGCCTGGCGGCCAAAGCTCACTCCCGCTCTGTGGACCGGGGGGGGGAGTTCATGAGGCTGACATTTTCCCCCACCCGGGGGTCAGAATGGGACCGATCAATGAGGCTACCGCAGCAGGGATTAATAATCTGCGTGGGTGAGCGATCGGAGGGGTGGGGACGTCCCCTGGAGAAAGTACTGGTGCACTGTCCGCGGTGTGACGAACGGGCATCGCTCCCCTTATATGAGGACTGATCTGGGCAGTGAGTGCTGCTGCGCTGTGACATCGCTGCTCCCTCAGCAGCATCGCTCCCCTTATGTGAGGACTGATCTGGGCAGTGAGTGCTGCTGCTCTGTGACATCGCTGCTCCCTCAGCAGCATCGCTCCCCTTATGTGAGGACTGATCTGGGCAGTGAGTGCTGCTGCTCTGTGACATCGCTGCTCCCTCAGCAGCTTGTTGTGAACTGGCGGGCTGCGGTGACATGCTCACACCGCCCGATGTATCAGACCTGAGATCAGCTTGCTGCGGTCTGCCCCGCTCTCCACCGCCCGGGGGGGACTCACAGTGTCTCTCTGTCCCTGCAGCCGGCAGCATCTCATCCAGCAGCTTGCGCCTCTCCTCACCTTCCGCCGCCGCGGACGTCTCCGGCGGCTCCTCCTCAGCAAGGACGGAAGGCGGCTTCGTTCTGTCTTCTCTCCGGACCTTCATCGTCTCATCGCCTCGAGGCCCTCCGATCCCCGCTCCCGGTGAGTGCACCGCCATCTCCTCGCTCGGGGCCCGCCCGCCCGGAGCGTCTATGGGCTCGCCTCTCCCGCCCGGCGCGGGGCTCTTCATCTCGCCGCCATCGTTGCGCGCCATATTGCGGCCCACCTTCCTCTGCCCGCCAGCCTCTCCTGGATGGAAGTATGAGGGGATCTTCGCAGCCCCGGCGCTCCCCGGTGCCGCCTTGCTTCTCCTCCTTTTGGACATGGGTCGTTGTGGGTCAGCACCAACGGGTTATGTTCTGTTTAGGGCCTTATCTGCGCAGAGCTCCTGCAATTGCTTCCTCACGCGGCCATAGCGTAACCACGCCCCTACTTTTACTATTTATTAATAGCGCCAGGTAGCGACAGATGAGCGGCAGGAGCGTTATTTTCACAGCGCCCGCTAGTATTCGCTGTGCTTGGCCGTTGTTCGGTTGTTGACTGTGACTCAGTTGGTGTGCGGTGATGTGGAATACGGGGTTAGGAGTCGCTGTTTGACAGGTTCCACGCTGTATGGGAGCTCATGACAGCGAATGGCCATAGCGAACGGCTCCCAGCATATTCATTAACAAATCACGCTCAAAAAATTCTCGCACTGTGAAATGCTTGTTTAAACTCCAGAGCGCTGGCGCCAATGGGTTAAAAGTAGTTTTTTTAACCCCCAAACAACCATATAAGTTTTTATAAACATTTTGTAATATGAATACATTAATATCAGACCTGTAATATCAATTCTGCACAATTTTTTTATTTTTTTTTTTTTACCTTAAAAAAAATATCTAACATTGCAGAAGTGGTCACAGAATTTTCGACATTTAAAAAAAAAAAAAATAATTAATATCAATTAATTATGAATATTTAAAGATTGCTCCATTGAAATGCATTGGAGAGCGCCAGGTAGCGAGAGGTCATACCTGTCGCTGTTCAAGTTCGGCCGCTGGCGCTGTGGGGTAAGGCTGGAATAATGATGAATGCTTCGCTATCTGGCGCTCTGTCATTCGCTAAGCAGGATCGGCTTGATAAATGTGTGATTGCGGAGGGGAGCCGGCGTTCTTGTGGCGGTGAGCGTCATTACCGTTCGCTCACCATTCGCTACCTGTCGCTATCCCTTGATAAATAAGGCCCTTTGTCTGCAGAGCTGAAAATATTTTTCTGTAATATTACGCGCTTGCTTTATGGCTGTTTGGCAACTCTTTCCTTAAAAGTACCTATGCATGTTGGGTATTGTTCTGTTTGGGGGATCTTGCTTTTCCAGATTTTTTGTGTTTTTTCTTGTTTGCATATTGTTTTGTTCTGTAGCTGTGAATCTGTTTTTTTAGGAAAATCCTGTGCAATCAAAGAATTTATCGAGGGATTACTTTCAGAAAACTGCACCCACGTCAGCAAGCCTGGTACTCTAAAAAGCTTGAAGTGTGTTCTTTGAGATAATATATGGTTTGTGGGGGATTTCAAGGGTGAAGGGTTGTTTTTATTAAAAAACTGCAAGGTGTGCATAGCAGTTGTATTTAACCTGAAAATCTCCTAAAGCCCTGTTTCAGTTTGGGGAAGTCTCCTGGGCAGAAAAGGGTGTCTACCAATACTTATGTGCTACCAGTATAACCAGTGGAAATGGGCATATTGCATGCAATATGATTTTATTGAAAAGCGTAACTTTTTATTGCAAACAAAACACAAAACATAAAAAAATATTTTTTAGATTTTTTTTGCACACATTTAACCCAAAAATATTGAGAAAAAACTAAAAAATATGATAAACAACACATTTCATGTTGAAGCCCAGACTCCGTTGAAAAAAATAATATATCATTTTCCTTTGAAATTCCCTTCAAAAATCACAGTAAATCATGTATAGCGCAAAATAGTGAAAAATCATCTGGCAACAGAGGGTGGCAAAATCTCTAAGGTAGACGGGCACTTAAAGGGTTATGCAACACACAAAAAGTGCAATACAAATATTTATTCATATTTTTCTCAAAAAAATCACTTTTTTGCAATTTTATAGGTGAGGTACATTATCATGAATAAGATAAGTATAATTTTTTGAAAGTTTGAAAACCAAAGCACCATGCATGCAGAAAGAGTTATTCTTGCTTCACTAAATACTTAGCATGCCCCCTGCTTTGGAAAGTTCTACCAAGGAGCATGGCTACACAAATCACACAAAAGGTAATACAGATAATACAGATTTTTTTGTAAGAATTTTTAAAGTGATCCAAATAGATGTTATGCTAAACTTTTATTATAAATTAGAGTAACAGGGTCCCCCTAGAAGAACACCAGGTCCATAGCAATGGGCACCAAGATCTTCTGCACCCTTGGTGCCCCAAGAGTGCTGGCAGGCAACATGACAGCCCTCTTACCCCTCGAACTGGTATAGGGGTCCCATGGAACCCTTACCAGTTTACCCAAAGTAGTAGTACAAAAAAGCTCCACACTAAATATATTTATTTATCTACTTACTTACATGAATCTCAATGTGTTTGGAATCCCCATAGGCTGCTGTTGTTTAAGAAAAAATCTACAATATCTCAATTAAGAACAAATTTTCCATCAGCTGTACAAATGCCCCATTACATGTCCGGGGGATTTTGATTTTAGAAGGCATTTTTTTTTTATTTCTTTACATTATTTATTTAGTTATTTCTTTACAACCGAAAATCAGGTAACCCTTTTTACTTTGTCAGCTAATCCACATGTAAAGTTTATGTTCCTATAGTGAAATTAATGCATGATTCAAATGCATCTCTTTGTTGTGCTTTCAGGAATGTTTTTGATCGTTTTGATTATTCCAGTGAAAGGGAGGACCCTCGCCCCTCTCTCACAGTGTAAGTGATGGCTTTAAAGAATAATACCAATACAATTTACAAAAAATATACCAAAATGCTGCTCAAATATGAAAATAACTAATAGTGTTTTCCATTGTGTAACACGGCTCTTGCGTCTTTCAAAACCAGTGTATAGGTATCTCCCAATTAGGGATAACTATGTGTGTGAAACAACCTAATTTGCCCACTTTCCCATTTACGGACCTCTGACAATTTAACTAAATATGTTGGCCCCCTTAGCATCCCCAGTCTACAAGCATACAGCTCCTGATGGGAATTTCTATAGGTGTTGCGCATAAAGGGACTGTCCAGGCAAAATCTAGAAAACATGATTCAGCAGAATACTTCTACATATCTTCCCCTTCCCTTCTGGTAACCTCTTAGCAGAACCTAGAAGCAGAAACTTGGCACTGACCACCAATCATAGGCCTCAACTGATCTGGTCTATAACTCTGCGCTTCCAGGACTTCATGTGTATGTCAGCAACGCGATAAGGTCTCAAAGGATGCTGCCTACTATTGTCCTGGAGAGTAGCCATGTCCACTGGCTGGGAATTTCAAAAACTAATAAAAAGTTTCTCAGATATGAAGTTCTTTAAAATCAAAGGAAACGGAGAACATTAGGAACAAGGACAGTAGGTCTATGTGATTTTATCGATCCCCCTTTCATAGGACTCGGTGGGCACCTAGGCCTGGCTGGAATATCAAAGGGACAGGACAGAACCCAACTCCAATCCCTCCTCTCCATGTTAACACAATACACAATCAAGGCAGCGGGGGGCACAGACAAACCTCCTGCCTGCAATCCCTCATGCCTACATCAGTAGAATACATGAGCAAGGTGGGGGCAGGTACAAACAGACCTCCTACCTGCAATCCCTCATGCCCACATCAGTAAAATACATGAGCAAGGCAGAGGGATGCACAAACAGATCTATTGCCTGCAATCCCTCAAGCCCACGTCAGTAAAGTACACAAGAAGGGTAGGGGGAGGACAAGGGACTGGAGACCGCCTTCTTGTCAGCCAACAGAGATGGTCATGGACCGAGGGGGAGAGAAATAGGGATCCAGAAAGCAACACCCTAAAAAAAAGGAAGAATATTGAAATGCATAAATACAGCTCAATATATCACATACACACACACACACACACACACACACACACACACACACACACACACACTGTAAGGCTTGGAGTTCCTCCTTAAGCTTCAGAATGTGCCGCTGGTTAATACTGCATCTGGCTGGCT
The DNA here is from genome assembly GCA_027917425.1 of Gastrophryne carolinensis. Lineage (NCBI taxonomy): Eukaryota > Metazoa > Chordata > Amphibia > Anura > Microhylidae > Gastrophryne > Gastrophryne carolinensis. Next base: position 174,509,482 of record CM051242.1, read on the forward strand.
CCTTCTCTGGAACTTTCCCCTGTAATATGCTGATCCACCAGGAGATGGCTCTGTCTTGCAGAGGTGCTGGCAATCAGCCTGTGACTCCTCAGCCTATATAAGCTGATCAGCCCATTCAGGCAGCGGATTAGCATTGTGTTTTGTCATCTTGATCCCAGAATGCTGTACCTAGATCCCAGGTACTCTGAAATCTGAACCCTGCACCCAGGACTCCTGCCTCAGCTCTTGTGTTTGCTCCCCCTATCTCAGCCATGTTTCCGCCATGGAATCTGGACTTTCCTTTGATCCCTATGCATACTTGTTTCCGGACTCCATCTTGTGTATGTACAGCCAGAGTGTGTTGGTTTCACCTGTATGTGTATAGTTCAGCCAGAGCGTGTTAATATCACCTGTATATATGTATAGTTCCCTTACACATATATGTTCCCCTTTGTAATCTGTACAGCAGTTTGATTGTAGTGTGTTTGATGTGTAGTTACCACAGTTTTTTCACTATTAAACACGGTTTGCCCCATATCCATTTGTGCCTCTCAGTCTCAATTTCTGGTCACTTTTTACAATTGGGATTTCTCCGGGGGGAAATCCCTGACACACACACACACAAAGTCATACGTTAAATAATGGTGTGGAACCTGTACAGGTTTGAAACTTGTCGATATGTGGTGACTTTCTACTGCTTTTAATATGAAGTACATTCTGGCTTTAATGGCTGCCAACAAAGGCTAAGTTTTACACATATTTTCAACCCATTGCGATGTGTATGTGTGTCTTCTGTGATTTTGAGTTTACAAGGCATATGAAAGTATTATACATTTTAAATATAATGTGCCAATCCTTTATTATTCTGCATTCATTTGGTATGATCCTGCCCCATTATACTAAAATTGTTTATGTACTTTAGTTCCAGGTTGGAAAATCCACAGAACTTGTCCCAATGACATGAGCTATAAGTGCAAGCGAACATGCTTTGGCCATTGTGATGAGCTAAATAGCCTCTCTGAAGCTTGTCCCATGTCCTGCTTGTATGGGTGTGAGTGCAATGATAACCGTTACGTCCGCCTGTCTGCTATATCCAACACCTGCGTCCTGCCCTCTGAATGTAACGTCACCTGTCCGGAAAACATGCACTTTAAACTATGCTCCAACGGACTTGAACCGAGATGCCAGTCCATCAAACATCCCATAATGCCTGCCCAGTGCAAGCCGCGTTGTGTGTGTAACGAAGGTTATGTACACAATAATGTTGATGATCCACCTTGTATACAGCCCTCTGAATGTTCACAATAATTCCAAGCAACGTGTCCTTGGAAGTGGTTGTCAGCAATCTGTAGAAGTGCAAACATGTCAAAATTTGTTAAAACTTAATAAATGTGTCCTTCTCATTTTCTCCATGGAAATGCACTAATTGGCAAAATGAAACTGCTGCTAATCTGCAAATCCAGCCCAAGACAGACAGATGCATATATATTTTGCCCAGGACAGATGCAGAGGCATTATTATTCTGCCCAGGACAGATGCAGATGCATAATTATTTTGCCCTGGACAGATGCAGATGCATAATTATTTTGCCCTGGACAGATGCAGATGCATAATTATATCGGCCAGGACAGATGCAGATGCATAATTATTTTGCCCAGGACAGATGCATAACTATTTTGCCCAGGACAGATGCAGAGCCATTATTATTCTGCCCAGGACAGATGCATATGCATAATTATTTTGCCCTGGACAGATGCAGATGCATAATTATTTTGCCCTGGACGGATGCAGATGCATAATTATATCGGCCAGGACAGATGCAGATGCATAATTATTTTGCCCAGGACAGATGCAGAATTATTTTGTCCCGGACAGATGCATAACTATTTTGCCCAGGACAGATGCAGAGCCATTATTATTCTGCCCAGGACAGATGCAGATGCATAATTATTTTGCCCTGGACAGATGCAGATGCATAATTATATCGGCCAGGACAGATGCAGAGGCAATATTATGTTGCCCAGGACAGATACAGAGGCAATAATATGTTGCCCAGGACAGATACAGATGCATAATAATTTTGCCCAGGACAGATGCAGATGCATAATTATTTTGACCAGGATAGATGAAGACACAGAATTGATTTTCCCAGGACAGACGCAGAATTAATTTGCACAGGACAGATGCAGCTTATAAAAGTGGCTGACATGCACTTTTTTTAAAGCACAATTCAAGTGAAAATACCCCCCACCCTGCCACCCTTTCCTGGTGCTTAGGAAGAACAATGGGGCTGCAAAGAAAAAAAAACTCTTACATTAGCCAAGGTCCAGCTCGCTCTCTGGGGCAAGGGTGGCCCACCACACAGAAAGACACAAAGTTGCATCCACCGACTCGCCCAACTGCCCATTTATTTGGAATGACCAGGATGACTGAAAGGGCCACTGACTAGCCATAGTCATCTGTCAGATGGCCACATAAAAAGGCTTGGAGGGCCACATCTGGCCCCCGGGCCTTGAGTTTGACACATGTGCTCTAGCATATTATACAAATGTTTCTCTTTTACTAAAGGAAGGCAACTGGCAATCCATTCATTAAAAATGTGTTTTCCAGCATTTATATTAATGGTAATGAAAGCTAATTGGTGGAGAACCCTTGCAAGTGTTGTATTGTAGGAACATGGATCACAGTGAGCTACTTGGTGAACTATAAGGTTACACATACACACAAATCCCAGAAGCCTGGAGATTTTAAAGTTTGGTCCACTTTAAAGACACAAGCTAGGAAAAAAAACACACACACATACTCACCATTTGTGACCTGCAGCAATTACTTCCTAGTCTGGTAGTATGAGAAATGAGATAAAGTCCCAGGATAGCCATCATAGCAGGACAGCCAAGGCTCAAGTATGAAGCCCACAAATGGGGGTTACTGATGGCAGCCCTGACATGATGCCCGCTAGCTGCCACACTACTGGTGCCATTAACAGTCTGATTGGCCTTAGGGTCCAACTCAAACTAGGGACCTACCCATCATGTATGGGGTGGCAGATTCTATACAGTGTATATTGGTTCTTACAGAGGATATAATCTTCACAGTTGTTTCTCCATCATAGCAGCATGATGCACACATCACAGAAAGCTGTGAGTTTTTTACATTTTACCAGTGGGCTCATGACTGATTTACAATGTACTACAATCGAAACATTATTATACATCAGCTACCGTCTAGCTGTAACTATGTAACACTCACCAGGCAACTGACAGGCTTTTCAGGATGACTCATTTTGCTTGTTACATTCACAGTAAACTAGGGCCCAGCCAATATATATAGGTTACAGAGGGCAATTCCATATCCTACAAACTAGGGGCCCAGGCATCACATATTCATTATAGGAGGCCTATTCTATGCAGCCTATATTGGGTCTAGGCTCTTCACCTATCTACATCTCACTCACAGTCTTTGGGGAGGGGGGCATTTATATATTTTTTTAATACAAGAATGAAAAAAAAAAATAAAACCAAATCCTCATCTTTATATTTGGTTCTGGGTATGACACAGTTATTACCTACTCTCCTCACACTCTCTTTGAGGGTCCTCAAATTACCACTGGTTTTGGGGGGCCTAGTAAAACTTATTTAAAAAAAATAATTAAGCTAAACTCTCAACTTTATCTTTGGGTCTGGGTTCTGAACAGTTCTTACCTACCTACCCATCTACCTACCTCATACTCATATTTTAGGGCGCCTCCAAATTACCGTTGGTTCAAAAGGGGCCCAGTAAAAATTTTGTTGAATTATACGTCCCTCATTACAGCCAGTAAGTAGCATCCCTCATTACAGCCAGTGAGCAGCATCCCTAATTACAGCCAGTGAGCAGCATGCCTTATTACAGCCAGTGAGGGGCATCCCACATCGGAGGCAGTGTGCAACATCTCTTATTACAGGCAGTGAGTGGCATCCCTCATTACAGGCAGTGAGTGGCAACCTTCATTACAGCCAGTGAGCAGCATGCCTCATTACAGCCAGCGAGTAGCATGCTTCATTACAGCCAGTGAGGGGCATCTCACATCGGAGGCAGTGTGCAACATCTCTTATTACAGGCAGTGAGTGGCATCCCTCATTACAGCCAGTAAGTAGCATCCCTCATTACAGCCAGTGAGCAGCATCCCTAATTACAGCCAGTGATCGGCATGCCTTATTACAGCCAGTGAGGGGCATCCCACATTGGAGGCAGTGTGCAACATCTCTTATTACAGGCAGTGAGTGGCATCCCTCATTACAGGCAGTGAGTGGCAACCTTCATTACAGCCAGTGAGCAGCATGCCTAATTACAGCCAGTGAGCAGCATGCCTTATTACAGCCAGTGAGGGGCATCCCACATCGGAGGCAGTGTGCAACATCTCTTATTACAGGCAGTGAGTGGCATCCCTCATTACAGCCAGTAAGTAGCATCCCTCATTACAGCCAGTGAGCAGCATTCCTCATTACCAGTAGTGTATGGCATCCCACATTGGAGGCAGTGTGGGACATCTCCCATTACAGGCAGTAAGGGGCATCCCTCATTGCAAGCAGTGTGCAGCATCTCCCATTACAGGCTGTGAGGGGCATCCCTCACTAAAGGCAGTGTGCAGCATCTTCCATTACAGGCTGTGAGGGGCATCCCTCACTAAAGGCAGTGTGCAGCATCTCCCATTACAGGCTGTGAGGGGCATCCCTCACTAAAGGCAGTGTGGGACATCTCCCATTACAGGCAGTGAGGGGCATCTCACAGGCAGTGAGGGGCATCCCTTATTACCAGCAGTGTATGGCATCCCACATTGGAGGCAGTGTGCAGCATCTCCCATTACAGGCTGTGAGGGGCATCCCTCACTAAAGGCAGTGTGGGACATCTCCCATTACAGGCAGTGAGGGGCTTCTCACATGAGAGGTAGTGAGGGGCTTCACACATTATAGTCAGTAATAAACTTTGGGTGGGCCTCAATATTTCTGCTGGTTCTTGGGGGTCTCAGCACAGTTATGTTGAACAAAAACATGTTTTAAATAAAACCCTTAACCTTATACTTGGGTCTGGACATTACAAAGTTCTTACCTACCTACCTCGTATTTGTATTTGGTGAGCCCTAATATTAGTGCATTGAAAAAAAAAATGATTACGCAAAACATTCAAACTTCTACTTGGATCTGGGTATTGCAGTTCCCAACTGCAGTTTCATGAGGGGGAGGCCGATTCATTAATAGCGCCAGGTAGCGACAATGAGCGACAGTAGCGTTATTTTCACAGCGCACGCTAGTATTCGCTGTGCTTGGCCGTTGTTCGGCTGTTGACAGCGACTCAGTCGGTGTGCGGTAATGTTGAATACGGGGTTAGGAGTCGCTGTTTGACAGGTTCCGCACTGTATGGGAGCGCATGACAGCGAATGGCCATAGCGAACGGCTCCCAGCATATTCATTAACAAATCACGCTCCAAAAATTCTTGCGCTGTGAAATGCTTGTTTAAACCCCAGAGCGCTGGCGGCGATGGGTTAAAAGTAGTTTTTTAACCCCCAAACAACCATATTTTTTGATAAAAAAAAAACATTTTTTTCAAAACATTTTGTAATATGAATACATTAATATCAGACCTGTAATATCAATTCTGCACACATTTTTTTTTACCTTAAAAAAAATATCTAACATTGCAGAAGTGGTCACAGAATTTTTGACATTTAAAAAAAAAACAAAAAAAAAACATTAATAGCAATTAATTAAGAATATTTAAAGATTGCTCCATTGAAATGCATTGGAGAGCGCCAGGTAGCGAGAGGTCATACCTGTCGCTGTTCAAGGTCGCTCGCTGGCGCTGTGGGGTGAGGCTGGAATAATGATGAATGATTCGCTATCTGGCGCTCTGTCAGTCGCTAAGCAGGATCGGCTTCATAAATGTGTGATTGCGGAGGGGAGCCGACGTTCTCGTGGCGGTGAGCGTCATTACCGTTCACTCACCATTCGCTACCTGGCGCTATCCCTTGTTAAATAAGGGCCTAAGTCCGATAATGTATGAAAACAAAGCCACCATTTTGTCCATATTGTACTAATTTTAACCGGACCTAATATATTTTACATTTTTAGTCACTTAAGTGTTTTTCCCCTACTCGGCTGCAACTTGGTCCAGGATATGGGCACAGCAGTTTTGCCTCAGAAACATCACAAACTGAGGGGAGGAGAGAGGGGCAAAAGTGCAGAGGGCGGGGTTATAGCTGTGCTTTGCACAGGCAGAGCAGAGATGGGGTCAGGAAAAGGGCAGCAATCCCAGAATGCAGAGCGGCACAGTCAAAAGATACTTCCTGTTTGCAGGCACCCTGAAACTCCACGTGCTGCCATCTTGGATGTTTAAAGGCTCAAATGCAGTAGATGCAGCTAGGCTGATTTTTAATGTGGGCAATCTGTATGTACAGAGTGGGGGAAACATATAAGATAGGCTCTTATTCAGGGTCAAGGTCGGGTTTAATAAACATAACATACCCCTACTGTGACAAAGGGCTTACAATCCCACACATACACACAACTACATTCTTGGTTATCAGAGCAATTGTCTTAGGACCAGTGTGTTAATAAAATGTATCGTAGGATAACTGAAAAGGCCAAAGCTCTGTTTGTGCTCTGTTTTAAAATGGTTAAAATGGTTAGACATGGTTTCTAAAAGATAGAGGGGTGGCCAAATGAATTCCCCTCGGGCATCCTGATTTGGGATGTCTCACTGTGTGAAAGCCTCGTTCAGGCTTGTAGTCACTTACTTTTCCAGCAGTCCCAGCCATGGGTATACGAGGCTGATTGTACACAAAGGTGGATATGCACTACCTAAATAACGGAGTCAAAAATGAAGGGTGCTATAGCCCATGGGGACAACACAGAAATGTATTTAGTAAGGGGATCCTAGATTAATCCCCAAAAGAATATCCCCAAAAGAATATCCCCATACAGAGGCCGCACTCGAAGAGTAAAATTACAATGTTTTTATTATTAACCTCCCTGGCGTTATGATTCTATGTGCAATTTTGTACAAAAAGCGTTACCATTACGTTTAAATCTGCCGCCCAGTTCCGCCCCCATGAGCCTCTGTGGCTCACAGGGACGGAACCAGGAAGTCAGAGGGACGCATCTGCCGGGGCTCTCACCTGCGATCACAGCGGGGACATCGCTGGATCGCAGGGAAAAGATAAGGAGACTGCTCCTCTGCCTAATCTACCCCGAGCGTGACTCGGGGTTACCGCTACTTGCAGCGAAAATTAACCCCGAGTCACGCTCGGGAACACCGCCAGGGAGGTTAAATAATTTCCAGCTGATTAAGAAAGGACACCACATAACACAAATACACAATTAAAAAACATATACACAAACACGGGGGATCCACCATACAAGGTGACTATTGTGGTTATATGGCGTGAAATCACATATAATAAATATGTTTATTAGAGATATTCAATAATTAATTAATTAAGAACCTGCCTGTTAAAATAAGAAAAATGACTAATATTAAGTGATTAAAGTGCTGTACCCATTTCATACAATACTAAAGTGCATAATGCCAATGTGCAAAATGAAACAAAACCTGTATGTGCAGCTCAGTAACAATTGCTGAGTATACCAATAAAAAACTACTATATACTGTTAACCATATAAAACTCACAGCTGAAGAGCCTTAACGTGCTTAAGTGTGATACAAACAAACATGATACTGACCAGTCAGGCAGAGTATAAATCAATACATTGAGCGCCACAGAATTAGAAACAAAATAATTTACAATATAAATTACAAATTACTTACATTACCTTGTCACTCGGGGTTCCCCCGCAGCAGCCGCCACCTGCTGATTGGACGAGAGCCCGTGTATGCCCATGTGAACTGCAGTCCCTGTCCCTTGTTTCCCTCGGGGGCCATTATCAAGAACACGGCTGTGTGCCATTTTAATCCCATGTAAAGAGGAAAACATATAGTCAGCTGTAAATTAAGAGTGTTTACATATCTCAAACAGCTGGCTGATACAATCTTTTATATATCATCCACTGGGTCACCATCCCCACTGTATGCCTGCTGTAACATATGCTCTTGGGGCTCACTAAGGAGGAGGAAGATGAGTTGGAATGGCTACTGTTCCTCCAGCCTTATCACCAATTATTATTATATCATACCAAGTGGGTTGTTTTTTAGACGGGAAATGGAGAAGGTGGAGGTAAAAGAAGAAAAGAATTTGGAAGAGGAGGCTAGTGTTGATTCAGAAGAAGAGAAGACAGCACAACTTTTTATTGACCTCCAAACCCAAACTGTTCCCTGTGGATTTGGGAAGCTGAGACCTTAGGTTTAGCTACTGGGAGACATATGTACATCCAGTATTAAATATTCCTCAGGGGCATCCAGATTTAAGATGCCCTGCAGTCAGAATTTCTGCATACATATTTGAGTTAACACGCAACCAGAACTGATGCCTATTCCTCACCATAGCAGGCACTTGCTGTGCCATATTTGAATACATGGGTACCGTATGTGTTAAAAGTAGGCAACTACAACTTTGGAAGATCCCATATAGTGATGCCACCTATGAATCGTTAAGACAGAAACAAGAGTCTTATTGAGTGTAGTGTAGTGTATTGAGTAGGCAAGCCCAGTAAATATTGATGAACTAAGAAAGCAAGCTCTTCATCTATGGCAGAAAACTCTTTCACTAAGGTGCTATGGATAACAAGAGGTGTTTTCAGACCTATTTAGAAATATATTTTTCAAGTAAATTTAGCCCACATTCTCTTGCTTAACCTGATATTTAAACGTATTACTGACTCACTGAAGAATGTATTTAGTATAGTATAGTATAGTATAGTATAGTATAGTACAGTATAGTATGGCTGTGGCAGAAGTTAGGCCTGTAGTTCAGTAAAGTCAGTTTGTCTGAATCTATTCTAGTAAATAATTAATAACGAATAATATGATCAACAAACATCATTAATATCATATGACTCTGGGAATATGTTTATTGAATTAACTCACAAGGTTTACTGCTGATTCTCTCCAATAACCTGATCCAACAGAAGTGTGTGAGAAAATCTAGCACTGTATGAAAGCAAAGCCACCATTTTGTCCATATCATTAAATGAGCATAACATACCCCTAGTGTGATGACCCCACATACACACATACATACACCACACATACTACACACGCACACCTGTATTCTTGATTATCAGGGTGATTGTCCATAAACCAGCATGTTATGTAAATGTATATTGGACTAATCGAAAAGGCCAAAGCCCTGTTTGTATTTTATTGTCTTCTAAAACTAAATAAACAAGCTAAGAGGAATGGACATGTATGGTAGGCATGGTGGTGATAGATGTGGTAGGGGATGTAGCCAATTGGCTTTGGAATCAGCTCCAGAACAACCAAATTGTAATAGGACTTAGGGTGCTGTGGACATGTAGCAGTGTGTAGACGATGTAGTATAGTTTATTTTCCTAACATAGATTGAAAGTCACCTTCCCCATTACTTCCTTCTAGGCTCATAGTAGGCAGATTGCAGTGAGCAATGATCAGGCTTCGACTACTGTACTTTATCCTATGTCAAATCTCAGAGGAACGCCGAAGTAGTTGACATGAATCTGAAGAACTTTTTCACATTTCTGTATCATGGGTCTTGAACGGGGAGGCCGATTCATTAATAGCGGCAGGTTGCGACAGTTGAGCGACTGTAGCAGTATTTTCACAGCGCCCGCTAGTAGTCGCTGTGCTTGGCCGCTGTTCGGTTGTTGACAGCGACTCAGTCGGTGTGCAGTAATGTTGAATATTGGGTGAAGAGTCGCTATTTGACAGGTTCCGCGCTGTATAGGAGCGCATGATAGCGACTGGCCATAGCGACCGGCTCCCACCATATTCATTAACAAATCACGCTCAAAAAATTCTCGCGCTGTGAAATGCATGTTTAAACCCCAGAGCGCTGGCGGCGATGGGTTAAAAGTAGTTTTTTAACCCCCAAACAACCATATTTTTGGAAACCAAAAAAAAACAAGTTTTTAATTACATTTTGTAATATGAATACATTAATATCAGACCTGTAATATCAATTCTGCACAAAGTTATTTATTTATTTTTTTTTACCTTAAAAAAATATCTAACATGGCAGAAGTGGTCATAGAATTTTTCACATAAAAAAAAAAAAAAAAAACCATTAATATGAATTAATTATGAATATTTAAAGATTGTTCCATTGAAATGCATTGGAGAGCACCAGGTAGCGAGAGGTCATACCTGTCGCTGTTCAAGGTCGGACGCTGGCGCTGTGGGCTGAGGCTGGAATAATGATGAATGAGTCGCTATCTGGCGCTATCTCAGTCGCTAAGCAGGATCGGCTTGATAAATGTGTGATTGTGGTGGGGAGCCGGCGTTCTCGTGGCAGGGCCCGTCATTACCGGTCGCTCACCAGGCGCTACCTGTCGCTATCCCTTGTTAAATAAGGGCCATAGATTCCTCATCAACATAAGGAAGAAGAACCAGACATTATAAGTCCAATGCCTAAATCTTACTTTCTATTAGAGTTAATCCATGTATGCAGTCATCCCCCACAGACTAATTAAACTGATGCATATACAGTAAGTTTCACCTCAAGTGCTTACTGTGACTGAGAGCACTAAGGGGAAGGAGAAGGAAGACACTTGACCCAGAACATGTGGCTGCATGGGGCTACATAATGGTGGCCCTCTGGGAGAGTAATTAGGCTGTCCTAAACTGAATGTTCTATCAGCCACATTGGCCCTCTCTTCTCTGTCAGGACAATTGAGGCCCACTGCTACAGTAAAATTGGTGGTCATGTGACCTTGGAGTGTGATTTGAACCCTTGAGGAGGCAACAAATAAGGTCTTCTGTTATAAGGATTAGTGACACCATTCCTACTACCTGACTGTTGGAATAGAAGCTCTTGAAGCTCAGGGACACAGAGGTGATGTCACATGAGAAGGAAGTGGAAAAGGTGGAATTGCCTTATCAACAGTTCACTATTATTCAGCAAACTCACCTATCTGAAGAAATCTAGCCGTTGTCAAAAGTGGGAGGAGCAAGCAGCAGCTGCACCGTTCTGCATGTCCAGTGGGGGCACATTGAGCAGAATCGTTAGGGATATTTGTTTTTCAGTTGCCCTTAATGTACCTTATATAATTAAACATGCTAAATGTACTCAACTATATGCATTTATGATATATAGCATTTATTTTTCCACCACTTTAAGATCCCCTAACCTGACCACTGCTTTCATGCCTCCAATCATCCTACCTACTTTTGGGTTCTGGCTGGTGGGTGGGCGTGACCTCCTTACGGCTGGCTCCCATTAAAAAGAATGGGCACCTCCAGACACCCAAAAACTTTTGTTTATCTGTTTTCTCTATCCATTCTGGAAACTACAATATTTAAGCCAGAAACTGCCCTGCTCAAGAGTTCCAGAAAAAAAACGCATCAGACACCCCCCCCCCTTTATGTGACCGCCAGTGACCAATCAGGCTTTCTCAGCCGAACAGAGACTGAAAGTTTTAAGCACAAATGAGAACAGGATTCATTTTGTTTAGCCAGTTTTCAGGTTTGTATTGTATTATAACATTCAAAATCTGGCTGCCCCTAAAAGTTCAGGCAGATAGTACTGTGAAAACAAATTGAGAAAAACTAAAAAAAAGTTTAACCTTCTTTCCACTGCCTTAGACTTTATCCAGATGCCAGATACTCAATTTTTGGGGTACCTTTGAACATTTATAGTCATGGTATGCTTGCGCACACATGGGATTTTTTTTGCCATATTTAACCCATCCATGCAGTGAGCCAAACACAAGCAATGAAAGCACACATGGGGTGCAGTTGGAGGGATGTCCTAGCAATGGCACCTGGGTCATGATTAAGGGTGTAAACCCGAAACGCGTAGACGTGTGAGGACACCTTATGTTTGCTGCTCTTACTTGTACCACTATAACGGACTTTTAACCAGGTTGGAATAAATGGATTTTTAATCTACTTCTCTACTATGTGGCTGGCTTCTTTATGACCTTTGGACATTACCAAATTAAGAGGTGAGCACTCTAGCCCTGCCTGAGTAGGAAGTCATATCTCCCGTTTTTGAGCTGGCATCCCTGTTCTTTATGCACCTGGGGTGCAGTTGGAGGGATTCCTTTAGTCATGTCCCAGCTGGGAACAGAACCTCCGGTCACCAGGCTGCTTCCTTAGCCACTATGCCAAGACTGCCCCTTGAGATCATCTAGCCAGGGTAGTTCTGTGGATATTGATATCTAGATTTTAGCAAAGCCTTTGACACTGAACCACTTAAAGAGCTCATAGATAAGTTATTGAAGTTAGGACTCAATCCCTGGATAGTTCAGTGGATTTCCAGCTGGCTGAGGGATCGGTATCAGAGCGTTGTTGTAAATGACGTGCAATCTGAACAAAGGCGAGTTACAAGTGGTGTGCCGCAAGGCTCTGTCCTGGGCCCCATTCTTTTTAATATATTTGTAAGTGACATAGGAGAAGGCTTGGTAGGAAAGGTTTGCCTGTTTGCTGATGATACAAAGATTAGAATAGGGTGGATATTACTGGGGGTGTCTGCAACATGGAAAATGATTTAGCTTAACTGGAATGGTCAAAACTGTGGAAACTGGAGTTGAATGTCTCTAAATATAAAATCTTGCACTTGAGTAGAAGGAGTCCCTGTTGTGAGTACCGTATGGGCAGTACTGTATTAGCCAGGACCTTGGAGGAGAGAGATTTAGGGATACAGGATGCTTCGCTGCATAGCTCGAGGGATCACCTGTAGGAAAAGGGAGGTTGTGATGCTGCTGTATAGAGCCCAGGTGAAGCCACTGATAGAATTCTGTGTGCAGTTATTGAGACCTTACTTGCAAAAAGACATTCAAATAGAATGGTTATAGAAAGTTTTTTTAAAAAGTAACATAATGATAGAATAATGGGACCTAATCTGAAGCTAGTCAGAGGGAAGGGAATATTATTTCACAGAAAGAGTACTAGATGCTGGGGACAAACTTCCAGCAGAGGTTTGTTCCAAGAATGTAAACATGCCGGTGATAAGCATATCTATCCTAATATAAAGAGTACATACAGTATACACATAAGGGAAGACTAGATGGACCATATGGTCTCCTTCTGCTATCAACCTTCCATGTTTCTAGCCGGCTTTCAAGCTAGATAGACTTCTATTCAGCACCACTACATTTTGGTATTCTTTTCACAATGAAAATACAACACAAGAAAAAAAGTGCTTGCATCCCTCTGGGCTACCCGGTCAGTATGCCAGCCTTATGGGGCTGGTAACCCAAGGCTTGGAGGCCAAGTGACTTGACCGAGCCCTGACAAGCAACTATGCCCTCTGTCACTTGCTTTGGTGTTCTTACAGTAGCGAAAGAATACAGCAGAGGTAAGTATAGTGTAATTCTAGTTTATTTAATATTGTTTGCACTTTGTATTCCTTTTACTGCTTGTGAATTAAAAAAAACAGCTTACCACACCAGTTCAAAAGTCTAGGGTGCAATATACAAGTAAACAGGCCCTATGACCTTGAGCACAGGCCTGGTGCTCTTTCAGTGGAGGTGTCTGTTGGCTCCTGTTTTACCAGAAGTTGAGGTCAAAATGACCACTCTTCAAGCATTTGGGCTTATAGAGGACATAGGTAAGTCATGGCATCCAGCCAGTGGAAATGCCTGCACTGCTAAGGACCAGAAGTTGGACCCCTTGGGATCACTTGCATTTCTTGATCCTCCGCTTATGCCCCGCGGTCCCCCCACCCCCACCCTGAGTAGCTGTGTAGCTGTACACGTGAAGGCTGATTCACTACTAATGCCAGGTATTGCCAGATGAGTGTCTGTATAGCGGCACTTAGAGCGACCGCTAGTAGACACTGGAAGTGGGCATTGGGTGCTGTAACAGAGTGCCTCAGTCGCTGTAGTAACCTGGTAGCGCCAGCTCAGTGCGACCGACTATCACCATACACCATACTTATCAAAAAAAGGACACACACACACAACATCTGAGCTCTGAAGCTGGGCACTGTAGCATAGATCGGCAGATGCTGTGTGATTAAAGTCTGTTTTTGAAAAGAGATCCACTAGTAACAAAGCGAAAAAACACATGGAATGACATTGATTTAACACCGTGACTTTAACACGTTAGTGCCAGACCTGTAATGACAATTCTGCATAAAAATATAAAAAGTCAAAAAAGTTTCTAAAATTTTTTGTTTGCAGCCGGAAGAGGTCACACAATGATTTGAGCAAAAAAAAAAAAATTGCCAAACACGCTGTATATACACAACTAATGAAAGCCCATTGAAATGTATAGGGGAGCGCTACAGAGCGACGGGTACTACATGGCACTCTGGAAGCTAGAGCCACCGCTGAGCCACCTGTAATAATACATCGGATGCTACATGGCACTTCGTTTTCATAAATGTGGTATTGCGTACAGCGCCCAGCGTTTACCAGACCCTGCCTGCCGCTGCGAAGAACTACCTGGCGCTATCCCTTCTTAAATAACCCCCTAAGTGATGTGGCCAGCTAAGAGAGAGAAATATAAAAAAAATGGGAAGAAGTTAAAAGAGATGCAGGTTTTTTGAAACAAAGAGAGGAACTCTGTTCCAGTTGAGAGATCCCAGTGCTCCCAGAGAGGTTGGGATGGCGCCCTGTGCAACCCCAAACTTTGCACGCCCAATATGCCGGCCATGCTCTGCACACACTGATTACAGCTGTGACCTGCACCTATGGTATGTAACCTGGGTGGTGGTCTGGTAAAACATTAAAGACTACCAAGGACCGACCAACAAGAGGCTTTCGAACCGGAGAGACCCCTGTTTGGCTCATCTCTATTGTTAAATACACACTCACGTAAAATATGTCCCTGCGTAAAAAAACGTTTACAACATGGCATATACTATATGACTTGTGATAAAATATTTAGATCCTATTAATATAAAAATAGTTTCATACCAGGGAAAACCTTTTCCTAAAAAACTTAAATCAGGAGTCTTCTTTATTTCGATCCACACATAATGTGACAGCTTTTATTTATCTTGATAACGGCTGTTATTGCTTTTTAACCACGCGGGACAAACAAACATTTGCATGCAGTTAAGGAATTAAGCGCCAATGTGTATATAAATTGTGGGAGGCTGCATCTCTCTGTACCATTCAGATCAATACCTGGTAGAGTTCATCCCGCAAGTAAGTCTTCCTATTTTATACCATGATGATTTGACAATGACTATGATGACTTTTCTTTTATAATTTGAATAATCAGTTTTTTTCATGAATACACGTGTTTACATTTATTATTAGTATTATTATTATTTGTGTGTTATATATGTATTTTTAATCAGTGTATGTATTTTATATTTACTATACTTTCTTTTTTTTGTATTTATAAGATTAGTTCTATTTGCTACATGTTATTGTTATTATTATTATTAGTTAATTATTATTATTATTATTATTACCATTATCACTTTTTTTATTGAATTATCAGTGACTTCTATTCTACTTCATGTTATTATTATTTTTAAGTTTTGTTATTATACTTATTACTTGTCTTACCTATTATCAAACCGGAACAACATCAATTTGTCACAAAATGGGTGTTGTAACTAGCGCAGGGGAGGAATCCTGGTTGCCAGTGCCCCCTCCCCCCCCCCATGCATTAACTCCATTAAACAGGAGAAATCTTACCTTTCTCCGTGGTCCCCCGGCAAAACTAAGAAAGAAGTCTGCAGTCTTTTTCCAAGTATCCTAGCCACCATGTGACCACAGTGGCCAATAGCAGCTCTTGATTTCATCGGGGGACAGAGTGGAAAGGCAGTGTTCTCTGGCACTGGCAATGCTCCCCTAAGCTCAGAACAACACTCATTTTGCAATAAATTTTGACACATCAGAATGGAAAAACTTTAAAAAGGCCATCGAAGGGGGAATTACCATTTAAGGTGTTTAGTCCCCTTTCAAAGTGCTGAAATAACAGCAGCCAATGGGAATTCACACTACTGCGTTATTTTGAATTCCCATAGCCTGCTGTCATTTCTACTAAAATAAAGTAAAAATTGTGCCATTGTATGCTGAGGAACCATCCAAAATAAAATTACAGGAGGGTAGGACGAGTAAATTACTTATAATACACAGGGCATTATGAGTCGTATATAATAGAAATATGACAATAAATGGATAATACACAGTGTTAAAAATCAAAGGCAGTGTGGTGGCTACAGGAGTACATTAGGGATGAGAGCTTACAATCTAAAGTAATAATATAACTGATTTGCTTTTCTTAGCTTGAAATCCAAAATGTCTTCCTACCTGACCAGTCCTGCCCAGAAGTTCCTTCTGCTTGGTAAGTGCAGTAATTATCTGGTTGTATTATATAGTGGATATAGTTGATGAAGCATTCCAGGTGGGTCTACTAACAAGCTCACCTACACAAATCCCACAAAAGCAATACCGATGTGTAAAGTGGACCTAGGTCCGTTTGACAACTATTTCTGGTGCAACCCCCTTTTTGGATGGCCCACTTGTGAAACCCCGTCAGTGAGAGCATTATAATCTTGAGTGTTACCCCAGAAGAAAGTTAGCTACAAGAAGAGTAATGATAGAGTTAGGACTTTGAAAACTCTCCTTCTGCTGTACTGTGCAATGTAACAAGCAGGGCAGAGTCCCTGCTGTTACACTGGAGAAAATGGGCAGTCCCCTGCTGTGTTACATTGTAACAGTCAGACTTGTGGGCGATGTTACAATTGTAATAAGAGCCGCACCCCGCTAAGTTACATTGTACAGCAGATACAAGTCTGCTATTACAAGCTTACAGCTTTCTGTGATACGTGAGTTGCCATCACAATGTGACAATGGAGAGATGACTCAAACATAGCAGAAAGCATATTAATATAAAGAATGCCATATCGTGACGTCGTGCTGGTGTGCTCTGTGCATGAGGTTCTAGGGGTAAGGGCCCGTAAGTTTCACAGGATAGAACAAGAATGTCATCAACTCTTTCCTCCAGCTGCTAGCATACTGCGATGGCACCCCACACAGGCCCGTAGTTGCAAGGTGGAGAAAGCAGCTTGTACTGGGAACCCTTTTGCAATTAGTTTGACCACCTAACTGGTACCATCTAGTAAAACAAAAAAATGGGGTGAGGGGGCAATAAGGCTCAGCAGCCTGCTTAACTGAACCTAAAAGCAACTTTTATGTAAAGTGCAAAACTGTTAAAGGATTAATAACCAAATAATGCAACTCAGTATTTTTCTTGTCTTTCCAGGGATGTTTTTAATCTTTTTCATGAATCCGGCCAAAGTGTTCTGTAGGTATCTAATAAATAGTTTTTATTTTAATAATACTTTATATTGATTATATTATATATTTTTGTACAGTTTATTCTTATACAAAACTACACTGTGCAAGTCTCGCACCAGCATTTTTATTGAAGCCATATGATTCATTTAATATATGACGAAAGTACTCTCCATAAATTTCATCAAACACCGCGCTCAAAATATTACAGTGATCAATAATTAACACAAAAATCTCGCTGGAGTATAGCAGACCGTGTTGGATCAGTCCGCAAACATATGCACACTTTTTCTGTCTTTGTTGGTGCTCTATGGCACCAAGAACTCCGCTGAAAAAATATATATCTTTCTTCAATGTGCAAAAGTGACAATTAAATCTTATTCTTAATCAGAAGTCCACCTCTTATGTGAAAACTCCAATAAACCATGAATTTGTGTGATTTCCCACCACCACAATCGATACACAATGGGGTATTTGCAATATCAATTTGGGTCCTCTTTAGGATGTTAATTTTTATATATATCATATATATCATATATATGATTCATTATAGAGGAACAAAACTCTAAATGTCACGCTATTGGGTTTTTTTTCCTATCTGGCCTGGGATCCTGATCTGGGTCTGATTCCCCACTGTCTGAATCCCCACAGATTGCCAGAAAACTCACCTTCCTGGTTTGCACATTGGCCAGTCAGTGGCAATCTAAATGGAGTGAGTGCTGCTGGACGCTCTCCCGCCCCTGCTTCTAGATGCACATGTTCCCATTCAGCAAAGCCTGGTGTCTACAGCTAAATATGCGGGAGATGTGGTTATGATGCTGAGATGCAGTGAGGGCTCCAGAAAGATTTAGGGCAAGCCTAGGGGGGCAGCTAGGGTTTAAGATAGGGGGGCATCCAAATCCAGGATACCCCATAAAAAGGGAGACCACCCCCCCTTAAATCTTACACTAACCTTTTCGCACAGCTCCCCCATCATGTGCCAGCATCTGCATAATAACTAAGGGTGTAGATCCAGTAATTCCATCCTCCAGCAGCACAGCCTCTCTCGGTGGTGTCCTGGGGTCCTTGTTTTCACCCCCTATTGGTTATGGGTGGTATTATTCATTGGTTCGTTGCACCCCACCTTGGCACACCTCCTTGATTTAAATAAAAAGACAGTATATACTTTTTTGTTTTAATGCCCGAACAGGGACTTTATTTCATTTTGTTTATTTTATTATGGTCATCATGCTAATTATTGGTTAGGCAAGTATAAATATGGGCGTGAATTGCAACCTGCATCTCGGGAGCTTTTGAACTTTAACTCACACAAATGCAATATAAAATGTGTTTTATTTTTTCTGAAAAAAAATAATTGGGCATTTTTGCAAGTGAGGTCCATCAATTGAAGATTTGAAAACAATAGCACCCTATGGGGTATGCCAAAAATCTCTACCAGTCCGCTAGCATACCCTGTAGGGTTCTGTTTAGGGCTTTGTGCATGTTACAGATAAAAAGCTCACCAAGTTGCAGGTTGTAATTCACACCTAAATGTGCACCCAGAGTTATTATACTTCACCAAATCATTAGCATGAACTAAAGAGGATCATCGGGGTTTGTCCAAGTTTTACTTCCAAATCGGGATGCCCCGCTGTGTCCGAATGCATCCTCGCTCACCTCTAGCCTGCCATGACTGGCCTTTCTGAATGGGCGGCGCGGGCTCGACTCCGCTGCAAGATGGTCGGGGGATGCAGTGGGACGCAGCCGTCTAGGCGGCTTAGCCGTTAGCAGTGCCGAAGGGAGCCGAGTGACAGTGAGCATGCTGATTGGGAGCAGAAGGTTGGTGAAGGACATGGGGCGACCTGGGGGGTACACACGGCAGGGCATCCCGATTCAGGATGCCGCATCGACGCACAGGAACAACACACGGGAACTGAAATTCCTATGTGTTGTTTCTCTTTAATGTCATTATCCAGACATGAGATAAAAAATGTCACACCGGCTCTATTCACTAAAATGAAGACTTGGCACACACACTCAACTGCAGTCAATGAGGAGACATGCCATAGTCTCTGTGAGCGACGGCGGGGTGGTACAACTTTGTGGCTAAGGCATCGACAGACAAGGAGACCGGATAGTGCGGGACTTCGATTTGATGATCAAGTAAGTGTTGAAGCGCCAGACAAGGAGCAATCATCTGCTGAGTATAACAGGTGGGTAGAATGTTTTTGTTTTTCATATCTGGGCAATGACTTTAAGCTATTGCATTATTGCAATAATATCCGCCACTTGACCAGCATTTTATACTGCTCCTGCTCTATACACTGGGGCAAGTGCTAGTACCAGGCTTTATTGTACAGAAACAAAGTTGCAGGCTGATTCTTCCCTTTTAACATTTTTGGTGACATTTATTTATGCTCAATATAGGGTTGATTCAGAGAGACATAAAAAGACTTTCGTTTTTGTGTCGATCTGTTTTTTTTTTAAATTTTCCCGCTCGCATATGAGTGTACGTGTGATTCTAAGCATGCATCTTAAGCCTTCAGTAAAGTCTTCGTCTGTTCATATGCCAACGAGAATCAAAGTCATTTTCCAGCTTTCATTTTCCGTTTATGTTACTCATGTTACAACGAAGGCTTTCGTTTTTGCCCTTTTTCCATCGTCTCCTCGAACGAATCATTTACGTTTCCCGTTAGATTCAGATTTCCTTTTTCTATAAATAATCGTCCAAACGAAAATCGTTACGACCTTACGCCTGCGCACTACGAACTTAACTCATTAATGTGCTTGCCTACATATTTGGTTCACTCACTTCTGTTACAATGCTTAGCTAAATCACATCATGCTCAGTATATTCTCAGTATATTTCCCGCACCTAGAACGTACCTAAATCACTTCGCGGTCAAGCGAATCTTCATATCTAAATTTTGTTTTTTGCATTTGTTTTGTGGTAACCAATAGAGATGAGCGAACTTTTGAAAAGTTCGATTCGGCCGATTCGCCGTATTTCACAAAGAAATTCGGGTTCGGCCGAATCGAACTTTTACGAAGTTCCCCATCAAAAATGCCGGCATGGTGGGAGCGGGCTGGCCGGTTCCCGGTTTTTTTCTTAACTGGCATTTTTTATGTTGCCCTTTTTTTTTTTTTCAAATGAACAACTTTGAATATATATATATATATATATTTTTTTTTTTTTTTTTTTAAATGTAACCATAAAATGACATGTGTTAAAATATATACACAGCAATGGCAGGCCCCAGAACATTATTCTTCATCTGTGGCCCCCAACGAGTCGCACAGCTCCTGCATCTCGCCCACCAACTGAAGGACCCTGGCACTCAGTTGTACCACTCTGGCACGTGTGGTCCCTGTAAAAAAAGAAAAATAAACTATTTGTCGGCAAATACATGTTTAACAACTGTGGATGGAATGTTTATTAGGTTGCAAGCTAACTCGTGAGGCCATATGTCATTATGCTAAGGAATTAATAAAAGGAAGAGGCCATATGTCATTATGCTTATGGCATTGACTATGGATTTAGGTAGATTGGTGATCATGTCATTTCCCACATACTACAAATATTTACATTACAACTTACTTCGGTGGTGGGTGACCTCTGCTTGGGGGACCACCCTATGGTCTGGGGCCTGCCACTGCTGGGAATGTGAGGCTGTAGAGACATTTAAAATAGGCTCATTTCTAATGTCTGATTCAACAGTAAGCAAATGACACTTAGAATGTGTGTGTGATACATGCAATGCCTTGGAGCTGAAGGTGCTCATACTCCTCCACATAGCCGCAAAACATGTTCAACAATAGCAATCCGAGGGAAAAATGGTCCCGTAAGTGGAGCGAAAATGAAACCATTTTATAGGGTGGTGGACCATCGGCAATCAGCTCTCTGAATCAGACACAAGCCCATCCCAATAATGTAAGTTATCTGAACGAATGCAAAATATCAGATTTTGATGGGAAAATGATCCGAACTAACGCAAATGATCCGATTTAGCTCCGTCCATCGAAAGCGCATATACACATGGAAAAACGTAAAAACCAGAAAAAGGCCAAACAGACACAAAAACATACACAGACACATACGAAAGTCCAGACGTATCTATCTCTGAATCGAGCCTTATGTGTTTAAGCTCTCTAAATATTGCATTGTGAGTCCTAAAACAATTGATTAGAAACAGTGTTAAAAGGGCAATAATGTTCTTCTATGCTGAATGCAGGAGCAGTGCAAACTACAAGTAAGGGTGTCAGGGTTTAATGCAATAGCTTAATCAAATTTTGAGATCCAAAGAAATGTTCATAAGCTGTATTGGGAGGTATCAGTCATCTTTTATGCTGAAGCCTGGCACTAGCACTTGTACCTTCCATTTTATTGAACTAAGAAGGAGTGGTCCAAAATGTGGGTCAAAATGTCAGGGCTTAATTCAATAATGCAATAGTTTTAGCACATTCTGAGCTCTAAACAAAATGTTGAGAGTGTTGGAAGAGGGGCCCTTTTTCATATTGTGAGCCCTGAAAAAGTGCTGATGGGGAAGTGGGAACCACCAAAGTTTCTGGACTCTTAAGCCTGCATTTTTCCTTTCAATGTTAAGACCAGGTGGTGCAAAATGCAGAGTAAGGTTTTTATTGAAGGCAATTCTTAAACTTAACTTTCTGAACTTGTTTTTATGCTGAAAAACTATCCCACAATTGCACAAAATACCAACCCTTGATGTGAAAAAGCGTAATCATGTTGCTAGCCTAAAAATGTCTGGATACATTGCTGGAGGGAAAGAGGGAACAATCTTTACTTACCTCAATGGGTTGAGATGGGTGAACCTGAAGCAGGTTCACTCATCAGGTCCCCAAACTTGAAAACAGGCATTAGCCAGAAGTCCGTGTTCAATTTCGGGATCCGGCTTGAACCTGGAAAAGCTGGCTGATGGGCTGCTGATCAGCCCTTCTACCTGCTTTGCCTAAGGTTGCAGCAGCAGCAGGCAGCAGCTGTAACTCACCTGAGCCCGATCATCTTCTGTCAGCGGCAGCAGACTGGTGGCAGAGCAGCAGTGGTGGCAGAAGCGGCATTTCAAACTAGCTGGGGCTGCAAAAAGTTGGCCACCAAATGACTAAAGACAATCCTACTGCTTTACAGGCCCAGGGATAATGGCAAATCACCCGCTTGCCACAGGTAACTTGCAGCCCCTCGTGCCTTGTAAGCATGGGGTCTCATGGACCTTTTACCAATTCACAAAAAGTTAAATTTGAAAAACACAATGACACAAGAGAAAAAAATATATTTCCCCCCTCATACTTACATCTGAACCACCGCCGGTCTCTGCAGAAAACCATGGTGAGTCCCACAGCGATCTATTGGTTTCTATCACTGACCACCAGAGAGATCAGCACCTGCCGGACACTGTCAGCCTCTTCGGCCTCTGACAGCTTTGCCCCCTGCCGCAGCAGGACTTTTAGACTAGGAGTGACCTGTTATGTCAGGAAACCCAGATGAGGTTCATGGATTTCTGCAGAGAGCAGCGATTTACAGAACCGAAGGTTGAGGACATCGCCCGCCACTGGAACGGGGGTGGAGGTCTTTTTTTTACCGAATTTGTGAAAAGTTCAGTTCAGATGAACCGGAATTTCTTGGGGGCTTTTTACCTTTTTTAATTTACTATAATTTATATTTGGTAACACCAATAATTTATATAACGTCATTAATAATATTTATGTGCTATTTTAGGTGGCATAACTGATTGTCCCCCTGGCATGGAAATGACTTACCGCCGATCATGCTTTGGCCATTGTGACGAGCTAAATAGCACCTCTGAGGATTGTCCTCAATCCGAAGACTTTGGGTGCGAGTGCAAGGATCACAACTTAGTCCGTTTATCTGCTACATCTGACGTCTGCGTTTCTCCTTCCGACTGCAAGGTCCAATGTTCCGAAAACATGCACTTTGAGAAGTGCCTCACTGAAGCCGAAGTGTACTGCATGTCTGGCAGCGAGCCGCACCCAGCACCGTCATGCAGCCCACGCTGTGTGTGTAACAGTGGTTACGTCAATAATTGGAATAATTTTGATCACACCTGCGTAAAAATGTTTGACTGTCGATATCAGGGTATAGCGACTAGACCCAAAAAAGAATTCTGGAGAAAACTGAAGGACTGAGAGGTGCTCTGCTGAAACCAAGGTATAAAATTAAACCATGGTTGAGTTGAGCACACTCTACAGACATATCAAAGTTTTTTTGTGGCCCCCTCTAGTGACCCCCTTATGCACAGACGTTTAAAGAGTTTTAATACAATAAATGATAGATGCGCACATCAGGATATAGGAAATGTTGGTAGAAACATAATTTACATATATGATCATTAAAATGAACCAAAACCAGCAAGACTTGGGATGCTCCAATGTGTATAACCCACCGGTTTGCCAGGTTTACTTACCTCGCCAGTGGTCCCACTGTGCATGTGCCACCACTCCTCTAAACAACGCCTTTATCCATGAGTATTATAGAGCGGCTAAGTAAGCTCAATTAAAGGCTACTTGCAGGTTGATCTCTCCTGACTGGGCATACCCATGCCAGCCATTCAGGAAAGCCTGGAGGTGGTGCATGCAGCAGCTCCAGAGGACTGCAGAGGATAATGTTGGCACATGCAACATGCGATCAGAGGAAAGGTAATGTTCCCGGGAAAATTGGATGGTTTTGGATGCAGATTTTGCACTGACAGAGAATTAGCTGGCCGTAGTGTCTTCTTTAAAGAGGAACAACATCCAGTAGCTTTATTCCCCATGGGTGTTGTTCATCTCTGTTAGGGCATACAAATTTGTCATTCCCCACTGTGTGAAACTCCCATGATAATCATGGAGATCTTGCCTTCTGGCGATCCGGATCGGTCGCTTGCCAGGCAGCACTTGTTAATGCTAATCTTAGACATCCTAATGGCAATTCTGACATCAGGTTAGCTAAGATTTGCATGATGATGCAAGCTGCACCCCCCTCTCCTCCATGAACCCGTGCCAGACATTCACAAATGCCTGACATGGATACATACCTCTGCTAGAGGATAAGGGGTTGTGACCGCGCCTCACAAAGTGTCGACTGAGTAGAGCGGGTGATACCGAGGGTCTCACACAATGGAGCACCCAAAATCAGGATGCCTCCAGGGAGGCCCATAAACATATTTTGTCCTTTGCATATCATCACTCCTAGCCCACTGCAGGGTGTTTACCTAATCGCTAAATATGAATCCCCCACCCATCATTGAGAGTGGCATTGGCATACCCCCTCCAATCACTGCAATGAAGGGGGCGTGGTAAGGCCTGGCAATTTAAATTTTTTAACCTGGACAATTGCTTCAAGTCATTTAATATCTTTAACAATTTTGAATGATTTTGTGTCATCTGCTAAAATTACCACATTACATTCTGATTCATCCACACATCATAAATAGACAAAAATCAAAACATGATCTAAATGCGTAAAGCCCACACTTAATGTGTTTCATGTATTACTACTCTTTATTTAAATGTTTTTGTGCACCTATATTTTCCCCCATGCTTTGCTTTCTCAGTCAATATACAGAAGGAATCATCGTCCTCCCAGCGAAAGCTTCTGCCAAATATACTGTAACTTTTTGAATGCAAATGCCTACATACTTTATTAATTGTCTTGGATGACTCAAATGCCTGACATGCTTGCTTATAACATGCCATGACCAATGAATATCTTAAAGATGGTTTAAAATAAATTGAAAAGGAAACCCATGACCGAAATGTGTCTCATTTCATAATCTTGCTACTTTTCATGTGGACGCACTGGGATAAAGTGGGCTTGATAACAGACACAATAGGGTTTAATTCACGCTGTTTAGCACATAAGTCAGGTTTTATAATGCAGGCACTCTCTGCCCTATGGATAGAAAGGCTGGGGTTATTTTTGGCAAACATCGTAGAAAGTTCTTGTTACACATAGCAAGGGGCCTGACTGTTACAAAGTTTTTCTTGCAGGGAGCTGGCTGGCTTTTACAATGTACGAAAATGGTTCATATCTTCCTGATATATTACACAGAAGGAGGGAGAAAGGCTGCAGCACAAGGTGAAAATATCTCAGCTCAATATTTATTGCATTTATTAATGCTACCTCTGCAGCAACTTAATAGCTTAATTACCATTTCACCCTGCTGTAGGAAGGTGAGTCTCTATTGATTTTGTTCATGAAGTAATTTGTTGACCAACATAAAAATAATACATATGGAAGACGGAGAAAACACTAGTATAAAGTATATGAGACTCGATCCCTCTTTGTGGGGCATGTGGGGAAATGTAAATACCTCTGGTTCACCTTAAACCTTACCTTTTTGGTGATTCCCGGCACGCACGTGTGTGGGCTTGGGAGGTATCCTTCCAAATATGTTGTTTGTGTCAGCTCCTAAGCTGCATCTCACTGAGGGGAGCTGTGGGGGGGGGGGGGGGGCATTCCCAGAACAGCTTGCAGGTCAGGTGTGGGGCACATATCCAAGATCATGCTGACCATTTAGTCATTGGTCTTTCTGGGGTTTCTGTTCTGCATGCTGGAGCTGGAATGGGTTAACAGCCACTGGAGCGTCACAACTAATGCTGAGACAAAATGGGGTCTATAATAAATAAAGCAAAGAACTCACTGTCTCTACATCTTATTTCATCTGTCCTCCAGTGGACTGCATCCTCTCTGCACATCTGTTGGGTTGGGGGCTCATTCCTGGTTCAGCAGGCTGTGGTCTTCTGATCTCAGGGAAAGGCTTTAGTAGCCACCATCATCTGTAGTCATGGTGGACACAACTCACTCCTCCCCCTGCTTTGGCATCCAGCAAAGGGTAATGGCGGGTCGATAGTAATTTTTTTACAACAGAGGTGTAACCTTGGTGGAGTTCCCTCATGTTACTAAATATGACACTGAAAAGGGAGGGACACGGAGCGGGAATTTCTGGGAAAGCCACCTGTCAACATGTCAGGTGAAGTAGTTTGATAGTCGCTACCTGTCGCTATTCCTTCATAAATAAGGGCCTTAGAGTACAAAACTAAAAAAGTGAAGTAAAAAAAAACACACCACACAAAATTGTTTTATTAAGTGAAATTTTACTATAATTACCTCATGCTCTCTTTATGTTCCTTGACTTGGTATCTTTTGTGATGCAAATGACAGTTCGCCCTGCCAGCATCTCTGTTTAAGGGGGATGCAGTTCCCTTATTGGTGTCCCTCCTAGGGTAACTACAGAGTTAAAATCTTCCCCATGTGATCCCTATGTCACTCTAAATTGAGTCTTAGGGCCTAATTTACAATGTGCTTCTGTCCACATCGGCTTTTGTAACTATAGCGCCAGTTCTAGAGCGCCAGCATTTTTTTGTGGTGTCCAGTGGCTCTACCAGATGCTACAGAGAATGGGTCAGCTTGGATTGTTGCACTAGGTATTGGCTGGCTTATGTCAGCGTCTGTTGCACCTGCTGCTGATAATCCCAGCCATGCCACTTTGTACTGTTATGTTTTTAATATTTATAAGCACTTCTATGTAGTTCTGTCCATTGTGCTCTATGGGATCTTCAGCTACATTGCCAGGTTTCATCTAGTGTTGCAAAAAACAGAGCCACTGTTAATTAAGATGTTAACCGGTGGCTGCATCGGCTTATTTTAAGTTGAAAAATAGGACGCTAAGGCCAAAAAAGTGTGCAGCAGGAAGCACACTGATTTATATCACATCTGCCCATGATCCTCTTACTGTCAATGCCAGGAACATTTTGGAGCATTTGGCCCATGCAGGGGCTACAGAGAATGGCCTCCGGCTCCCATAAGTTAGGCCACTTCTAGTGCCAGCCCTAGGAGGGTCCTTACTAATGGGAGCTGGCGGCCATCCTTTTGTTGCCCCGAATGGGGCCGATTTCAAATGCCGCTGACAGGAATAGGATCGAGGCCAGAGGTGAGTTACAGCAGCTTCCTGTTGCTGCCACCTTAGGTGAAGGTGGTTGATGGGCTGTTCAGCTGAAGTCTGTGTTCAGGAACCCGAACTCACAAAATTTCATATGAACTTTTTGATTGGCGTTCACCCATCAATATTCACCTTTATCTCTCTTTGTAGACATGCAGGACAATCCACCTGATGCCTCTAGGGCTACCACTGGTCTTCCTCTACTGTCAGCTTTTCACTGGTCTGCTCCTCTCATTCTGCTGGCTTTCTTCATGCTAGTCTATTACTCCTCCGCTAACATTGCTTATTCCCTCTGGATAACTTCTAGAACACTGAATGCCGATAGAGATTTTTCTAATATCACCTTCTGTTCCTGTCCAACACTGTATCTACTGTACCTACGACCGGTGGCAGAGCATGTCATTTTGTTAATTCCACCTAGCTCCCTTTTTACTGTAATATTGGCTATTAAAGTGAAGCTCTGACATTCAGAGAGGCGCCAAAGCTCAGAGGGCCAGAAATTGGCATGAGTCGTTAAAAACTTAGGGTGGACTATCTCTTTCTCCTGCTGTTACTATATCAAACAAGATTAATCATTCTGAAATGCCTGCCAGCCCCCTGCTAAGAGGTCCATTGTGTTACATTATTTAAAGGAAAACTCTCTTGTTGTCAAGTTTTTGGGGTTTTGCCTTATTGCCTTATCCTGTGTGTTAGGATTGTGCCTCCAGGCCTTTGATTTACATATCAGCATGCTGCTTCCAAGTTTCTTATATTCCTGTGTCCCTGTGATCCTAAAGTAGGAGAGGCTTTGTTGGCCCTGAGTAAAAACTAAGAGCTACAAGTTCCAGCATCCCTCCACTGCAACAAGTAACTAATCAGCAGCTTTGGCTAAATCACACAGCAGTTATTACCTCCCCAGCTGTGAATGCTGCTAGTAAGTCTTTAGCTACTGGACCACAAGACCGTTATCCCCTTATCTACAGATTTTAAATTAAAGCACATAGAGTTAACTGACGGATTTGTCTCTCCAGCTGCTGTGTTATTTTCTGTCTGTAGTGTTTGTCCTGTGGCATGTGTTTTCTCCTGGTGTAGAGTTTTAGTTTTAGTGGGTGATATCCTAATTCCAGTTGTCTTTCAGTGTTGTGTTTCCCAATGTTTTGTCCCCGATTTTCTCTGTGTTTTTGCAGGAGTGTATTACTGCTTATTAATACTAACGTATTGTTTCTTTAAACTTTTTCAACTCTTTGTTAAATTTGCTCATGAAATATTACTCCCTGCGCAAATGTACACAATGAAACCCTATGCTGGATTTACTCTACTTTACTTCTACTTCTAAACTCTTTACCGCCCCCCTCCTGGCTTCCTAAGTCTCCACCTAACTCCTCCCCACATATCTGGCTTCATTGTAGCTCCTACAGTCATACACACTAGTCCATCATGTGATCTTGCAATTCTATAGCATCAGCATCATTGTTGTGTGAATAAACACCTGCCCCTGTCAAAATATCTGCTACTAAAGAGTGGCCATATCCACCCATGCCCGTCATCTGTTTTCTGAAACTATATACCAGAACTCATCTGACAAATGAACCTGTTGGCTGATTGGAAGGTATGGGGTGGAAATCAGCAATGCATAGGTCTGCCTCTCTTCTGGTTTTCTGGCTTCTTATCTTGTCTTTCTCCCACTAAAGGTGGACTGAAACTGAGCCGGATCCGTTCCCTCCCTTCGGGGCATCCAAAATCAGGATGCCCCGCTGTGTGGAACCCCCCAGGTTGCCCGCTACACTTACCTTACTTCCCGGTGCAACGACGCAAGAACGGACAGCCGCCGCATTTCCGCTATCCCTTGCATGGTGCGTGCCCTGGCATTTGGGGTGCCCCAGGGGGAAGGACTAAAGCCCAGGATAGTCAAAATCCTGGGTTTTGGTCCACTTTAAAAAATATGGAGCACAGGCCCACTACTGGGAATATGGGTTAAGAGACACTGAGAATAAGCTTTTGGAAGTGAAAGTCAGGATGAAGGGAGGGAAGCTATGTTCCTTGTGCAACACAGTGTTGTCAAAAGACCCTCAAAAGCGCTGCTGACACAACCAAATGAGCAACAAAGGAATTTATTTAGAGATGATTTCCACATTTTAAGAAATGACCATCAAGTATAATATAAAGGTCACCACAAATTCACACTAAGCATGTTCTGTCCATACTTCCAGCTAAAAATCTATAAGCCAAAGGAACGCATTGGATGCAATACACTATGATTTGTATGGATTATAACTGGATTTCTGCTACTTTCCTTAACTAATCACATGTTCTGGTCACCTTCTCTTTCCAAAGTCATTGATAGGCTCAGAAGCTCAAGACACCTATTAATGTGGTCATTATAGTTGCCTGACCCTCATATCTTTGAACCACTTTTGAATAGATCCCAGATATGTTGTTGATTCAAGACCAGTCAGGAATGTATAAGACCTGGAGGCTTTTTGCCAAGTGAAATTACCAGCTATAAGGGGGAGAGGCCATGTTTTTCTTTTCTAGATTTTTCTAGCAAGGCCTTGGACCCATCTTGCTATGGATTTTATTACCGATCTACCACAATCTCAGGGGTGTACTATCATTAGGGTTGTGGTGGATTGGTTTAGCAAGATGGCACATTTTGTTCCATTGAAGAATTTGCCCACAGCCCAAGAACTAGTACAGCAATTTTTAGTCCATTTATTTCATCTTCATGTAGTTTCAGATCGGGGAGTACAATTTGTTTCACAATTCTTGAGAGCGTTATGTGCTCCATTGAGTTTCTCTTTCTCCTTGTCCTCAGCTTTTCATCCTCAGCCCAATGGGCAGACAGAGAGGACCAATCAATCTTTGGAACAATATCGCCGCTGTTTTGTTTCTGATATCCAACCTTAATTGTCACAATATCTCTCGTTTGCAGAATTTGCCTTTAACAACGCTATTCATATGTCTACTGGGGTGTCCCCATTCCGCTATGTTTTCGGGAGGGATCTTACGTTTACTTCATTATTAGACTCACTCTCTAATGTTCCCTCTCTTGAAGACTGGTTGCCCCAATGGCCTAATTTGTGGGCCAAGATTCAACAAAATCTAACCCAGGCTACTTATCAGCAGAAAACGTTTGCAGATTGCCACCGGTCTAGTAATCCAGGCTATAAAATTGGGGAATTAGTCTGGCTCTCCACCAAGAATCTAACTTTACTCCAACCCTCTGCTAAATTAGGACCAGGATACATTGGTCCTTTTCCCATCCTACAAAAGTAAATCAGGTAACCTGGTAGATCATGGGGATGCGTGGGGCCGAGGGGATCAGATATTCATATTCTTTTTTCGTAAGGATCCCCTTTTCCAGACCGCCTCCCAAAAGTGAAGTGAGGGCATGATTAAAATCTATCGTAGGATCCTTTTTTAAGGGTAAATAAGTTTCTGTGTCCGAAAGGAGTCTTAACATTTCCTCCTGGTAATCCTTCTTATCAAGTACTACTACCCCCCCCCCCCTTGTCAGCTGGCTAGATGATGACATCTCTTTTAGGCCTTTGAAGAGGGTAGGGGGCCATCTAGTTTTCTTTACTGTGAGGGCTCTTAAATCCCTCGTCATTACTCCCTTAAAAGTGTCCACTGCTGAATTTCCAAAATTTGGAGGGTTAAATAAAGATCTGTTCTTCAAATTGGTATGGGAGTAGAACTCTGATTGTAACGTACTTGGCGGGCACGAGGGGGATATTTGAAGTGGATTACTCCTAGATACCACCATGATGTTATTATAAATGCATGCACCTTGGGACAGCCATCTGAAATCCTAAGGAAGTTGGTTAAAGCCTGGATTTTGAAAAGCAATTGTGGACATTTAGTATTACCTGGATCCCTGTTTAAATTGAATGCTCTGTGTTTTACTGTTAATGTAAGGAACGTACCTGCCTCGTGGGACCCGAGACAAGTATCTGCCGGCCTCTGCCGGCTCTCTGGAGCAGGGCACGCTTCCGGAAGCAAGAGAGCTCAATGAGCCGTCCTGCCTGCCTCCCTTGCTCCCTGGCTGGTCAGGGCAGTCCATCCCCTGGAATCAGTTCCAATCACAGGGTGTATCACAGTAGCATCAATCACTACACTAATTTCCCTGTATTCCTATTGGCCAGTCAACCTTTAAAATAAAGGTCAGCCCTGACCCCTTTGCCCGTTATAGCCAGTATTGCTCAGGGTGTGACTTAGTGTGTGCTTTACTCGTGATTGTCCCAGCTTTGTCTGACCATCCCAGTTTGCTGTCCGCACCAAACTTTTGCCTGTCTGACCTCGAATTACATCTGACCCTTTGGATACCGCATACCTCTGATCACCCGGCCTGACCCTCAGCTAGTGCCTGACAGTTCTTCTGATTTACACTTGTGAGTAGACACGCCTTTGGACTGACTACCCGTGTATGAGATCAGCTTTGGATGCCCCTTGTGGTTCATCGGCCTTCACATCCTTTGCGCCTTTTAAGTCCTGGGGGTAACCGTGTCCGGCAAGGCATATTGCGCGTCCCGAAGCGGGGACTTGTCTATAGGCGGAAGCGGTGGCGGAGATTGGGGGTTGTCAGCTTACAGAAGACAGGTGTCCCGCTGGGCATCACACACCCGATGGGAGGTAAGACAGTTGGCTGCAGTCCTCCTCGCGTTTAAATTGGTATAGCGGCCTTTTCAACACCTTACCAGTTTAAAAGTAGTGAAAAAATATAGGAAAAAGGCACAATAAAAAATTTATTTATCTTATTTCACATATACTTACCTTTTCCCAACCTCTGTCCAGTGATATTTATTTAAAATGAAGCTAGCAGAGTTTCTGATAGAGTGGGTACCAACAATTTAGCAAAGGTAAAAAAAAAAGGTTATGGACAGCACCAGTAACTCTAACAAGAGAAGATATATAGGTATAATGCGATGTGCTCACTGCTCTTGGCAAAACAACTACAACAGCAAAAACCAATGAACAATAGGGGTCCCCACACACCCCCAAGGACTTGCCAAGAGCATGCAAGGAGTGGCACCAACCTCTAAGATATTAGTAACAAATTATTTTATTAAAGATACATATGGCTACAAAGATATCAAATACAATACATTTAAAACAACATCACATATACACAATAGACACCAGAGGGTGCCATAGGTCCATCATAGCAATTCATAATAATACAAATAGATAAATCCTTGCATGCTCTCGGCAAGTCCTTGTGGGTGTGTGGGGACCCCTATTGTTCATTAGAGTTTCTGATAGATGCGCCACCATCCACGGCATTAAGAAGATGACAGCCGCTGGACAAGGAGGTAACACTTGTGGACCAGTGGACCTGCAGAGAGAACACTGCTGCTAAAAAATAACATCATTGATGCTACTTCCTTCATATGTGCAGCAGGGCACAGATGAAGCAAGAAGCGTCAATTATGTTATTTTTTATTTTTAAAATATATTTTTTTCTGTTCTTTTGATTAACTACAAGTACACAGGGTAGTGTTGGCTGACATGGCACCTACCAGGATGATCTGACCCAAAGCACTGATCCTAAGCCTATCACTAATCTTGACATTTCAGATTCTGTGTCTAGTTCAGTGATGTTTGGGTTTCAGGCTTCCTTACTTTTGCCATGAGGCCGATTCATTAATAGCGCCAGGTAGCGACAGATGAGCGCCAGTAGCGTGATTTTCACAGCGCCAGCTAATATTCGCTGTGCTTGGCCGGGGTTTGCTTGTTGACAGCGACTCAGTCGGTGTGCGGTAATGTTGAATACGGGGTTAGGGGTCGCTGTTTCACAGGTTCCGCGTTGTATGGGTGCGCCTGACAGCGAATGGCCAGAGCGAACGGCTTGCTGCAGATTCATTAACAAATCACGCTCAAAAATTTCTCGCGCTGTGAATTCCTTGTTTAAACCCCAGAGCGCTGGCGGCGATGTGTGTAAATTAGTTTTTAACCCCCAAACAACCTTTTTTTTTTATGTAAAAATTATACAAGTTTTTCTAAACATTTTGTAATATGAATACATGAATATCAGACCTGTAATATCAATTCTGCACAATTTTTTTGTACTTAAAAAAAAATCCTAACATTGCAGAAGTGGTCACAGAATTTTTGACATTAAAAAAAAAAAAAAAAAAAAACATTAATAGCAATTAATTATGATTATTTAAAGATTGCTCCATTGAAATGCATTGGACAACGCCAGGGAGCGCCAGGTCATACCTGTCGCTGTGATGGGATTAGCAGCGGCACTGTTCGTTGCAGTCGGCTACATGATGAATCCCGCGCTAGCTGACGCTCTCGCCGGCGCTAGCCTCATTTAGCGTGATAAATGCGTCATTGTGACCGCCGCCGGGCGTACTTGATTCGGTAGCCGCCGTTAGCTGGCGGTACCTGGCGCTCGTCAGACACTACCTGGCGCTAGCCCTTGATAAATAAGGCCGTAAGTCTCTGAAGTCTGAACACCTTGCAGACACAGCAGGGGGGTTACAGCTCTGGAATATGACAGCACTGGAGGATAATGCCATCCTGCTCACGTCAACACTCTCAAATATTTCTCAACGCTTTTCTGTTGAACCATTTGAAACAAATATTTGAGCTATTTCAAGAGTCCTGCATCCTTCTGAAAGATAATGTCTAACCTTGTATTGTCTCAGACCCAGGAAAACTAGTCTTGTGCCCTTATTCATCAAGCGATAGCGCCAGGTAGTGTCTGACGAGCGCCAGGTCCCGCCAGCTAACGGCGGCTACCGACTCAAGTACGCCCGGCGTCGGCCACAATGACGCATTTATCAAGCTAAATGAGGCTAGCGCCGGAGAGAGCGACAGCTAGCGTGGGATTCATCATGTAGCCGACTGCAAGGAACAGCGCCGCTGCTAATCCCATCACAGCGCCAGGTATGACCTGTCGCTCTCTGGCGATGTTCAATGCATTTCAATGGAGCAATCTTTAATTAATCGGGAATTACTTGCTATTAATGTTTTTTTTTTTTTTTTTTTTTTAATGTCAAAAATTATGTGACCACTTCTGCAATGTTAGGATTTTTTTTTAAGGTAAAAAAAAATATTTTGTGCAGAATTGATATTACAGGTCTGAGATTAATGTATTCATATTACAAAATGTTTATAAAAACTTGTATAATTTTACAATCAAAAAATATGGTTGTTTGGGGGTTAAAAACTATTTTACACCCATCGCCGCCAGCGCTCTGGGGTTTAAACAAGGAATTCACAGCGCAAAAAAATTCGGAGCGTGATTTGTTAATGAATCTGCAGCAAGCTGTTCGCTCTGGCCATTCGTTGTCAGGCGCACCCATACAACGCTGAACCTGTGAAACAGCGACCCCTAAGCCCGTATTCAACATTACCGCACACCGACTGAGTCGCTGTCAACAAGCAAACCCCGGCCAAGCACAGCGAATACTAGCTGGCGCTGTGAAAATCACGCTACTGGCGCTCATCTGTCGCTACCTGGCGCTATTAATGAATCGGCCTCTTGATCTCCTTAGACCACACCCTCCCTCATTATACAAATATTTATATAACCTGATTTGGTTTATCTATTAAGTGTTCAAGTTCATTGAGCTTGGGGCTGTAAAATTCGTATAAAAATGATCTGATCAAAAAACTCATTTACCTAATAATTATGCCCACCTTGTATGCAAACAATAACTGATTAATCAGGAGGGTAATACACAGTTTTAAATGGATCGCTCAAGCCCAGGAAAGGCCTCAGTTTTCAAAATTTTAGGTTCTCTTTCATGCTTTGCAAGGAAAATCTTAGATAAGACTTCATCCCTATCCATCATGTTGCATGTTGCTTTATTAACTGTAACTGAGAGCACGTTAGGCAATGAAGTTCTCAAGGTGCCGAGCTTATGTGTTATTTGTTTTTCTTTTCTATTTATTTGCAACTCTGTTATAAACAGTTCTCTCGAGCAACAATATGTTTAACTTAGCAATATACACCAACTGGTGTGTTTGATGTACCTGGCAGAGACTGCCTGACTCTGGCTTGCTAATCACAAGTCTAGGGGAAAAATCCTAACACAAATGTTTCTTTTTTACATTCCAGAACACAATGAGGCAGAACAGCAAAAACCCGACAAAAGTGTATTTTCAGCAAGATTTCCTTAAACCGGACCTTCACCATGATTTACTGAAAAACCCAATTCCCCAGCATCTAAAATTAATATAATTTAGGTTTTTAGTCACTTATTATTCTTTCCCCAACTGGGCTGCAACTCTGTTAAGGACTTTAGGATATGGGCGCCGCCATCTTGACTCAGAAGCATCACACTTACTGAGGAGAGCAGAGTGGGATAAAATACAGGGGTGCGGGTTATAGCTGTGCTTTGCTCAGACAGAGCAGAGCTGGGGTCAGGAAAAGGTCTGCAGTTCCAAAATGCAGAGCAGCACAGTCGGAAGGCACTTCCTGTTTGCAGGCTGCCTGATGGTCCATGAGTCGCCATCTTGGATGTTTAAAGGCTCATGCAGTAGATGCAGGTAGGATGATTTTTAATGTGAGCAATCTTTATGTACAGGGTGTGGGAAACATACAAGATAGGTTCTTATTCAGAGTGAGGGTCCGGATTAATGTGAGCAATCTGTATGTACAGGGTGTGGGAAACATATAAGATAGACTCTTATTCAGAGTGAAGGACTGCTTTAATTTTCAAAACTAAATGCACCACAGCAGTTTGACAGCTTGCACCAAACTGTTACCACTCTTTCAGTCTGACAGAGAAACAAAGCAAAATACCAGCAAATAGTCAATTCTATCTACTCTCTCTTCTACAATTATGGCTCTGTTTGCTAAAAGTCTGGCAAAGTTCGCAGCCATATTCCCAGTTGCAGCAAACATGGAAAACTAAAGACTGAGTGAACTGACGAAAACCCATGAACATTGTCAATAAGGCCCTAAGTATTAACTGATTAAAAAACACTTACCTTCTGTGTCACTCCTATCTTTTCTTTTTTACAGCTTAAAGCAGACCTCTAGCGTCATTTAATGAAAAGCTCAAACCCTTAAAAGACTATTCCCTAGCATCCAAAATTAATATATTTAACGCTTTTAGTCACTTACTTTTAATTCTTTCCCTCACTGGCCTGCAACTCTGTTCAGGACTCTAGGATACGGGTGCTGCCATCTTGGCTGAGGAGTTGAGAGGGGTCAAAAGTGCAGGAGAGTGGGGTTATAGCTGTGCTTTGCACAAACAGAGCAGGGCTGGGGTCAGGAAAAGGTCAGCAATCCCAGAATGCAGAGATGCACAGTGAGAGGACACGTCCTGTTTGCAGGCAGCCTGCACGTCCATGAGCCACCATCTTGGATGTTTAAAGTCTCAGAAAATGCAATAGATGCAGGTAGGATGATTTTTAATGTGAGCAATCTGTATGTACAGATTGAGGGAAACATATAAGATAGGCTCTTATTTAGGGTGAAGGTCCGCTTTCAGTCAGCATGGGATGAGTCTCAGAATATATGTGTGGTATTGTTGGCAGAGGCTAGGCCTCATAGATTCTGCTAACAAAATGTCTGAAGCGAACAAAATGGCTGCCAGATATAGTTATATGCAAAACTTCACATAAAAAGGAAGCTTCATTAGAAATGTTATTGCAGAAGTATATGCTAGCGAGATGTAACTGTCAAACCGCAAAAATAGCTAAATGGGTCAATTTCTCGGTAACTGTGTATGTGCTGACCTTTTCCTCTGTGGAAACTGTCAGCTTGCACTTCTGTGTGGTTTTGTCATATATGTCGCAAATGTGGAACAAGTACATACTGTGTCTGTGTTCTTTTGCTATATAAGTCAACCCTAAAGCGGAAGTAAAATAGAATTTGTACTGGGTCTGTGTGTATGTCGTTATTATCGAACCCGGGTGCAAATTCTCTGAGATATCTCAAATCACACAATAGGAATCGCAATTGCGAGACAGCGTGCCTGAAGAGGGTCCAGGGAGATCGCTCTAGAGCAAATAGGCTCATTCTTTCAGTGGTGGAGTTTGATGTGGGCAACACACCTTGAAGGGGGTAAGTCATTTTATTTACTAAACCCAGAGGGAAGGTTAAAAGTGTTGGCCCTTTAGTTGCCTCTCGCAATTAGGCGAGTTGTACAGGCACACGGGTTGTCGCCTAAGATATAGAAAAGCGCGCTATAGAAATTCATAGGACGTGTCTGCACTTGGATACTTCTAATGTGTGATTAGTCTGTCTTGGTGTTGTTGTTCATAGAGTTATAAGTTTATCTGTTTGTATTGTCGGACAGTCCTGAAGGTGAGCAGGACTCAGGCAATTGACTTTAGAAGTATAAGATATATTTTTTTGTTGTCATCAAGGGTCAGGCTGAAAGCAAGATCCCCCATGTTGGTGAAGATTGTATTCACTATGTAGAGAGATTAACGGGAGGGGCGTATTATACCTTACCGTTTGTGGAAAATATGGCAGGTTGGACAGAGGCTATGGGTAGCCCCCATCCCTTCCCTAGAACAGGAGGTAGTGACCCCAATTATATGGAAATGATAATGGGAATGTGCCTTGGAGATAAAAAGGTGTGGCCCTATTATTCAGGGGATCCTAATTGGGATAAGTCCTATATGAGAGAGTGTGGAATAGAAATAGCGTCAGGGTGGTATAGGAGAAATGGATTAATGAGTCACAGGAAAAAAGTTAGTAAAAAGGAATTAGAGAACAGACATAAAAGTGAGAAATTGAATTATGAATTTAGAAATCATTCCAACCCCGACATTAAACCTAGCGCTCCGCCCCCACCATATGATACGAAGGAGCTCAGACCTAAACAGGTAAAAGTAAAAACTGTAACTACCACTCAATATCCCTCCTTAACGCCATTCCAAGGAAATGATTTGAGTCCCACGGCAGCCGTGATAACAATGGCGGCAGTGGAACAAACTGAATACAATAGGAAACAAAAAGAGGAGAGAATAGATGTGGAAGAAATGAAGAGAAAAAGGGAAAAAGAGAAACTAGAGAAAGAACAAAAGAAAATGTTACAAAATATCCTTCCTCCGAATGAGAACCAGTGGTCACATGCTGATGAACAGCAACCAGAAAAGACGCTAGGGGAGGAAGAGGATAAGGGGCATGAAGAGGAATTAGACACAGAATCTTTCACAGTTAAGGTTACTGATAAGAAAACTAAGCCAGCTAAGCAAACACGCCTGTGTCAGGACAGACAAATCATACTTAACGTTAACATAGGGGAGTCCCCGAGACAGAACAGGAACCAGTCTAAACGAACACTGGATAATACACTTAAAAAACCAGCAGGAGACATAGATTCCATAGAAACCCCCGGAGTAATAGCAGCAGCAGCGCCCACTGCATCAACAAGCTCCATGACCATGGTCAGTACATATAATCCTTTCATAACAGCAGGAGACATTCTGGTCATCACCCCTCCTGATATGAAAGAATTAGATCACATGGCCAAACACTGTCCACACCCCTCCAAATCTTCCAAAGGTACAATTGCTTACCTTCGGAGGGCAATTAAAGGAAAAAATTATATGCCCAAAGACATTAAGATGGTTTTAGAGATGGTAGTGGGGGAGAATAGTCCACTTAGCTGGGTTGGGATACCACACATGGAAAAGGACACACCCGCACATACAAGGCCAGGTGAAATACCCCTGTACCAAGAAGGGAATGAAGCTGAAATGTGGTAAGCATTAGAACATCACTTGAACCAGGTGTTTAAGCCCAGAGCTGATATGGCACCCTCTCTTGCATGTAAGCAGAAAAAAGGTGAATCATTGACTGAGTTTTGGAAGAGATTCCTACAGGTTTGGCGATTAGAAAGTCAGATGGGAGATGGCCCAGGGATACCCGCCCTGTGTATCAGTACATTTATCTCCAACTGCCTACCAAGTTTAGGTTTACAAATTAAGCAGCAAATAGATGGATGGACTGAGATGCCAATAGAAGAGTTTGGTAGAAGGTTAATAAGTAAAGATGCAGCAGGATGCTTTGAAGTAATAAGACCATCAGTGACACACGCAGCACAGCTCAGCATACCAGAGCCAGTTCCATATCCCTATGGGGACCCATGGGGACAGCAGCAATACTGGGAAGAGAAACGCAGGTCAGCCCCTAGGGGTAGAGGACGAGGCAGGGGAAATAGAGGAAATCTCAAACAGCAATGGGGAGACAGACAGGGATCCCCCAAACAGCAGGCTAGGAATGCTGGCTGTTTTAATTGTGGTGCAATGGATCATTGGAGAGCCGATTGCCCATACCCTGATACACACAAGCAGGTTTCAAACAGACCTCCGCAGGCTGCTCCCGCCAATGTACCACACAATACCTCTCGCCTCAATGTTGACTGGCAAAATGTAGGACCACAATGAAGGTGCCCAGGGGAAAATCCCACCTTCCCAGTTGTCTCACAGCATTTCTCACAACAACCATGCATTGATTTGATGATTAGTAAAAAGAAGTTAACATTTTTAGTGGATTCTGGAGCTACATGTAGCGTATTGGGGAGAAATGCATACACGGGACCAAGGGAAGAGGCTGGCCCCTCCATGGGTATTAATGGGATATTGACACAAACATTTGAAACACCACTGCTCACGGTGACGGAACTCCATCAGAGCCCCCCGATCAACCATGTCTTTAAAATCATGACCAGCTGTCCTGTTAACCTGTTAGGCAGGGATTTAATGGCGAAAATGGCTATTTCCCTCAGGGTAAATTCTGAAGGCGGTGTCCGAGTTGATAGTGACACTTATAGGCTCACACCTGTGAACAAGAGGAGAAACTGCCATGCAGACTCCTACTTCCCCGTCATCCTCCCAGATGACCCCTGCCTCAAATTGGTCCCTCCGGAGGTATGGGCTACTGGGGACTATGATGTGGGCTTTACAAATGTCACTCCTTATCGAGCCGTCTTAAAGAAGGGATCACAGCCAGTCTATATTAAACAATACCCCTTGAACAAAAAAGGGAAGAGGGTATAAGACCTTTAATAGACAATTTTCTACAACAGGGCATATTAGAAAAAGCGGTATTTTTTCTAATTCCCCAATTCACCCAATTAAGAAACCTGATGGGACTTACAGATTAGTTCAAGACCTGCGTGCTATAAATAGCCTGGTAGTACCGCTGGCTCCCATTGTGCCCGACGTGGTGTCACTTCTAACCCTCTCTTCTCATTCCAGTACCGCGGAGAATCTTTAACCTTTACCCGTTTAGCGATGGGATTCTTGAATTCGCCTGTTGTTTTTTCCATTGTTTTAAGAGAAGTGCTAAAAGCATATAAACCGAACTGTAACTCGATTGTTCTGACCTACTGCGATAATTTATTACTGGCCAGTCAATCAATAACCGCGGCCCGGGAGGACGGAATCCTCCTATTGAAATGTCTCTGTCAGCATGGGATAAAGATTTCTGTTAAGAAATTACAATGGTGTCAGCAGCGTGTTGAATATTTGGGATTTGTGTTGTCACAGGGAAGGAGAGAGTTAAA
Organism: Gastrophryne carolinensis; assembly: GCA_027917425.1. Lineage (NCBI taxonomy): Eukaryota > Metazoa > Chordata > Amphibia > Anura > Microhylidae > Gastrophryne > Gastrophryne carolinensis. The sequence goes on from CM051242.1 coordinate 174,550,190, forward strand.
TCCCAAACGTGTAGCGGCAATCGTGGAATTGGGGCCTCCACAGAATAAAAAAAACATGCTAAGCTTTCTTGGAATGATTAGCTATTGCCGCCAATGGATTCCTGACTGCTCTTATTATGACAACATACTGAGAGTGGCCACACGCACTAATCAACCTGACACCATAGAATGGTCTGATGAAATGTTAAATGCTTTTAAAAAGTTAAAGGAAGCACTGACCTGTTCTCCAGGGCTCGGTTTACCAAGCTATGTGAAGGTCTTTCACCTGTATGTACGTGACTTTTGTAAGGGATACAGCTCGGTTTTAGCTCAAAGCCATGGGGGTAAATTAAGACCCGTGGCATACTTCTCTAAACTTCTCCTGGTTCAAGTCCAAGGAATGCCGGCCTGTTTACGATCATTAGCATCTTGTGCAATGGCGATTGAGCAAGCCACTTCGGTCACGCTGGGACACCACACGATACTGCATGCAGGACACAATGTAAAACATTTAATGAACAATTTACATACCCAACATATGACAGCGCAGCGATTTAGCGGATATGAAGTAATCCTTTTGTCAAATCCCCATCTAGAGATCAAATATGCCCCAAATACCGAGGGACCTGCCCCGATATTAAATGCATTATTAGGTTTAAAAAGTGAGGCTGACAAAATTCCTCCACGCCATGACTGTAGTGAAGTAATCCAACAAGAGACTGCACCACGCCCAGACCTGGAGTCTGAGCCAATCACAGGTTCAGAGCTTGTCTTCGTTGACGGCTCGTGTTCCCGGCCCAGAGATGACGTGTTTCAAAAGGGGTATGCGGTCGTCCAGCTCCCAGAAAATATAATTGAAGCCAAAAGAATTCCTTTCAAGTCTGCTCAAGCGGCCGAGATAATTGCGCTAACACGTGCCTGCGAGCTTTTCAAGGGTCAGTCGGTCAGCATAGTAACAGACAGTCGTTATGGTTTCTCAGTTTGCCACGACTTTGGAAGGATATGAGAAAAACGTGGATTCATCTCCGCGGATGGGAAACCTATTTCACATGCAACGCTAGTGAAAAATCTTTTAGCAGCCATCATGTTACCAAAGCGACTCGCGATCATACACTGCAGGTCACACACAGGAAGTCAAACGGAAATTGCAAAAGGAAATTCTTAAGCAGGTAGGGTGGCTAGAGCAGCAGCCAGACAGCAAACTCTGACAGGAAGCCATCTGGGTCCTAATGCTCATACTCCATTAACCCTTCCTATGCTAGCACTAGATGCTATTGATTTTACAATAGGATGTCTGCAGGAGCAGACATCTGTTTCTGAAGTGGGGGATTGGGCACAGGCAGGGGCACAGAAATCAATGGCTGGGATTTGGTGCATTGAGGGTAAACCATGCATACCCATACATAGTGCCCCCCTATTTATTTCTCAAGCACACGGCATAGGACACAAAAGTGCACAACACACTTACATGGCGGTGAAACAACGTTTTTTCATTTTACAATGTGAAAAACAAGTGAAAGCTTATGTAGAGAAATGCATAACATGCCAGATGAATAACCCCAACATTTCACATAAGCCACAGCATGACCATCTAGTCTACCCCACAGAACCCTGTACTGATTGGAACATTGACCATACACACATTACAGTTACACCAGGAGGTAAGCCTGAAATTTTACTAGTTATGGTAGACATGTTTTCAAAATGGCCAGAATGCTTTCCAGTCAAGAAAGAAAATGCTAAGACCGTAGTGAAAATTTTGACACAAGAAATAATACCGCGCTTTGGATGCTTTTCGCGCATATGCAGCGATAACGGCACAGCCTTTAAAGCCAAAATATGTCAAGATTTAGTAGAACATTTAAACATTAGGGTCGATTCAAAGAAACATGTAACAGCTTGGATTTGGGTGCCGTTCATCCTATTTTTCACGTCCGCTCGTGCGTTCGTATGAACTTGCGAGTGATTCTATAAGCAAATACGTTTCTATCCTAAAATATACGTCCGTTCGTATGGCAGTTCGGGAATCAGACCTATGTCAGTTTCCATCCTGAATTTTCCGTTTCATTTCTCAGGTTGCAACATTGGTTTTGCCCTTTTTCCTTTTTTGTCTGGACGTAAATCCTTCTGATCTTGCGGCTGCGCACTACAAACTTACCTCATTAAAGTGCATTCTAAATATTTGGTCTTTTATTTTTCTTTATTTCATTCATTTTGTAGTAACCAACCATTAATGAATGCATTTGCATAAGTAAATCTTACTTTGTTTAATTTTTAGTTAACTTGCATTTTTTACTTGTGGATTTTAATATTTAGGCTTCAAATGGTACAACTTAAAATTTTGTGTGTGGTTACCCACACCCTCTACATACAGATTGCTCTCAAATATTAAAAAACAACCAGCAACTTCTGCATGTTATGAGCCTAGAAACAGCCAAGATGGCGGCTCAGGTATTATCGGGCAGCCTGCAAACAGAAAGGGCCTTGTGACTGTGTTGCTCTGGATTCTTTGATTTCTGACCTTTCCGTGCCCCCAGCTCTGCTGTGTCTGTGCAAAATACAGCAGTAACCCACATCCTGCACTTTATCCCGCTCTCCTCTCCGCAGTATGTGTGATGCATCTGGCCAAAGATGTGCTTAAATAATTAAACAAAGCAAAGGTAAACAACTACACCAATAAATGCAATCTAAAAATATTATTCTAGTACCTCAATTTAAAAATAAATACCAAAGGACATAAGTTTCTTTAATTAACGCAAATATATTGCAAAATAAAGGTTTACATGCAAAGGACTAATTAAGGTCCACATTAAAATGCTTTTATAAGGCATACATGAATCAGGTATGCATTGCCATACAATTTATGGCCTCGGCCATGCTGATACATGCAGTTCATTGGAGCTCAAGACGCGCAGACTCCTCCACATAGCCAAAAAACCTGTTCAAGAACAGCAATACGACTGCTAAAAGGTGTCGGCAGTGGCTTTCTTTTAAAACGTCTTTAGAGGTTTGAAAACTGTTCTCTGAATCACACCTAAACCCATTAGATTATCCTAAGTTTTACGTTTTCATCCTAAGTTTTAGGATTTGATCCTAAGTTTTACGTTTTGATCCTAAAATTTAGGAACGAACTTGCGATGATCGTAAGAGCATATACGCATTCGAACGTAGGCTCGTGCGAGTCGTAAATGGCCAAAAAAACAGGAAAAAATGACTAACACCCACCCAAACTTACGATTCTCGATCCGAAATCAATTAACTTTTGCTCTTTGAATCGAGGGGTATGAATGGCAGTTTCACATCCCATACCATCATCAAAGTTCATGGATAGTGGAGCGCATGAATAGAACAATAAAAGACAAACTTAGAAAAGCTACTGAAGGAACTTTTAAAAACTGGAAACACAAGCTACCTGCAGTTTTAGCTGAAATAAGGATGACACCTAATAAAGTAACTAAGCTTTCTCCTTATGAAATATTAATGGGTAGACCATTTCCTTTGCCATGGCACAGGACCATTAGAGAGACTAGCGAAGAAGGGAAGTGCAGGCAGGAGGAATACACCAGGGCTCTGGTGGAGAAGCTCAATGCTAGTGAAACACTTGTCTGTCAGAAGTTTCCTTCTCTTTTACAGGACTCGTTTCATGACATAAAGATTGGAGACACGGTGTTAGTGAAAAAGCACGGTAATCAACCGAAGATCGAGTCCCCTTTTGAGAAGCTGACGAAGGTGATAGCAGTCGCTCGGATGGCCGTGCTTGTGGAAGGAAATCAGAATTGGATTCACGCCACGCGGGTGAAGAGAGTCCCTACACTTCAGATACTGGAAGAGGATGAAGTACTGCAAGTTAAAGGATCAGACGCCCCACCAAGGGGGCCAAAGTCAGATGCCCCACCCAGGGGGCCACAGCCAGATGTCCCACCGAGGGGACAAGAAGAAGCTGGTTGCAGACCCCAGCTAGGAACAATTGGTCCGAAAAAAGGCCAGCACTGGCTTGCCCGCTGGTTCTATGGCTCCAATCATTTTTTGCACTGCAATGATTCTGTCTTTTCTGATAGTGTCAGTAATATGGGTTGTGTGTAGCTGTGTTTATGATCGCCCCGCCATAGGTCCACTTCAGCAGGTATGTGAAACTTTGGGTTTGAGCCCTTATACCCCCCTCCCCGCGTCCGCAGCCTGAAACTCCCATGCCCCATGTTGTAAAGAAAAGGTCTACGGGAGATAAACTCATCTCCAAATACGTGAGTAAAAACGCCAAAGGTGAAGTAACATTCTGGTTCAATACCTCAGAGCCCAGCATGATTTACACTTTTGATCTGTGCGACGCATATCCTTGTGTGGGAGATTCGTCAAACATACATAGATTTGAGGGATTCAAATATGCACACTATTATATCTGTGTCACAGATGATTACTGGGGTCGGAATTGCGACCACTGGGGATCGGTGGGATGGAATACGAGGGATGCCTATGGAACTGGTAGGGACTGGGGATACCGACCAGAGAGTGCCCTAGCAAAAAAGGATGAGCAGGGAAGATCCCTATTGCAGAGGATGAAGCTGTATAGGAAAAAAGGAGCGCTCTGTGGTAGATATTTCCCCGGCACGCCGAGGTATAGGTGTGTACCTCTGACACTCTCCATAGAGTCTCCCTCCCCTAATGACGAGGGCACTTATGTGTTGGGCATTCATAATTGTCCCTGTTCCCCCAATCCTAGAATTAAATTTTACATAAAAAATATTGCTGGTAAGTCTGAACCCAACCTCACCCCAAATATATTAACTGAAGGCCTCTCAAACATAAAGGTGCAGACCGAAGCTGACCCTGAGGAGACTTTAGCTACTGAAACAGGATTCCAGGGACAACAGAACCTGTGGTTACAATGGGCCCACTACACTGCAGCTAAGCAAAATAGAACTGATTGTTTTGTGTGTGCAAATGCTAGACCTCATTTAGGCACTGCTCCCCTTCCTCTACCTGAGAATAAAGAAACATGTTTGCTGAAAATGTATAAGAATCAGACCCTTACAGGTGACGAATGCCGCATGTGGGCACGTGACTTTCCCATTTTAAACCACCCCGCCAAGCCCGGTTCAGGAATCCATGCTTACAAGGGTAATTATACTTGTTATAGCAGAACTAAAGGAAAACTCAACGTAGGTAATTTTACTCAGGGTTGGTGTCACAAGTATGCTACTGTTACTGATAAAAATGTGTTAATTGGCCACAAAGTAGCTGTAGCTGACATATACTGGCTATGTGGTGGCGCAGTATTACATCCCATGCTGCCTCGTGACTGGAAAGGAGAATGCGCATTGGTAAAGCTCATAATGTCATTTGTAATCTCCCCAGCAATAGATTGGGACAAGCACACTTTTAAGGGACAATTCCAAGGCACCCCTCGCCGAAGCAAGAGGGAGGCAGCATCACTTAAAGGGAGTTTTGATGCTCATGTGTACCTGGATGCCATAGTCCATATTCGCCATAGTGACGGCTAATAAGAATGCTGATTGGATTAACTATCTATACTATAATCAGCAACGCTTTGTGAATGCTACTAGGGACGGCCTTAAAGGAATTGCTGAACAGCTGGGACCTACAACAGAAATGGCTTTCCAGAACAGAATGGCCTTAGATATGATGCTAGCTGAGAAAGGTGGGGTCTGTAAGATGATAGGGGATAGCTGTTGTACCTACATACCAAATAATTTGGGACCATCCGGAAAAGTGACCAAGGCTATTGAAAGGTTAGATACTCTAGCCGTGGAAATGAAAAATAATGCAGGAAATGATGCTAATTGGTCCAGTTGGTTTAAAGATTTCTTTTCCAGCTGGAAAGGTTTTCTCACACAGTTCTGTATTATTGTTATGCTGGTGATCATTGCTATTGTTACATTTAAGATCATTATGTGTGTCATTGCTGTAAAAACTAATAAGCAACAGGGAGCTTACGCTGCTTACTTGGCAGAGAATGAAGCTCACTATGATTATATAGTTCGCAGGGCAGAATCTGAGACATATGATGATGCCATGGTTGGTGAGTCTGAGAACTTGTAATACGTTCTGAGACTCAAAGAAGGGTTTGTTGGCAGAAGCTAGGCCTCATAGATTCTGCTAACAAAATGGCTGAAGCGAACAAAATGGCTGCCAGATATAGTTATATGCAAAGCTTCACATAAAAAGGAATATATATGTATATATATTTGCAAGCTTCATTGGAAATGTTATTGCAGAAGTGTATGCTAGCGAGATGTAACTGTCAAACCGCAAAAATAGCTAAATGGGTCAATTTCTCGGTAACTGTGTACGTGCTGACCTTTTCCTCTGTGGAAACTGTCAGCTTGCACTTCTGTGTGGTTTTGTCATATATGTCGCAAATGTGGAACAAGTACATACTGTGTCTGTGGTCTTTTGCAATATAAGTCAACCCTAAAGCGGAAGTAAAATTGAATTTGTACTGGGTCTGTGTGTATGTCGTTATTATCGAACCCGGGTGCAAATTCTCTGAGATATCTCAAATCACACAATAGGAATTGCAATTGCGAGACAGCGTGCCTGAAGAGGGTCCAGGGAGATCGCTCTAGAGCAAATAGGCTCATTCTTTCAGGTATCTCAGGACACCACACATACGGTATATACTAGTTAAAGGGCCTGTAACTGGTGTGTTGGTGATGACGAGTTCTGCACACTGCCTAATTCAGGACATTTATATAAGGAAAGCAGATGGAATCAAGGCTAGATGGGTTGGGTGCAAGTACTGTTTAATACCAATGGCTTAAGCCACTTGGGTGTCAGTGCCCTTTTACCCTTCTATTGGCAGCCACGTAAAATTTACGTGGCTGCCTCTCAAACCATTAAACGCCAGCCAAGTAAATTTTATGTGCCTGGAATTCCCGTTTGCTAGCGGCCTAAGTAAAAAAAAAAAAAGCCACTCACCTGACCCCTCTATTGGTCTGAGTATGTCTCCTCTTCACCCAGGTGGCCTTCAATCCCCCACCAGGGCTTCTCCAGCAGCAGAAGAGTGCCAGTAATAGGGTCCCCCCGCTTCAGCCACCGCCGGCATCTACTGTAAAAAGAAATGAAAAATCAAAATTACTTTACTCACCTCCAGACGCGATCCCTACCGCTGGGTCTCCTCTTAAACGGGGGGCCTCTGATCGCCCCCAGCTCTTCCGCCTTCAAGAGAGTGGCATAAGGCCCCCTCCCCCACTTACTTCATGGGCCACCATCTTCTCAACGGGACCCCCCCATTTGGGGGCGGGATGGTTGACGTCAACCTTCTGACGTTTTCCCACTCCCGGTCTAACAGTTGTCAGGTGCAGTGATCTCTGGCAAGAGGGGTGGAGGGGCAAAGGACCCTCTGATCCCATGCCTTCCCCAACTGCATCTGTCATCAAGATCAGCGAAGGACAGAGGAGCTGACGGTCGTAGGTGAGTAAAGAAAATTGTGCTGTACTGGTGTTAGAGCGCCCAACATACATCACATTCATCATTGGGGGCCAGGTTACTAGAGCGACCAAAGGCTCTGTTACAGCACCCAATACCCGCACATGAGCGTCTACTATCGGTCGCTCTAAGCGCCGCTATACAGACGCTCATCTGCCTATACCTGGCGTTAGTAATGAATAAGCCTCCACATCCACCAGACAACAATATGCGCTCAGTCATACGGTTGTCGTACGGCAAAACTCGCACCAAGTTATTGGTGGTGCAGTCCCCACGTACTGGTATTTCCCCCTACATATGAGGGACCGCCTCTACCACCAGCACAAAACGATTCATGTGTGTTGGGATGCCCCACTGAGTGTATCCCCCTAGGTCGCCCTGTTTCACTCCCCTTCCTTCCGCTCCCATGACACAGACAATGCTTGCTGTCACTCGGCTCTCTTCGGCCCCGAGGACGGCTAAGCAGCTGAGAGGTGCCTACAGCCGCGTTCCCTGCTGACCTTGCAGCTGTGATGTGACAGGAGGGTCAGGCACACGCACGGCTAGAAGTGAGCGGGGAAGCAGGAACGGAGGCCTCCGAGAGAAGGTTAGTGTTCCAGGAGGTTTGGGGGGGGGGGGTTTCACACAGCGGGGCATCCCAATTCGGGATTCTTTTAGACACAGAAATACAGCAAAAAGGTTTTTTAAAAGAGACTATTAGAAAAATGATTGTATTGTATTGTGCAAGTAGCTAAATAACTTTTATTAACAATACTAAACTCTAAAATACAATGATGATAAAAATCACAATAAAGTGCAAGCTGCAAATAAGCTACCATAATGATGCTCACAATAATAGTCACAAGAGATCTATAAATATAAACATGCACAACTAATAAGAATAAGGACCAGTAATGTGGTAACCAAGAATACATCACCCAGAGGGAACTTCAAACCCACAGCACCCAAGCGGCCTTGGCTACCACACCACTTCCAAAAGGGTGAGGTCTTTGAAAAAAAACCTTTGTTTTTTGTTTCTGTTTTTTGTGTCACTTTATTTGGATATATTATGCTAATTGATATCCACCAGCAGAGGGCCTCCTTAACCTTTTTTCTTCTTTTTAATTGTCTGTTCAAGTGTGTTGCATTTTCTTAATAAAAAAACAAATTGTTTGTGTATTTTACAAAAGTGTTTGTGAGGTCTGTCCAGGCCAGTTTAGCTGTCTGTAACCATACATTTGCATAGCCGGGTTTGCATTATGTTTGGCGTTTGTTCTTAATCTGCCCTTTGAAGGTGAAAATGAGTTTGATTGAGCTCTCCTGTACCAAAACTATTTAATTTTAGAGTAAAAGAAAAAACTCCTTTGAGCTTTAGTAACCGACTTGCAGATTGGCAAAGATCCCTTTTGCCAATAAGTGCATTTCCATAGAAAAAATGAGAAGGACACGTTTGGTAAGCTTTAACAAATCCTGACATGTTTGCACTTCTATAGATTGCTGTCGACCTCCTCATATAACGCTTTTCTTGGAATTGTTTTGAACGTGAGATATAGGGCGGATCATCAACATTATTGCGAACATAACCCTCATTACACACACAACACAGGGTGCACTGCGAAGACGGTATTAGACGCTCGAAGATCTGGCAGCTCAGTTTGGGTCCCTTGAAGCATGGCTCAAAGTGTATGTTTTCCGGACAGGTGACCTTACATTTAGAGGGCAGGACGCAGGTGTCGGATGCAGCAGACAGACGGACAAAATATTAGAGAGGTAATTTAGCTCATCTCAATGGGACAATGTCTCGGGGTAGGAAAAGCTGGATATTCTGCAAATAAACATTTTAAGTATAATTGGACGGGATTCTACAATATGATTGCTGAATAATAAAGGGCTGGCACACTTTTGAAAAAATATTAAAGTTTAAAACACTTAAATATACCTTGTAAACTCAAAATCACAGAAAACACACTTACACATCACAGAAAGTTGTAAGTCAGCTTAATATTTACAAGTTAAGGTAGCGGGGTGAAAATATGTTTCAAACTTAACCTTTGTTGGCAGCCATTAAAGCCAGAATGCACTTCATATGAAAAGCAGTAGAAAGGCACCACACGTCAACACGTTTCAAACCCGGGTTCTTTTGACAAAATCACGCCATTGTTTAACGTGTGACTGTGTGTGTATATATATATATATATTGTTATTTATTGTCTCTGTCTCTCCTCCTCTGTCCCAGGGCATTTCTGTTGGCTGATGAGAGGGCGGTCTTCGGTCCCTTATCCTCCCCCATGCCCCTTTCATGTATTCTACTGATGTGGGCACGAGGGATTGTTGGTAGGAGGCCTGTTTGTGCCTCTCCGCACCCCACCGCTCATGTATTCTGCTGAAGTGGGCATGGGGGATTGCAGGCAAGAGGTCTGTTTGTGCCCACTTTCCTACTCATGTATTCTGCTGACATGGGCTTGAGGAATTACAGGCAGGAGGTCAGTTTGTGCCCCCCCCCCGCCTTGATTTTGTATTGTGTTTACATGGACAGCATGGATGGGAGTCTGGTTCTAGCCTGTCTCTTTGACATCCCAGCAAGGCCCAGGTACAGCAATTTGCCCACTGAGTCCTATAAAAGTGGTACCAGTGGGGATTGATCTATGATTTGAGACTGTCCTCAGCTCGACCAATGATGGCAAACTTGCATGGGCTGGTTGAAGATTGGCTGTTACATGTAGTCCACAGCTTTTGCTGAGAACTTGCAGGGGAACACTTAGTCCAGTGTGGGATTTTGCTCATTTTTCAGACAGGATGGAGAGAGGGGCACACTGAATTAAAATGGCGGGAATGCACAGGTATGTAGATTTTCAAATAGTGGGATTTTGTCATGATTAAAGGGATTATCCAGGCAACTACTTATATACACATATAATCACATAGACCTACTCTTCCTGTTCCTAATGTTCTTTTTTTTAATATTTTTTTTTTTTTTAAGTTTTCATTCATTTTTGAAATTCCTGGCCAGTGGGCATGGCTACTCTCCAGAACAATAGTAGACAGCAACCTTTGAGACCTGATTATAATGCTGCAATACACATGCAGTCACGGAGGGGCAGAGTTATAGACCACCAGTCGAGCCCTATGATTGGTGGTCAGTTTCTGCTTCTAGGTTCTGCTGCGAGGTTACCAGAAGGGAGAGTGCAGATAAGGTGAAGTAATCTGCTGAATCATGTTTTTTACATTTTGCCGGGACAGTCCCTTTAATAACCTGGAGTGGTTGTATATAAATGAATGTCTTTTTATTGTTTTTAATATGGTGTGCATCCTGGCTTTTAATTACTTTCAATAAAGGTGAAGTTTTAGTCATATTTTCATCCTGGTGTCTGAACTGACTTTAAGGGCATTTTGTTTTGCATGAAGACAAGTGCAGGTGAGGTGAGCTGAATTTTCTTTTATTTTTTGTAAGCTGTGATCTGTTTACACTTTAATAGTAGGCTGGGGCCTACCATATACTGTAGGTGTCACTGTTGTTACAAGTGTAACATCAGCCTTAGCCTGGCTGTTACAAGTAGAATCAGTATTTTCTGAATCCAATCTTGCTTTAGATGGTACAGTTGATGTTGAGGATACTTTGGGGGGAGAGCTACTTTTTTAGTGAAGCAAATATAAGTTTGGACATGCTTTTGGTGTGAATTACAACCTGCATCTCACTTCCCAAAAAATCACCTGTACCTGCGATGGAGTATTTTTTCCTATGTTGTATGGATAATTGTGAAATTGTGAAAACAGAAGTGCCCTTTAGGGTATGAAAAAAAGCTTCATGCTAATTATTTGATAAAGCAAGTTTAACTCTAGGTGCAAATTTGGGTGGGAATAGCAAGCTGCATATCGGTGAGCTTTTAAAAAAATCCCCAAAAATCACCTGTACTTGCAATAGGGCAGTTTTACATAATTTTTCCAAATACTCAATAATGTTTTGCAGTTTGGCAAAACTATGGTGTATACTAATTAATTGCCATTCTATTTCTGCATTGCCCATGAAGTAATGTGGTTTACAAAATTCCGCATTGGAAAAAAAAAGATGCGCCACACCTGTAGAAATTCCCATCAGGGGCTGTATGTGCGTAGACTGGGGATGCTAAGGGGGCCAACATATATCGTGAAATTGCTAGAGGTCAGTAAATGGGAAATTGGGAAAATTTGGTTGATTCAAACACAGAGTTATCCCTAATTGGGAGATACCTATACACTGGCTTTGGAGTCTTTAAAACTTTAGAGCCGAGTTAAGAGTTTTGGTCCACTTTAGCTCATGATCATAATTTCTGATTTCTCCCAAGGACCTCTATACCAGTTTAAAGGAAAGGTGGTTTGATTATACTTCCCTACTGTGGGTGTGGAAGTGCCTGTCTAGAAATGCGTCTGGTGTTCTCTCAGGGGTTCCTAATGTTTGGGGCACTACTGGGAGAGCACCAGACATACATCTGAGAAGCTGAGTGAGGAGTGTTCTTTAACAGTAATTAAAGAAAAAAAGATTCTTCAAAGTTTGGTTTAGGTCAAACTGAACCAAACTAGGAAAACACTTTCATATTTGAGCAATATTTTTAGTATATTTTTGGTAAATTTTATTGGTATTATTCTTTAAAACCATCACTTACTCTTTGGGGTAGCAGCGATGGTCCACCCTTTCACTGGAATAATCAAAAAGATCAAAAACATTCCTGGAAACACAACAAAGAGACACAGTTGAATCATCCATTAATTTCACTATAGAAACATAAATTTTACATGTGGATGAGCTGACAAAATCAATGGGGTTATCTTGTTTACATTTTATTTTTTTTGGAGACAAAGTAAAGACATTTTAAAAACCCTTCAAATAAAATCAAGATCCCCCGCACATGTGATGGGGCATTTGTAAAGTTGATGGGCAAATTGTTTTTTAACAAGATTTTTTTAAACAACAGCTACCGATGGAGATTCCAAATACATTTGGTGAGATTCATGTTTTAGAAAGCACAAAATCCCAATCCCCCATGCCCACTTCAGAAGAATACATGAGCAAGGCAGGGGGAAGAGGCACAAACAGACCTCCTGCCTGCAATCCCCCATAGCAAACGTCAAACACAATGCATAATTGTGCATAATTATTTTGCCCAGGACAGGTGCAGGTGCATAATTTGTTTGCCCAGGACAGATGCAGATGCAGAGTTGTTTTGCCCAGGACCAATGCAGATGCAAAATTACTTTGCGCAGAACAGATGCAGCTTATAAAAGTGACTGGCATGCACTTTTTTAACCCTTTAAATGCCAGCCACGTAAAATTCACGTGGTTGCCTCTCTGTCACTTAAGTGCCAGCCACGTAAATTTTACGTGCCTGGCATTTTCTTACCTCAGGGCCATGTTGGAGCTCAGCGCTGGTCAGTTCCTGAAGATCCTTCTAGAATACACCTCAGAGGTTCAGCTGGAGGTCACTTCTTCCTGACCTCGATCAACCGATCGCCTGTAGACCAATCAGAAGGCGGCGCACGGCTGCTGTAATCAGCCGGCGCCGCCTCTATATAGATCCGCCCTGCGCTCCGCACCTCCTCTTCAGCGTTGATCGGAGGTAGGTGGCAGGTACTGTAATGGTGATCTGGGTGGGTGGGGGGAATGGAGACTGTTAAATGTCCGACTGACAGTTGCTGATCACCCCTGCCAGCGGCATCCGATGGCCCGCCCTCAGGCGACGACCAGCTGCAAAGGTGATCTGGGTGGGTGGGGTTGTGTGTGGCTGTAGACAGTTTGACTTGATGATCGCTGCCGCCCGCCCTCAGGCGACGATCAGCAACAAAGGTGATCTGGGTGGGTGGGGTTGTGTGTGGCCGTAGACTTTTGATGATCGCCGCTGCCAGCGGGATCCGCCGACGATCAGCCTCCGCTCCGAGCCCCACCTTCACCGCATTGGGCGACGGCCGCCGATCAGCCTCCGCTCCGAGGTGCCCCCACCTTCACTGCATCAGGCAACGACCGCCTAATCCATTGAAGGTGGGGGGGGGCTCGGAGGCTGATCGGCGGCCGTCGCCTGATGTGGTGAAGGTGGGGGGGGCGGGCCGCTCGGAACGATCAGCCGCCCCCCCACCTTCACCTCATCAGGTGACATCGGCCGATCAGCCTCTGCTCCGAGCCACCCCCACATCGCCTGCGGCACAGAATGGAGGACAGGAATCCTGGTGCCGCGCTGCACGCTGCGGACCTGCAGGAGGTAAGGGGGGGTCCCTTGTGTTGGGATGGGAGATGACATCACAGGAGAATGGACGCACATGGCCCCTGGCCAACCTATGACATCTTATATATAATTTCTCTTATGTCATCACATCCCTTCTTCTTGCCCACCCGATGAAAACATGCATCTCTTATGACATCACAGCCCTTCTCCCGTACATCACATCTCTCTTATGGCGGGGCCCTGTTTCTACTATTGTGTGAAGGTTTTTTTTGGCTTCTGTTGGAGCCTCAGCGCCATCACACGTCATAATTGCTAGGTGACATCACGCTGCAGCGCTCCTTAGCTCCGCTTAGCCATGATCTGGGTGGGGGGGTGATTTTCTTCAGGGTGTGTGGCTGTAGACACTCTTGGAAGGTGATGTGCTTCTGTGTGGAGACTGTACAATGTCCTCATCTTCCTGACCATGCTGCGCTGGCAGGGGCAGAACATCAATGTGTTTCGCCGGGGGGGACATAAGGAGGGCGACTGATTTGGGTGACTGTGTTTGACATTCTGGCCTCTTGGCCTGCCTGGGAGGACCGGAGCGTCTCTCCTCCTGCCATTTGCTGATCGCCGCCGCCAGCGGCATCCGACGGCACGCCCAGTTCACTGACTGGATCAGCCTCCCCTACGGGCAGAGCGCCCCCCCACCTTCACCGCCGCCCTCGGCTCCTCAGCAGCAGCCTCCCGCGGCATCTCTATCCCCGTCGCTAGAGCCGATGACACGCCGCCATCCTCTCTGACGCCTCCCGCAGCTGCACCGCCTCGGGATCTCTCACGCCCGGCACTTGGTGAGTCTCCCGGTCCCGGCACCGCGCCCCCCACCTCAGTCATATGTACCTCCGGGGTCCGGTCAAGCCGTCCTCTGGTGCGGGTAGGCACCTCAGCTCCCCCGGGTGCGGTATCCGTTGGCCACCGCTCTCCTCCAGGCGCCATATCACCTCGTCAGGTGGGATAACTGTAGGATGTTTGCCGATCCGGTGGGCCCTGATGTCCTGCTCTTCCTGCGCTTGGACATGGGTCCAACAAATACACAATGTGTATTTTGCTAAAAACTGTAGGTTTTAGGCGTGGAGCTCCCAAAATCCACGTCCTCACGTGGCCATAGTGTAACCACGCCCCTGACACTCTCGATCTTGATCAGAGAAGCCATTACTATGCCCTGATCCCACACACAACATGCATCCTCCCCAGCGCGCAACGCAGCCCTTTGTGCATCACCCTGCTCTCTGCTACTCCCCGGAGGAGGGGGCTCCGCTACTTCTGCCGCCCCACATTGGGCATCTTCCTGCCGCCTGGTGCCCTCCGTGCCAGCAATACATAAAGTTCCCAGGCAGCACATGGTAAAATCCCGGCCAGATTCTATTTCAATATCTGCATCTATTTTATGTGCAGCAATTATGATTGCCTTGTTTTGTTGATTCACCACACACGTCAGATAATGGTGAGCTTGGGGGTGGGTAGGAGAGGGGGGTATGCCTTGCGGGCAGAGTGGCAGTCAGGATGGGGCATTTGTTACACCTCTTTGCAGATCCTGCTCACCGGGGACTTTTAGAGATAGGTGAGTGGGTGGTCCTGGCAATTGGCACGTGACATCTTACTATGCCCTGATCCCACACACACACTGGCTCCCATCAGAATACACCAATGGAGGATGCCCCCCACAGCTCGGCCATCCACACACACACACGTGTGCACACGCTGGCTCCCATCAGAATGGTGCACACTTACCCCACTGCTGGAGGAAGGCTGCGATGCTCTGCTGGTGGGTGGGGGTCCTCCCGGGTGCGGGCTCCCCTATGGCTCTCTGCAGCAGCAGTCAGAGCTGACCCCCGGTTGCAGCAGATGGATGCTCCTCCTGGTCTCTGCTCCTCCTGCAGGATTCTGCATCCTCCCCAGCATGCAGCGCAGCCCTTTGTGCATCACCCCGCTCTCTGCATATCCCCGGAGGAGGGGGCTCCGCTACTTCTGCTGCCCCACATCGGGCATCTTCCTGCCGCCCGCTCCTCCCCGCTATCGCCGCCGCTGCCTCTTCTCTTGCCTGGGATGGAGGGAAGCGGGAGCGCGCCGCGACCTGTCATAAAGGGCGCGCTGGTACAGTGAGGAGGGTCCCCCGCTACCCACTCTGGCAAGAACGCCCCGTGCACGTCATGCTTGCTCCCGATGCTTACAAGCTTAACCCATCCAGGGCCAGCCAGCATCAAGCCCCCGTCACCTGACATCCCTCTCATGTAGGGCTGATTGCAACCCGAACTTATGACTCTATTGAGTACAGGGTAGGCGTCAGCACTGGGCCCATACATATATATATACTCCCTGCCATTCAAAAGTGACCAGTGACATGTATACCTACCATTCAGTAGTGACCAGCGGGATACTTTCTCTGCGATATATTCTGTCTACATGTATATATATATATATATATATATATATATATATATATATATATATATATCTATATCATTCAGAAGTGGCCAGCTGGTTACTGTCTCTGGAATATATACTGTCCACATGTCAGTAGTGCCGCTGTTGTCTATGCATGCAACGTTATTTTGGGGATCAGGTAATTATTATGTGAGAATGGGGGTTTTTTCTAATGTTAATGTTTTCCTTTAGGTTTGTCGCTGAGCTTTGGTTTTGCCCAAAGACTTCACCGATCCAGCCTCGGTTGTCACCGCAGCACCTGCCTTCCCCGCTTCCTTGGGACCATAGCGCCTGCCTTCCCCCCTTCCTTGGGACCGCAGCACCTGCCTTCCCCCCCTTCCTTGGGACCGCAGCGCCTGCCTCCCCCCCCTTCCTTGGGACCGTAGCGCCTGCCTTCCCCCCCCTTCCTTGGGACCGTAGCGCCTGCCTTCCCCCCCCTCCTTCCTTGGGACCGTAGCGCCTGCCCTCCCTCCTTCCTTGGGACCGTAGGGCCTGCCCTCTCCCCCTTTCTTGGGACCGTAGCGCCTGCCTTATCCCCCTTCCTTGGGACCGTAGCGCCTGCCTTCTCCCCCTTCCTTGGGACCGTAGCGCCTGCCCTCCCCCTTGTTGGGACCGTAGCGCCTGCCCTCCCCCCTTCCTTGGGACTGTAGCGCCTGCCTTCTCCCCCTTCCTTGGGACCGTAGCGCCTGCCTTCTCCCCCTTCCTTGGGACTGTAGCGCCTGCCTTCTCCCCCTTCCTTGGGACCGTAGCGCCTGCCCTCTCCCTTCCTTGGGACTGTAGCGCCCCCTCTTTTAGCACCCCTTAGGAAGCCTCCTGCTGCCCCAGGAACTCGTTTTCATCCGCAAGATCTGCTGAAGGGATGGACTGAGTCTTCTGGGATCCTGTGATCTGCTACTCCTGATTTCACCACTTCCCATCAGGTCGTAGCTAACAATTTATTTCTTTTGATTTGACTGTATTTTTGCATTGTTATATTTAGTTTTTCTGTTTACAGGGTAATCTTAGTTTTTGTATTTTGCATTTAGTTATAGATTTTTAGTTCTAGCTTTTAGTTCTAGCTTTTAGTTCTAGCTTTTAGTTCTAGCTTTTAGTTAGACACTTATTTTGTATTTTTTAGTTGTAGATTTTTTTTTCTTCATTTGGGTATGGCTGGGAGAAGGTTCACTGCAGAGGAAGCTGCGGCTTACCTGATGGAGTCTGACTCGGAAGAGTGTAGTCAGTCAGGATCTGAGTATTTACCGTCAGACAGCGAGTCAGACAGTGTCTTCTCTACTGAGGAGGCACAACCGAGCAGTGGTACCAGTAGAAGCCACCATAGAAGGGGTGGTACCGCACAAGAGGAGGCCATGCTGGAGGATAGAGTAGAGCAGGACGAAGCACCGAATGCTGCAGCTGGTGGAGAGCCTACGTGGAGGCCTCCTAATAACTATTCCCCCGAAATTCCTCCTTTTGATTTGGTCCCCGGGGTCAATGTCGACATTACAAACTTCAGCGTCATTGACTTCTTCAAATTGTTTATTTCCAAAGCCATCCTACTGGATATGGTCTTCTTTACCAATCTCTATGCCGAGCAGGTCTTAGCGCAAAACCCCCACCAGAGGCATGCCCGAGCTCAGGCATGGCACCCCACAAATTTGAGTGAGATAACAACATTTTGGGGGCTCACTCTAGCAATGAGTATTCTAAAAAAATTTAGTATTGCATCCTATTGGGATACCCAATCCATATTGGCAACACCATTATTTCCGGCCATAATGACGAGAAACCGCTACCAAATTTTACTGCGGTTTCTGCATTTTAACGACAACTCCACTGCTATTCCCCGTGATCAGCCCAGTCACGACAGACTTCATAAAATACGGCCCCTTATTAATAGTCCGTCGGAGCGCTTCGCAGAAGTGTACACCCCTGGCCAACAATTATGTATTGACGAGTCACTTCTGCTATTTAAAGGGCGCATTATTTTTCGTCAATATATCCCTAGCAAGCGTGCCCGCTATGGGATAAAATTTTACAAATTGTGCGACAGTGTTACCGGGTATATCAAATTTTTTCGCCTTTATGAAGGCAGGGACACACATCTGGACCCCCCTGGTTGTCCCCTTGAATTAACAGTCAGTGGAAAAATCGTTTGGGAGCTCATGACTCCTCTACTGGGCAGGGGGTACCACTTATACGTGGATAATTTTTATACCAGCATCCCCTTATTTCGTGCCCTTTACTCCTTAGATACCCTGGCCTGCGGCACCATCAACCGCAATCGAAAAGGGTTGCCCAGGTCCATACTTGAGAAAAATCTAAAACGTGGAGAGTCTTTTGCTTTAAGAAGCAATGAGCTCCTGGCCGTGAAATTCATGGACCAAAAAAACGTATTCCTACTGACAACAATCCACGATGAGTCGGTGGTGAATGTAAGGCATCGTGGTCCCCGAGCCCCTTCCCAAAAGCCACGATGCATAACCGATTATAACAAATTCATGGGTGGCGTTGATAAGACGGACCAGATATTAACTTATTACAATGCCACCCGCAAAACCAGAGCCTGGTACACAAAAGTTGCTATACATTTGGTCCAAATGGCAACTTATAACAGCTTTGTTGTCTTTAAGGCAGCAGTACCAGGCTCTAGATTATCGTTTGTAAATTACCAGCAGCAGTTAATCTCTGCTTTGTTGTTTGGGGATACTGAGGATGTACCAGAGGTGGCTATAAATGACAATCAGGCCAGGTTGCTTGGGAAGCACTTTATAAAGTGCCTTCCCGATGTAGGTGGTAAGAGGTATCCCCAAAAGGCTTGTAGGGTGTGTAGGAAGCGTGGCATCAGAAAGGATGTGCGGTACTACTGCCCGAAATGTCCCGGCCAACCCGGTTTATGCTTTGACAATTGTTTTGAGGTGTATCACACCCAATTAGATTTTTGAGTTGTTCATTGTGTTTTTTCATGTTTTTTTATGTTTTTTTTTTTGTTTTGCTGTGGTCATTCATTTTTTTTTTCTTTAGTTTCTTTTCATGCTGATGTGATGGGAAGTGCTGAAGCAGGAGCAGCTGGATATGTGGCACGTGATGATAAAAACATGGGCATGGGCCCTTTTTCAGGGTCTTAATATTTGATATTGATCCCTGATCTTATCTGATGCCACAGCTACAGTATCCTAACTGCACCTCACCAGTCCCTACCCTTGGAAGTACCTATGCATGTTGGGTATTGTTCTGTTCAGGGGACCTTGCCGTTTCAGATTTTGGGTGTTTTTTCTTGTAAGCTCATTTTTTTTTTCAGAAAAATGTGTTTGGATTCTGCATTTTTGCTATTTTTTTTAGGGAAATCCTGTGCAACCAGTGAGTTCCTGGAAGGTTTGTGTCCAGAAATCTGGACCCAAGACAAGAATCCTGGTACGCCTAGAATGCTTGAGGTGTGTACTTTCAGGGAATATATGGTTTGTGGGGGGTATTTTAAGTGTAAAGTGGTGTTCTGGTTGAAAAAGTGCAAGGTGCGCACTTTGTCTGTAGAGCAGGAATTTTACAGTGAAATGACCGTTGTGCGTATGCTTTCCTTTGGGATGTTTGGCAACCCTCCCCTGGGGGTAGCTATGCATGTTGGGTATTTTTCTGTTCAGGGAACCTTGCCGTTTCAGATTTTGGGTGTTTTTTCTTGTAAGCTCATTTTTTTTTCAGAAAAATGTGTTTGGATTCTGCATTTTTGCTATTTTTTTAGGGAAATCCTGTGCAACCAGTGAGTTCCTGGAAGGTTTGTGTCCAGAAATCTGGACCCAGGACAAGAAGCCTGGTACGCCTAGAATGCTTGAGGTGTGTACATTCAGGGAATATATGGTTTGTGGGGGGTATTTTAAGTGTAAAGTGGTGTTCTGGTTGAAAAAGTGCAAGGTGCGCACTTTGTCTGTAGAGCAGGAATTTTACAGTGAAATGACCGTTGTGCGTATGCTTTCCTTTGGGATGTTTGGCAACCCTACCCTTGGGGGTAGCTATGCATGTTGGGTATTGTTCTGTTCAGGGAACCTTGCCGTTTCAGATTTTGGGTGTTTTTTCTTGTAAGCTCATTTTTTTTTCAGAAAAATGTGTTTGGATTCTGCATTTTTGCTATTTTTTTAGGGAAATCCTGTGCAACCAGTGAGTTCCTGGAAGGTTTGTGTCCAGAAATCTGGACCCAGGACAAGAAGCCTGGTACGCCTAGAATGCTTGAGGTGTGTACATTCAGGGAATATATGGTTTGTGGGGGGTATTTTAAGTGTAAAGTGGTGTTCTGGTTGAAAAAGTGCAAGGTGCGCACTTTGTCTGTAGAGCAGGAATTTTACAGTGAAATGACCGTTATGCGTATGCTTTCCTTTGGGATGTTTGGCAACCCTACCCTTGGGGGTAGCTATGCATGTTGGGTATTGTTCTGTTCAGGGAACCTTGCCGTTTCAGATTTTGGGTGTTTTTTCTTGTAAGCTCATTTTTTTTTCAAAAAAATGTGTTTGGATTCTGCATTTTTGCTATTTTTTTAGGGAAATCCTGTGCAACCAGTGAGTTCCTGGAAGGTTTGTGTCCAGAAATCTGGACCCAGGACAAGAAGCCTGGTACGCCTAGAATGCTTGAGGTGTGTACTTTCAGGGAATATATGGTTTGTGGGGGGTATTTTAAGTGTAAAGTGGTGTTCTGGTTGAAAAAGTGCAAGGTGCGCACTTTGTCTGTAGAGCAGGAATTTTACAGTGAAATGACCGTTATGCGTATGCTTTCCTTTGGGATGTTTGGCAACCATACCCTTGGGGGTAGCTATGCATGTTGGGTATTGTTCTGTTCAGGGGACCCTGCTGTTTCAGATTTTCTTTTTTTCTAGCTTATTATTTTTTTAGGAAAATGTGGTTTTGATTCTGTGTTTTTATTCTTGTTTTTAAAAAACCTTATGAAATGGCTGATTTTGCTGATGGGATTCCACCTGGACATCTGTGACCACAACAACAAGTCTGGTACGACTAGAAAGCTTGAGGTATGTACTTTCAATAAATATATGGCTTAGGGGGGTATTGCAAATGTAAAGGGGTGTTTTTGTTGTAAAGTTGCAAGTAGCGCAAAATAGTTGGATTTTCTTTAAAAATCTCCTCAAGCGCTCCTTTCAGTTTGGGGCGTCTTCTGGACAGGAAAGGGTGTCTAGCAATACATACATGGTACCATTGTAATCGGGAGGAATAGGGTTTTTACACACAATATAATTTTCTTGAAAAACTTGCATGTTTCATTAAGAAAAAACACAGCAAAATGTAAAAAAAATATTTTTTCCATTTTTTTTATTATATATTACACAAAAATATAAAAAAAAACTGACATGCTTACAAAAAAACATTTCATATTAAAGCCCAGACTGTGCTGAAAAAAACAATACATAATTTTCCTGGGAAAACCCTGGAAATCCTTTCAAAAATTACAATTAAACATGCATAGCAGAAAATGGCAAAAAAAAGAGTGTGACAAAATCTCCAGGAAGGCTGGCACTTAAAGGGTTAAAGCACAATTCCAGTGAAAACCTGCCACCCTTTCTTGACACTGAAAGAACGAGGGGCTTGCAAAGGAAAAAACCCTTATGTTAGCCAAAGGCAAGGGTGGCCCACCTCAGAAAGACATTAAGCTATATCCTCCAGCTCCATGCGCTTGCGCCGCTGCCCATTCACTTGAATGTGTTGCAGGCACGCACACGGATCCAGGGCGATGGTGCTTTGTGTTTTTCTGGATGGGAGGTTATTTATCATTGGAATTTTGCTTTAAAAAAAAGAATTCCAGCCGCTCATATCCAGGTCTGGGGGCAAGATTTGAGGCAGTGCTGTGCTCCATATCATACTACCAGCAAATCACTTGTGATAACAAGCAGCGGCACACATGCACAAAGGCGTGCTGAATGTGTCAGCAACCTTGGAGTGACCAGGATGGCTAGAAGGACCACTGACCCGCCATAGTCATCTGATAGCTGTCTGAGAGCCACATAAAAAGGCCTGGAGGGCATCATCCAGCCCCCCGGGCCTTGAGTTTGACACATGTGCTCTAGCAATATATACCAATGTTCTCTTTCACTAAAGGAAGGCAACTGGCAATCCATTTATTCAAAATTTGTTGCCTAGCATTTATATTAATGGCAATGAATGCTAATTGGAGGAAAACCCTTGCAAGTGTTATTTTGTAGGTGAAAGGATGATGGGTGAAATGTATCCAGCTATATACTAATATCCAGCTATATACTAATATCCAGATATATACTAACATACTATATACTAAGACTAAGGCTTGCTTGAACCAGTTTGCTCAAGCTTAGAACAGAGGCGAAAGTTTCACTTTTAGACACTTACTTTGTAATGTAAATGTAATCATTTACCAGAAAATGGACATTTCATTATTATTAGTATAACCTAGCTAACGAGATGTGCCTTATCCATGTCAGCCTGTACGCCTCAGGAGACAGCAACAAGGCCGCCTCTAATTTCTTCTCTTGTTCTAAGAATTTATTGTTTTGTTTTATCTTTATGCCTACGTGCAAAATGTCCGTTAATAATTGCACGTAGCAATTCTGTATACTGCTCTGTATATTCTCTGCTGTGTGTGAAATAAATTAGAACCTGTATGATGACCGCTGTTATCTGAACTTTCTCTTCGCGTCAGACTGGTTCCTAGCTTGAGCTAAGCAGAGACTCTCCAGAGGCAGACGCTCAACGGGATACCAACCCCCAACAGTTCTTTGGTGAAGGATGCGGGCAATTCCACCTTCTCTGGGGTAAGTGACATTTTACTTTAACTACCCCCGGGATGGCAGAATTCAAAAAACAGGTTGGGAGGTATAATTTAGCCGCAGGTGGTGTCAGGAGAGATGCAGGGAGCGCAGGGTAGGACTCCAGGTTTTAGTCGCAGGTTTTAGTGACAGGTATAGTCATGGGTTTTAGCGACAGGTGTAGTCGCAGGTTTAGCGGCAGGTGTATCAGGTAAGATGCGGGGAGTCCAGGTACGAGACTCCAGGTTAAATAGTAGCACTACGAGGTAGTTGAGCCTCTGCCTTGTGGAAATATCTCTGCGCCTCTTTTGCTTTTCTTATTGTTGCGTATAAGTTTAAGAATATTTGTTTGTGTGGATTGATAAGTGTGAAGGTGAGCACACTTTAAACCACAGACATTGTCATTTGTTAATTTGTTATTTGTTAATTGATAATGGGTAATCAAGAGTCTAAGACCCCCCAGATAGGAGAGTCCTGTGTGCAATATGTGGAGAGAGTGACAGGATCTTTGTAGACTGTCTGGCGGGGTGGACTGAGGGAGAAAGGAGTAGTTGTCCTTTCCCCAGGGAAGGGGAAATACTTGGGTGATCAGGAAATGTTCCCATATTATTAAGGAGACCCAAAATTGTATAAAGATTATATGAATAAGGGAGGTGGAAATGGGATAAAACATGCTCCCTATTGGTTTAAAAGGGATGACTAAGAGTTATAGTTATAGACTTGTTATAGAGGACATCCAATTCAGGAGACAAAGAGTCCCCTGGGTTTCATGCCCTGGAACACAAACTAGGAACACATTTAAAATAAAATGTAAACAAGAGTCTAGGGCTAAAAATAACTGCCTCTCACCTTACGTGCCACCTAAGAAAAAAAGCCTCTATCCCTCTGAGGAAGAGATAGAAGTCTTAATAACAAATGAGCAGAGATAGACAGAAGCTGTCTGCTGATGTTTCTCCGCTAGATAAAGAGGAACACAAAGAGAAAAATGAACTAGTTAAAGATGACAGCTGGGTTTTCTATTAGGGTCTCGCTGCAAATACTAGGAGTTAAATTAATTGGAAAAAGTTAATATAGAAGTCAGGTCAGGATACAATATGGGAGAATTATAGATGCTTTCTTAGAATCCACATCAGATTGGGCTAATATGAAATTATTTCAGAGACATCCCATGCTGTATGAGAGCGTATGGGTTAAAAGCACGCAAGAGCGGAATGTGTATGTAGGGGGGAGTTAGAGACAGAGATAATACACGCTGAGAGTAGCAGATTTCAGACTGAGTTTTAAAAATGGAGATTGATGGGGAAAAAAGCTGAGGGGGAAATAATTAACCCTGCACCCAGTCGGCTCTCTCCAGCATGCTGTCAGATGCCCTGCTCAGCAGCAGAAGCAATGGAGAAAAATACACTGCCCTTATAAATTTCTGACCCCCTCCAGGCTAAACAAGGAATCAAACTTAGTTTCACAATAAAACTTAACAGGAAAGGTTGTATGCAGACTTAAACCATATAAGCCCCTGGATGCTGGATGTGGGATTTTATTCTTAGAATATTTTACAAAGCCACATTGAAACCATGAGATTTGTCTTAGATCTCAGGAACATAAATAGTTTAAAGATACCAAATGCCCCTTTAGTGCCTGCCCTGCCATCTCTTCTCACCTCATGACACGGGCTGGTATAGCAACATTGATTTAAGAAATATTTTTTTTCAGCGTCCCAGTGGACGAGGAGACACAGCCCATCTTTGCTTTTGTTTCAGGTCACATTTGCCCTAGGCTTATGTGTATTGGCTAATAGTTTTTTTTTTGTGTAATAGTGCAATAGTCCTCCTCTTAAAGCCTGGACACCCAGCCATGGTTCCGTCCTACTGCAGACAGTTTTGTTCCTCTGCAGTTTTGATCAGAAAGGCCACCCTGTGGGACAAGAGAGATCATTTGAATTGTCTTTTTGTAAGTGGTTATAAGGTGTCTAAAGAAAAGTTGCAATGGTGTCAGGAAAAGGTTGAATACCTGAGTTTTGTGCTTTCCCAGGGACAAAGAGAAATAAGCCATAAGAGAATAGCTTCTTTCGTGGGTCTGCCCCTCCCACTTACCAGGAAGGACATGCTAACCTTCCTTGGTATGATTGGTTGCTGCTGCCAATGGATTCTAGATTGTTCATGTTATGACAGTATATTGAGAGCTGAAATGTATGTTGATAAACCTGACACCCTGAAATGGTTAAATGAAATGTGTAATGTGCAATGTTTTGTGTATTTGAGAAATTATATGGTGATAGCCCCAGGGTTATATTCTCCTGATTATGGCAAGATGTCAGTTGCCAGGATTTGTACAACCGTGGGCAGGGGCCCAGCATAAGAGCTGGAGGTGCCCTGTTGTTTTTTTCTTGAAGGTGGGCCCTGGGCAGGTACACGGCATGCCTGTGTGTCTCATAGAAACATAGAAACATAGAAGGTTGACGGCAGAAGGAGACCATACGGTCCATCTAGTCTGCCCTAATACTGTATTTACTCTTTATCTTAGGATAGATGTGTGCTTATCCCAGGCATGTTTAAATTCAGTGACTGTTGATTTTTCAACTACCTCTGCTGGAAGTTTGTTCCAAGCATCTACTACTCTTTCTGTAAAATAATATTTTCTAACATTGCTCCTGATCTTCCCCCCAACTAGCTTCAGGTTGTGCCCCCTTGTTCTATCATTAAGCTTCTTCTTAAAAACACTTCCCTCCTGAACCTTATTCAATCCTTTCACATATTTAAAGGTCTCAATCATGAGACATCATAGCCCTGGCCTTGTGTGTTCTGGTGGTAGAAATGGCAGAAATCTTTACTTTTTGTAACATGATACAAACTTACTTTACTACTCATAATTTCTCCTTCCTTCTTAAGAACGTACACACAAACAGCAAACATGCAAATGCCCATGCTAACACCATACATACCCCTCCCTGGCCAGACTTTGACTGACTTACAAACATATGCCAGTACAAAAGACAGGGAGGATTGAGGAAAGGCCGGAGTGCACAAATGTCCATGGACTTTGTGCAAAGATAGGGAAACTGTGCAGCTGCTAGTAGTGCACCTCTTTTTAACCCACAGAAAGCAAGAAATAAGCAACTGACATTCCAACAATCCTGTTTACACGTCTGCAGACTGACTTTACTCACATGCTTAGTTTAGGGAAAAGAAGGAGTAACTTTTTGTGATAGTGGATATGTTCCCAAGGTGGGTTGAACTTTTTGTGACGATGAGGAAAGATGCCAGGACTGTGGTAAGAATTTTCACACAAGAGAATATTCCTAAATGGGGATGCACCTTAGCGGGTAAATCCAAATAGCCTGTCCCTCACTGTAAAGGTATGTCAGGATTTAGTGAGAACCCTTAGGATAGAGTGGAAGTTTCACATCCCTTACCACCCAGGAATAGTTGGAAAATGAATAAATAGGATCAGAGAGGATAAATTATAACAGCCACAGGGGGAACTTATGCTAAATGTAAAAGGGTACTTCCAAGAGTAGGATTGGTAGGAATTAGAATGACCCCTCCTAAGGTCACTGGGTAGTCATCATTCAAGGTTTTAATGGGAAGACCACTCCACACTCCCTGGGCTAGGGTGCCCCTTTATGATAGAAAGAGGGGACCTGGACCTGATATAGGAAGAATATGGGAGGAAGCTGATTAAAAATGTCCATCATCCATCCATCCTTTTGAAGTAGGTGACGCGGTCGTGATCCAGTAGCTGAATCACAGAAAGAAACAAGGCTGCCACGGTGATCGCAGTGACCAGAACCAGTGCTAGGGGAGGATTGGCAGTCATGGGTGCCCAGTGAAGAAGTGTCCAAGCAAAAAGCAGACACGGCTACCTAGAGCGGAGGACAAGCAGACAGTGCTACCTAGAGAACAGGACAAGCATAAAGATGATGACTAATGCGGGGGGATCTAGGGACCCCGAAGAAAGAAGAACGGATGAAGAAGCTCCAGCTCTCATTTGCTTATTTGACCAGGCCTTATTTGCTGGATTATGGGACTGAAATGGCTAAACTTTTGAAACTTGCTTTTATTCTTTTTGTGATAATATATGTGCTTACTCTATGCATTTATGACCCACAGGTGTTAGGGCCCCACTGAAGGTATATGTGGGAAAAGTAAAATATGAGAAATTAGGTAAAAGAGGGACAAGTGAAGGTGACCTCCTAAGATGCTACTTCTAAAGTTTTAAGATGCCTATGCCTGAAAGTCCAGTGTTGGATCTGTAGTAAATTACACCCTGAAATATTACAGGTCCTTTGATAGCTATCAAAAAAGATTTGGGAAAGATTACCGCGCTAAAATGTGTTATAGTGTTTGCAGACAAGTATTGTTACGTTATACAAAGGAAAACTGTTAATACTGGGGAGCAGTGGGGTGAAACACGGAAGGGGACTGGGGGTATAGACCCGTCTCTGCCCAGAACAGGGTGGACAAGAATGGGAAATCCCTGTTGACCAGAATGACCCTGTCAGGGGTAAGTAAGGATAGGATCCCCACCCCAAACATCTGCCGCTTTCAGGCCATAGGGAGAGACCCCTGCTCAACCTTTACCCTCACTATAGAAAATCCTTCCCCCTCAGACAATGGGACCTATTGGTTTTTTGGTTACTGTAGTGGTTGGTCAGATTGGGGAAGAAGGTTTTACCTCCAGGATATGTCCAGTTTTAGGGGTAAGCCCTGAGCCCCAACACTTCCCCCAAATGACTCGTTGGATAAGAAAATTGTCAAAGAGCCACTGCAAGAGGTCCAGGTCATGACCAACCCTTCCCCTGAGGATACTTTTGCCTCTGAGACGGGGTTTGACAGTAACACCAATCTATGGGTTAAATGGGCTCATTATACGTCACAGAGCCAGAACAGGACAGATTGCTATGTTTGTGCAGCTGCCCGTCCTCATCTGGGCACTGTGACTTTGACCCTGCCCCCGGAGGAGGAGGAGAAGGAGGAGTGTTTCTTTAGCCTATACAGCAACAGGACCAAAGAGGGGGAATGTGAGGTCTGGAAAAGAAACTATCCTATACTAACCCAGACTGTATCCCCGGGACCTGGAATAGAAGTTTTCCCCGGAAACTACACCTGTTGTTCCCGGCCTAGTGGAACTGTAAATGTAGGCATTTTCAGTCCAGGTTTTTGTGCCAATAATGGTAGTACCACCATCCCTGACTCTTATTTGTTTAATCAGTCACATAGTGTGGGGGATGTGTTCTGGCTATGTGGAGATGGGAAAATTAGACATAAACTTTGTCAATCATGGAGAGGCCAATGTACCTTGGTGAAAGTTATAATGCCTTTCCTTATTAGCCCCCCCCCCCCCAATAGCGTGACAGAGCAGGTACAATTCCCCTTGCTGACCGAGGGGAGACGTAAGAGAGGCCTAGGGGGAAATTTCGACCCCCACGTATACCTGGATGCCATAGGAGTCCCATGAGTTCAAGGCCCGGGATCCTGTTAAGACAGAATTTGAGTCCATTATTCCCCTTATCACAGCAAATAAAAATGCTGACTGGATAAACTACCTCTACTACAACCAGCAGCATTTTGTTAATGCAACGCGAGATGGCCTCAAGGGGATGGCAGAGCAATTGGGTCCCACGTCCACCATGGCATTCCAGAATAGAATGGCCTTAGACATGCTCTTAGCAGAGAAAGGGGGTGTATGCAAATTAATAGGTGAAACCTGCTGCACTTACATCCCTGATAATTTGGGACCTAATGTAAAGACCACGGTGGCCATTAACAAATTAGACTCCTTGGCTAAGGAGATGAAGCCGAACGCTGGAGTCACCGACCCCTGGGACCAATACTTTCTAAATATGTTCTCAGGATGGAAGGGACTACTGGCACAATTAGGTACCATTATCCTCTTTATTCTTGCTTTGTATGTGATTTTCAAGCTCCTTATGTGTGTCATTTCCTCCCAATAGGAGGGACCTTACACGCGATATTTAAGGGAGCGGGGAAACTTAGAAATGAATCATTGTTAATAAAAAAAAGATTCATAAGAGGGGATTGAAAGGATGGGGGGGTGAAATTTATTCAGCTATATACTAATATCCATCTATATACTAATATCCAGCTATATACTAACATACTATATGCTAAGACTAAGGCTTGCTTGAACCAGTTTGCTCAAGCTTAGAAAAGAGGTGAAAGTTTCACTTTAAGACACTTACTTTCCCATGTGATCATTTACCAGAAAATGGACATTTCATTATTATTATAACCTAGCTAACGAGATGTGCCTTATCTATGTCAGCCTGTACGCTTCAGGAGACAGCATCAAGGCCGTCTCTAATTTCTTCTCTTGTCCTAAGAATTTATTGTTTTGTTTTATATTTATGCCTACGTGCAAAATGTCCGTTAATAATTGCTCCCCAAAGGGAGGGGTAAGGAGTAATTCTGTATACTGCTCTATATATTCTCTGCTGTGTGTGAAATAAATTAGAACCTGTGAGATGAACGCTGTTGTCTGAACTTTCTCTTCGTGCCATACTGGTTCCTAGCTCGAACTAAGCAGAGACTCTCCAGGGGCAGATGCTCAATGGGATACCAACCCCCAACAGTTCGAACATGAATCACGGTAAGTTACTTGGTGAGCGTGAAAATTTTAACAATTGGTCCACTTTAAAGACACAAGCTAGGCAAACACACACACACACACACACACACACACACACATACCATTTGTGCCCTGCAGCATTTAGTTCCTAGTCTGGTAGTATGTCCAAGGGACATTTGTTGACCAACTAGCCAACAGTCTAGGACTGGTTGATGCAAACCAAATCATGCACCATCACCACTATTCTGTGGCAAGGGCAGCCACATTCCTCTGATCCTTTCCACTCCTGATTGTGCCTCTCTTCTTTGCACCCCTATCTGGTCTAGAGCTATTGGCGAGCTTTGCCTCTTACCCTCAACTGCTGTTCCCTGATGAAGAGGTTTTAGGGGATAGTAAGCGACTGGCTAGACCTCAAAGCACTCTTCATGAGAGCCACGGCACGGGCAACACTTTTAAACCTAGCTCACATTTTCCTGGCAAATTCTCTGAACTTGCCAACTGTACGCCCTCAGTCCCAGACTTGAGAGGGATTGGGTCTCTTGATCCGCTCACTAGTTTTGTCCAAAGGCATCGGTTCCCTGAAGCAACTAATACATTCTACTTGATTCACCTTAGTTCCTGACTTATGGAAGGTTGGCACTCAAATAAACATTGCTGCCCTTCTACTTGAGCTATTGCATGGGAACACCAATCTGAGAAGGAAATTCCTAAGTGAGGCACACCATTCACTCACAATGATCACACAACACAGCGCAACAGAGGCCGATAAATTCTTTTAAGTGTGTTCAGCACTCACCTGAATATACAGCGTAACAAAAAAACGGGGTTATACAGCAGGTTTCAAGCATTCAGTTTGGATGTATCAGCAGCAATAAAAACTACAGCAGAGAACAGAGCACTCCTTCAGGACAGCTTATGTAGAGACTCAGAGATCAGTGATAAACCCATGCTGTAAACCAAGGCTAGATCCAGTAGAGAATATGGATGTGGGCACAGGACAGTCCTGGAGACATGGGCAGGAAACATGCTGGAACACAGGGATAGATGCCGATACCTGTCAATGCTGGAGACATGGACAGGAAATATGCAGGAACACTTAGAAAAAGGTAAGTTTAACCTACTGCAATGGAAAAACTAAACATTGGGAATATGGGCCAATTTAAAAGCATACAGGATACAGAACACTGATTGCTCCAAAATGGGCAATCCAGTGTGGAGAATCATTGTACAGTAATCTTAAGAGGGAAAAAAAACTTCGTTTAACTGTTACGTTAAGAGATTTACGTTATGCTTAAGGTTTTAAATGGTTTATTTACTCACCAAGTAGTGTCAGATGTGGTTCTATTTTTAAGCCCTTGTAGCTCCCTTTATTAGAGGAACTGTAGAAGAGAGAAGGAAAGCCTGAAAAAAAATAGCAATCCATGTCTTCATTGAGGCCTAGTGGACTCTTTGTGCACAGCTGGAATATCCAGTATAGCTTCCACTGCAATATATAAGATACAGTACATTTTTTGTGTAGCAAAAGAGTAGTCATACTTCTAATACTAGAGCAACAAGGAGGATTAATTATAAACTAGTTACTAAGGAAGTTGCATCATAATCTGTTTGCTAGCCAATAAAATGGTATTCATATGTTCTTAAGGTGTGGCCAAATTGACAGAGACAATCCCCTCGATTCAAAGAGCAAAAGTTAATTGATTTCGGATCGAGAATCGTAAGTTTGGGTGGGTGTTAGTCATTTTTTCCAGTTTTTTTGGCCATTTACGACTCGCACGAGCCTACGTTCGAATGCGTATATGCTCTTACGATCATCGCAAGTTCGTTCCTAAATTTTAGGATGAAAACGTAAAACTTAGGATCAAATCCTAAAACTTAGGATGAAAACGTAAAACTTAGGATAATCGGATGTGTTTAGGTGTGATTCAGAGAACAGTTTTCAAACCTCTAAATACGTTTTAAAAGAAAGCCACTGCCGACACCTTTTAGCAGTCGTATTGCTGTTCTTGAACAGGTTTTTTGGCTATGTGGAGGAGTCTGCGCGTCTTGAGCTGCAATGAACTGCATGTATCAGCATGGCCGAGGCCATAAATTGTATGGCAATGCATACCTGATTCATGTATGCCTTATAAAAGCATTTTAATGTGGACCTTAATTAGTCCTTTGCATGTAAACCTTTATTTGGCAATATATTTGCGTTAATTAAAGAAACTTATGTCCTTTGGTATTTATTTTTAAATTGATGTACTAGAATAATATTTTTAGATTGCATTTATTGGTGTAGTTGTTTACCTTTGCTTTGTTTAATTATTTAAGCACATCTTTGGTCAGATGCATCACACTTACTGAGGAGAGGAGAGCGGGATAAAGTGCAGGATGTGGGTTACTGCTGTATTTTGCACAGACACAGCAGAGCTGGGGGCACGGAAAGGTCAGAAATCAAAGAATCCAGAGCAACACAGTCACAAGGCCCTTTCTGTTTGCAGGCTGCCCGATAATACCTGAGCCGCCATCTTGGCTGTTTCTAGGCTCATAACATGCAGAAGTTGCTGGGTGTTTTTTAATATTTGAGAGCAATCTGTATGTAGAGGGTGTGGGTAACCACACACAAAATTTTAAGTTGTACCATTTGAAGCCTAAATATTAAAATTAAATCCACAAGTAAAAAATGCAAGTTAACTAAAAATTAAACAAAGTAAGATTTACTTATGCAAATGCATTCATTAATGGTTGGTTACTACAAAATGAATGAAATAAAGAAAAACAAAAGACCAAATATTTAGAATGCACTTTAATGAGGTAAGTTTGTAGTGCGCAGCCGCAAGATCAGAAGGATTTACGTCCAGACAAAAAAGGAAAAAGGGCAAAACCAATGTTGCAACCTGAGAAATGAAACGGAAAATTCAGGATGGAAACTGACATAGGTCGAACTGCCATACAAACGGACGTATATTTTAGGATAGAAACGTATTTGCTTATAGAATCACTCGCAAGTTCATAGGAACGCACGAGCGGACGTGAAAAATAGGATGATCGGCACCCAAATCCAAGCTGTTACATGTTTCTTTGAATCGACCCTAATAAGCCTGATTTATAGGCTCCCACGAACGCATTACCGCATGGGGGAGTGGTGTGAAATCTCATATTTAGCCCTCATGCTATTCAGTAATGTCCATTTGTATACAAGCTAGTGGTTTTTCAGGACTTCTTGGTTTGTTTACTCAAAAAACAGTATTCAACGAATTAATACATGTATTACCAATTTTATGCATTCTCGCCTTCATCACGTTATAGATTTTGCCAGCGCTTGCGCAGTATTCTGAGCCCTGATTTGCCCTTTGGCTGGGCTTTTAAAAACAAATTTCCATCCTCTTTTTGTTCGTGGGACTGTTGGTGGGAGCTTGGCCGACTGATGGAGCCCCTAGATGAGTTTCAAGCATCTGCTGTGCCGTGGGCTACTCACCTTGTACATGCAGCTCACACACACTCGCCGTCATCTGGACGTTGATCTTATGTCTGATCAACATGTGTTTTAATTGATCTGACTGAACCGCCTCTCTCTTGAGAAGCTTTATGCAGAGCTGTGGCCATGGCTGGCCCCTGCCATAAGATAGGGGCATGCAATTGATGGCATGACCAAATTGATTGGCTGCCTTCAGTTTTTAGCAAATGGCTCATTCCAGGAACTGAGAAGGAGTCTGTTGGCCTGTCCCAGCCTTTGCTGAGCTGCGCACTGACTACATTTCTTGATGACATGGTTGCCCTGCAGGAAAAATACATCTGTTTTTCTGACAGCTTGGCAGCCTGGAATGTGATGAAGTTGGGTAATTTAAAAATAGCGAATTTGGCCAACATCATGGGTACATTGTTGTTCATTGGGTACACTGATTCCTGTGTCCAAGTTGACCATGTATCTGCTCTTAGCCTGCTACCGTAACTTTGCTATTGTATTAACCAATGTCATTATTTTCTTTCCGAAACCAGAAGATGGGACATTCAATCAATGTCCAGTGTGTGGTGGGCCCTGATCTGAGGTTCTTTAGTGTTTTATCTAGCTTCCCAGGCTCCAACCATGATGCCTTCATCTTGTGGAGTCAAAGGAGAGTTTAGACGGCACCAGCTAAGGTTAAGGATAATGTTCTGGTGCCCTGCTCTGGTTTCCCCCAAACAAAATACAAGTGACCAAGCAAAAAGGGGATGCCCCAAAAACCCCTAACTAGGGGAAAAACCAGAGACTAACAATGGCACTCTATAGTATTTAAAAAATAAGAAAGTTTATTATGACATCTAAATCACATACTAAGACATATTAAAACTACGCTTGTTTAAAACACATGTGACATTTATATCCATACTACTAACAAGAGATGGGGGGAGGAGGGGAACATACACAGTAGGCTGTGTTCATCTTGTGGAGCTCTAGTCTGTATTCACACTTTGAGACTTCTGGGCGTGTGTTTGTTTTTTCTCCTTGAGGGCTTAACATTAGTTCTTGATAATTATTGAGCAGGCCACACACTGTTTTGATAATATTAGATTGATAGTTAAGTGTGGCACAGCCTTTTTTCAGCTTGTGTTTGCCTGGTCTGCAGGGCATGGCTTGCTGGCTCCTGGGTGCTCTGTGGACTTAGATGATGTAGATTCCTGGCCATGGTCCAGGGGGTTGGAGGTGGTGGGCCACTTTACACCAAGCAAATAGGCTGACAGGTAACAGAGTGTCTTCCAGGGGGAAGACATAGGAACCAAGGTTAATGGCAGGGCACACGTAATGGTGGAGGCCTTGTTCTTCAAGTCAGACACTATCTGCTTTATAGCGCAAACATGTGCAGATCACAACATTGTCTGCCTTTTGAAGGCCAAGATGTGAAACAGCCGCCACCATTAGAGTGCCATAACACATGTGCCTTAGTGAACAGCCTGTCAGTCATATGTTTTGGCCCTGTTTGGCCCCCGAAGGGTATGGGACACAGTTGCAGGATGAGTCAGGAGTGAGGCCATAGATCTTCCAATCCTATACCAGCAGCAGGGAGCAATCAGTAGATGTGTATGACATGCTGCTGTGAAGTAGCAAAATGCGCCTACTGCATATGCATCAGGTAGGCCATGCATACATGTATTGGCCTGCTGCTCATGGGGGAGATGTGAGACCCAGGTAATTAAAGGGGAAACATTGCTGTGAGAAGTGGTCATGCCACAATCAGGGGAGGGTTAGTGTGCATGTGAAGCTAAACTAGGGTAATAAATGATTGGAGAAGAAACAGCAGATCCTGTGTCACGCTCCAGGTACTACAGCAATCCACTTAGATAACTCCAGCCCTCTCAGTAAGACCTCAACCCCCAATCTCCGCAGCCAGCTTCACCTTTAGGAGCCCCCGCTTGCCGGGACGCAGAGCACGCCTGCCCGGGATCGGTTGCCCCCAGGACTTCAATGGCTCAAAGATTGGAGTCTTACTGTTCAGAGGCCTGGAGAACCCGCGGCTGGAAGTGGTGCCGAGCAGCCCAATCGCTGAGCGTATAACGGAAGTCCAACAGGCTAGGGGTCAGCAACAGAAGTTCCGAGATGGCAGCGGTACAAAGGATTGGACAAGACGTGGTCGAGGATCAAGCAGAGGTCGGCAACAGGAGATCAGATCGGGGGTGGTCAAAACACAGGCAAAGGTCGGCAACAGGAGATCAGATCGGGGGTAGTCAAGACGGGCGGTGGTCGGCAACGGGAGATCAAAATATTCTCTAGAGACAAGCTACTAACTGGGTATAAGGCACTATCACAGGCAATGGGCAAATGAAGGGGAATCAGCTTTATAGGGACAGGCAAGACTGGGACAGGATGATGATTGGTGCAACAGTGAGAACAAAACTGGTTGGTCAATTAAACCCATAGGGCGTGAGTACCAACCATCTCTAAGTGGGCTATTGGCCCACTCTGGGAACCCTGGGCTGATTGGCCCCTTTAATTTTTCCTCCGGCGGGCGCGCAGGAAGCAGCGTCGCCGGAGGGTATGAGAGACCTGTGCTCGCGCCCGCGCGCGAGCACGTACAGCAGAGCCGGGGTCGCGAGCAGGGGGCGTGGCCGAGCGGCGCGCTGCCCGAACAGACGCCGCCGGAGCCGCCGCCAGAGCCGCTGCCCGGCCGAGACGCAAGCCGGAAGCAGCGCGGCTAGCTGCCCGGGGACAGCGTGGGAGCGAGGACGAGGTGAGTGGATTCCTGACATCCTGCAATAAACTGGTGGGGAACATTTGCACGTACAGAAAAGTCATCTTTTTATTGTGCTTTGCCATTGCAGACTTTTATGGCAGAGCAGTTTGGTTTTAGACCAACACACATGCCAATAGGATGTTAGCAATGGAGGTGGCGGCACAGCTGAATGCAAAGGGGGTGAAGCTTTTTTTCTGCCAGAACATCTGAGGTAAGGGACTGGTCCCTAGATTAGCTGCCCTCTAATGCAGAGCTGTGTTACAGAATTGTGTTTCTCTTCTAGTGTCGGAGTTCTGGCAAAGAAACAAGCCCAACCAGAGCAAAAAGGATGCTAGATTTAGAAAATAGAGCACATATTAGATCCACCAGAGCACAAGGTCAAGGCCATGGAGGAAATATAGCATAGTGAGAAAGAAAGCAACAGCTCCTCAAGTCACTTTTCCATTTTCCCTTTTGAACATCTACTAACAAAACTAGCAAGTGGTGATGGCTGAGCCAAGACGCTCGCTAACCACAGACCAATTATCTCAGGAGTGGATTGGAAGACTTGAAGTGGAGGAGGAGGTCTTTATTTCAAATTCATTTACTTTTCAATTTTTTTCAATTAGATTTTAAGTGGTCATGGTTGAGTCACGATGCCCCCTGACCACAGACAATTATCTCAAGAGTGGATTGGAAGGCTTATGAGGAGGAAAAGGAGGCCTTTTTCAAATTTGTTTACTTTTCAATTCTATGCAAGCATATTTAATGTGGTTATGGCTGAACCATGATGCAAAGACTCTGTGTGCGGGTAAGTTGTCACCCATCAAAGATTGCCAATGTCATCCTCCTCTTAGGAATCCGCACCAGCAGCACACGAACAACCTGAAGAAGAGGCCCACAAAGGCATGGCCAAGATGGACACCAAAGTTGTCAATATTTTAACGTTTTAAAAAGTTTGTTCAGGAAATACAACATGCTTTATGTAGGGTGCAGAAGGGAAGGTTGGGGTGGGAGAAGGTGGTGGAAGAAAGTGAGTGACACTGGGGATATACCCTCCATGGGAAGCCCCAAAAGGAACCTGGAAGAAGAAGGTGAGTCACATTGGGGATGCACACAAACATCGAATGCTCCAAAAGGAACCAGGAAGAAGGTGAGTCACACACCAGGGATGCCCACAAACATGGGATGCCCCAACTAAATAATAAAAATAAATAACCAATATGTTCTGTCTCTGGCTCATCCAAATATGTAAACAATTTTATCCGCTAGAACCAATATGGCCAAATTTGTAAACAATTATTGCATTGCTTATTTGGTTAAAATGATTTTATAGTTAGGAGTCCGAATGCTGATACTAGCTGATTCAGATACAGTTTCTGCCCATGCTTCTGCGGATGTCCAGGCTTGCTGATATTTTAAGCAGCTTCTCAATGATGTCATGCCATGTTAGATTTTACTGTATATTCACATATTTAATAAATAAGCAAAACCCCAAATGTTCTTTTCCAACCCCTATACTACTGTATATTTATACTGGGTGGTGTGTGGTCTTTCACCCAGACAAATGTGTTTCAACATGGCCTGCTGCCCTTTCCCCATGGCTGTGCTCAAAATGGTGGTGCAGGCACTGCGCTGACTGGATGAGGAGGAGTGAGAGGATGGAGCAGAGTAAGAGTCGTGGGCAACTGGAGGCACCAAGTGATTTCCAGCAATCCTGAATGGTGGAAGTATATGTGCCATAGCGCTTCCTACCTCAGACCTAGCTGTCCCTACATTAACCCAGCGGGCAGTTAGAGAGATGTAACCACAAATGTAACAGCATTGCACAATGCACACCTTATTTTCTCCACAACCTGTTGGTGCAGTGCAGGGATTGCCTGCCAAGAAATGTAGTTGTTGCTCGGAATGACGTATTGTGGGGGTAGCCACAAATACTTCATCTCCACCAGCTGGAATGGAAGCATTTCAAAGACCAGCCATATGAAATGCTCCCATTAATGGCCAGGGCTTGTTTGTGAGCTGGGACCCATTTGTGCTTTCTGTTCGTTGTTTTGGGGGGGATAAAAATCTAAAGTGGCCGAATCATTGAGGAGGCTGTGGTAGAGGCTGAGATAACCGAAGCAGGAGAGGTGTTTGCAATTTTTGGTGTCTGACCCCACTGCAGTTCGTGTATGGTGCGCAGGTGCCTGGTCAAGCACTTAGTACAGAGATTATTAATACTTTTACCTTGCTTCAGGGACTCATGGCACAGTGTGCAAATGACCTGTGTCTTGTTGGTTGTGCAATGCTTGAAAAAATGCTACGCTGGGAAGATACTTTGAGCCAGCTTTGGCTTGCTCA
Organism: Gastrophryne carolinensis; assembly: GCA_027917425.1. NCBI lineage: Eukaryota > Metazoa > Chordata > Amphibia > Anura > Microhylidae > Gastrophryne > Gastrophryne carolinensis. The sequence goes on from CM051242.1 coordinate 174,588,094, forward strand.
GTTCCTGGGTGTGGTGGGCAGTAGTAGCAACAGGCTTACCAATGATGTATTGCACCCTCTCCCTCTTCTACGGGCTGCCTGGGGCTACATGGCCACCACCTCTTCCTCCAAACTCTAATTGCCTTCAGTCCATGTTGGGTCTAGGACTTCATCATCGTCCATCAGATAATCTTCCACGCACTGCTCCCTGCTAGCCTCCTTTTCAGCCAACACATTGCAGAAAGCTGCAGTAATCAGCACTTTCATCCTCATCGCAGGTGTCCTGCAATGGTGTGCGATCCATGCCCTTGACCTCCTATACAAGTGAATTCTATGTCTGCAACTGGGGCAGGAGCAGGTGAATTGCTCTCAGAATCCCAGCTGGGAGTGTAATCAATAGAGCATTAGTGACTGTTCCATGGTTTGCTGATTTGAAGAGATGGAAGAGGTCTCTACACTTTCAGCAGAAGTAGAGTGGGTGAAGACAATCCAGTGGAACTTATTGCCTATAATATATCAATGTTTTAACTTGTTTTGGCCTCACCATTCTGGAAGTGGTAACTAAACCATTAGTCAGGACAACTAAGAAATAGATGCAGGTAGTAAAACTATAATTACAGGCTTGCTTGGACTGTATGGACTAGACAGTATTTGATAGGATACTTACCTGGACAGGTGGGTAGATGCAATATGCTCCTATATCAGTTTTTGTGAAGTCATGGTTATACCAACAAAAACCTACAGTATGGAAATGACAAACTATGGTTCACAAGTAAAATCCAACAATTCGCAAAGGCAAGGAGGAAGTCCACAGACAGGGTGACATTGACAAATTCCGATAACTTAGCAACTTTCTATTGAGAGGGCAGCCAAGAACAATTATGCAAAGGAACTGGAAACAAGAAAATTTGATAGCTGTATGGAATCGACTAAAGGAAGCTACTAACTACAGCTCCCCTCCCCACCATAGTGAACCCCAGCGCACTCCAAGCAGCAGAACTCAACTTTTACTGCAGGTTCAAAATGGATATATCTGCTGCAAAAAGGAATGCCTCTAACAACCCAGACATAACAGGTAACCAACTCGCATATACTGAATCGGATGCCAAATTCTGGGCCTAAATGTTAGAAAAGCTCCAGGCCTGGACGATATATCCCTCTCATGTCTTAAGGTACCAACTCTCACTAACTTATATAACAGATCCTTATTGCAGTGTTCAGTACCCAAGTGCTTGAAAAGGTCAATCATCATACCTATTCCAAAATGGTCATCTGCCCCAACCTTCAATGACTTTAGACCCGTGGCCTTAACACCAGTCACAATGAAGGTTTTTGAAAAACTGGTACTGTCTTACTTGATGAATACCACTGAGAGTCACTGGGATCCTACAAACAGGTCTGCGGAAGATGTGGCGTACTTGATCTTCAGTATGCCCTGGATCACTTAGAAGTATTGGAACCGTATGTCAGAGCATTGTTTGTCTACGTCAGCTCGACATTCAAAACTATTACCCAAAACAATTTGATATTGACAATATGATAAAGTTAGCTGTTCATCCTGCCTGCAATTTGGGAATCGGTCAGGATAGGAACCATAAAGTTCAGTGAAAGAATTAACAGCATAGGGGCACCACAAGGATGTGTATTACCCTACCTGCTCTTATCTTTCTACACCAAGGATTGCACTTCCATGGAGGATTCTGTGAAGATTTATACATTTGAAGATGATACAACTATGGTCAGTCTGATCAGAAATGACAATTACCAGCCATACCATGAAGAAGTCAAGAGACTCATCCTGTGATGAAAAACCAACCACTTAATCCTCAATCCTTCAAAAATGTGGTGATCGGGGGTGTGGCTTGGCCATGAAGGAGTGAGGAGCATCTGTGAGAGCTCTGATATAGCCCCTGACTTTACGGTTGATTTGGCACCATATATCTCCCCCAAAACCCGCAAAATGAGGAGCAACAAGAAGAGGAGAGCCGCCGGACCCGGTGGGGCAGAAGGTCCCAGTCGGCAAGATGGCGCCTGACAAGCCCTGAGGAGGAGAAGATCGCCGAGAGGGGCAGGAAAATGGAGCCGGGCCCCTAGGAGCCCCAGGATGTGATGTGTGTGCCCTTTACCTCGCATCCGGGAGCCGCGATCGGGACAGGTACCGAGGCTGCGTCCTGTCCAGCAGCTGGGACGGAGGAATTACCGGGCTGCGAGACCGCCGCTGAGGTGGGGAGGAGTGGCACGGAGACGCTGCGGGGATCCGCGGCGGTGACAGTAAGCCGCTCCGTGCCTGCATCGGCCCCGCCGGAGGAGAAAGTTGGAGCAGGCGGCAGGTGCCGGTGGGCGGGCGCCGAGTGATTCGTGCGGCGCGGAGAGTGAGAGAACTGCTGTGCTGCAGATAGCGGGGCGCGGTGGATCCTCTCCTGTGGCCGCATCATCGGGAGTGGAGGGGAGAACCCCCTCTGCGCAGTGTATGAGAGAGGGCAGCCTGGGTGAAAGCGTGGCCACAGGGGAGAGGGGAATAAAAATGGCTGCTGCCTCAGTGTCACCTTTAGAATGCAGCCCCTCGTCCTCAGGAAGTGCTTCCCCGGCCCAATCAACCACTGTGGTCCCTGCCCGGAGAGATGGCCCCGACCTCACCAAAAGCGTAATACATGCAGATGTCCACCCAATTCCTGAGGGAGCTAACCTCCAATACACGCCAGCCCAAGCATCCTCAGGGGTCATATTCCCGGAATGGTCATCCGGCTTCAGCATTGACTCACTGGGCGGTTTGTCCCCGGGGCGGAGATCTGCGAGCAGCACGGGGGCCTGAGACCAGCGACACCTGATCAGGCCAATGACGTTCCTTCCAGTTCCCCATTCGAGATGCCCATAATCCATGCGCCAGCCATTCAGTTGCCCCCACAGCCTAATATCGATCCCAGCATCTGAGCCATTCTGCAATGTTTCCTGAACTTAAAGCGGACCTAGAGGCAGTGGCGACCAGAATCGAGCGGGCTTTACGCAGAGAAATTGAAGACTTGCAACAAAAATCTTCTGCCTTAGATACTAAAGTTGCATCCCTTGAAGACTCCCGCACAGACCACGAAGTGCACCTGGCGATCTTGGAAAGAAATCAAGAACTGCACCAGCAACAGATGATCAACCTTCGACTGCAAACAGATGATCAGAAAAATAGAAACAGACGGAACAACTTGAAGATTCGAAGTATTCCTGAATCAATCAGTTCGGAAGCCCTCGGCCCTCTGGCAACAGAATTGTTCAACCATATTTTAGGGAGATCGTTGGAAGCAGAACTGATCATTGATAGAATCCACAGAGTAGTTGCAGAACTGTGCAGGATTCATTTCTTCACTATCAAGGAAGACATTCTACACCAGGCCTGGGAAAGAGGAAGGTTTGAGTGGAAGGGATCACAGATCACAATTTTGCCGGATGTTGCCGGATTTGAAGGCCTCTCCTCGACAAGATACGAGAGGTTGGGGCCTCCTATAAGTGTGGTCACCCATTCCACCTTATAGCACGCAGAGACAACTCCACGTACGTCCTCAGAAGTAAAGCGGACCTGCCGGGGGTTGTTCATCTTCTTAGGATTGGATCCCTTTCCAGTCCCAGGTTGGCTGGTGGTGGACCTGTCCCCCCCTCTCCCACAGCAGGTTCCCCGAAGGCCCCGGATGGTGGGTGAACAGAGAGGTGGCTCCCCTAGAAGGAACATGGAGCGCTAACTCCTCTTTACTCGTCCCCCCCTCCAATGACTGCCATTTGTTTTTGCTGTTCCCCCCCCCCCCCGGTGCTTTAACGGGTCTCCGCCTGCCGGGGAGCGACATGCTCCAACTTGACTATATGGTATGGTGACGCTGCGGGTGTTATGGACTTTCGGGCTGGGGTGGGGGGCGCGGGGTATATTTGCGGCCCCTTCCCTGGCCTGCGTGGGTGGGGTGCCATGCCCCCTCCGCGATCCTGTTTGAGTTATGGCGGGCGGCGGGGGAGACGGGGATGGCTTTGTTGTGGTTAAAAGGAGGGAGGGGTGCTCCCCGAGGAGTAATAAGTGTTGGTTTGGCATGATTACAGTAATGGTTCAGAGGTTACCTCATGTTACAGTTCCTGCTTGTTAGAGACTATGATAATGAAGAGGGGGGTGTTGCAGTGGATGGCTCGACTAGGGTTGACAATTGTATCTTGCCTCCCGAGCGGGCGGAGTGAGTTAAGGAGCCTAGTTAGTAACTATGGTCCGATAGGGGCTAGCTCCTGAGTTGCAAAGTTGCAAAGTCACTTTCCCCAATAATTGTCACACGCAGTCCTGTGGGTCCTTAACCAGCTGGCGGTGCGTGGTGTTTGGGGACTTGTTCCCATTACTCTTGTTTGCCCTCCTCTGTAAAGGAGGGCTTATTAGGTTTCTTGTTTTAACTTTCACAAGTTCTTCCTGTTCTTGTCCCTCACTTTGCTCACCCTAAAGGGGGGACTAACTTAACTTTCTATTCTCTACTTCCTCTTTCTTACATTTTCTTCTTTTCTTCTGTGGGGTCCCGGTTCCTGGATCGGATCCCGCACCCCTGACACCTTGGTGCCTCTGCAGCCCCCTGATTGTTACACCGTGTCTCAACCTCACACCTTAATCCCAATCAATCAGCTAACATGACTAGCCTCATGGTATGTACCTTCAATGCCAGGGGGTTAAATATCCCGGAAAAGAGGGCAAAAATATTATACGCATTCCACAAAGAAAAGGTGGACGTCATTATGCTCCAGGAGACACATTTCTGCCAGGGGAATATGCCGGAAATCAGAAACAGGAACTATGATAGATGGTTTCATAGCCCCAACCCAGATAACAAATCTAAAGGAGGGTCCATTACATTCCATAAAGCTATCCCCCTAGAGCCTTTGGACTCTAAAGTAGACCCGAATGGTAGGTACATATTTCTTAAGTTCACATTATATGAGGCCAGGTACACCCTCGCCAACCTTTACTTACCCAACCAGGATCAGGTGGAGATAGGACTGGGGATCCTACACATGTTAGAGGAGTTTGCAGAGGGCACTGTGGGAGGGGACTTCAACCTGGTACTAGATCCAAGGCTGGACTCTTCCCAGGGTAAGTCAGCAATACCCCACTCTAGGTTAAACAGACTTCGTGGGGCTCTCCGTGCCCTCCAGGTAGTGAACACCTGGAGAATTCAGCATGGAGGGACAAGAGACTACATGTTCTTCTCCCACCCTCACAACACTTATAGTCGATTTGTAGACTTGTAGTCGACCACTTATAGTCGAATTGTAGACTACATCTTCCTCAGCGACCATGCACTTGCACGCGACCCTGATACCTCTATTGGGCAGATACTTTGGTTGGATCACACCCCCGTCTTCTTGAGCCTTCCAATCCCAGAAGTGACCCCCAGGCACTATAACTGGTGCCTCAATGACAACCTGTTGAAGGACACTTTGTGTCTAGCTGAAGTAAAGGCCGCTATAGCTAATTTCCAATCTGATCATATTAATGATGTGACCGCTACCAATGCAGTGGGAAGCGCTTAAAGTGGACCTTCTTATATATTTCCCACACCCTGTACATACAGATTGTCCACATTATAAATCATCCTACCTGCATCTACTGCATGTTATGAGCCTTTAAACTTCCAAGATGGCGGCTTATGGAAGCTGCCATCTTATCAGGCAGCCTGCAAACAGGAAGTGCCTCCTGACTGTGCTGCTCTGCATTCTGGGATTGCTGACTTTATCCTGACCCCAGCTCTGCTCTGTCTGAGCAAATCACAGCTATAACCCACCCCCTTTACCTTATCCCACTCTCCTCTCCTCAGTAAGTGTGATGCTTCTGAGTCAAGATGGCGGCGCCCGTATCCTAAATTCCTGAACAGAGTTGCAGCCCAGTGGGGGAAAGAATAATAAGTTAGTATACAATATAGTGAGGAACCCGCGCTGCTTATTATGTCTCCTCTGATTAAATCGTTATTCACACAATTTTAGGCTGCTCAACGTGTTAAACCTCTTATCCCAAAGCAGAGAATATACACAATTGTAAATGTAAAAACACAGAGCATAGATTATTTACACTGGGGCCGATTAAATTCTAAAAGTGGTCAATTGTTATTTCAAGTGGCACTGGCCCTTTAAGTGATTTTCACTTATAAGTTCATAAAATACAGTTCTTCCTTTTGCTGTTCAATATTCAAATCAGATGGTAGCAAGATTTATTTCCCGTGCTCCACTGTAGCTGCTAAACTGTAGTGCAGTGTTCTTGGTAATCATGCATTTATGCCGTCACCGCTGTGCCCATCACCCATGCTAGGTACTCTTACCAGCTGGAAAGTTGTAATATGACTGAGTTTAATTCCTCTTAGGATCTCTCCTTTCTGTTATTATCCCAATAAGGCTTGCATACGCTGGTTGCAGTAGATTTCCACTCACCAGGATGATGGAAGTATATAATAAAGGAAGGGGAAGAAAATCTAGTGTGATCCCGCTTTTTATTATTTTTAAAATTATAAAATAGCTTAAAAATGCGCACTCACATTTAACCCTTTTGTTGCCAAGCCCGTAACACCTACGTGCTGGCTTGGCTGGGCCAGTGCCACTTGAAATAACAATTGACCACTTTTAGAATTTAATCGGCCCCAGTGTAAATAATCTATGCTCTGTGTTTTTACATTTACAATAATAAGTTAGTGACTAAAAACGTAAAATATATTAACTTCAGATGCTGGGGAACCGTTATTTAAGAGTTTGGGCTTTTCATTAAATCACGCTGAAGGTCAGGTTTAAATGCGTACTACGGGGGATCTCCATCAAGCATAGGTCCAGGCTCAGGAGGGAACGGGCGCGGCAGATCAAGGCTACACTGGAGCGTATTAGGGAACTAGAGGAGACGCACAAAGCTTCATCCGCCCAAACGGTTTTGAGGGAGCTACTGGATGCCAGGCAGAGCTTGAAGGGCTTGTACAACCAGTGCTTCCTTAAATTCAGGGACAGATGTAGGGCCCGTACCTATGAGTATTCAGATAAATGTAGTAGGATGTTGGCCCGGTCTCTCCACCCAAGACAGGGCTGTGCGTTTATACCTACCATTAAGGGGGCAGAAGGATTGGAAATTCACAAGACACCCCAGATAGCAGGAGAGTTTCAGGCCTTCTATTCCAAACTCTACAATATCAAGAACATAGTAGACTATATAAGGGAAACAGCCCTCCCAACCTTACCTCCCGAAGACAGTGACGCATTGGAGGATGCATTTAAGATAGGAGAGGTGGTTCGGGCCATAGGGGAATCCCCCGCAAAAAAGAGTCCGGGCCCTGATGAATTCACCCCCAGATTCTATAAAACAATAGGAACTTTGATTGCCCCCTTTCTTGTTAAGGTGTTTAATTCAATCTCGAGCTGCTGTCCCTTCCCGAGACAGGCCCTAGAGGCGCACTTCGCGGTCATCCCAAAACCCGGCAAGGACAGCACAGCGTCCTTGCCGGGAAGCTATAGACCAATCTTATTGATCAACTTGGATATTAAAATATATGCTAAAACTCTATCCACCAAAATTCAGCCTTTACTTCCCCCATTAATCAATTTGGATCAGGTGGGGTTTGTCTCGGGAAGGGAGGCAAGGGATAACACCATTAAGACAATTTCTCTGATGCACTATGCACATTCGCGGGCCATTTCGGCCTGCGTGCTGGCGGTGGATGCGGAGAAAGTCTTCGACAGGGTGCACTGGGGGTTCCTGAGAGCTACACTGGATCAAGTGGGAATAGGTCCGGTCATGTTGGCCAGAATCATGGCTCTATACCACGACCCTACTGCAAAGGTAAAGGTCAACGGCTCCCTGTCGGGTCCCTTCAGTATTCAGTAGTGTTCAAGCATTTTAGCGAACTCAGTAACTTTAAAGTGAATCTATCTAAAACAGAGATTTTAAATGTCTCCCTGGATACGCAGACTCAGCAGCTCCTACAGGCGAATTTCCCCTTCAAGTGGCAGAGAGAGGCCATTAAATACCTGGGGGTGCAGCTGCCCTCAGACCTGGGGAAACTCTACAAACCTAATTACGCTCCGCTCCTCAGTTCAGCGGTCACCAACTTAAACCTCTATAGTAAAAAACAACATTTATGGCTTGGTTGCATAAATATCTAAAAAATGGATGTCCTACCCCGATTCCTATATTTATTTCAGGCAATCCCACTGGCCCTGGAGCGTGGCTTCTTCAAGCTGCTTCAAGAGGCCTTTTTTAAATTCATTTGGGACAACAAGGGGCCCAGGGTGCGGAGAGCAACGCTTTGCAGGCCCAAAAGTGAGGGGGGGCTGGGGGTCCCAGATCTTAAGATATATCATGCTGCGTTGGTGCTGGTACGTCTCTCAGATTGGTTTCATCAAAAGGAAAGTAAGTGTTGGATTAGTATTGAGAGTGACACCTCCCCACTTGGGCTGACAGCCCTGCCTTGGGTGGACCCCTCACGCCGGCCCCAAAAACAGGAGCTACCCTTCCTAGTGGGCCCTTTGCTGTCAATATGGGATAGGTTCTTGAGGAGGGGGGAACTTTCACTCAGGCCTGGTCCTCTCACTCCGCTATTCAGCAATCTGGCATTTCCTCCAGCAATGAACTCTAAGACATTCCTCCTTTGGGAAGTGTCTCAAGACACTAGACTGGGAGACATAGTGTCAAGCACGGGCCCGCCTTCCCTCTCTGACCTGCGGGGCCAAGGTGGAAGTGGGAATATCTCTTGGCTAATGCACGCCCAACTGGTTGCCTTTGTCAAATCCCATACTCCTGTGTTGGACTTCTCTCACCCCCTAACAGCCCTGGAGCAGCTACTTAAGGACCCAACACCCCCTAAACATGTGATCTCTACTCTGTACAAGATTCTTCAGGACGGGGAGGGGGGAGTCGGGAGTCACTCCGGTTTTGTAGGAAGTGGGAGGAGGAATTGGGACAAACATTTGAGCCTGAGGAATGGGAGAAGTCCTTCGCGCTTACCCACAAATTATCCATGGCATGCAGGCCACAGGAAAGGAATTATAAAATTCTAGTGAGATGGTATAGATGCCCGTCGGATCTGATAAAATTTGGGGGGGCGGAGTCCGGGGATTGCTGGAGGTGCGGGAGGGCCCCAGGGACTATGGTCCATATCTGGTGGGAGTGCCCGATGGTGAAGACCTTTTGGGAGGGGGTGCTCAGAATCTATAAGCACCTGACACTCGAAAGCGTTCCAAACACACCACAGGTAACCCTTCTTTCAATGATCCCAGAGTCGGTGGCTGCAAGCAAGATGGAACTTTTGAGACACCTACTCACCGCTGCCAGATAAGTGATCCCCAGACATCGGCACACTGCCATTGCTCCCTCCCTGTCAGAATGGTACCGGGGAGGTGGAGAATATCAAGAGGATGAAGATGCTAGCTTTGGAGACGATCGAGGAGGGGACCCAGAGGTTCCTTAAAACATGGACCCTCTGGGAGGTTTCACGAGTCTCTCCAGACTTCCGGGTGCTCCTGGACCGTGTTTAGAGGTGAGGGGGTGGCGGCGGGGTGAATCAGATCTTCGGTTTGGTGAAGGGTAGTCTGACTGGGCTTGGGGGGATGGGGTCCGGGCGGGAGATATCGGGCCTCACGGTGCCTTTCTCTTTCTTTCTATCTGTTCTCTTTGTTCTTTCTAATTCTCTCTTTTCTTCTCCACACCTCTTTCATCTCTCCTGATCGCTGGGAGGGGTGGATACGGCCGCTTAGGTGATGGAAGGACTGGCCAGGGCTGGCGGTTACAAGATTGGGGTGGACATCCCATAGCACGGGTGACCCGGAGTGATACAGAATGTTGATTTAGGGTACCGGACAGTGGATCCCCTAATCCCAAAGGCAGGTCATACCCTGGGATGTCAAAGGATGTTGACCTGGAACCCTGTAGGCCAATTAAGGGTGTAATGCATTGTACTGTATAGCCGTGTCGTCTCACCTTGTTATCCCCCTCCTTTTTTTATTTCTTGTCTTTACCTACTGTTCTGTATAAAATGAAAAATTACAATAAAGACATATTAAAAATGTGGAGATCGTTTTTTTTGTTACAGGAATGTTTCTCAAAAGGCACCTCCCCTAAACATTGAGTCGCAGTTGATGCGCAGAAGAAGAAAAATTTCATGATCTGAAATGGGGCCTGCAAATTCACTACATTCTTAAAATAGACTGGCAGGAGAGATTATTGGAACCCCCTTCTACCAACTGACAAATCATTCACACACAGACTCAAAAATAGGGTAGAGAAAATCATAGGGAACCCCATAAACCCTGGTCAGTATTGTTTCAATTTACCAGCATCTGGTCATAGTTCCTACGGCAAGGACTAACAGATTCAAAAACAGTTTTTCTCCCCTATAGCCATACAGCAACTGAACTACAGGCATGTTGTCAGGACTGTACCGAACACCCGTCTGTCTTGAGCTGGTATCCCCCAATCTCCACCGCCTCTTCTGCCTATAGACAAGCCCCCGCTTGTAGGAGACACGGGTAATGCCTCTCCCAGTCGGTTGCCCCCAGGACTTATAGGGCGCAAAGGATACCAGCTTAAGGTGGAGACTGATGAACGGCAGGGAGTCCCGAATGAGGATGCCGGATGGCAGAAGTCCAAGTACAGGCCGAGGTCAAACCGGGAGGTCACAGGGCGAGGTATCCGAAGGAGGTAACAAAGAGTGGTCAAACGAGCCGAGGTCAAAATCCAGGAGGTCACGGTGCGAGGTATCAGAGGGGTCAGGCAGAATCGTAGTCAGGCAAGCGAAGGGTCAGGGCAGGCAGCAAGCAAGGGAAGTCGAGGTCCAAAAGCCGAATTATAACAGGAGACACTTTAACACACATCCAGAACCCAGAGGCTATAACGGGCACTGGGAACCCGGAGCCGAAGGGCTTTATAATAAATGCTGGCCATTGGGGAAAAGGGAAATTGGAGGGAACCTGGGTGATTGGTGCAACACAGGATCATGGGATAGGTCCCAGGAGCTGGACGGCCCAGGCCAGACAGGCCGACCAGTCCCTGGGCTCAATCCCAGGATCCAGCCAGAGACTGGATACTTTAAACTTGCCCCCGGCGGGCGCGCTGGGGAAAGCGCCGCCGGGAGGCATAAAGGAGACGTGGCCGCGCGCGCGCGCGAGCACGTTGAGTGTCGGGCGCGCCCCCGCCAGGAGGGGGAAGCGCCGCATCCCCGGAGAGAATGGCAGGCCCGCGCAGCCGCGCGGAGCACGCCGCAACACCGGCTCCAGCAGCGTCCCGCGCCGCCAGCCCCCGGACCCCACGACGGCGCTGAGGAGACGGCGGACCCGGGGACAGCCGGACAGCAGCCTGCCGGGAGCCACCTGACAGCGCGCCGCGGGACCAGGGACGGCGATGAGGTAAGTGCCTAACATTACCCCCCCCTGAGGAGGGGCCACTGGACCCTCCAAGCTGGGTTTTAAAGGATTCTCTCTGTGAAATCTCTTCACCAAATTCTGCGCATGAACTTCTCTGGCCGGAACCCAAGATCTTTCTTCCGGGCCGTACCCCTTCCAGTCAATTAAATACTGAAGAGAGTTTCTAAACAGGCGGGAGTCAAGAATCCGGGCAATCTCAAATTCCCGATGCCCATCGACTAACACAGGCCCAGGGGAATTATTGGGTTCATGGTTTCTTGCAGGCTTAAGAAGTGAAACGTGAAAAGATTTACAAATTTTCATGGAAGAAGGGAGGGCTAACTGATACGTAACCTGATTGATCTTCCGTGTTATGGGGAAGGGGCCGATAAATTTAGGCCCTAACTTAGCGGAGGGCTGGCGTAAGGCTAAGTTCTTGGTTGAAAGCCAAACCCAATTTCCCACCTCATAACTAGGGTTAGAAGAACGTTTGCGATCTGCAAACTTTTTCTGTTGAAGAACAGCCTTAGTTAGATGTTGCTGGATCTTATTTCATTCCCCTGGCCATTTGGACAGCCATTCATCCATGGAGGGAACTCTAGAGGGTTGGTCTGAAAGGGCAGAAAACTTCAGGTCCTTGCCATAGACGCAATGGAAGGGAGAAACCCCCGTGGAAGAATGTGAAGCGTTGTTTAATGCAAATTCAGCAAACGGTAGGAAGAAGGCCCAGTCCGTCTGAGTATCGGCCGTAAAACAACGCAAGTACTGTTCTAAAGATTGGTTAGTTCTTTCGGTTTGTCCATTCGATTGAGGATGGAAAGCCGAGGATAAAGAGACGGTGAAACCCAACTTAGTACAGAAGGCCCTCCAAAAACGGGAGACAAATTGGACCCCCCTATCTGAAACAATATCTACTGGAATACCATGAATTCTAAAAATGTGAGTGACAAAGAGTTGAGCTAATATTTGAGCTGAGGGAAGTTTTTTTAAAGGGACAAAATGGGCCATCTTGCTAAAGCGGTCCACTACTACCCAAATAACTGTATATCCCTGGGAAGGGGGAAGATCAGTAACAAAGTCCATGGCCAGATGGGTCCATGGGGAGGCAGGAGTGGGCAACGGTAGAAGTGGGCCTTCAGGAGAATGTCTTAAAGACTTACTCCGAGCACAGACTTTACAGGCTAAGACAAAATTCTGAGCGTCCCTTCTCATGGATGGCCACCAAACTTGGCGCGTCAATAGGGCAATAGTTTTCTTGACCCCCGGATGACCCGCTGTTTTAGTATCATGGAAATGAGACAAAAAGGCAGTGCGGTAAAGAGAGGGTACAAACTGGACAGACTCAGGTTTTTCAGGTGGAGCTTCGGCTTGGAACCGAGCTAGATCAGGAAGTTGGGGTTGGATGGCGGCTACCACCAGGGAGTGGGGTAAGATGGGAATATCCACTCTTTCGGGCGAGTTAGGGAAAGAGAAACTCCGAGACAGGGCATCCGCTTTAACATTTTTGGACCCAGGTTTATAGGTGATAGAGAAGTTAAACCGGGAAAAGAACAAGGACCAGCGAGCCTGTCTTGGAGTTAGTCTTTTTGCAGATTGAATGTATTCCAGATTTTTATGATCCGTAAAGACCGTAACTGGGTACTGAGCCCCCTCCAGCCAGTGTCTCCATTCCTGGAAGGCTAGCTTGATAGCCAATAATTCTCTGTTGCCAATATCATAATTTCTCTCGGCCCCAGAGAACTTCTTGGAGAAGAAAGCACATGGATGAAGGCGTTCAGGTGACCCATGATATTGTGACAAAACCGCCCCCACTGCAAATTCCGAAGCATCCACCTCCACAAAGAAGGGTGATTGCTCATCCGGGTGAACTAAGACCGGGGCGGAGCTAAACACTCTTTTCAGATTCTCAAAGGCCTGAACGGCTTGAACTGGCCAAACTGAGGGATACCCACTTTTCTTGGTAAGATTAGTCAATGGAGTTACTAGAGAAGAAAAGTTCTTAATGAACCTCCTATAAAAATTAGCGAAGCCCAGGAACCTCTGCAGGCCCTTCAGATCCTTGGGCTGCTCCCATTCTAAGACTGCCTTCACTTTAGACTGATCCATGGATAGACCAGACTTAGAAATAATATAGCCGAGAAACGGAACCTCAGATACCTCAAATTGACACTTCTTTAACTTGGCATATAAACAATTTTCCCTGAGTTTTTGCAACACAATACGTACATGTTTGCGATGTTCTTCCAGGGATGAAGAAAAAATCAGAATGTCGTCTAAATAAACGACCACAAAACGGCCAAGATAGTCCCTAAAAATTTCGTTTACGAAACTTTGAAAGACCGCGGGGGCATTGCACAAACCAAATGGCATTACCAAATACTCATAGTGCCCCTCAAGGGTATTGAAGGCCGTTTTCCACTCGTCCCCCTGCCTAATTCTGATGAGGTTATAGGCCCCCCGAAGGTCGAGTTTGGAAAACACCTGCGCCCCAACCACCTGTGTAAATAACCCCTCAATAAGTGGCAGGGGATACTTATTTTTAACAGTGACGTTATTTAAACCCCGATAATCAATACAGGGGCGGAGCCCCCCATCTTTCTTTTCTACAAAAAAGAACCCTGCTCCTGCCGGGGAAGACGATGGTCGAATAAACCCCTTCTCTAGGTTTTCCACAATATATTCCCGCATGGCGATGGTTTCAGCTCGGGTTAAATTAAATATTCTTCCCCTCGGAGGCATGGTACCGGGGAGTAGTTCAATAGGGCAATCCCATGGTCTATGGGGAGGAAGTTTGTCCGCCGCCTTTTCAGAAAAGACGTCGGCAAATTCTAAATACGGAGTGGGAATTCCAGCTGGGGACAGTTGCGCAACCCTGACCGGGAGTTTCAAACAATTCTGAAAGCATTGGTGCCCCCACTTTATGATTTGCCCTGAGACCCAATCAATTTGGGGATTGTGCTCCCGTAACCATGGCAATCCCAGAATTAAAGGGGTGCTAGGCATACTCAAGACCAAAAAACTGATTACTTCAGAGTGATTAGCTCCCACCTTGAACTGTACGGGAAGGGTTCTGAACTGAACAAAACCTCCAGCCACAGGTGTGCCGTCAATGGCAGAGACCCGGATGGGAGTTGGTAAGGACTGGAGCGTAATTCCTAAACTCTGAGCTAACTCAGAGTCAAGGAAGTTCCCGGCTGCTCCGGAGTCTATGAGAGCCTTTAAATTCAGAAATTTAAAATTAATCTTTATCTGAACTGGAATAAGAACTGGAGACGATACTTGAGGTGATACCTTACAGCCTAGGAGGGCCCCCTCGAAACCCCCTAGGCTCTGGAGTTTCCCGACGGCTTCTTTGGGCATAGTCTGACCATATGGCCGGTTCCACCACAGTACAGACATAGCCCCTCGGATAAGCGTCGACGTCTCTCGACTTCGGTGAGCCTTGTGGCACCCAGTTGCATGGGCTCTTCCGAAGATTGTGCTACTGGGGCCTCAGACCTTGAAGCTGTCTCAGCATGCGACCCTTTTTCTTGGCGTCTTTCCCGAAGCCGACGATCAATGCGAATGGCGAGGTGCATTAACTCGTCTAGGGTCTGAGGTTCCGGATAATTCACCAAGGTGTCCTTGACGGATTCAGCCAATCCAAGCCGGAATTGGCCGCAGAGGGCAGGATTGTTCCAGCGGGAGTCTACTGCCCAGCGACGGAATTCCGAGCAATAATCTTCGGCTGGACGGCGTCCCTGGCGAAGAGTACGCAACTTAGCGTCAGCTGTGGCCCCTTTGTCGGGATCATCATAAAGAACCTCCATCGCGGAAAAAAAACTGTCCACAGAGAGACGAACTGGATCCTGGGATGACAAACTAAAGGCCCAGGACTGAGGATCTCCTTGAAGGAGGGAGATAATCAACCCGACCCGCTGCTCTTGTGACCCTGAAGAGACAGGACGGAGCTGGAAGTACAATTTGCAAGAGTCCCGGAAGTTGGCAAATTTTGCCCTGTCGCCGTGAAATTTTTCCGGGAGTGGAATTTTTGGTTCCACAAACATTGCGGCCGGAGCCCCCTGAGGACTGGGGACGTTAGGAGCAGGACGGTTCTCCTGGGCCGCAACCCGATGAGCCAGGTGCTCTACCGCCGCTGTTAAGGCTTGCACCTGTTCCAGGATTTGGTCCATTCTTCAGGCCCGTTATACTGTCAGGACTGTACCGAACACCCGTCTGTCTTGAGCTGGTATCCCCCAATCTCCACCGCCTCTTCTGCCTATAGACAAGCCCCCGCTTGTAGGAGACACGGGTAATGCCTCTCCCAGTCGGTTGCCCCCAGGACTTATAGGGCGCAAAGGATACCAGCTTAAGGTGGAGACTGATGAACGGCAGGGAGTCCCGAATGAGGATGCCGGATGGCAGAAGTCCAAGTACAGGCCGAGGTCAAACCGGGAGGTCACAGGGCGAGGTATCCGAAGGAGGTAACAAAGAGTGGTCAAACGAGCCGAGGTCAAAATCCAGGAGGTCACGGTGCGAGGTATCAGAGGGGTCAGGCAGAATCGTAGTCAGGCAAGCGAAGGGTCAGGGCAGGCAGCAAGCAAGGGAAGTCGAGGTCCAAAAGCCGAATTATAACAGGAGACACTTTAACACACATCCAGAACCCAGAGGCTATAACGGGCACTGGGAACCCGGAGCCGAAGGGCTTTATAATAAATGCTGGCCATTGGGGAAAAGGGAAATTGGAGGGAACCTGGGTGATTGGTGCAACACAGGATCATGGGATAGGTCCCAGGAGCTGGACGGCCCAGGCCAGACAGGCCGACCAGTCCCTGGGCTCAATCCCAGGATCCAGCCAGAGACTGGATACTTTAAACTTGCCCCCGGCGGGCGCGCTGGGGAAAGCGTCGCCGGGAGGCATAAAGGAGACGTGCTCGCGCGCGCGCGAGAGCACGTTGAGTGTCGGGCGCGCCCCCGCCAGGAGGGGGAAGCGCCGCATCCCCGGAGAGAATGGCAGGCCCGCGCAGCCGTGCGGAGCACGCCGCAACACCGGCTCCAGCAGCGTCCCGCGCCGCCAGCCCCCGGACCCCACGACGGCGCTGAGGAGACGGCGGACCCGGGGACAGCCGGACAGCAGCCCGCCGGGAGCCACCTGACAGCGCGCCGCGGGACCAGGGACGGCGATGAGGTAAGTGCCTAACACATGTTCTGTTTCTTCCTTATGGTATGCCGGCTAGGGACACTATACTCAACATGTACTTCAAAATTGTGTGAATTTTATTGTACTTCATAGTCAAATTGTACTTTATTCAAAACCCCTTTATCTCTTGCATTCCTATCAGCTTTTCACTTGGAAAAATCCCTTGTATGTATGCACATATGTACTTTGTGTAAATAAACCAAGTAAGTAAAGTGATTGCTGATTTCTTCTATTTGGGGCCTACAAGATTCCTGGTGCCTGCTTGCACCAGAGGAAGGTGTAGCAGGCACAGATGCAACACCAGCACCACCACCACTCACGGCAAAGAGCGAATGTTTCTCTATGTGCCGAGTAGCTGGCAGGACCTGCAAGTGCAATTAAATGGGCAAAGAGCAGATGTTTTTCTATGTGCCCAGTAGCTGGCAGGCCCTAGATGTGCAATTAAATATGCAAACATCAGACATAATTCTATGTGCCTAGCTGTCCCTCACTCCAGGAGCCGCTAGCGGCTCTCCCTATCTAGCTGCCCATATGTCCCATCTGACCATTCACAGCCATGGTTGCTGTAGTTGCTAGGGGCAGATTAAATAGCCAGATGTTTTTCTATGTGCACAGTGGCTGGCAGGCTGGTTGCTGTGGTTGCTAGTGGTTGGGAAGGTTGTTGAGGGGTTGCTCAGCAATTTTCTGGCTTTGTCTGAATGCCGAACTTGAACACAGACTTCTGGCCGAAGTTTAAGGACCCAAACTCGCTAATTTCGGCTCATCACTAGAAGTGGACAAACCCGAACCGCAAAGTTCAAGTTCAAACTGAACTTAGCACAAAATGCTGATAAAATGTCTGGTGACAATGGGTGAAAATAAGGTAGGTTGGCACTGAAAGGGTTAGAGAGACAGTCCAGTCTAAATAGTGCTTGTGGTTCATGGGAGCAACCATCATGGAATGCTGTGCTTACTGTCCCTTTAACACACGAATTGATGCACTGGCACAGACAATCTTTAAAGAGTCTTTTCCATCCCACTGCATGGTGCACACATCACATTGCACTGTAAGCCATTTAATTCCAGTAAAAGTCTCATGCTTTAGAAAGTATCAAAGCTGATTACAATATAAACAATTAAGATAAATTAATTTCTATTTGGCTTAATAATGTAATGTAACCCACTGGACATCTCAGCAGGGAGCTGTTAGGCATTTTAGTGTGACTCATTGTGTTTGTTACTGTCACAGCAGGAGAGAGAGATAGCCCAAGCTAAGGTTTTAACATCTCATCCCAATAAATGGCTCTCTGAGCATTGTTGACTTTGTATCTTGAAATCTTCAATGATTTGCAACGGCTTCTTTGCTGAGATAACACAATCAGCTGAGCTGTGTTTAACATCTGCTACATTTGTAAGTGCGGAAGCTATTCCGACCAAAATTCCAAACCCAAACCAAAAGCCAAATTTGACATTTGGTCTATTTATATGGTAGGAGTAGGAGAGCCCGGTAAATACTGACAAACTGAGAAAGCAGGCTCTTCACATACGGCAGCAAGCTCTTTCACTAAGATGCTATGTATAACATACCAGACCTATTTGGAAAGATATATATTTCAACTAACCCCCATTTCTCTTTCCAAGCCTGATATTCAACCTGATACCTGAACCTTGGAGGGACTGGAATGTGCAGATTCACTACCGTAGGAGTCAGACCTCTAGTTATTTACCACCAGTCTTTTTAAATATGTATATCAATAATTTAAAGAAGAGATTCACATGAGACTCCACTGGGAAGATAATATTGAATCAAGTCACAAGGTTTCTTGTTGATTTGATCCAACAGAGTTTTGTGAGAAAATACATTACTGTATGAAAACAAAGCCACAATTTTGTCCATATTGTACTCATTTAAACCGGACCTTCAGCATCATTTAATGAAAAGCCGAAACACTTAAAAAACTGTTCCCCAGCATCTAAAATAAATATATTTTACCTTATAGTTGCTTACTTATTATTCTTTTCCCCACTGGGCTGCAACTCTGTTCTGCCGTCTAGGATACCAGTGCCACCATCTTGCATCACAAACTGAGGGGAAGAGAGAGGCAAAAGAGCAGGGGCAGGTTATAGCTGTGCTTTGCACAGACAAAGCAGAGCTGAGGTCGAGAAAAGCACAGCAATCCCAGAATAAAGAGTAGCAGTCAAAAGACACTTCCTGTTTGCAGGCAGCCAAAAACTCCATGTGCCACCATCTTGGGTTCAGAAAATGCAGTAGATGTAGGTAGGCTGATTTTAAACGTGTGCAATCTGTATGTACAGGGCGGGGGAAATATAGAAGACAGGCTCTGATTCAGGGTGAAGGTCCAATTTAATAAACATAACATACCCCTACTGTGACAAAGAGCTTACAATCCCACACATACACACAACTACGTTCTTGGTTATCAAAGCAATTGTCTTAAGACCAGTGTGTTAAAATAATGTATCTTGGGCTAACTGAAAAGGCCAAAGCCATGTTTGTGTTCTGTTTTGAAATATTGAGTTTCATGGTTTTGTAAAAATAAATGAACAAGCTAAAAGGAGGGTACATGGGTGCTTGGCATGGGGGGTGGTAGATGTGGTAAGAAATGTAGCCAGTTGCCTTATGTTCCAGCGCAACCATACTGCAATAGGACTTAAGGTGCTGTGGGTGCTCCCCAAAAACATGTAGCAGCGTGTAGAAGATGTATAAAAAGAGACTACCCAGCATATATTGATTCAAATCACCTCCCATTTTCTCTTGATCCACGGCACAAAGCAGGCAGTTTGCAATGAGCCACAATCAGGCTTCCTCTTCAGTACTTTATCCTAAGTAAAATCTATGAGTAACACTGAAGAAGTCGATATGGATCTGAAATTTCTTTTTCATAATTCCACATCATGGGTCTTGAACAGACACTTAGATTAACATTAAGAAGATGAACCAGACATGTCTAAACCTTTTTGTACCTTAAACAGGTAGACTATGATTAAACTGAGACATGTAGAAATACAGGTGCCACCTCCAGATCTTAATGTGACATTGAGAGCACTGAGGAGAAGGAGAAGGAAGTGAAGGTGGCAGAGGATAAAGTATTTGACCCAAAAATGTATAAGCAAAAAGTCAGGGTGTCCAAAAAAGATTTAGCAGCCACAACAGATCCTTCTAGCCTGTCAGTGGAGGTGCAATGGACCAGTTGAGGCCAACCACTTGGTTTGGTAGTTACACGACCTCTGGTGTTTGGGTGTGTTTTGATACCTTGAGGAGGTAACAAATAAGGTCAGACAAGGATGTCATTAGTGACACCATTCCTGCTGTCTGACTTTTGAAACAGATGTTCTTGGTACACAGGAACACAAAGGCAATGTCACATTAGAAGGATGTAGAAAATGTGAACAGTGTTTTCACTGTTGCCACAGCCTTATCTAACCATAAAACATTAGCAGCACACACTGTGGTTTATATGTATTCATTATGATTACTAAATTATCTTGTTAATGATTACAAAATGCTTTGGTGTCCAGCATATCCCAATGCCTACCTATCAACCCAAATCAAGGCCTAGTGTCTCCCCCTTCTATAATATAACTTCTGCCCCCCAAGAAAAGTCAATTTTAGCTGTAGGAGTCAACTGTCCTACCTGAGACCCTGTGATTACAGCAACACCCAACTAACCAAACTTACTAAGCATCTTGATTATACAACTAGCTCTTGCTACAAATTAGCACTTGCTACAGCCTTTACCAAATTAGTTTCAATATGGTGATGCCTACAAACCTACTTCAAACAAGCTACAGAGGCAGAATCACTGAATGCACACCCCAGGTTTGAAGGTTATTACAAAGTACCAAGCAGAATGAGTCATGCTCTTACATTGTAAAAACAGCCAGCCCCTTGCTGTGTAACACATTGTAACAGCCAGACTATAGGCTCGATTCAGAGAGACAAAAAAAACCTTCCATTTTTGTGCGGATGTCGTATTATTTTCAAATGTTCCCGCTCTCGTATGAATGTGCGAGCGATTCTATGCATGTCTTGTAAACCTTCTGTAAAGTTTCCGTCCGTTCGTATGCCCGAGTACGAGACTTTTCTGTTTCATTTTCTCAGGTAAAAACGTAGGCTTTCGTTTTTGCCCTTTTCCCATCGTATCCTCACACGAATCCTTTACGTTTCCCCATAGATTCTGTTTCACTTTTAAAAAAAAAAATCGGCCAAACGGAATCCTTACGATCTTGCGCCTGCGCACTACAAACTTAACTCATTAAAGTGCTCACCTACATATTTGACTCCCTCACTTCTACTACAATTAGAGATGAGCGAACTTTTGAAAAATTCGATTCGACTGATTCGCCGAATTTTCCGACAAAAATAGTTTCGACCCGAATAAATTCGCGACGAATCGCTATTAAAAACGGCTATTTCTGAGCCTCCTACAGCCTCAATAGGGTTGTAAACCATTCAGCCTTGCTGTAACACGCACAGGATGCGTGCTGGGTTAGTTAAATAATACTTTTAAGAAATATCACATGCAGATCAGAGGCATCGCTAATAGAATCGCAGAGCGGCACAATTGCAGAGAGTTGAAGTGGCATCACTATGAGGGGCAGAAGGAGCCCAAATATACACTGGAGTTGGCCTCAGGAGCCCAAAAATTGGATGAATCACACCCTGGAGTTGGCAGAAGTTGGCAGCAGCAGCAGCAGGAGCCCAAATATACACTGGAGTTGGCTTCAGGAGCCCAAAAATTGGATGAATCACACCCTGGAGTTGGCAGGAGTTGACAGCAGCAGCAGCAGGAGCCCAAATATACACTGGAGTTGGCCTCAGGAGCCCAAAAATTGGATGAATCACACCCTGGAGTTGGCAGGAGTTGGCAGCAGCAGCAGCAGGAGCCCAAATATACACTGGAGTTGGCTTCAGGAGCCCAAAAATTGGATGAATCACACCCTGGAGTTGGCAGGAGTTGACAGCAGCAGCAGCAGGAGCCCAAATATACACTGGAGTTGGCTTCAGGAGCCCAAAAATTGGATGAATCACACCCTGGAGTTGGCAGGAGTTGACAGCAGCAGCAGCAGGAGCCCAAATATACACTGGAGTTGGCTTCAGGAGCCCAAAAATTGGATGAATCACACCCTGGAGTTGGCAGAAGTTGGCAGCAGCAGCAGCAGGAGCCCAAATATACACTGGAGTTGGCTTCAGGAGCCCAAAAATTGGATGAATCACACCCTGGAGTTGGCAGAAGTTGGCAGCAGCAGCAGCAGGAGCCCAAATATACACTGGAGTTGGCTTCAGGAGCCCAAAAATTGGATGAATCACACCCTGGAGTTGGCAGAAGTTGGCAGCAGCAGCAACAGGAGCCCAAATATACACTGGAGTTGGCTTCAGGAGCCCAAAAATTGGATGAATCACACCCTGGAGTTGGCAGGAGTTGACAGCAGCAGCAGCAGGAGCCCAAATATACACTGGAGTTGGCTTCAGGAGCCCAAAAATTGGATGAATCACACCCTGGAGTTGGCAGGAGTTGACAGTAGCAGCAGCAGGAGCCCAAATATACACTGGAGTTGGCTTCAGGAGCCCAAAAATTGGATGAATCACACCCTGGAGTTGGCAGGAGTTGACAGTAGCAGCAGCAGGAGCCCAAATATACACTGGAGTTGGCTTCAGGAGCCCAAAAATTGGATGAATCACAGCCTGGAGTTGGCAGGAGTTGACAGTAGCAGCAGCAGGAGCCCAAATATACACTGGAGTTGGCTTCAGGAGCCCAAAAATTGGATGAATCACACCCTGGAGTTGGCAGGAGTTGACAGTAGCAGCAGCAGGAGCCCAAAAAATGGCCTAAAGACATAAATATGTTTTGCACCATTTGGAAAGTGTAAAACGTGGCACCATGCTGAATCTAGTCGCATGCATCAGGCATTGGTGGGTGGAAATCCTGGCTGATCCATCCCTGATTCATTTTGACAAAGGTGAGTCTCTCCACATTTTTAGTTGACAGACGAGTTCTCCTCGCCGTAACTATGGCCCCCGCCGCACTAAACACCCGCTCAGATGGCACGCTACTTGCCGGGCAGGACAGCTTTTCCAGGGCAAACTCTGCTAGTTGCGGCCACAAATCAAGTTTGGCTGCCCAGAAGTCCAGCGGATCCTCAAGGTGTGTTGGCATGGTCATGTCAAAGTATGACATGACCTGCTGGTTCAGGTCCTGCTCCAGGTCTTCCTGCTGCTCATGAGTAGCCTCACTATGCGGGTGTAGAAAGCTACTCATTAGCGACTGAAGACTGAGGCTGCTGCTGCTGATGGAGCTTCTGCTGCTGCTGCTGCCAACCCCCCCAGCGGCCATGGCAGTGGAAGGTGAGCGCAGAGGTCCCCTCGAGTCAGACCTGCGAGAGTATGGACCATGGCGCAGATAGGCATCGGCCAACTGCCTACGTAGAATGTCTTTGTAGTAGTTGAGTTTGTCCTCCCTCTCGGTGGGTTTAAAAAATGCCCCCATTTTGTGCCGGAAGCGAGGGTCCAATAAGGTGGACAGCCAGAAGTCATCCCGCCGACAGATGGAAACAATTCTGGGGTCACTACGCAAGCACGTGAGCATGCTTCGTGCCATTTGCGCAAGTGACTCGGATGGACTACCTGTCTCCATCTCCACTGCATACTGCCACGGTGTGCCCGGGTCCTCTGTCTCTCCTTCCTCAAAAACCTCTAGCTCCTCTGGCTGCTCCTGCTCCTCCTCTCCTGTCCGCTGACTAGATAAACCAGCCATTTCGCCAAGCCTAAACTGTGTTTCGCTGGGCAACTCCTCCTCCTCCTCTTCCTCCTCCTCCTCCTCCAGTTCCGCTCCAAGGGGGTTCATGTGGCCGTAAGATGTAAACGCCATGTCTCCAGTGCCCTGACCAGCCATGGTTTCCAACATGTGCTGTAGTACATGAAGCAGTGGAATCACGTCGTTCATCCCGTAATCCTGCCGACTGACAAATAAAGTGGCTTCCTCAAAGGGCCTGAGCAAACGGCAGGTGTCACGTATGAGCTGCCACTGGTTGACATTGAAGTTACACAGGGGAGTCCCCCTATCTGCTTGGATCATCAGGAAATCCGTGATGGCTTTTCTCTGTTCATATAATCGGTCCAACATGTGAAGGGTGGAATTCCAACGGGTGGAAACATCGCAAATCAGACTATGTTGGGGGATACCATTCTGACGCTGTAGCTCAAGAAGGGTGTGTTTGGCAGTGTAGGAGTGGCTGAAGTGCATGCAAAGTTTCCGTGAAGTTGTTAGGATGTCCTGCAGATGGGGGGAACACTTCAGAAACCGCTTGACAACCAGATTGAAGACGTGAGCCATGCAGGGGGCATGGGTCAGGCTTCCTTGGCGCAGCGCAGACAAAATGTTCTTCCCATTGTCGGTAACCATGATTCCCATTTTAAGTTTTCTCGGAGTAAGCCATGTTTGGATTTCCTGATGAATACATTTAAGCAGTTCCTCCCCTGTGTGACTCCGTTCGCCAAGACAAACCATGTGAAGCACTGCGTGACACCTCCGTGCCCTGCACACATGGTAGACTGGAGGGGCACTGAGACTTGAGCCTACAGTGGAGGGTGAGGAGATGGCGGAGGATGAGGAGGCCGAGTCGCACGGTGTCACAGGCCCAATGGGCAGAGAGCGCGGAGGCCGAAGCGGCGTGACCTGTCCAAGTTGCTGCTGCAAAGGGACCACATTCACCCAGTGGGCCGTAAACGACATGTACTGCCCCTGACCGTAGTTACAGCTCCAGATGTCGGCGCTGCCATGTATTTTGCTACACACCGACAGGCTCAAGGACTGGCCCACCTTCTGTTCAACAAAAGTGTGCAGCGCTGGTACTGCCTTCTTGGCAAAGAAATGACGGCTTGGGACTCTCCACCTCGGCTCGGCACAAGCCATCAGTTCTCTGAAAGGTGCAGATTCCACCACCTGAAAAGGGAGCGACTGCAGCACCAGCAACTTGGACAGGAGCACATTCAGCTTCTGCGCCGTAGGATGAGTGGGCGCATACTGCTGTCTCTTGGACATGGCTTCGCTGATGGATTGCTGGCGGGATGCATGACTTGGAGGAGGAGGAGCAGGAGCGACAGAGGATGGGTATGACGCACAGCTGCCTTCGGCTGAGGTGCTGGAGCCTTGGCTGGCAGAAATTGGGAGCTCACTTGGTGAGGAAGCAGACTGGACCACCCCTTGGGAGCCTCGGTTCTCCCAGGTCGTTTTATGGTGACGCATCATATGTTGACGCAGGGCCGTGGTGCCAACATTTGGACCCTGGCCACGCTTCACCTTTTGCCTACATATCTTGCATGTGGCCATGTTACCCTCCTGCGGATGCCTCAGGAAAAACTGCCACACTGCCGAGTAGCTACTTTTCCCACCCCCTGGCCTCACTGATTCACTGCTGCTGTTGCCAACTCCAGGAACCCCTGCTCCACTACCTCCCGATAAGGTAGACTGCCGCACAGCAGGTGCTCTACCCCGGCCCCGGCCCCGGCCGGCTCCAGCCTTTGGAATTGTGCCCCCATGCTGACTGCTACCACCTTGCTGCCTCAGCTGCTGACTCCGGGGCAACCTGCACCCCTCTTCTCCTGATGATGACGATGAAGCCCCTTCATCACCCGGCTCCCAAGTGCGATCGGCTTCATCGTCATCATCATCATCATCACCGGGTTGTGGCTGTACGTCACTGATGTTCGTGGATTCGTCAACAGTGTCTGGCGCAGGAGCTGGAACGCTCGCAGCACCCACGACACTGTCCACATCACTATTTGTCTGCCTAGCTAAAGAAGCCACCTCCATTTCTTGGCTGGGCAGTAGCTGCTGACTGTCCTCTATCTGATGGTCCTCCTCACTAAAGAGTGGAGCTGAACCCAAAGCATAGGATACGTCGCTGGGGGAGGGAACGGCGTAGGCCAGAGGCAATGGGAGGACAGGGACTGCTCTCGGGGCATGCCAACTCAGGGTTGTGTCAGAGGAACCTACCGACCCTAGACTGGGGGTCTCAGACGTAAGTTGTGATGATGTTGTTGATGAGCGCGTCAACCAATCTACCACGGCAGATGCGTTACTGGTGGAGACCCGACCGCTAGCAGATACTGGCAGATTAGGTCTCTCAGCGTGACTCCTGCTGCTACTGGCCCCCAGTCTGATGCGAGCTCTGCCTGCGGAATCTTGGCCTCTGCCACTCCTCTTTTCACTTCCAGGCACTTGTCTGCCCGACATAGTCTAACTGGCGTGGTAGTAGGTGATATTTAAAAAAACCCCGGGCAGCGGTGGGTCTATATGAAACAGAATATAATGCACACCAAAAGTGAGCAGTAACACTCAGCCTCCAACAGGCCTG
Source organism: Gastrophryne carolinensis (assembly GCA_027917425.1). Taxonomy (NCBI): domain Eukaryota; kingdom Metazoa; phylum Chordata; class Amphibia; order Anura; family Microhylidae; genus Gastrophryne; species Gastrophryne carolinensis. The sequence continues at coordinate 174,613,979 of CM051242.1, forward strand.
CTTAGTGTAAATAAGAGAGCTGCTTAGTGTAAATAAAGAGGGGTATGCTATGTTACAGAATGGGATGCCTCAACAGAAGTGCACCTGGCAGGCAGCAGTAAGCCTATGCCCAGCAAAAGTGTCTTATAATATAAATATAATAAGAGCAAATGCTTATATGGTCTTAAACAGAGGCTGCTTTAGTCACAGAATGGGATGCCCTGGGCAGGAATGGACCTGGCAGGGTCCAGTAGTGCTTTGGCCAGCAAAAGTGTCTTTATCAGGCTAATTTCAAATATGATAAGAGCAAATGCTTATATGGTCTTAAACAGAGGCTGCTTTAGTCACAGAATGGGATGCCCCGGGCAGGAATCGAGCTGGCAGGGTACAGTAGTGCTTTGGCCAGCAAAAGTGTCTTTATCAGGCCTAATTTCAAATATGATAAGAGCAAATGCTTATATGGTCTTAAACAGAGGCTGCTTTAGTCACAGAATGGGATGCCCCGGGCAGGAATCGAGCTGGCAGGGTACAGTAGTGCTTTGGCCAGCAAAAGTGTCTTTATCAGGCCTAATTTCAAATATGATAAGAGCAAATGCTTATATGGTCTTAAACAGAGGCTGCTTTAGTCACAGAATGGGATGCCCCGGGCAGGAATCGAGCTGGCAGGGTACAGTAGTGCTTTGGCCAGCAAAAGTGTCTTTATCAGGCCTAATTTCAAATATGATAAGAGCAAATGCTTATATGGTCTTAAACAGAGGCTGCTTTAGTCACAGAATGGGATGCCCCGGGCAGGAATCGAGCTGGCAGGGTACAGTAGTGCTTTGGCCAGCAAAAGTGTCTTTATCAGGCCTAATTTCAAATATGATAAGAGCAAATGCTTATATGGTCTTAAACAGAGGCTGCTTTAGTCACAGAATGGGATGCCCCGGGCAGGAATCGAGCTGGCAGGGTACAGTAGTGCTTTGGCCAGCAAAAGTGTCTTTATCAGGCCTAATTTCAAATATGATAAGAGCAAATGCTTATATGGTCTTAAACAGAGGCTGCTTTAGTCACAGAATGGGATGCCCCGGGCAGGAATCGAGCTGGCAGGGTACAGTAGTGCTTTGGCCAGCAAAAGTGTCTTTATCAGGCCTAATTTCAAATATGATAAGAGCAAATGCTTATATGGTCTTAAACAGAGGCTGCTTTAGTCACAGAATGGGATGCCCTGGGCAGGAATGGACCTGGCAGGGTCCAGTAGTGCTTTGGCCAGCAAAAGTGTCTTTATCAGGCTAATTTCAAATATGATAAGAGCAAATGCTTATATGGTCTTAAACAGAGGCTGCTTTAGTCACAGAATGGGATGCCCCGGGCAGGAATCGAGCTGGCAGGGTACAGTAGTGCTTTGGCCAGCAAAAGTGTCTTTATCAGGCCTAATTTCAAATATGATAAGAGCAAATGCTTATATGGTCTTAAACAGAGGCTGCTTTAGTCACAGAATGGGATGCCCCGGGCAGGAATCGAGCTGGCAGGGTACAGTAGTGCTTTGGCCAGCAAAAGTGTCTTTATCAGGCCTAATTTCAAATATGATAAGAGCAAATGCTTATATGGTCTTAAACAGAGGCTGCTTTAGTCACAGAATGGGATGCCCCGGGCAGGAATCGAGCTGGCAGGGTACAGTAGTGCTTTGGCCAGCAAAAGTGTCTTTATCAGGCCTAATTTCAAATATGATAAGAGCAAATGCTTATATGGTCTTAAACAGAGGCTGCTTTAGTCACAGAATGGGATGCCCCGGGCAGGAATCGAGCTGGCAGGGTACAGTAGTGCTTTGGCCAGCAAAAGTGTCTTTATCAGGCTAATTTCAAATATGATAAGAGCAAATGCTTATATGGTCTTAAACAGAGGCTGCTGTAGTCACAGAATGGGATGCCCCGGGCAGGAATCGAGCTGGCAGGGTACAGTAGTGCTTTGGCCAGCAAAAGTGTCTTTATCAGGCCTAATTTCAAATATGATAAGAGCAAATGCTTATATGGTCTTAAACAGAGGCTGCTTTAGTCACAGAATGGGATGCCCCGGGCAGGAATCGAGCTGGCAGGGTACAGTAGTGCTTTGGCCAGCAAAAGTGTCTTTATCAGGCTAATTTCAAATATGATAAGAGCAAATGCTTATATGGTCTTAAACAGAGGCTGCTTTAGTCACAGAATGGGATGCCCCGGGCAGGAATCGAGCTGGCAGGGTACAGTAGTGCTTTGGCCAGCAAAAGTGTCTTTATCAGGCTAATTTCAAATATGATAAGAGCAAATGCTTATATGGTCTTAAACAGAGGCTGCTTTAGTCACAGAATGGGATGCCCCGGGCAGGAATCGAGCTGGCAGGGTACAGTAGTGCTTTGGCCAGCAAAAGTGTCTTTATCAGGCCTAATTTCAAATATGATAAGAGCAAATGCTTATATGGTCTTAAACAGAGGCTGCTTTAGTCACAGAATGGGATGCCCCGGGCAGGAATCGAGCTGGCAGGGTACAGTAGTGCTTTGGCCAGCAAAAGTGTCTTTATCAGGCCTAATTTCAAATATGATAAGAGCAAATGCTTATATGGTCTTAAACAGAGGCTGCTTTAGTCACAGAATGGGATGCCCCGGGCAGGAATCGAGCTGGCAGGGTACAGTAGTGCTTTGGCCAGCAAAAGTGTCTTTATCAGGCTAATTTCAAATATGATAAGAGCAAATGCTTATATGGTCTTAAACAGAGGCTGCTGTAGTCACAGAATGGGATGCCCCGGGCAGGAATCGAGCTGGCAGGGTACAGTAGTGCTTTGGCCAGCAAAAGTGTCTTTATCAGGCTAATTTCAAATATGATAAGAGCAAATGCTTATATGGTCTTAAACAGAGGCTGCTGTAGTCACAGAATGGGATGCCCCGGGCAGGAATCGAGCTGGCAGGGTACAGTAGTGCTTTGGCCAGCAAAAGTGTCTTTATCAGGCCTAATTTCAAATATGATAAGAGCAAATGCTTATATGGTCTTAAACAGAGGCTGCTTTAGTCACAGAATGGGATGCCCCGGGCAGGAATCGAGCTGGCAGGGTACAGTAGTGCTTTGGCCAGCAAAAGTGTCTTTATCAGGCTAATTTCAAATATGATAAGAGCAAATGCTTATATGGTCTTAAACAGAGGCTGCTTTAGTCACAGAATGGGATGCCCCGGGCAGGAATCGAGCTGGCAGGTTACAGTAGTGCTTTGGCCAGCAAAAGTGTCTTTATCAGGCTAATTTCAAATATGATAAGAGCAAATGCTTATATGGTCTTAAACAGAGGCTGCTTTAGTCACAGAATGGGATGCCCCGGGCAGGAATCGAGCTGGCAGGGTACAGTAGTGCTTTGGCCAGCAAAAGTGTCTTTATCAGGCCTAATTTCAAATATGATAAGAGCAAATGCTTATATGGTCTTAAACAGAGGCTGCTTTAGTCACAGAATGGGATGCCCCGGGCAGGAATCGAGCTGGCAGGGTACAGTAGTGCTTTGGCCAGCAAAAGTGTCTTTATCAGGCTAATTTCAAATATGATAAGAGCAAATGCTTATATGGTCTTAAACAGAGGCTGCTTTAGTCACAGAATGGGATGCCCCGGGCAGGAATCGAGCTGGCAGGGTACAGTAGTGCTTTGGCCAGCAAAAGTGTCTTTATCAGGCCTAATTTCAAATATGATAAGAGCAAATGCTTATATGGTCTTAAACAGAGGCTGCTTTAGTCACAGAATGGGATGCCCCGGGCAGGAATCGAGCTGGCAGGGTACAGTAGTGCTTTGGCCAGCAAAAGTGTCTTTATCAGGCTAATTTCAAATATGATAAGAGCAAATGCTTATATGGTCTTAAACAGAGGCTGCTTTAGTCACAGAATGGGATGCCCCGGGCAGGAATCGAGCTGGCAGGGTACAGTAGTGCTTTGGACAGCAAAAGTGTCTTTATCAGGCCTAATTTCAAATATGATAAGAGCAAATGCTTATATGGTCTTAAACAGAGGCTGCTTTAGTCACAGAATGGGATGCCCCGGGCAGGAATCGAGCTGGCAGGGTACAGTAGTGCTTTGGACAGCAAAAGTGTCTTTATCAGGCTAATTTCAAATATGATAAGAGCAAATGCTTATATGGTCTTAAACAGAGGCTGCTGTAGTCACAGAATGGGATGCCCCGGGCAGGAATCGAGCTGGCAGGGTACAGTAGTGCTTTGGCCAGCAAAAGTGTCTTTATCAGGCCTAATTTCAAATATGATAAGAGCAAATGCTTATATGGTCTTAAACAGAGGCTGCTTTAGTCACAGAATGGGATGCCCCGGGCAGGAATCGAGCTGGCAGGGTACAGTAGTGCTTTGGCCAGCAAAAGTGTCTTTATCAGGCTAATTTCAAATATGATAAGAGCAAATGCTTATATGGTCTTAAACAGAGGCTGCTTTAGTCACAGAATGGGATGCCCCGGGCAGGAATCGAGCTGGCAGGGTACAGTAGTGCTTTGGACAGCAAAAGTGTCTTTATCAGGCCTAATTTCAAATATGATAAGAGCAAATGCTTATATGGTCTTAAACAGAGGCTGCTTTAGTCACAGAATGGGATGCCTCACAGCAGACTTAAGATCAGTTCAGTATATATGCACAGTTAGTTACTATAAGCAGCCTGAAAACGCTAACAAAGGCTGGATGAAAAAAAAAAATCTCCCTGTCAGCCAGCTCCGTTTTTCCTACCTTTCCCTGGCTTTCTGTCTGTCTCCTGTCTGTCTCCTGCCTGTCTCCTGCCTGTCTCCAGCCTGTCCCTGTCTGTCCCTGTCTCCAGCCTGTCTAACTGCCTCAGCTACACAGCGTTCTGTCTGTCTGTCACGAATGCAATAGAGAAATGAGGAAAAGCAAGATGGCCGCCGTTAAATACCGCTGTGTGACGTCACCGGGCTTGCTGGCTGCTGATAGGCTGCATGTGACTGCCCCAGCTTGCACTGGCGCGGGATACATGTCCAGACATGTCCCGCCCGCCATCTTAGAATGCCTGTAATGTAAATGAATGGATGTTAAAGGAAAACTTCGAGTGATCGAATCGCGGGGAAATTCGGATTCGATCCGAATCGAATTTTTCCTGAAATTCGGATCGAATCCGGGTTCGTCCGGATCGATTCGCTCATCCCTAACTACAATGTTTAGCTAAACCACTTAGCGCTATCCTGCAGCTTCCCTTTTGAACCCTTAAAGCTCACCCTAACCACTTAGCACTATCCTGCAGCTTCCCTTTTGAACCCTTAAAGCTCACCCTAACCACTTAGCGCTATCCTGCAGCTTCCCTTTTGAACCATGAAAGCTCACCCTAACCACTTAGCACTATCCTGCAGCTTCCCCTTTGAACCCTTAACCCTTCTATTGCCAGCCACGTAAATTTTACGTGGCTGCCTCTCCAACTGTTAAACGCCAGCAACGTAAAATTTACGTGCCTGACTTTCCCCAGCAATAAAGTAAAAAGTATTTTAAAAAATCACTTACCTGACCCCTTGTTTGATCCGGCCGGGTCTCCTCTTCAGCCAGAGGGGCTCCGATTGCTGATTGGGGCTACTCCGGCTGCAGGGGAGGGCCCGGAATAGGGTGCCCCCCCCGTTTCTGCAGCCGCCGGCATTTGCCTGTAAAAAAAAAAAAAAAAAAAAATGACAGTTACTCACCTCCACTCCCGCCGGCTCCCGCCGCCTCTGCTCTTCATGGGGGGGGCTCCGATCACCCCCCCCGCTCTTCCGTCTTCTGGAGGTGGCATAACAGCCCTCCTCCCTTTCTGTCCTCCGATGGCGGCCGTCATCTTGGTGACGTCACGGGGCGGGGCCAGATGACGTCACCGCCGGGTGTCATCGGGGCACCCGGCAGTTGAACTCTCAGATGCCGGTGACGGCTGGGCGGGGAAGGAGGGAGGTAGGCGATCCTCCGATCGCCTGCCTCCCCCCTTCTCTGCCCAGCCGTCACTGACAGCAGATCGCCGCGGGACACAGAAGATGAAGATCGGAGGTGAGTAAAGTAAAAAAAATTTTTTTTTTTTTAATAAAATGTTTTAAAATAAAGTGTGTGTGTCTTTTTTTTAACTTTTAACCCTTTGTGAACTGGTAAGGGGTCCATGTGACCCCTTATACCAGTTCACAGGGCTCGGGGGTCTGGCAAGTCACCTGCGCAAGCGGGTGACTTGCCATTAACCCCTGGCCCCCCAAATTACCTGCCTCCCCAAAGCCCAGGGGGGGGCAGAAGAGCCGTGGCCCTAGGCTATGACGGCTTGTAGCCGCAGGGCCAGGGGCCACTAAAGCTGGCCCCTGCGCCCTGTTCTACAAGCCCCCATAGCTGGTCACAGGCTGGTTACGCTGGGTAGGGGGGACCTCACGACATTTTTTGGGGGGATTTTTAAGGGTTTTAACCCTTAAAAATCCAAAAAAAAATGGGGTCCCCCTCCCTTCGAGGGGGGACCCTATGTCATTTTTTTTTTAATTAACCATTTGCTACCTGTAACCCAGTAGGTATAAAAGGCTTCCAGCAGCAGCAGGAGAGCAGAAGCCTAAGTGATCAGCATGGGACACAGGGATGGATGGGAGGTAAGTATTAAAAAAAAATATTAAAAAAAGTTTATTTTTTTTTAATAAAGATATTTTTAAAAAGTGTGTCTTTGTCTTTTTTTTAACTTTTAACCCTTTGTGAACTGGTAAGGGGTCCATGTGACCCCTTATACCAGTTCACAGGGCTCGGGGGTCTGGCAAGTCACCTGCGCAAGTGGGTTACTTGCCATTAACCCCTGGCCCCCCAAATTACCTGCCTCCCCAAAGCCCAGGGGGGGGCAGAAGAGCCGTGGCCCTAGGCTATGACGGCTTGTAGCCGCAGGGCCAGGGGCCACTAAAGCTGGCCCCTGCGCCCTGTTCTACAAGCCCCCATAGCTGGTCACAGGCTGGTTACGCTGGGTAGGGGGGACCTCACGCCATTTTTTTTTTTATTTTTTAGGGTTTTAACCCTTAAAAATCCAAAAAAAAAATGGGGTCCCCCTCCCTTCGAGGGGGGACCCTATGTCATTTTTTTTTTTTAATTAACCCTTTGCTACCTGTAACCCAGTAGGTATAAAAGGCTTCCAGCAGCAGCAGGAGAGCAGAAGCCTGATTAGCGTGGGACACAGGGATTGATGGGAGGTAAGTATTAAAAAAAAATAATTAAAAAAAGTATTATTTTTTTAATAAAGTTATTTTTAAAGTGTGTCTCTGTGTGTTTGTTTTTTTTAACTTTTAACCCTTTGTGAACTGGTAAGGGATCTACGAGACCCCTATACCAGTTCACAAGGCTCTGGGTCTGGCAAGTCACCTGCGGCTAGTGGGTGACTTGTCATTAACCCGAGACCTCCACAAAAAAACCTTAAAATTCCCCCAAGAAATGGTGCCCCCCCCCCCCCCCGTGCAAGGCGACCCCGCACCAATTTTTTTTTATTTAACCCTTTATTATGTGGATAGTAGTTGTATTTTATTTGTAAATGTTATAAAGTGCTCTTTTCAGTTTATGGAATCACCTGGACAGGAACGGGGGGCTACCGATACATATGTGGTATCATTGTAATCGGGAGAAATGGGGCTTTCACATGCAATATGGTTTTCTTTAATAAAATAAATGTTTTTGTTAAAAAAAAAGGAGACAATTTAAAAAATATATATATTTTTTTTATTTTTTTTACTTATTTACTTAACAATATATAAAAAAAGTAGAAAAAATACAAACAAGACATTTCATGTTAAAGCCTAAACTCTGCCACAAAAAGAAAATATGCCATTTTCTTGGAAATTTCTGCAAAAATCACAGTTAAACATCACGCAAAATGGTGAAAAATATCCTGTCAGCAGCGGGTGACAAAATCTCAAGTAGGCTGGCAGTTAAAAGGTTACAGGTACCTATGCATGTTGGGTATTGTTCTGCTCGGGGGACCTTGCGCTTTCAGATTTACCTTGTTTTTTCTTATTTGCATATTGATATTTTAGGAAAAAGGTGTTTTTTATTCTGCTTTTTTATACATTTTTTTGTGAAACCCTGTGCAACCTAAGAATTCTTCGAGATATTACTTCCAGAAAGATGATCCCACTATAACAAGCTGTGTATGCTTAGAAAGCTTAACATGTATACTTTCAGGGAATATATGGTTTATCGGGGATATTCCAAATGTAAAGGGTTGTTTTGGTAGAAAAAGCACAAGGTGCGCACTTTGTCTGCAGAGCTGAAATTTTGAAGTAAAACTACCGCTATGCGCATGCTTTACTTTGGTGTGTTTGGCAACTCTTTCCTTGACAGAACCTATGCATGTTGGGTATCGTTCTGTTTGGGGGATGTTGCTTTTTCAGAATTTCTGGTTTGCATATAGTTTTTTTAGGAAAATGTGGTTTTGATTCTGCTTTTTTATTCATTTTTAAGGAAACCCTGTGCAACCAAAGAATACATTGAGGGATTACTTTCAGAAAACTGCACCCATGTCAACAAGCCTGGTACGCCTAGAAAGCCTGAGGTGTGTACTTCTAGGGAATATATAGTTTGTGGGGGGTATTTCAAATGTAAAGGGTTGTTTTTCTTGAAAAACTGCAAGGTGCGCATATTGCATAGCATAGTTGTATTTTTATCTCAAAATCTCCTAAAGCTCGGTTTCAGTTTGGGGGAGTTTCCTGGGCAGGAAAGGGTGTCTACCTATACATATGTGGTACCACTGTAACCGGGAGAAATTGGGGTTTCACACGCAATAAGATTTTATTGACAAACTTACATTTTTTGTTACAAAAAAACACTACAAATTGTAAAAAATAGTTTTTTTTTTATTTTGTTGTACAATTTTCACCCAAAAATATTGAGAATACACTTAGAAAATGACAAACAAGACATTTCATGTTAACGCCCAGGCTCTGTTGGAAAAAACAATATATCACTTTCCTGGGAAATCCCTGGAAATCCCTTCAAAAATCACAGTTGAACATGGGGAGCGCAAAATAGTGCAAAATGGTCTGGCAACAAAGGGTGACAAAAACTCCAGGTAGGCTGGCAGTTAAAGGGTTAAAACTTACCCAAATCACTTCACGGTTAGGTTCTTCTTCCATTTTAGGTCCCTAAAACTTACCCAAATCACTTCGCGGTTAGGTTCTTCTTCATTTACCGCACCCTAAATCTTACCCAAATCACTTTGCGGTTAGGTTCTTCTTCCATTTTAGGTCCCTAAAACGTACCCAAATCACTTCGCGGACATCTGCATCTTCAGCTCTAAATATGTATTTGCCCCTTTGTTTGTTGTAAATGTATGTGTTTCAAGAAATGACACAGAAACGTTGATTTCTTTTTTCTTTTTTTTTAATTCTTAAATATTTAGATAATGTTAAAATGTTTTGTTTTTTTTTTTTTTTTTTTTTGCTAAAAACTTTTTTTTTGTGTCTGGCATAAAACTTTTTAAAATTTGTATAAAAATCACATCAACTTTTTTTAAAACTAAAAAAATTTGAACCAATTTAAAAATTGGGCCAGCAGAACAGTCCCAGGACCCAGGACTCTACTCCTCTTCGTCTTCTTCTGTTGTCCCCAACGAGTCAACCATCACCTTCATATCGGCCACCAACGCAAGGACCCTCCGATTCATTTCAAAAATTTGTTGCCATGTGGTCCCTGTAACAAATGGAGAAAAATTCATTATTTTGATACCAATACATGTTTGCCACCTGTGGATTGAATGTTTTTAAGTTACACAAATAAATAATGGCTACATATGTAATTCTGGCAAGTCATTAAGCTAAGGAAGTGGCCACAGTTCAGTCTGGCAAGTCATTAAGCTAAGGAAGTGGCCACAGTTCAGTCTGGCAAGTCATTAAGCTAAGGAAGTGGCCACAGTTCAGTCTGGCAAGTCATTAAGCTAAGGAAGTGGCCACAGGCCAGTCTAGCAAGTCATTAAGCTAAGGAAGTGGCCACAGGTCAGTCTTATATTGCCATAGGCTAGGGCTTGATGTATCTGTGTGTTGATGTCAAGTACCACATACATGCAAATAATGGCATGACTACTTACTTGGTTGGTGGCCGAGAGCTGGCTCGTTGGGGACAACACGATGTCCTGGGTCCTGGCTCTGCTGTGAAGAAATGCCTGTAGAAACATGGGAAATGCGGTCAGTTTTAATGTCAAATTCCACAGTAATCAAATGTCTCTTGCAAAGTCTGGTTCACATCACTCACCTTCTCCAGGTTCTGCTGGTGTCAGATCTGCTGCCTCATACTACCTCACCCGCTCCAGAAGCATCTAGAAAAACAGATGAAAGGAATCAGTTTGGTAGGAGATAGCATGTATATGTGTGTGCGTATACATGAAGAGTGACATACCAGCGGCTCCCGCATGCGTGGCAGGGTACGACTGCCTGCCCACAGCGTGCCGCCCCTCCTCTGTTGTAAGGTCCAGGGGTTGGTCGGAGGACCCAACAGAGGAGGGGTAGGACCGTCGCCTTGGAGATCCACCACCTTCACTCCCAGCTGCAGAATCATGCAGCACTGGTCGGCCTCTGCGCCTCCGGGTGCGGCGAATGCGGTAATCCATTTCCAACACTACCAAAGAAAAGGCATTATAACTAAAGGGCTACCTTCTGTCGTAGTTACATCTTGCATGCAATCGCTATGTACTTACTTGGGAAATGGATTGCGAAAAATCTCCGCACACGGGGCATGTGCAGTCGTTTCAGGTCCGACCAATGCTGGATGATCTGTGTGTGGGTGAAGGTGGTGTCGGTCTGTTGTTGGATATCTGAGATGATCTTCAGGGCGACGTTGCGTTTTTCAAACGAGTTGGGCAGGTAGTCGTACCCGCGCTCCAGCATAGTATAAATGCGTATCAATATGTGCCAACATTATTATTGTAAAACCCATTAATACACACACACACTTCTAGGCTAAGTTACATTTGGAATCTGGCCCACTGTTGTTTGGCACGTGTGCCTGTGGTTGTGCATGTAGTTTAACACATTTTTAAAAAAATCTCTTACTTCGTGCGCATCCTTAACATGTAGAGCAGCATTTAGATGTCATTTGAAAGGCCTACAAATACACTTACGAGCATGATGATCTCTTCTTGTTGGCGGGTGAAGATAGTGGGCGCCATCTTTCTTCTTCTTCTCGGCAGCAGATAAGTAATGCCCCAGCGGTTTCCGGGTTCTGCACGGCCGTGCGAACGGCCAGACGTACGTGTAAGCGAACGCGTAGGCGTCACACGCCGGCTACCTTATTTAAAGGTCCCTGGACACACAGCTCATTCTCTTTGAGAGTCCAAGCAAAATGCCACCCAAAAAAGCAGCATCCAAAACTGCAAAAGACACCATGCTGAAGAAGACAGCCAAGCGCCATGAGCATGCCGAAGGCCCACAAACAAGGTCTCAACAGGCCAAAGCCAACTACCAGCTATGGCCAAAAAAAGGAGGCGGCAGCAGCCAAAGGAAAGACGAAGGCACCAAAGCCTACAACAGCTCATGCCCTCCAAACGGGTAAGAGTGTACGAAGCCCCACCCTGCCCCACATCCCCCCCCACGTGGCACCAAGGCACTTGCCATCGGCCAAAAACACAGGCCAAGAAGCCGCAGCAGGGCCAGAAGCCGCAGCAGGGCCAGAACCCGCAGCAGGGCCCGAAGCCGCACCAGGGCCAGAAGCCGCAGCAGGGCCAGAAGGCCAAGAACAAAAAGCAGGCACAGCAGGCCCAGAGTGGCTGTTTTGGTGAGTCCCAGACTCTGGCATTGGCTAGTGGGCTAACGTTATATTATGATGAGCTATATGGGAGCAAATCCAAATCAACTATCAAGCAGCGCAAATCTGAGATTTTGGCAGACCTCACCAGACAAGTCAATACAGCGGGGGACGAACTCAAAGATGTAGAACAGATTCAGCTGAAAATATCGGACCTCAAATATGCCGCATGGAAGAAAGAGAATAAAAGGCGGCAGTACAGGTATATATCTTATTTGTTGGTTTTTATTTTTCTTGTATATACATCAGTGAGCTTATTTCTGAATACTATGCTTTTCAGCTTACAAACTGGCGGAGGATTCCTCACTAAATTGAAATTTACACAGGCTGAGGAGATGGTGCCTGGCCTGCTACATCCTGTTGCGTTAGAGGGACACTCGGCACAACAGGACACGGACAACCCGCCAATTAAAGCAGGTTAGTAATGTGTCAATGTCCCTAAAAATGGACCAAAAAGTAAAATTAGCCAGCAAGGCATATCTAAACACATGCCCCTAGGGTGTGCCTTGTAGTGGAGTGATCACTTTGAGCAGGGTGTGTCATGTGTGTCGACAGGTAATGTGCAAATTAGCACGACCATACATGACGTTTAAGAACATTTAGGAAGAGTAGGAAAGTATGGAGCTTAGTAAATGAATGCGTGCTATGTATTTTTTGCCAATCACATGCCACACTTACATCTTTTTCTGTTGGCCAATTTGCTTAGAGCTGTGCTTGGGGCCCAACGGCTTAAGATGGTGTGATTGAAATGTTTTAAGAGATACAATGGTAACCACCAGAATCATATTGTAACTGCTATTTGCCAGCTTAGTGTGTTAACTTAATGGCCTATAAGGGATGTTTAAACAGACACAACAGCCATTACTTGCATGTTTGTTTTTCTTCACGTGACCAATGTGTCTATTCTGGTTTAACAACCCATGCTCAATATAATGGCATTCATAGTGAAGGCCAAGTTGCACCGTTGTGGTAGTGGCCATTCCAGCTTGGCCACGTGTTTGATTTAAGCATATGTGTTGTATTAACCATCACCAATGCATAGTTGTGTGTTTACATTGTTGGTTTTCTTCTAATGCAGCCCAGCCTCATCCCTCAGCTAGTGGGGACTCCTCTGCCATTTTAACTATGCCGTCTTCTCCCGTGCTGCCTCTGACCCAGGATCCGATATCTACGGTAAGTGTTTTTTGATGATGTTGCGTATGCATGTGGCTTGCCATGTTTCTTTGGCCTGAATTACATATGTATTCCCCACACTGAACCTTTTAGTTTTACATGTCCCCAACAGAGCCACACACTGATGGAGGAAATCCAGGAGCTGGAGGAGGATGGAACCTTCCTTGGAGCTTATGAAGATCTCCCCCTGGGCCAGAATCTGCAACTGTCCCAAAATGTTTCTCCGACAAATCCTCAGCAGCAGAGGGAAGCTGGCTGCATGCTGCCTGCACATCGTGGGCAGCATGCAGAGGCTGACCCTCCAGTCCCCAGTTTAAGATCTGCTGTTGAGGATTTGCCCAGCATACCTGTGGCTGTTGGGGGTCCTAGAGCAACAGCATCTGCACGCCCCCCAACCCGGGGAATTGGGAGGCGTACTCAGCAACGTCGCCCAGTTTCCCAGGGGAGGGGCGTGCAGATGATGGAGTCAGCATGGCACCATGAGAGGCGGCTATTTCGGCGCCAAAATCAACAAAACCACGAAAATATTATTGGACAATTAGATAACCTCAATAATACCTTAAGTGCCATGCTGACTGAATTTAGGACCCATAAAAGCCACATGGCCAACTTAACAACCGAATTCAGGGCATGCATGGTTGAATTGCAAACTAACCAAAGAAACATTTTGGAACAGTTGCAGATTCTGAACGCCACACAGGCCCAGGTTAGGGCCTACCCCCAAGGGCCACAACCTGGGTTCTATGGGCATCCCCCATATTAATGTGTATTTGGCCTGAATCTGTTCTACATCTTTGCTCGATCTCCCCACTGTATTGACTTGTCTGGTGAGCCCTACCAATCTAGCATTTTGATCTGCCTAGTATGTTTTGGATTTGCCCCCATATATCTCATTAAAGTCCTGAGGTAGCCCACTAGACAAGCCTCACTGAACCGGCCACTAAAGCTGTTGCGCTGCAGCCTTGGCCATAATTACATTTGTGGTGGCTCCTCCTGTTTGTAGGCATGATTGTGTGACATTCTGGCCTGGCAAACTAAGACCTTGGACCCTGGCTGTGATTTTACTGTACTTGGATTGGGACTGGGTGTTCTTGTTTGGGTGGGCCACTGAGTAACAGGTGTAGATGTGGCATAGGTATGTCTGCTTTCAACCTGTGCCTGTGGCAAATGTGGGCAAGCAGGAGAGGGCGTGTTTGTGTGCATATTTTTAAAATGGAACATGTTTTGACATTAATTTCATGTCCATGTATTCCCCTAAGTATGTGAGTGACCATCACCTACAATTCTGTTTTTAACTTTCAATAATGTATTTTATTCAAAGAAGGCAGTACAAAAAATAGGTGGTTAGCCAAGCAGGAATCCATCCCGTGCAGGGGGGGCAAACAACACAGTGGTTACAGCAAGTTTTCGTGATCTAGGCCATCAGCGAGACGCAGCATTTCAGATCAACAAGAAAATGATTGGCAATGTAATTACAGTGTGGCAAAAGTTTGAATAAACAATTAGTACATCAAAATTTGTCAATCATCAATCACGTTGTCTCTCGCGTCTATTAACTGCCGTTATATGCAAACCATATTGGCATCTCATCGCAGTCCACCCCCCCGTCGCCCAACCCCGGCCTTGGCCCAGGAGACCGACGGGAGGCCGGCCATACGACGAGAGGCGGAGAAAATCACAGGAAGAAAAAAAAGCAAAAAAAAGGGGAGGGGGGAAAGGAGGGAGGACATAATTGGAGGAGGGGGTGAGGGACGAGGGGAGGATGGGGGGGGAGGATCCCCGCAACCTGGTCTGCACCGATTGCCTAATGGAGCAATCCCAATGGAGCATTAGGCCAGGCATATTGTATCCATGGTTCCCAGATGGAGAGAAACTTATCCTGGGTGCCAGCCAGAATGCTTGAGAGCCTCTCATTAACCAAGAATCCATTAATTCTAGACGACACCTCCGATACCGGAACAATCTGTCTCTTCCAGGCCCTGGCGATGGTCTGCTTCGCCGCCAGAAGCAAGTAGATGAACAGCTTGTTCTGTTTTTTAGTAAGCTCTGGAGGTCTACGGTGAAGGAGGGCCACCCAGGGATCCTTTCTGACGTTTGTCTGGAACATTTTGCTGGCCATCCTGTATATATGAGACCAAAAACGGGTCAACATGGGGCAGGTCCACCATATATGCATAAAGGTACCCTCGGTGCTGCAACCCCTGAAGCATGTATTGGCCTGCCCTGGGAACATTTTACCGAGGCGACTGGGCACCAAATACCAACGAAACAGAACTTTATAAGCCGTTTCAGTTGTCAGAACATTCATGGAGCATGAGGAGGCCGCATTCCAAATTTCCGCCCATCCCCTATCTGATTGACAGGGACCCAAGTCTCGTTCCCATTTCTCCACGTGGGCATGCACACCTGCCCCCATGCTATTCAACTTAGAGTACAACATAGATATCAACCCCCTACGGAATGGGTCTTCATTACAGATCTCCTCAAAGGGGGTACACCTCTGAAAGGGTTGCCCCAATCTAGTTAAAGGTGATAACCAGTGCCTCAACTGTAGATACTGGAAAAAGGCCCTCTGGGGGACGTCGAATTTTTCTCTCAGGGAGCTATAAGGCACGAACCCATCCTCTGACAGGAGGTGTAACACCCTAGTCATCCCGTGCTCTGTCCACCACTTATAAGTTGAGCTATTTTCCATTCCCGGAGGGAAGGACGGTTACCCCAGAGATGTGCTAGAGGAGTGTGGGGAGACATCAGGGAGGCGGAGTATTTCACCGAGTCCCACACTGAAAGTGAGTGTTTCATTAGGGGGCTAAGCGTCGCAGGTCTGGACGCCGGGTCCATCCATAGCAAGCCATCTACCGGAGTCGGCGAGCAGTCTGGGAGTTCCAGAAACGTCCAGAGGGGAGGCTTTGAAGAGGAATGCATGGGGGCCAGCTGGGCTATTTGGGAGGCCTTGTAATACATGTTAATGTTGGGGACACCAAGCCCACCCAACGATTTGTGGCAGAACATGGTGTGCTTGGGTACTCGCGGGCGTGCGCCAGACCAAATAAAAGTCGATACTCTCCTCTGCATCGCACGCAGTCTATACAATGGGATTGGTACTGGCAATGTTCTAAAAAAGTATAGGAGTTTAGGGAGGATGGACATTTTAACTGCATTTATACGGCCCCAGCCAGGAGAGCGAGTATGGCATCCAAGTATTGAGTAGCCGTGTTAGGGATCTAAACAAGGGTGGGTAATTAGCCCCATAGAGGCCCTCGTATGTCGCCGTAATGCGTACCCCCAAGTATAGAAGTGGCTCTGTCGCCCATTTGAAGGAAAAATTATTTTTAATTTGTGTCACCACCTCTGAGGTCAGGGATATATTGAGGGCCTGGGATTTGTCACTATTTATGGTCAAACCGGAGATGTGAGCGAAGTTATCTAGAATGGCATATAAGTTTGGGAGGGAGGTAAGGGGCTGCGAGACTGCCATCATAACATCGTCCGCAAAGAAGAGGGCCTTATGGTGGATTCCCACCACTTCCAGTCCCCTAACGTTTGGGTTTCGCCTTATCGCTATACCCAGAGGCTCCAAAGCCAGTATAAAAAGGATCGGGGAGAGGGGGCATCCCTGTCTCGTACCCCTAGAAATCCGGAAGGTCTCGGAAGTAAAGCCCGAGTACCGCACCCGTGCTGATCCAGTCCAGAAATCTTTGCCCAAAACCCCACTTCTCCAACACCCAGAGCAAGTAATCCCAGGAGATAGTGTCAAAAGCCTTTTGTATATCAAGGGACAGTAGGAAGGCTGGGATGCCTCTTGCTCGGGCATGGTGAACCAAGTGGGCAACCCTCCTGACATTGTCCCCAGCCTGGCGAGATGGTACGAAACCCACCTGATCTCTATGAACAAGGCCCTCCAGAAACGTATTCAGTCTGGTTGCCAACACTTTGGCCAACAGCTTCAGATCAGCATTGATTAAAGATATGGGCCTGTAGTTGGGTATTAACAGGCTATCTTTGTCGGGCTTAGGTATCATGCAAATATCTGCCAGTAGGGAGCTAGGGCCCAGGGAAGCCTCTGCGCACATGGCATTGAAGAGGTTGGCCAGGTGGGGTGCCAGGAGGGGCGCAAACTTTTTATAGTAGAGGTTACTGAAGCCATCAGGTCCCGGGGTCTTGGAGGTCTTGGTAGACTTAATGGCCGCTATTATCTCCTGAGGTGTGACAGGGGAGTCCATCAGGGCAATGTGGTCTGGGGTGATGGGCGGTAGCTCAACGTGCTCAAAGAATCTCTCAAGGTCGGCGTTATTGGCCTTTGGGGGGGGCGAATATAATGTAGATAGGAACCCCCGAAATGCGGCTACAATTTTGTCCGGGTTGGCAGTTGTGGAACCCGAGCTAAGCCTAAGCTTCACCGGCCGTTGTCTGTCTAAGACGGTGGCTTTTAGCTTCCGGGCCATCATAGTATCAGGCTTGTTGCCCCTAGTGTAAAATTTTTGTCTGGCCCAGTGAAGCCGCTTTTCAGCCTGATCATCCAGGAGCACGTTGAGTTCCGTCCTAAGCCTATCGACGGTCTTTCTATGCTTAGGGTTCGGGGCTCTCTTCCACTGTGCCTCTGCCTGCTCATATTTTACCGTCAACTCCTTAAGTCGCTTCTGTCTCTCTCTTTTCCTAAGGGAAGCAATATTTATGATGCTACCCCGCATAACAACTTTCTGGGCCTCCCAAAGGGTGATCGGGGAGTGGACAGAGTCGACATTCAGGGCAAAATAATCCTTAAGGGCGTCTTGGATCTTCAGGCACGTGTCCTGAGAGTACAAGAGGGAGTCGTTTTATCTCCAATTATAGGAGCGCTTAGTTGGGACCAGCAGGTCAACCGCCGCCATTACAGGATTGTGATCTGACCAGGTCGAGTTGTAGATTTTGGAGCTAATGATTGCCGGGAGTATAGCCTGTGGGACAAAAATATGGTCTATCCGACAAAAGGACCCGTGGGGATTAGAATAGAATGTGAAGTCTCTGGTGGTGGGGTTTTTTTCCCTCCAGACATCACAAAGGCCGTGAGTGTCCAGGAGATCTCCAAAGCCAGTAGAGTGAGGATCCAAACCCTGCGTCGCAGTAGCAGGTTGTCCCGTCCTCTGTCTGTCCACCTTAGGGTTCACAACCATATTAGAATCCCCACCTATTATCAAGATGCCCTTAGTGTTGTTCCGGACTACCGACAGTAGGTGTTTAAAAAAGCGTGTCTGGAAGGAATTAGGCGTGTAATATGTGACCAGAGTGATATCAATGTCGTATAGTGAACCCTGAAGAACCACATATCTACCCGTCGGATCAATGATTTCTTTACAACAGATAAAGGGGAGATTCTTACTAAAAGCTATCAACACCCCCCTTTTCTTTTCTCTAGCGCATGACATATGGGACACCGGGTAGTGATGGCTCAGGTACTTCGGCCTGGAGTGGGTTGAGAACCTCGTCTCTTGTAGGAAAAGTATATCCGCCTTGCAGGACTTGTAATAGTGAAAAGCTTTGTTCCTCTTCACAGGGCTGTTGAAGCCCTGGACATTGTGGGAAATTAGTTTAACGTTAAGCCCCACCATCCAGACAGAGT
The DNA here is from genome assembly GCA_027917425.1 of Gastrophryne carolinensis. Lineage (NCBI taxonomy): Eukaryota > Metazoa > Chordata > Amphibia > Anura > Microhylidae > Gastrophryne > Gastrophryne carolinensis. The sequence goes on from CM051242.1 coordinate 174,632,469, forward strand.
CGGTTCACGAGTGAGAAAAAGGGCAGACCAGGCGCGAGGGAGTAAGGGAAGAAACTGAGGTTTGGGTAGGGGAGGGAGGGAGGGAAGGGAAACATTAATAAAAAGAGACAAAAGGAAACTTAACACATTAAACAATCTAAATACAATAAACAGTCTAGATAAGAGGGACCGAGGTCCAATACAACACTTTGGGCCCATGGCGGCCCAACCAATTCCTGCCGCAGCAGGGAGCGACTCAGGCGCTGGGGACGAGGGTACCCCAGCGTGAGTCAACATGTTTTATGGGGGGGGGTATCTCTCGGAGACACAGATTACCACCTCGCTATGAAGAAATGGCCTATGGAAGCAAACTAAAGAATACTAAAACTCGAACTAGAGAGGAGGGGGGAGGGGCCGGGCATCGCCAGGCGTTACTCGGACCCGTCCGGCCCGCATCTCACTATCATAGGTCCCTAACGACATAGGGTTCCAAGCCGCAGCAAGCTGCAACAGAGGGCCAGCAGGGTGGGCAAAAAAAGCATTAAACTCTACATTAATAATACTTTAAAGTTAATTAAGCGATAAATATAACCAACAACAGTGCAAAGGGCGACCTATCTGCGGCCACCAATTTTCCCTGAGATCGGGGGGACGGGCACCCCACCAAGGGACTCCGATCCGGGCCGAGGACGGAAAAACCCCCTCAGCCCGGGCCAGAGCCCGAAGAGGGAGGGCGGCCAGCCCCCCGATCCCGTCTCCTCCGCGGGCGAACCTTCTCCCACAGGGGCCGCAAGGGTCGGCGCTCGGGCGTCCGCCGGGCCACCTGGTCAGGCGGGGCCGCTAGCAGGTCAGCCACGGGCAGGCCACGCTCACGTATAAGTGCCAGTAACTCGCTGAGGGAGCCGGCCGAGCACTGGCGGCCCACATGGGAGAACAGTAATCTAAAGGGGAATCCCCACCGGTACCTGACGTTATGCAACTTCAAAATGTCCAGCCCCGGTTTCATCTCTCGCCGACGCTGAAGTGTCTGGGGGGCAACATCGGGGAATATCTGGTAGGCATGGTTCTGAAAAGACAAGTTGGCTTTTTCTCTACAAGCCTGAAGAATGGCCTCCTTCGTGCGGTAGAATGTGGGCTTGACTACAATGTCCCTGGGGCGACCTTCCGATCGTTTTGGGCCCAAGGCCCTATGTGCTCTGTCCAGTTGCAAGCGGTCAATTGGCAGAGAAGGGAGCAGTTCCTGAAGTAGCGCTGTGACCGTGGTGGGAACATCCTCCATGGATTCCGGGAGGCCCCGGATCCGGACATTTTCTCTCCTGGATCTGTTCTCAAGATCCTCTAATTTTTGCTGCAATAGGCTCACCTCATCACGCACGGCTTCGGCGGCGGACCTGTTGGACTCCAGGACCGTCACATTTTCATCCACTCTCTCTTCCAAAGTATTGGTTCGGTCGCCCAGGTCCCTGATGTCGCTGGTAAAGCTGGCGGTAAGCTGGGTTACAGCTTTACAATTCTGTTTTTAATAATTGAACCTTAAAAAATTAAACAAACATGTTTCTGACCAAGTTAATATCTGTCGGTTTTTGGTTAATAAATATGAGTTAAAGTAGCCACAAAAACAAACACAAACAAATATTTAAAAATGAGGAAAAATACATTGTTGTTGATTTGGGTAATTAATTCATTATTTTTTGGTTCATAATCAAACAAAAATCAAACAACAAATGGAAAAAAGCAATCACAAGAAACAATGTCCAAAGAAACAAAAAAAAGAGAAAACAATTAAGCAAAATGTGTTGCTATTAAATTAGCACGGACGGCTTGGCCAGACGCACTGTGCTGCCCAACATAGGCGTCCTCTGGCTCATCGGCGGGTGGAGAGGGGGGAAAATCCACATACCGGGGGACCCGCTGCAAGATAGCAAAATTATGCAGCGCAGCACAGGCCATAATGATATCTATGACCTTTTTGGGGTCATACTGAAGGGATCCCCCGGTATGGTCCAAACATCTAAATCGGGTCTTCAATAGTCCAAAGGCCCTCTCCACCACTGCCCTGGTTTTGCAGTGCGCCCTATTATAGGCCTCTTGTGCGGCATTCTGTGGGCGTAGTACAGGCGTCAACAGCCACGGGAGGAGTGGATATCCAGAATCTCCTGGGAAAATTAAAGGTAAACAAATATAAACAATAATGCATACATTTCAGGCAAAAAATCCAACAAATACCTGATTAAGAAGCTAGGTGACATTGTCCCAAAAACATGAGCATACATATTGCACAGGCCAAAGTGACAAAGAAACATATCTGATAGATGGGGGACCAAATTAGAGAAATAATATTGCGGATGCTGGGCAATCAGGCAGACTGTTAACAGCTATTGTTTCCTGTCTGTGCTGCTCAGCAATGTTGGATGGGTTAAGTTTACATTACCCATTTTCTGCTTTGTCTGAGTCCCAAACAGGTCTAAGCCCGCCCCTGCACTTTATCACGCTCACCTCTACTCAGTAAGTGTAATGCATGTAAGCAAAGCTGGCGCAGACCCTCTGATAAAGTCAATAACAGATTGACAGAAAAGTGTGGGGAAGACTGTTTAATAATTTGGCTCTAATTACACTTTGGAGTTTAAACAATGCAGGACAAACATTTTGCCAGCCTTTTTTTCGTTTTCATAATGTAATGGGTCCAGTCGTGTTTCACATGTCCCCAAGGTGATGAAAAAGCCATAGTTTTAGAAAGGTGAATAAAACCAAAATCCAAGCCATACATAGAAAATCTAATGATGTTATTGGACTCAACTTATCAAGGAGCCATGCACCCGCAAATTCCCCAGACTCAAACCAACGGAATAATCCAGATCTTCTAAGGATGTAGGCGTCATGGGATGAGCCAGGGTAGCCTGCAAGGACGCTAAGAAAGCGCATGTCCTGGGCCACCACTGCTTGCACATTCAGTGAGTGGCCCATTTTGCGGTTCCTGGGAAAAAAGGGAAAAAAATTACATCAGTAACGCTTGGGAAATTAGTCAAACACTCACTTATAAGACCCTAAGTCAAACGTGTTTATCAAGACAAATAACACCAAACAACTACATTAAATTTAAGTGCCGAACAAAAGGAGATGTATGTTATAGCCTTATATATAACACAATGTTATATATAACACACTTATTATATAACACAATGCATAATTGAGCATAATTAGTTTGCCCGGGACAGATGCAGAATTATTTTGCCCGGGACTGACGCAGACGCAAAATTACTTTGCGCAGAACAGATGCAGCTTAAGTGACTAGCATGCACTTTTTTTAAACCACAATTCCAGTGAAAATAACCCACCCACCCCCACCCTGCCACCCTTTCCTGACACTGAGAAAGAACAAGGTGCTTGCAAAGAAAAAAAAACCCTTGTGTTAGCCAAGGGCAAGGGTGGCCCACCTCACAGAAAGACACAAAGCGACATCCCCCGGCTTCATGCGATCACCATGCTGCCCATTCACTTGAATGGGTGGCGGGCATGCACACGGAATCAGGGCGATAGCGCTTTGTGTTTTTCTGTGTGGCTGCCATTCGTGACTCAGAGAGCGGGGATTGACCGTGGTTAAGGTAGTTTTTTTTTTTTACCTTGCAACCCCCCTGTCAGAAAAGGGTGGGGGTTATTTATCACTGGAATTCTGCTTTAAAAAAAGAGCATGTCAGAGGCTTTTATAGGCACCAGGTCTGGGGGCAGGATTTGAGACAGTGCTGCGCTCCATATCGTACTACCAGCACATCACTTGTGAGAACAGGCAGCGACACACAAGCGCAAAGGTGTGCTGAATGTCCATCCAGCCCCCAGGCCTTGAGCTTGACACATGTGCTCTAGCAATATATACAAATGTTCTCTTTCACTAAAGGAAAGCAATTGGCAATCCATTTATTCAAAATGTGTTGCCGAGCATTTATATTAATGGTAATGAATGCAAATTGGAGGAGAACCCTTGCAAGTGTTTTGTAGAAACATGAATCACGGTGAGTTACTTGGTGAGCGTAAAAATTGGTCCACTTTAAAGACACACACTCACCATTTGTGCCCTGCAGTATTTAATTCCTAGTCTCGTAGTATGTCCAGGGGACATGTGTTGACCAACTAGCCAATGGTCTTGGACTGGTTAATGCAAACCAGATCATGCACCCGGACATCAGGAGGTTCCTCAGTCACCACTATTTTGTGGCAAGGGCAGCCACATTCCTCTGATCCTTTCCTGTCCTGATTGTGCCTCTCTCCTTTGCACCACTATCTGGTCTAGAGCTATTGGCGAGCTTTGCCTCTTACCCTCAACTGCTGTTCCCTGATGAAGAGGTTTTAGGGGATAGTCAGCGACTGGCTAGACCTCAAAGCACTCTTCATGAGAGCCATGGCACGGGCAACAATTTTAAACCTAGCTCACGTTTCCTGGCAAATTCTCTGAACTTGCCAACTCCCCCAGACTTGAGAGGGATTGGGCCTCTTGATCCGCTCACTAGTTTTGTCCAAGAGTGTCGGTTCACTGAACCAACTAATAAATTCTACTTAATTCACCTTAGTTCCTGACTTAAGGAAGGTCAGAGTTCAAATAAACAAGGCTGCCCTTCTACCTGAGCTATTGCATGGGAACACCAATCTGAGAAGGAAATTCCTAAGGCAGGCATACCATTCACTCACAATGATCACACAACACAGCGCAACAGAGGCCGATAAATTCTTTTAAGAGTGTTCAGCACTCACCTGACCATACAGCGTAACAAAAAAAAAAGGGGTTGTACAGCAGGTTTCAAGCACCCAGTTTGGATGTATCAGCAGCAATGTAAAGCTACAGCAGAGTACAGAGCACTCCTTCAGGACAAATATAGAGACTCCGAGATCAGTGATAAACCCATGCTGTACACCAAGGCTAGAAACACACAGGTTGGCTTCTGTAGAGAATATGGATGCAGGCACAGGTCAGTGCTGGAGACATGGGCAGGAAACATGCTGGAACACGGGGATAGATGCAGATACCTGTCAATGCTGGAAACATGGACAGGAAATATGCTGGAAAACTTAGAAATAGGTAAGTATAACCTACTGCAAGGGAAAAACTAAAAAGTGGTAATATAGACCAAATTAAAAGCATACAGGATACAGAACACTGGTTGCTCCAAAATGGGCAATCCAGTGTGGATAATCATTGCACAGTAATCTTAAATGGAAAAAAAAGCCTTAGTTTAACTGTTAGGGTTAAGAGAGGTATGAAATGTTTTTTTACTCACCAAGTAGAGTCAGATGTGGCTCTATTTTTAAGCCCTTGTAGCTCCCGTTATTAGAGGAACTGTATAAGAGAGAAGGAAAGCCTAAAAAAAAAAGTAATTTATGTCTTCATTGAGGCCTAGTGGACTCTGTGCACAGCTGGAATATCCAATATAGCTCCCACTGAAATAGTTTTTTTATCCATATGCCCACCTCGTCGGGGCCTTTTAAGAACCTCAGTGAAGATGCTCTCTGATCCTATGTCTGATCTCCCATGTGGTTTTTCCCACATATATAAAGATACACTACATTTTTTGTGGAGCAAGAGAGTAGTCATACTTCTAATACTAGAGCAACAAGGAGGATTTATTATAAACTAGACAGTTACAGTTACAAGGAAGTTGCATCATAATCTGTTTGCTAGCCAATAAAATGGGATGATTCATATGATGGGGTTCTTAAGGTGTGGCCAAATTGATCGAGACAATAAGCCTGATTTATAGGGTCCCGCAAACGTATTATTGCATGTGGGAGTGGTGTGAAATCTCATTTTTAGCCCTCATGCTATTCAGTAATGTCCATTTTTGTGCAAGCTTGTGGTTTTCCAGAAATGTTTGGTTTGTTTACTCAAAAACGAGTATTCAACGTATTAATGCATGTAGTACTGAGTTTATGCATTCTCGCCTTAATTACTTTAAAGATCTTGCTTGTGCTTGTGCATTATTCTGATCCCTTATTTGCCAGTCCAAATTTCCATCCTCTTTTTGCTCGTGGGACTGTTGTGGGATGCTTAGCCGACTGATGAAGCCCCTAGACGACTTTTTGCAGTGCTGTGGGCTGCTCACCTTGTACCTGCCAGAGCTCACACATACCCGCCGTCATCTGGATGTTGATCTTATGTCTGATCCACATGTGTTTGAATTGATCTGAATGAACAGCCTCTCTTTAGAGAAGCTTTCTGCAGAGCTATGGCCATGGCTGGACCCTGCCATAAGATAGGGGCATGCGATCGAAGGCATGACCAAATTGGTTGGCTGCCTTCAGTTTTTAGGGAATGCCTCCTTCCAGGAGCTGGGAAGGAGTCTGTTGGCCTGTCCCAGCCTTTGCTGAGCTGTGCACTGACTAAATTTCTTGATGGCATGGTTGCCCTGCAGGAAAAAATACTTCTGTTTTCCTGGCAGCTTAGCAGCCTGGAGCGTGTAGCGAATATGGCCAACGTCATGGGCACATTTTTGCTCATTGGGCACACTGATCCCTGTGTCCAAATTGACCTTGTATCTGCTTGCTATTTTCTACCATAATGTTGCTATTGTATTAACCAGAAGATGGGACATTTAATTAATGTCCAGTCTGTGGTGGGCCCTGATCTGAGGTTCTTTAGTGTTTTAGCTAGCTTCCAAGGCTCCAACCATGATGCCTTCATCTTGTGGAGCTCTAGTCTGTATTCACGCTTTGAGATTGGCGATCTGAGTGGTGGTTGGCTTCTGGGTGTGTATATTTGTTTTTTCTCCTTGAGGGCTCAACATTAGTTCTTGATAATTATTGAGCAGGCCACACTCTATTATGATAATATTAGATTGGTAGTTAAGTGTGGCACAGTGTTTTTTCAGCTCGTGTTTGACTATGCTGCAGGGCATGGCTGGCTGGCTCCTGGGTGCTCTGTGGACTGTTGATGTTCATTCCTGGCCATGGTCTGGGGGCTGGAGGTGGGAGGCGGTGGGCCACTTTACACCAAGCAAATAGGCTGACAGGTGACAGACTGTCTGCCGGAGGGAAGACATAGGAACCAAGGCTCATGGCAGGGCTCACGGTTATAGCGGAGGCCTTGTTTTTCAAGTCAGACAATATCTGCTTTATTGCACAAACATGTGCAGATTACAACTCTGTCTGCCTGTGAAACAGGCTGCCACCATTAGTGTGCCATAACACATGTGCCTTAGTGAACATGCTGTCAGTCATATGTTTTGGCCCTGTTTGGCCCCTGAAGCTTATGGGACACAGTTGCAGGATGAGACAGGAGTAAGGCCATAGTCCTTCAAAACCTATAACTGGGGAGCTGTGTCTGTCAGTTTGCCTAGGTGTTTGATTTGGCACAGCAGCAGGGAGCAATTAGTAGATGCGTATGACATGCTGCTGTGGAGTAGCAAAATGCGCCTACTCAGTGGGGCATATGCATTGGGTAGGCCATGCATTCATGTATTGGCCTGCTGCACATGGGGGAGATGCAAGACTCATGTAATAAAACATTGCTGTGAGAAGTGTCACGCCACAATCAGTGGAAGGTTAGTGTGCATGTGGAGCTTAACTAGGGCAATAAATGATTGAAGAAGAAACAGCAGATCCTGCAATTAACTGGTGGGGAACTATTGTACCTACAGTAAAGTGATCTTTGTATTGTGTTTTGCCATTGCAGACTTTTATGGCAGAGCACTATGGCTTTAAGTCCAACACATACTTCAAGAGGATGTTAGCAATGGAGGTGGCGGCACAGCTGAATGCAAAGGGGGTGAAGCAGTTTTTCTGCCAGAACATCCGAGGCTGGTCTCTAGATTAGTTGCCCTCTAATGCAGAGCTGTGTTACGGAATTGTGATTCTCTTCCAGTGTCGAAGTTCTGGCAAAGAAACAAGCCCATCCAGAGCAGAGAGGTCCAACCAGTGCTTCTGCAAAGAGTCAGTGTGCGGGTAAGGCGTCACCCTTTGAAGATTGCCAGTGCCATCCTCCTCTTCGGAATCAACACCAGCAGCACACGAACAGTCTGAAGAGGATGCCAACGAAGGCATGGCATCAAGGAAGAGGGTGACTCCATAAAATGGGAAACAACAGTGAAGCAATAAGTAATGAGCAATTGGGGCATTTGTCAGGGATAACTGGGAAACATGTGTTGAAGCAGATGCTGATCTGCCTTGCATTTACAAGTAGAATTGCACAGGGCCGAGGCCAAGATGGGCCACCATAGTTGTTAAGATTTCATAGTTTTAAAAAGTTTTAGAAAAATTTGTATCCAGTTTGCTCAAGACCACTCCACTGTATGTGGTGCACCGCTAAAGATATATGCTATGTACTGTGCTACACTGTAAGAATATGACTAGCATCTACAATGGGCTCATGGGACATAGCCCAGAAACCCAATTAACAGGAGCACCACATAATTAAAAGTGTAATTACATTTATTGAAACACTAATCAGGAGACAAAAACACAAAAACATTACAACACTAACAATTTAAAACACTGCATATCCCTTATTTCATCCAGTGCTACGATTGTAGCAAAAATATCTGGGCAACTCCTATACTGTCCAAACAATATTGAATCCCGGACCTGTCAGATCTATTTTTGTGCCGGCACAAACCCTAACAGCCCACTGTCTAAAAAGATTTCTAATAGTAAAGTGACTGTGCAAAACAACTGGTATACAATAACATAAACATCAAGATAACATATCCAACATTAATTCCAGTGTGCAAATGTGCAAACAGTGATTCAGTACAACAATAGTAAAACTACATACATATTAAGAAAATATAAAGTGTGAAAGGTATAAATATATATCAAAAAAGTTGGTCATGAATACAAAAAACACAACTAATCAATGCAACTAGTAATGACAATCAAACCAAGAAACAGAAAAAGAGACCAATACTCAGCCTGGCACCGGGTAAGGACACAAAATTATGGAGCAGGGAGTCTGCAGAGGGGACACCTTCGAACGCGGCCCCCCGTGCCGCTTCCTTGGGTGAGTAATCAATAGTTTAAGTAAGACCTGCTTAAATACCTGACAAAATGCACCTCAATTGCCGCCATTCCGCAGGTGCTACTCAGACGCATCTGCGTCGCAGCACAGATCCGGCGCGGCGGATGTGACGCAGCGGATGTGACGTCACCGCCGTATCTCTAATGTTATTGGAACGCATCTGCGTTGCAGCATACATCCAGCCCAGGGGAAATGACGTCACCGGATGTGACGTCCCGTCATTTCGTCGGTTCAGATGCTGATGAATATCTGCATCATGTGGGGGTGGGGCCTCGCATCCCGGGCGAGCAAATCCCGCCTCGCCCACCACACCCACTCCTGGCTGGCACACCCCCCATTTAATCTGCCCACTCATGCATGTCTTATAAAATCTTACTTTGTACGACCACTCATAGGCCACCCCTGTAAGGGCCAGACATTTAAAGTCCGCCGTGGGTCATCAGTACATCTGTGGGCGCTCAAAGAACGGGGGGGTTACACAGGGCGCCTCCCCAAGCAGGGGCGCCACCCGCATTCCCAGGGAAAAAGTAATATTTAAAGTGCATAAAAGCAGGAACACAATGTGCCTCCATCAATAATCAAGTCAAAGATCTATCTAAATAAGAGTAATTTGAATACATTAGTCTGGCCATAACTATATATTAAATGCCATTCTATGCTATATGCCCATAACTGGCGTTTCTACCATTATAACATTTAATAGATAAAGCCCAACGGGAAAAGAAGGGAGAGGAAAGAAAAGCTAGAAGAAGAAGAAGGGGAGGAAAGAAAAAAGAGGGAGAAGGAAGGGGAGGGAGGGAGGCGAGGGAAAGGGAAGGGAAGGAAAGAGAAAAAGGGGAAAGGGGGGGCGGGTCAGGAAAAAAGAGACGGGAACCCACCAAGATTGGTGTAAAGAAATTAAAGGGGGACCCCAGACCGGGTCCTCCAATGATATGATGTCACCGCCTTTAAAGTCAAGAGAACACACACATATGTGTTTGGAAGACCAATGATTGCAGCATAATAAAACCCACAGTCTGGGTACAGTTATGTTGGTGCATAGGTAGATGTGTTAAGACTTCATGCTGTTGTGATTAGGGAGGTAGTCTTCCAGAGTCCAGGTCCTACAGTTGGCCAGTAAGGACCACTTCATGGGAGCTTCAATCCACCACCAAGTGCTAAAAAAGAATTTTTGAAAAAAAGGGGAAACATTAGAAAGAATTGGAAAAAATTAAACATGCTGATTATAAACTAAACCAATAAAAAGGAACATGTGGAAGCACAAGTTCTATTTTTAAAAAAAGGAAGAAAATTGTGGTAACCCCCACCATACATCAGCTAAACCCAATATCAAACACCTCATGCACAGCAGCTCACCCCCTGTATCAGCACCCAACTAAAGAGAGCAATATACTACAGGAGATGAAACTCATGTGCATGAGTAGTCCACATAGTGCACAATCTAAGAGCACTCCCTGACCGCAAGGGGTGCAATAAGACCCAGCTTTACCCCATATCTATTGCCGGGAACAACAACTCCGTTTCTGGGCTAAAGTGTCATAGTATTGTTGTGAGCATTGAGGGGTGTAGTTGACCACTTTGAAGGGAGATCAGTTTCTTCCAATGGGTTGGCTATATTTATTGGCCTTTATTAAACCACATAAACTGGGAGTGTTTTTAGCTACACTAGGTTTCTTGATTTTTTTGTTGTTGTTCCCGGCAATAGATATGGGGTAAAGCTGGGTCTTATTGCGCCCCTTGCGGTCAGGGAGTGCTCACTATGTGGACTACTCATGCACATGAGTTTCATCTCCTGTAGTATATTGCTCTCTTTAGTTGGGTGCTGATACAGGGGGTGAGCTGCTGTGCATGAGGTGTTTGATATTGGGTTTAGCTGATGTATGGTAGGGGTTACCACAATTTTCTTCCTTTTTTTAAAAATAGAACTTGTGCTTCCACATGTTCCTTTTTATTGGTTTAGTTTATAATCAGCATGTTTAATTTTTTCCAATTCTTTCTAATTTTTCCCCTTTTTTTCAAAAATTCTTTTTTAGCACTTGGTGGTGGATTGAAGCTCCCATGAAGTGGTCCTTACTGGCCAACTGTAGGACCTGGACTCTGGAAGACTACCTCCCTAATCACAACAGCATGAAGTCTTAACACATCTACCTATGCACCAACATAACTGTACCCAGACTGTGGGTTTTATTATGCTGCAATCATTGGTCTTCCAAACACATATGTGTGTGTTCTCTTGACTTTAAAGGCGGTGACATCATATCATTGGAGGACCCGGTCTGGGGTCCCCCTTTAATTTCTTTACACCAATCTTGGTGGGTTCCCGTCTCTTTTTTCCTGACCCGCCCCCCCTTTCCCCTTTTTCTCTTTCCTTCCCTTCCCTTTCCCTCGCCTCCCTCCCTCCCCTTCCTTCTCCCTCTTTTTTCTTTCCTCCCCTTCTTCTTCTTCTAGCTTTTCTTTCCTCTCCCTTCTTTTCCCGTTGGGCTTTATCTATTAAATGTTATAATGGTAGAAACGCCAGTTATGGGCATATAGCATAGAATGGCATTTAATATATAGTTATGGCCAGACTAATGTATTCAAATTACTCTTATTTAGATAGATCTTTGACTTGATTATTGATGGAGGCACATTGTGTTCCTGCTTTTATGCACTTTAAATATTACTTTTTCCCTGGGAATGCGGGTGGCGCCCCTGCTTGGGGAGGCGCCCTGTGTAACCCCCCCCCCGTTCTTTGAGCGCCCACAGATGTACTGATGACCCACGGCGGACTTTAAATGTCTGGCCCTTACAGGGGTGGCCTATGAGTGGTCGTACAAAGTAAGATTTTATAAGACATGCATGAGTGGGCAGATTAAATGAGGGGTGTGCCAGCCAGGAGTGGGTGTGGTGGGCGAGGCGGGGTTTGCTCGCCCGGGATGCGAGGCCCCACCCCCACATGATGCAGATATTCATCAGCATCTGAACCGACGAAATGACGGGACGTCACATCCGGTGACGTCATTTCCCCTGGGCTGGATGTATGCTGCAACGCAGATGCGTTCCAATAACATTAGAGATACGGCGGTGACGTCACATCCGCTGCGTCACATCCGCCGCGCCGGATCTGTGCTGCGACGCAGATGCGTCTGAGTAGCACCTGCGGAATGGCGGCAATTGAGGTGCATTTTGTCAGGTATTTAAGCAGGTCTTACTTAAACTATTGATTACTCACCCAAGGAAGCGGCATGGGGGGCCGCGTTCGAAGGTGTCCCCTCTGCAGACTCCCTGCTCCATAATTTTATGCCCAGATATTTTTGCTACAATCGTAGCACTGGATGAAATAAGGGATATGCAGTGTTTTAAATTGTTAGTGTTGTAATGTTTTTGTGTTTTTGTCTCCTGATTAGTGTTTCAATAAATGTAATTACACTTTTAATTATGTGGTGCTCCTGTTAATTGGGTTTCTGGGCTATGTCCCATGAGCCCATTGTAGATGCCAGTTTGCTCAAGAAATACAACATGCTTGATGCAGAGTGCAGAAGGGAAAGCTGGGGTAGGAGGAGGTGGCGGAAAAAAGTGAATGACACTGGGGACATACATTCCATGGGATGCCATGAGTCACATTGGGGATGCACACAACATCGAATGCTCCAAAAGGAACAAGGAAGAAGGTAAGTCACACTGCAGGGATGCACACAAACATGGGATGCTCCAACTAAATACTAAAAATAATAAACAATATATTCTGTCTCTGGCTCATCCAAATATGTAAACAATTATATTCGCCGAAACCGATATGGCCACATTTAAAATGAATTATTAATATAACAAAAACAATAAAAATATAAATGATTAATACAATATTAACTCATGGCACAGCTAAAATATGATATATATTATTAATAACTGACCAATATTAATGCAATGCATAGCTGCAAAAGACAGTAGTTCTTTAGATATCCGTTATTTCAAAGAAGTCACTGAGATAATTGGTAAATATTGAAATACATTGTTTATAAAATACAAAAAGAAAATACTATTCAGCCCACATGCACCACCTCATATAATAGCCACCAAAAGTAGATTTAAATCATGAACACCATTCTGAGAGCAAAAACCATACAGGGAAATTTATAGGTTTAATCCATGCAGACAGGAAAGAGAAAAACACTACAAGTTATTATAGCAACACAAAAGCACTACTAAAAGAATGGTTATTTCTTGAAGACAGTGATACCCCCTGGCAATACACTCTACCGTGGTTAGTTATGGCAAGACATCAGTAGCAGCTATATCTCAATTACCTTCCTGGGTCAATGCTCTAGCCTGTCCCACAGTTCCTCCCAGCTCTCCAGCTGCTGGTCTCTCCTTGGGTCTATAGCATGGCTTGGTGGGCTTTCAGCTTCCCTCTTGCTTGTCAGGCACCTGAGTCTCTTTTTCCCCTGGCCTATCACTTATCAGTTATACTGCAATATTCATTTAATGTCCAGGCCTGTCCACCCAGTTTTGCTAGCCTGAAACTTGTGAAAAACTGATTTGCATAGAAATCCTGGGATTTGCCCGACCCTGAAACTTGTGTTGCTTACAAACTGCGCTGATTGCACTGCACATTCCAGGATATTCCCCAGAATCTGCCCCCACATCTGCATTGCTTATTTGGATGAAATGATTTTCTTGTTTAGTTTCAGAATGCTGATACTAGCTGATTCAGATACAATTTCTGCCCAGGCATTCCAGACTTGCTGATATTCTAAGCAGCTTCCCGCTAATGTCATGCCATGTCATGACATTTTGCTGTATATTCACATATTTAAAAAATGAGCAAAACCCAAAAAGTTATTTTCCGACCCCTATACTACTGTATATTTACATTGCGTGGTATGTGTGTCCCCCAGACAAATGTGTTTCTGCACGGCCTGCTGCCTTTTCCCCATGGCTGTGCTCAAAATGGTGGTGCAGGCACTGCGCTGACTGGGTGAGGAGGAATGAGAGGATGAAGCAGAGTAAGAGTAGAAGGCAACAGGAGGCACCAAGTGATTTCCAGTAATCCTGGGTGGTGGAAGTATATGTGCCACAGAGCTTCCTGTTTCAGACCTAGCTGTCACTACATTGACCGAGTGGGCAGTTATAGAGATGTAACCTCCCTGGTCATACTTACTTGTTCACATGTCAACGTCGGAATGAGGTATTGTGGGGTAGCCACAACTACTCCATCTCCACCAGCTGAAATGGAAGCATTTCAAAGGCCACCAACTTGAAATGCTCACATTCCAGACCAGGGCTTTTGGGTAAGCTGGGACACATTTCTGCTTTCTGTTCATTGTTAGGGGGGATAGAAAGCTAAGGTGACCTAGTCATTGAGGAGGCTGTGGTAGAGGCTGAGACAACTGAGGGAGCCTCAGGTGTTTGTAAGTTTTTGGTGTCTTGCCCACTGCAGTATGTGTTTGGTACGCAGGTGCCTGATCAAGCACTTAGTACAGAGATTCTTAATACTTTTCCATTGCTTCAGGGACTCGTGGAAGGTTGTGCAAATGATCTATGTCTTGTTGACTGGGCACTGCTTGAAAAAATACTACCCTGGGAAGATACGTAGAGCCAGCTTTGGCTTGCTCAGTTCCTGGGTGTGGTGGGTAGTAGTAGCAACAGGCTAATCAATGATGTTTTGCACCCTTCTCCCTCTTCTTCTGGCTGCCTGGGGCTGCGTGTCCACCGACTCTTCCTCCAAACTCTAATTGCCTTCAGTCCATATTGGGTCTAGGACTTCATCATCACCCCTAAGATAATCTTCCATGCACTGCTCCCCACTAGCCTTCTTTTCAGCCACCACATTGCAAACTTTGGAAGTCGGCTCTTGGGTTTTATCCTCATCGTAGGTGTCCTGCGATGGTCTGCTGTCCATGCGCTTGACCTTCAATACAAGTGAACTCAATGTCTGCAACTGGGGCAGGGGCAGGTGAATGGCCCTCAGAAGTGTAATCATGGAGCATTAGTGACTGTTCCATGACTTGCTGATTTGAAGAGGTGGAAGAGGTCTCTACACTTTCAGCAGAAGTAGAGTGGGTTGAAGAAAATCTGATGGAACTTAATGCAAATAATATATCAATGCCTCAGCTTGTTCTGGCATCACCATTCAGGCACCATTCTGGCACCAACCAATTGTGTAATACTATTTCAACCAAGTAGTGTTCCCGTTTTTTATTATGCTTACAGAAAATATCATATAAAACACACTCAATGCACAGCCAATATTATTTGCCAATATTATTAGCAGCCGGTCAGCGAGTTAAGCCTCCATAATAGCATCTCACCCTCATTGTAATGCAATTCCGTATATCTTCCTGGCAATTCCGGCCATAGGAACCAGCAGCATATTTTGGTGAAAACCATAATGAAAATGCGATGACTTCCATGTATCTTACTTGATCCTGCCCCAAACTAGCTTCGTCATAGAATGACTTGTTCACTGAGTATGAACTACAGCCATGTTCTGTTCCTTCCTTATGGTATGATGGCTAAGGACACTATACTTAACATGTACTTAAAAATGGTGTGAATTTTATTGTACTTGATATTCAATTTGTTCTTTGTTTAAAAAAAAAACCTTTATCTTTTGCATTCCTATCAACCTTTCACTTGGAAAACTTCCTTGTATATATGCACATATGCACTTGGTGTAAATAAACTAAGTAACTAAAGTGATTTCTGACTTCTTCTATTTGGCGCCTACAAGAATAACACTGTAAATCCTGGTGCCTGCTTTCTCCAGAGTAAGGTGGAGCAGACACAGATGTAACACCAGCGCCAACTCCATCAACACCAACATGGCAAAGAGAAAATATTTCTCTATGTTCCAAGTAGCTGGCAGGTCCTGCAAGTGCAATTAAAGGGGCAAAGAACAGATGTTTCTCTATGTGCCCAGTAGCTGGCAGGTCCTGAATGTGCAATTAAAGGGGCAAAGAACAGATGTTTCTCTATGTGCCCAGTAGCTGGCAAGGCCTGAATGTTCAATTTAATGGGCAAAGAGCAGATGTTTTTCTATGTGCCCAGTAGTTGACAGGCCCTACATGTGCAATTAAATATGCAAACAACAGACATGATAACAGCTCTCCCTATCTAGCTGCCCAGAAAAGGTAATGTGTCCCATCTTGCCATTCACAGCCATGGTTACTGTCGTTGCTAGGGGCAGATTAAATGGGCAAAGAGCAGATGTTTTCTATGTGCACAGTAGCTGGCGGGCTCGTTGCTGTGGTTGCTAGTGGCTGGAGAAGGTCATTTATGGGCTGCTCAGCAGCTTTCTGGCTTCGTCCGAACTTGAACACAGACTTCTGTGCCGAACCACAAAGTTCAGGTTCAAACTGAGCTTAGCCCAAAATGCTGATGAAATGTCTGGCGACAGTGGATGAAAATAATCTCTAGGTAGGCTGGCACTGAAAGGGTTAGAGAGACAGTTCAGTCTAAATAATGCTTGTGGTTCATAGGAGCAACCATCATGGAATACTGTGCTCGCTGGCTCTTTTAACACGCAAATTGTTGCAATGGCACAGTGTGCTACAGAGGAGACAATCTTTAAAGTGTCTTGTCCATCCCTCTGCACGGTGCACAGATCACATTGTACTTTAAGCCATCTAAGTTCCAATAAAAGTCTCATGCTTTAGAAAGTATCACAGCTGATTACAGTATAAGCAGTTAAGATAAATGAATTGCTATTTGGCTTAAATAATGTACACACTGGACATCTCAGCAGGGAGCTGTCAGGCTTTTTAGTGTGACTCATCGTGTTTGTTACAGTCACAGCAGGAAGGAGAGATAGCCCATGCCAAGGTTTTAACATTCCATAATAATAAATAATAAATAAATGGCTCTCCGAGATTTGTCAACTTCATATCTTGAAATCTTCAAAGATTTTCAGCGGCTTCTGTGCTGAGATAGCTCAGCTGAGCTGTGTTTAACATTTGCTACATTTGTAAGTGTGGAAGCTATTAGACATTTGGGCCCTTATTTATGAAGGAATAGCGACAGGTAGCGACTGGTGAGCTGCCGGTAATGACGGGCCCCGCCACGAGAACGCCGGCTCCCCTCCACAATCACACATTTATCAAGCCGATCCTGCTTAGCGACTGAGATAGCGCCATATAGCGACTCATTCATCATTATTACAGCCTCAGCCCACAGCGCCAGTGTACGATTTTGAACAGCGACAGGTATGACCTCTCGCTACCTGGCGCTCTCCAATGCATTTCAATGGAACAATCTTTAAATATTAATAATTAATTGTTATTAATGTTTTTTTTTTTTTTTTTTTTTTTTAATGTGAAAAATTCTGTGACCACTTCTGCCATGTTTGATATTTTTTTTAAGGTAAAAAAAAAATAATTTGTGCAGAATTGATATTACAAGTCTGATATTATTGTATTCATATTACTAAATTCTTAAAAAAAAAATTTTTTTTTTTGGGTTTCCAAAAATATGGTGGTTTGGGGGTTAAAAAACTACTTTTAACACATCGCCTCCAGCGCTCTGGGGTTTAAACATGCATTTCACAAAGCTTGAATTTTTTGAGCCAGATTTTTTGATGAATATGGTGGGAGCCGGTTGCTCTGACCAGTTGCTATCATGCGCTCCCATACATCGCGGAACCTGTCAAATAGCGACTCGTAACCTTGTATTCAACATTACTGCACAACGACTGAGTCACTGTCAACAACCGAACAACGGGCAAGCACAGCGACTACTAGCGGGCACTGTGAAAATACCGCTACAGTCGCTCAACTGTCGCTACATGTCGCTATTAATGAATCGGCCTCCCGGTCTATTTATATGGTAGAAGTAGGAGAACAAATTGAAAGTGCAGGCTCTTCTCATAAAGCAGCAAGCTCTTTTACTAAGATGCTATGGATAACATACCAGACCTATTTCAAAAGATCTATTTTTCAATTAACCCCCATTTCTCTTTCCAAGCCTGATATTCAACATGATACCTGAACCTTGGAGGGACTGGAATGTGCAGTTTCACTGCCGTAGGAGTCAGGCCTCTAGTTATTTACCACCAGTCTTTTTGAATATGTATATCAACAATTTAAAGAAGAGATACACATAGGACTTCTCTGGGAAGATATAATATTGAATCAAGTCACAAGGTTTCTTGCTGAATTGATCCAACAGAGTTTTGTGAGAAACTTCATTACTGTATGAAAACAAAGCCACCATTTTGTCCATGTTGTACTTACTTGTATTTAAACCGGAACTTAAGCACCATCTAATATAAAGCCGAAACACTTAAAAAACCCAGCATCTAAATATAAATATATTTTACGTTATAGTTGCTTACTTATTATTATTTTCCCCACTGGGCTGCAAATCTGTTCAGCAGTCTAGGATACCAGTGCCGCCATCTTGCATTAGAAGCATCACAAACTGAGGAGAGGGTCAAAAGTGCAGGGGGCAGGGTTATAGCTGTGCTTTGCACAGACAGAGCAGACCTGGGGTCGGGAAAAGGACAGCAATCCCAGAATACAGAGCAGCAGTCAAAATACACTTCATGTTTGCAGGCAGCTTGAAACTCCATGTTTAAAGGCTCAGAAAATGCAGTAGATGCAGGTAGGCTGATTTTTTGGGATGTTTAAAGGCTCAGAAAATGCAGTAGATGCAGGTAGGCTGATTTTTTGGGATGTTTAAAGGCTCAGAAAATGCAGTAGATGCAGGTAGGCTGATTTTTAACATGTGCAATCTGTATGTACAGGTGTGGGAAACATAAAAGACAGGCTCTGATTCCGGGTGGAGGTCCAATTTAATAAACATAACATACCCCTACTGTGACAAAGAGCTTACAACCCCACGCATACACACAACTACGTTCCTGGTTATCAGAGCAATTGTCTTAAGACCAGCGTGTTAAATAAAATGTATATTGGGCTAACTAAAAATGCCAAAGCCATGTTTGTGTTCTCAA
This sequence comes from Gastrophryne carolinensis, assembly GCA_027917425.1. Taxonomy (NCBI): domain Eukaryota; kingdom Metazoa; phylum Chordata; class Amphibia; order Anura; family Microhylidae; genus Gastrophryne; species Gastrophryne carolinensis. Next base: position 174,651,374 of record CM051242.1, read on the forward strand.
ACAACTAAGGGTAATACCGCGCTGCTCAGAGGAAGAAAGGGTAGCTCAACGTGTAAAGAAAGGGGTTCCTCACCCTAAACAATGGATTCACATAAAAGAGGGAAAAACACAGAGCTACTAAATGTCCACAATGATAAGAAAATCCATATGTATCTTCTACAAAGTGATGAATCCACCACCAATAGTGCAAGCCTCTTACCGGATAGCCAATAAAAGAATGCCAAACGGTTGTTGATAGAATCTTGATCTTCAATATGCAAATTTGGATTAAATTAAAGCCAACACTGACAAATCATCAACCAGGCAATTGGGTCAAGATATATATAAAAAGGATTCCACATCAATTTCCAAGACTGTATCCATAAAGAAATTCCATCCACTTCATAGATCTCAGGCTGGGCTCAACCATAATCCAAGGTAAGAGCGCATGTGGAATAAAGATAAAAACAAATCTAGTGCAGATTTCCTAAAACACTACTTTAATAAAGAATAAAAGATGCACTCACAAAGCATCAAGTAAAACCAGGCACTCATCAAGTATTATTCCAAAGAGCCAGCAGCAGTTCTCACTACACAGGCACCCAGGATCGACGTATATACATCCAAGGATTCAGATAAAAAAAAAGGTAGCTGACTATCTCATCCAACACGTTTCGCCCCTCTACTTGGGCTTTTACTAGGATAGTCAACGTGATCCACTCACCCATATTTATAATGCAGACAAAAAGCATGTGAGTAAGTAACCGGAAGTGCTGGTAATTGAAACCCAAAGAGAGAGAGAGAGAAAGTGATCGTGTCATAACTGTACATAATCTCCCACATAGGTATATTCTTCTAAGCAGCGCTGTGCATAAAAATAAAGTGACAACTACACGAAGCACATAATCTTTCAAACCATTTTAAAAAATGTCATGCCTCAGACCCAGGCCAGATGTCATTTTTGGGCATAGATAAAATTGAGGCTCATTGGCGGGGTAATAATTTACTGAGGGAGTTATCTCAACGGGAAAGCCGTTGGATCTTTGATCTAGATACCCTTATCCCTAATGGACTCAATGTGGAGTTTGATTTAAACTGCTTCATAGATAGTTCTTAGAATATTAATTGTGTTATTTTATGTAGTTTTTATACTTTTTATATGTTGCTTTTAATATGTTACTGTGTAAAGCAGTTCTCACTGTACATGGCTGCCGTAGGGGCCTATATAAATTTTTTGTGTATATATATTGTCAATAATATTTTTTGGTTTGGAGATATATATACTTTGTCCTTTGAACAATATTTTTTTGTTAATTCTGAGTGTTAGGTAAACTTTCCTCTAACCCTATATGTGCTGCTCTGATACAGCTGTTGGCATGGATGTTAATCCTACTCTTTTATCACTTTCTGAAGTAGCGCTATAGATTGCACCTGTAGTTGTCACTTTATTTCTATGCACAGCGCTGCTTAGAAGTAGCGCTATAGATTGCACCTGTAGTTGTCACTTTATTTTTATGCACAGCGCTGCTTAGAAGAATATACCTATGTGGGAGATTATGTACAGTTATGACACGATCACTTTCTCTCTCTCTCTCTTTGGGTTTCAATTACCAGCACAGGTTAAAAGTTTGCGCTGGTATATATGATGCATATCGCATCTATCACTTCCGTGCGTTCCACATTGTGGACCGCACCTCATTCTTGGAAATCTTCACGTCCGGCGTCATTGCCATTGTGTGTTATGTATGTGTGCGCTCCACAGACTGGATTGCGTCTCACTGAGGTAAGCTGTCATTTCCGGTTTTCTGGTTCTAGGCACAGGTGAGGGCTTGTCTGTGCTAGCATACTATGTGCGTTTTATTTATGTCACTTCCACGCGCTTTACGGATTGGACCACGCTCTATGTTTGAAAACTGCCACTTTGATGTTATTGTCACTGTTTGTGTAGTTTGTCTTTGCGCTCCATAAACTGGGAAGCGCGTCACTACAGATAACTATTACTTCCGGTTTTCCCGTCTTGAGACCGGAAGGGATTACTCACATGCTTTTTGTCTGCATTATAAATATGGGTGAGTGGATCACGTTGACTATCCTAGTAAAAGCCCAAGTAGAGGGGCGAAACGCGTTGGATGAGATAGTCAGCTACCTTTTTTTTTTTATCTGAATCCTTGGATGTATATACGTGAATCCTGGGTGCCTGTGTGGTGAGAACTGCTGCTGGCTCTTTGGAATAATACTTGATGAATGCCTGCTTTTACTTGATGCTTTGTGAGTGCATCTTTTATTCTTTATTAAAGTAGTGTTTTAGGAAATCTGCACTAGATTTGTTTTTATCTTTATTCCACATGCGCTCTTACCTTGGATTATGGTTGAGCCCAGCCTGAGATCTATGAAGTGGATGGAATTTCTTTATGGATACAGTCTTGGAAATTGATGTGGAATCCTTTTTATATATATCTTGACCCAATTGCCTGGTTGATGATTTGTCAGTGTTGGCTTTAATTTAATCCAAATTTGCATATTGAAGATCAAGATTCTATCAACAAACAACCGTTTGGCATTCTATTATTGGCTATCCGGTAAGAGGCTTGCACTATTGGTGGTGGATTCATCACTTTGTAGAAGATACATATGGATTTTCTTATCATTGTGGACATTTAGTAGCTCTGTGTTTTTCCCTCTTTTATGTGAATCCATGTTTGCGTTCTGTTTTGAAATATTGCGTTTCATTGCTTTCTAAAAATAAATGAACAAGCTAAAAGGAGGGTTCATGGGTGCTTGGCATGGGGGTGGTAGATGTGGTAAGAAATATAGCCAGTTGCCTTTGGTCCCAGCTCCGGTGCAACCATACTGTAATAGGACTTAAGGTGCTGTGCATGCTCCCCTAAAACATGTAGCAGCATGTCGAAGATGTATAAAAAGGGACTACCCAGCATAGAATGACTCAAATCAACTCCCATTTTCTCTTGATCCAAGGCACAAAGAAGGCAAAGAATTTGCAATGAGCCACGGTCAGGCTTCCTCTTCTGTACTTTATCCTAAGTAAAATCTATGAGTAACACTGAAGAAGTCGATATGGATCTGAAAGGTCTTTTTAACAGTTCCACATCATGGGTCTTCAACAGACACTTAGATCAACATGAAGTTGATGTACCAGACAGAGTTAATCTATGTCTGCAGCAACTTCCAGAGACTATGATTAAACTGAGACATGTAGAAAGACAGGTGCCACCTCCAGAGCTTAATGTGACATAGAACACTGAGGGGAAGGAGAAGGAAGAGAAGGTGTCAGAGGATAAAGTAAAGTACTTGACCCAAAAACTTATAAGCAAAAAGTCAGGGTGTCCAAAAAAGGTCTAGAAGCCATGACAGGCCCTTCTAGTCTGTCAGTGGAGGTGCAATGGACCAGTTTAGGCCAGTTTAGGCCAACCACTTGGTTTGGTCGGTACGTGACCTCTGGTGTTTGGGTGTGTTTGGATACGATGAGGAGGTAACAAATAAGGTCAGACAAGGAAGTCATTAGTGACACCATTCCTGTTGTCTGAGTTTTGGAACAGACATTCTTGGGGCCCAGGAACAGAATGTCACATTAGAAGGATGTAGAAAAGGTGAAATGACTGTTTCCACTGTTGCCACAGCCTTATTTAACCATAAACCATTAGAAGCACACACTGTGATTTATATGTGTTCATTTGATTACTAAATTATTTTTTTAATGATTACAAATTGCTTTGGTGTCCAGCAAATCCCAATGCCTACCCACCAACCCAAATCAAGGCCTAGTGTCTCACCCTTTAATAAAATAACCTCCCCAAGAAAAGTTTCAATTTTAGCTGCAGGAGTCAACTGTCCTACCTGAGACCCTGTGATTACAGCAACACCCAACTAACCAAACTTACTAAGCATCTTGATTATACTTGCTACAACCAGCTCTTGCTACAAATTAGCACTTGCTACAAACAGCCTTTACCTAAATTAATTTCAATATGGTGATGTCTACACGTTCTTGCAACAAACCTACTTGATACAAGCTACAGAGGCAGCATTACTGAATGCACTGAAACTCAGGTTTGAAGGTTATTACAATGCACCAAGCAGAATGAGTCATGCTCTTACATTGTAAAAAAACAGCCAGACCCTGGCTGTGTAACACATTGTAACAGCCAAGCTATGTGTCTAGTGTTTCACCTGATGTGATGCATTATATATCTATTGTGAGACTGCTAATAAAGTGGACCTATAAGAATTATGGCTAGACATGCGGGTCGATTCAAAGAAACATGTAACAGCTTGGATTTTGGTGCCGATCATCCTACTTTTCCCGTGCGCTCGTGCGTTCGTATGAACTTGCGAGGGATTCTATAAGCAAATACGTTTCTATCCTAAAATGTCCGTCCGTTCGTATGGCAGTTCGGGAATCAGACCTATGTCAGTTTCCATCCTGAATTTTCCGTTTCATTTCTCAGGTTGCAACATTGGTTTTGCCCTTTTTCCTTTTTTGTCTGGACGTAAATCCTTCTGATCTTGCGGCTGCGCACTACAAACTTACCTCATTAAAGTGCATTCTAAATATTTGGTCTTTTATTTTTCTTTATTTCATTTATTTTGTAGTAACCAACCATTAATGAATGCATTTGCATAAGTAAATCTTACTTTGTTTAATTTTTAGTTAACTTGCATTTTTTACTTGTGGATTTAATTTTAATATTTAGGCTTCAAATGGTACAAATTAAAATTTTGTGTGTGGTTACCCACACCCTCTACATACAGATTGCTCTCAAATATAAAAAAACACCCAGCAACTTCTGCATGTTATGAGCCTAGAAACAGCCAAGATGGCGGGTCAGGTATTATCGGGCAGCCTGCAAACAGAAAGGGCCTTGTGACTGTGTTGCTCTGCATTCTTTGATTTCTGACCTTTCCGTGCCCCCAGCTCTGCTGTGTCTGTGCAAAATACAGCAGTAACCCACATCCTGCACTTTATCCCGCTCTCCTCTCCTCAGTAAGTGTGATGCATCTGACCAAAGATGTGCTTAAATAATTAAACAAAGCAAAGGTAAACAACTACACCAATAAATGCAATCTAAAAATATTATTCTAGTACATCAATTTAAAAATAAATACCAAAGGACATAAGTTTCTTTAATTAACGCAAATAGATTGCAAAATAAAGGTTTACATGCAAAGGACTAATTAAGGTCCACATTAAAATGCTTTTATAAGGCATACATGAATCAGGTATGCATTGCCATACAATTTATGGCCTCGGCCATGCTGATACATGCAGTTCATTGGAGCTCAAGACGCGCAGACTCCTCCACATAGCCAAAAAACCTGTTCAAGAACAGCAATACGACTGCTAAAAGGTGTCGGCAGTGGCTTTCTTTTAAAACGTCTTTAGAGGTTTGAAAACTGTTCTCTGAATCACACCTAAACCCATTCGATTATCCTAAGTTTTACGTTTTGATCCTAAGTTTTAGGATTTGATCCTAAGTTTTACGTTTTGATCCTAAAATTTAGGAACGAACTTGCGATGATCGTAAGAGCATATACGCATTCGAACGTAGGCTCGTGCGAGTCGGAAATGGCCAAAAAAACTGGAAAAAATGACTAACACCCACCCAAACTTACGATTCTCGATCCGAAATCAATTAACTTTTGCTCTTTGAATCGAGGGGATGGTGTCTAACGCACTCCAGGAACAAAAAAAGCATGAAGGGAGGCACTCTCAACTCATAAATTGATCAAAAAATACATTTTTATTAATGACATATTTATAATCACTACATACAATACACTCAACATATTAAAATCCCTTAAAAAACACATAAATGGGACAACACACAGGACAAACCAACATGAAGGTGTGTAGGCGATGGGGAGAGTCTCACCACACTAATTGATATCAAATGCCTAGATATATGTGCTAAATCATTCAACAAAGTGTTCCAACAGTGCAACTAAACATGTGCAAATCCTGCCTATGATCCGGATCACTACAAAATCTTTACATTTATAAAGTGCAAGTGCTACTAGTCAAACAATCAATTAAAGATTAATATTCCCAACCATAACTCATAAACATATCAATCTACTATATTCGCCAATGAAAATATAATCACCTGTACATATTATTTAGGCATCCCAAAGGGGAATCACTGATATATATCACAATACTAATCAAAAATTAATATCACAAAAAAAAACATCACCAGAAATAAAGCCAAGGTATCATGAAAATAACATGTGTGAAATCTCCCCATCGCCTACCACACCAGGAGCCATGCATTCCGTGGGCACATCACCCACTTCATCATCTAAAGCACTCCAGGACTGACCAAATTTTTGCCCCTGAGGCATCCCAATTTGGCATGTCTCACTGTCTGAACCCATCTTTCAGGCTTGTAGTCACGTACCAGCAGTTTCAGACATGGCTGCATCCTTGGCATACCTGCAGCTGAGGTGTGCTCCTGTGCCCAGCCATTCAGACTCAGACTGGGTGCAGGAGCTTGTTGCACACTGCAGGGAAACCAGGAGTTTTACGCTCTCTATGCCAGTGCTCAGTTGAAAACAAAGCTTTATATGTGCATTGGTATATGAGGCATAAACTGCAGATTGGCCCTTGTATGTCCATGTGAACAGCAGTCCCTGTACCTTGTTTCCCTCGGGGGTCATTATCAAGAACAAGGCTGTGGAAAAATGGGGGAGGAAGCAAAGAATGGCCATGGATCCTGGAGCTTCTCCCTGAAAGACCAGGAATGGGGCTTAATTCTACTCTCCAATGGCCCTGCAAGCTTTGATCTAGGCCTTACCAGTGCCGCTTCTTGTCCAGGAGGTGACCACCAACTGTGCCAACTGTGTGTGTAGGTGTGTGAATGCGTGTATCGTATCTTGTCCCCAATCTACTGACCTGTCACCCTTCACCTAGCCCCGCCTTCCAGCTGCTGACCTGTCACCACTCACATAACTCTACCTCCCAGTCATTGACCTGTCACCCCAAACCTAGCACCTCAAAGACCTCAAACCCTTTTCATCACCCTACCACCCATCCACCTAGCCACACACAACAGCTGCTGACCTATCATCCCTCTTTGCAAATAGGTAACTACTCCAACCTTGGAAGATCTCACATTGTGATGCCACCTATGAATCTTTAAGACGGAATCAAAAGTCAAATTAAATGTAGTGTAGTGTATTGCGTAGGCAAGCCCAGTAAATATTGATGAACTAAGAAAGCAAGCTCTTCACCTATGGCAGAAAACTCTTTCACTAAGATGCTATGGATAACAAGAGGTGTTTTCAGACCTATTTCGAAAGATATTTTTCAACCAACCCCTAAATTCAGCCCCCTTTAGCTTTCCTAACCTGATATTTAAATGTATCACTGACTCACTGAAAGAATGGAATGTACAGTATGGCTGTGGCAGGAGTTAGGCCTGTAGTTCAGTGCAGCCAGTTTGTCTGAGTCTCTTAATAATGAATTATACGATCAATAATTTATTGGAAACAAATATCATTGCTGTCATATGACTCCAATGGGAATATGTTTATTGAATCAAAGATTTACTGCTTATTTTCTCCAATAACCTGATCCAACAGAGGTGTGTGAGAAAATCAAGTACTGTATGAAAGCAAAGCCACCATTTTGTCCATATTGTGTTCACATAATAAAAAAAGCACACCCCTACTGTGATGACCCCCCCCACACACACACACACATACATGGTGTACATACACCACACACACAATTGGATTCTTGATTATCAGAGTGATTGTCCTTAAACCAGCATGCTATTTAAATGTATCTTGGGCTAATTGGAAGGCCAAAACCCTGTTTGTGTTTTATTGCTTTCTAAAACTAAATAAACAAGCTAAGAGGAATGGACATGTATGGACATGTATGGTAGGCATGGGGTGGTAGATGTGGTAGGGAATGTAGCTAATTGGCTTTCAAATCAGCTCCAGCACAACCAAACTGTAATAGGTAGAGATGAGCGAATTCCCCCCAAAATTTGTTTCGTCCAAATTTATTTGCGGCAAATCGCTATATAAATGTATTTTCCTGGCCTACTGAGAGCCTCAATAGGGTTGTAAAAACTTCGCCTTGCTGCAACATGTATAGGGTGTGTGGTGGATTAGTGAAATAATATTGTTATTCAGTACAACATGCAGATCAGAGGCGTTGCTATTAGAATCACTGTCACAGAGCGGCACAATGACAGAGCCTTGAGATGGCATCAGTGTGAGGAGACCATATAGTGGCTGAATGACACAGTGTGGAGTTGGCTGCAGTATATAGTGGCTAAATGACACAGCCTGGAGTTGGCGGCAGCATATAGTGGCTGAATAACACAGCTTGGAGGTGGTGGCAGCATGAGGAGACCATATAGTGCCTGAATGAGACACCTTGGTATTGGCAGCAGCCTGATGAGACCATATAGTGCCTGAATGACACACCCTGGAGTTGGCAGCAGCATGATGAGACCATATAGTGGCTCAATGACACACCATGGAGTTGGCATCAGCATGAAGAGACCATATAGTGGCTGAATGACGCAGCGTGAAGTTGGCAGCAGCATAAGGAGACCATATAGTGCCTGAATGACACACCCTGGAGTTGGCAGCAGCATGAGGAGACCATATAGTGCCTGAATGATGCACCCTGAAATTCATAGCAGCATGAGGAGACCATATAGTGCCTGAATGACATACACTAGAGTTGCCAGCAGCATGAGGAGACTATATAGTGGCTCAATGACACCCCACAAATATTACGTAGTGCATTTCCTCAATACTTACTTGTTGTCTGATGTGGAGGAATGTCTGGAACTGCAGAGCAGCGCCTACTCTGAAGCATCAGGCACTGATGGGTGGAAATCCTGGCTAATCAATGCCTGATTCACCTTCACAAAAGTCAGTCTCTCCACATTTTTGTGGACAGACGAGTTCTGCTTGAGGTTACTATGGCCCCTGCCACACTAAACACCTCTTATGGCACACTACTGGTCGGGTAGGACAGCTTTCCCAGAGCAAACTCTGTTAGCTGCGGCCACAATTCAAGTTCGCTGCCCAGAAGTCCAGCGGATCTTCAAGATGTGTTGACATGGTAATGTCAAGGTATGCCACCACCTGCTGGTTCAGGACCTGCTTCAGAGCTACCTGCTGCTCATGAGTTGCTTCACTATGCGGTCACTACGCAAGCAAGTGAGCATACATTGAGCCATTTGTGCAAGTGACTCGGAGGGACTACTTGCCTCTATCCCCATTGCATACTACCACGGTGTGTTTGGATCCTCTGTCTCGCTTTCCTCACAACCCTCTAGCTCCTCTTGCTCCTCCTCTCCTGTCAGATGACTAGAAAAACTCATTTTGAAAAAACCTAACTGTGCTTCACTGTGCCCCTCCCCCCTACTCCTCCTCCAGTCCACCCCCACCAGGGTTCATATGGCCTTGAGAAGTATATGCCATATCTCCAGTGCACTGACCAGCCCTGGGTTCAAACACATGTTGTAGTAGATGAAGCAGTGGAATGATGTCGTTCATTCCCGTAATCCCGACGACTGACTAATGGTGTAGCTTCCTCAAAGGGAGAGAGCAAACAGCAGTTGTCACGTATGAGCTGCCACTGATTTACCTTGAAGTTACACAAGGGGGTCCCTCAATTTCTTGGATCATCAAGAAATCGATAATGGCTTATCTCTGTTTGTATAGTCGGTCCAACATATGAGGGGTGGAATTCCAATGTGTGAAAATGTTGCAAATTATATTAAGTTGGGGGATACTGTTCTGACGCTGTAGCTCAAGAAGGGTCTGCTTTGTGGTGTAGAAGTGGCTGAAGTGCATGCAAAGTTTCCTTCCCATTGTTAGGATGTCTTGCAGATGGGGGGAAGACTTCAGCAAATGCTTGACAACCAGATTGAACAAGTGTTCCATACAGGATGCAAGGCTCAGGCTTCCTTGTCGCAGTGCAGACAAGATGTTCTTTCCATTGTCGGTCACCATGGTTCACATTTGCAGTTTTCATGGAGTAAGCCATGATTTGATTTCTTGATTAATGACTATTTGCAGTTCCTCTTCTGTTTGACTCTGTACGCCAAGGCAAACCCTGTGAAGGACAGCGTGACATCGTCGTACCCTGCACACATGGTAGGCTGGAGGGGCACTGAGAATTTGTCTGTACAGTGGAGACTTAGGACACGGTGGATGCTGAGGAGTCACACGCTGTCACAGGAACAACGACCTGGAGGCGGAAGCGGAAGCGGTGTGAGAGCCTGGAGGCGGAAGCGGTGTGACCAGTCCAAGTTGCTGATGTGGCTGTGCAGGAGCCACATTCCCCCAGTGGCCAGTAAAGAACATGTATTGTCTCTGATCGTAGTTACAGCTCCACACATCAGTGTTGCCATGCACTTTGGTATACACCGACAGGCTCAAGGACTGGCCCACCTTCAGCTCAACAAAATTGTGCAGGGCAGGTACTGTCTTCTACACAAAGAAATGATGAATTGACTCTCCACCTCAGCTGGGCAAAAGCCATCAGTTCTCTCAAAGGTGCAGAGTCCACCATTTGAAAAGGGAGGGACTGCAGCACCAGCAACTTGGAGCACATTTAGCTTCTGCACCATTAGATGAGTGGGCGCATACTGTTGTCTCTTGGACATGGTTTCGCCGATTGATTGCTAGCAGAATGACTGACTGAGAGTAGGTGGAGCAGGGGCATCTGGAGCGTCAGAGGATGGCAATGACACACAGCTCAGCTGGTGGAACCTTGGCTGGCTGAAACAGGCTGGACCACCACTTTGGAGCCACGGTTCTCCCAGGCCACTTTATGTTGATGCTGCATATGTTGACGCAAGGCCTTAGTGACAAAATTGGGACCCTGGCCACGCTTTACATTCTGCTACCACATCTTCCATGTGGCCATGTTCACCTCCTGCTGATGCTTGATGAAAAACTGCCACAACACGAGTAGCTGATTTTCCCACCAACAGTTCGCACTAATTCACTGCTATTGCAGCCGACTCCAAGAATCCCTGTTCCACTACCTCCCGGGAAGGTAGCATGCCGTAAAGCAGGTGGTCTACCCCAGGCCCGGGCATGTTTGGCTCCAGACCTGCCAACCAATGCTACCACTTGCTGGCTCAGTTGCTGACTCACAGGCAACTTGCAACCCTCTTCTCCTGATGATGATGAAGCCCCTTCTGCACCTGGATCCCAAGTGCGATTGGCTTCATCATCATCGAGTTGTGTCTGCACGTCACTGATGTCCTCCTCCGGTTCCTCAAAAGTGTCTGCTTCAGGAGCCAGATTGCTCGCAACATCACCTCCCACACCACTCTCCTCTTCACTACTTGCAGAGGAAGTGGTGGATGTCTCCTTCACTTCTTGGCTGGGCACTAGCTGCTGACTGTCCTCTGTCAGATTGTCCTCACTGAATAGTGGAGCTTAACCCTGAGCATTCGATACGCTTAAAACAGGGTTTGTCTACAACAGCAGCAGGTTTGTAATTATGTCTGGCCTTTCACATTAACTAGGCAATGAAGACTCTAACAGGAACAAATTGGTACAACTGTTAGATGTACGTATGTGGTATGCACTGATGAGGGCAGTTCAATGCGCGCCAGTAGGCTTAAAACAGTATTTTTGGACAACAACAGCAGGTGTATAATTTTGTCTGGCTTTCCACACTAACTAGGCCCTGAACACTTTAACAGGAACACAATGCTACAACTCTCATATGTACTTATGTGGTATGCACTGATGAGGGCAATTCAATGAATAGGAAAAAATTGGTACACCACTTGGTTGTACGCACGGGTTATTCTAAATAGAGGACAATATGATTTTAGTGCTCTGCTCACCCTAACTGGCTGGCTACTATTAGCTTCTGAAAAAAAAGCCTTTTGAGCTGTACACACCAGTGCTGCAGCACACTGAGTCCCAAGCCCTCTCCCTTCCATATCACTGCTGTGAATTGCTGCTGCTGAACACACTGTCCCTGTGGTCAGTTTCTGTTCCTGCACACTGCCATTGTGTATTAAACTTCCTCTCTTCCCTATCACTACTTCTATGCTTGAATTTGTCTGACACATGACTTGCTACTGCTGCACACTGTCCCTGTGGTAAATCGCTTTTGCTGTACACTGCCACTGTGTCTTTCTCTCCCTGTTTCTGTCCCTCTCTCTGTTACTCACTTTGTCCTTGCCTGGACTGCACTCAATGGTGTTTAATGAAGTGATTCCTGTTCGTTGTGAAATTATTTTTTTCTGAAATTTGCATGTTCAGATTTGTCAGATTCGATACATCTATAGTAATAGGACTATACTGACTCAAGTCACCTCCCCCATTACTTCCTCCTAGGCTCAGAGTAGGCAGATTGCAGTGATTAATTATCAGGCTTCGACTACTGTATTTTATCTTATGTCAAATCCCAGAGAAACGCTGAAGTAGTTGACATGGATCTGAAGAACCTTTTCACATTTCCGTATTTGTTGTTCATGGATTCATGTTCCTCATCAGCATAAGGAAGAAGAACCAGACATTAAAAGTCCAATGCCTAAATCTTACTCTCTATTAGCGTTAATCAATGTCTGCAGTCATCTCCCACAGACTGATTAAACTGAGTACAGTGTCACCTCCAGTGCTTACTGTGACTGAGAGCACTAAGTGAAAGGAGAAGGAAAAGAAGGTGACAGACCTTCAAGAAACTTGACCCACAACATGTGAATGCATGGGGCTGCATAATGGCGGCCCTCTGGGAGAGAAATTAGGCTGTCCAAAACCAATGGTCTATCAGCCACATTGGGCCTTTCTTCTTTGTCAGGACAATTGAGGCCCACTGCTACAGTAAAATTGGTGGTCATGTGACCATGGAATGTGATTCTAACCCTTGAGGAGGCAACAAATAAGGTTGTCTGTTATATGGATTAGTGACATCAATCCTACTTCCTGGCTGTTGGAATAGAAGCTCTTGAGGCTCAGGAACACAGAGGCGATGCCACATGAGATGGAAGGGGAAGCTGCACCGTTCTGTATGTTCAGTGGGGGCACACCGAGCAGAATCGTTAGGGATATTTGTTTTTGAGTTGACCATAATGTACCTTATTATGATTAAAACATGTTAGATGTACTCATTTATATGCCTTTATGATATATAGCATTTCTTTTTCCACCAATTTAACTAAAAGATCCCATAACCTGACCACTGCTTTCATGCCAATTGTACTCCCTGCTTCTGGGTTCCGGCTGGTGGGTGAACGTGTCCTTCTTATGGGTGGCTTATAAAGAATGGGCACCTCCGCACACCCAAAAACGTATTTTTATCCATTTTCTCTATCCACCCTGGAAACTGCTATTTAAGCCAGAAACTTTCCTGCTCAAGAGTTACAGGATAAAATGCATCCCACACTTCAACCCATTTAAGTGACCGCCAGTGATCAATCTGGCTTTCTCAGCAGAACCGAGACTGTCAGTCTTAAGCAGACATGAGAAGAGGGTTATTTTTTTATTTTTCTATTGTATTTTAACATCCCAAATCTGGTTGCTCCTTAAAACTCTATTCAGTGATTATTTTTAGACTTTAGGGTCACTTTAAAGCAAAAGTTCAGGTAGATAGTACTGTGAAAACAAATTGAGAAAAACTACAAAAAATGTTGACTGTCTTTCCACTGCCTTAGACTTTATCCAGATGCCATATACTCTATTTTTTGGGGGAATCTTACAACATTTATATTTATGGTATGATTGCGCACACATGGGATTTTTTGCCATATTTAATCCATGCAGTGAGTCAAACACAAGCAGTAGTAGCACACATGCCCGCAGCAGTGGGCTGCCCTAGCAATGGCACCTGGGGTGCAGTTGGAGGGATGCCTGGCTCAAGAGCACTTTAGTCATGTCCCAGCTGGGAATAGAACCTCTGGTTACCAGGCAGCTTTCTTAACCACTATTCCATGACTGCCCCTTGAGCTCATTTAGCCAGGGTGGTTCTGTGGATATTGATATCTGAATTTTAGCAAAGCCTTTGACACTGCACCACATAAACAACTCATAGATAAGTTATTGAAGTGAGGACTCAATCCTTGGATCGTTCACTGGATTTCCAGTTGGTTGAAGGATTGGTATCACAATGTTCTTCCACCGCCAAAGCCATGCCCCATGGCAGGCCGACTGGCTGATCTCGAGCCTACCGCGATGACGAGGTGCAGCTGGCTGCATCCCGGCCTTTTGGTTTGGGCATATGCGCACTCCCACTCCTTGCAATCAGATAGACTGGATATGAGAGCTCTCATAGCTATGCAGAAGATGCGGCAGGCGGTGATCAGTGCGGTGCAGAAGCAGAGGGATATTCCGTTATAGGATTCCCCAGAGCAGTCTAGTGGATGGCCCCAAGGGCTGCCGAGTGTTTTGCTCCACTTTAAAACAGTGCCCGTCACCTTCATACCGGGACTCTTACCAGACCACTGTCAACACACTTATCACATGCGCCACTAGCTGTGTAGCTCTGATCTCTTTTACATATTTTGTCCTGCGTGTTCACCTTCGAGCATCTACATATATTTCAAGAAACATTAAAAAAAATGCTAGTGGAAAATTTCAGGGGCAAATTGGAGCAATGGCGAACGCTAAATTGATGCTAAAACTAAAGCGCATCCTATTTTGATGACCATGAATGAGGCGGAAGCCCTAGCGCTACTTGACGCTCCATGAATCGACCCTTATGTGACTGCCAACAACCAATTTTGGGTGGTAGTTTCCTTTGAAGAGAGTAGGGTTTACAAGGGGTTAATGTGTAAAGGGCACCAGTGATTGGAATGCCCTATGTAATTAGGGGTGAACATAGCCTCCTTGCTGTTTGAGGCAAATTTTTGAATGGCTCCCACTCAGGACATGCGTCTCCACTCCTCAATAGAGCAGTGTACTTTTCCAGCTGGCTCCTTCTTATGATGGGCGTAGCAGTGAATTGGGGGTTGGGGGCGGGGCCCTGTCTGCTGACCCACCAATGGTTCCCTGTAAAAACATTACAGAGTGTAGCAGTGCCCCACAATTGTCGCCAAACCAATAATGAGAAAAACAAAACAAGTTCAGGAGTTGCCTTAGGGTCAGTGTCACCCTGTGCAAGATTTCAGGATGTCCCCTTCCCCAGGCAACAAAGGAAACACAGAAAAGAGAGAGAGGAAATGTGGAAATTAGAGTGAAGGAAAAATTAATGTCATATAAAGAGGAGGTGAAAAGAGAAGGAATGGAGGGAATGTGAAAAAGAGAAAGGAGAAGAAAGGATTAGGAAAAAAAAATAAAGGATGATATAGAGAGTGAATAGGAGAAAGAAATTAAATTAATGTGACAAGGAGTAAGATGGAGAGAATGTGGTAATGACAAAAAAATACATAGAAAGATAGAGAGAGAAAAAAGAGTGGGATGGTTAAAGAAAGGAGGAAGATGTTTAGATGCTGAAAAAAGACAGATGAGAGAAATGTGACAAGAGAAAGATGGAGGGTACGAAAGGGAGGAGAATGGAGGGACCATGGAATAAAAGACAGAGAATTATAAAGAAATGGGCAAAAAGAGGGTATTTTGAAAAAAAAAAGAAAGATTCTGTTCCAGTTGAGAGATCCAGGCACTCCCAAAGCGGTTAGGATAACTCCCTGTGCAACCACACACCACGCACGCCCAATGCGCCGGCCATGCCCTGCACACACTGATTACAGCCGTGACCAGCACCTATGTTATGTAATCTGGGTGTTGGTCTGGTTTAACATTAAAGACTACCGGGGACCAGGGCCGGATTAAGTGTGGTGGAGGCCCCTGGGCACAAAATCTGGTGGAGGCCCCAGATACAGTAATTTTTCCTTTCATTTTATTAATTAAAATATTTAATTAATTTTAATAGTCCAGCCAAGTAGCTGATTGGTGGTTGTCTGGCACCCGCCTACTTACTGGAAGGTCAGATTGAGTCCCTTGTGCGGGCACATGCTGCACAGGAACTCCTGCTTGGCCATTCTGGGTGGGGGGGTAATGTAGTCACCCAACTGGTCCAGCAGAAAACAGTTCCCTGCATTGAGCTGCCAGCGGCTGTGCTTGGTGGCTTATGTGCAGTGACACCTCTGCACCCATCACTGTAGCATTGCTGACGGCGGCTTTGCAGCTCTAGGCTCTCTGTCCTGCCCTGTGGTGGCTTTGGCCGCAGGCTTGCCCTGGCACAGGGGGGCTCCCATTACCACCGATAGCTTTGTTGCTTGCCCTGCGACCCATCAGACCAAAGACTGAAAAGCCTCCTGGACCAGACCATAACCCAACAAGAGGCTAACCAACAAGAGGCTTCTGAACTGGGGAGAGACCCCTGTTCGGCTCATCTCTATTGTTAAATACAAACTCAGGCCGTTATTTATGAAGGAATAGCGACAGGTAGCGACTGGTGAGCGACCGGTAATGACGGGCACCGCCATGAGAACGCCGGCTCCCCACCACAATCACACATTTATCAAGCCGATCCGGCTTAGCGACTGAGATAGCGCCAGATAGCCACTCATTCATCATTATTCCAGCCTCAGCCCACAGCGCCAGCGTCCGACCTTGAACAGCGACAGGTATGACCTCTCGCTACCTGGCGCTCTCCAATGCATTTCAATGGAACAATCTTTAAATATTCATAATTAATTGTTATTAATGTTTTTTTTTTTTTTTTTTTTTTTTAATGTGAAAAATTCTGTGACCACTTCTGCCATGTTAGATAATTTTTTTAAGGTAAAAAAAAAAAAAAAAATTTGTGCAGAATTGATATTACAGGTCTGATATTATTGTATTCATATTACTAAATTCTTAAAAAAAAAATTTATTTTTGGTTTCCAAAAATATGGTGGTTTGTGGGTTAAAAAACTACTTTTAACACATCGCCGCCAGCGCTCTGGAGTTTAAACATGCATTTCACAGTGCGAGAATATTTTGAGCGTGATTTTTTGATGAATATGGTGGGAGCCGGTCGCTCTGACCAGTCGCTATCATGCGCTCCCATACATCGCGGAACCTGTCAAATAGCGACTCGTCACCCCGTATTCAACATTACTGCACACCGACTCAGTCGCTATCAACAACCGAACAATGGCCAAGCACAGCGACTACTAGCGGGCGCTGTGAAAATACTGCTACAGTCGCTCAACTGTCGCTACCTGCCGCCATTAATGAATCGGCCTCCCCGGTAAAATATGTCCTTGTATGGAAATACTTTTACTACATGGCATATACTGTATGACTTGTGGCAAATAAATATTGACTGAACTTTTGTCGATCCTGATAAAATATTTAGGATCCTATTAATAACAGGGAGGGCTTTTCCTGAGCCTTTCTTTATTTTGATTCAAACATCAGAAAAATAAAGTGACAGCTTTTATTTATCTTGATAACGGCTATTTTTGCTTTTTAACCAAACAAACATTTGCATGCAGTTAACGAATTCAGCGCCAATGTGTATATAAATTGTGGGAGGCTGCAGCTCTCTGTACCATTCAGATCAATACCTGGTAGAGTTCACCCAGCAAGTAAGTCTTCCTATTCTATACCATCATGGTTTGATAATGACTACGATGACTTTTCTTTCATAATTTGAAGAATCAGTTTATTTCATGAATACATGTATTTACATTTATCATTAATATTATTAGTGTATTGGTAATCAGTGTGTGTATATTATATTTTCTTTTTTGTATTTGTAAGATTAGTTCTATTTGCTACATGTTATTATTTTTATTATTCATTTTTTTTATTATTATTAATATCATTATTACTATACTATATCAAATTATTATTTCCTTTTCTTTTTTAAGTACTATTTTACTTCATACTATTATTATTTTTTAAGTATTTTTATAATACTTATTACTTGTTTTACCTATTATCAAACCCATTTGTCACAAAATGTAACTAGTGCAGGTGAGGCATGCCAGTGCCCCCCCCCTACATATTTACCCCGTTAAACAGGAGAAATCCTACCTTTCTTCTTGGTCCCCCAGCTAAGTGCTGCGATTAGCCGCTGCAGTCACAAGGTCCAATGACTTTTTCCAAGTATCCAGCCACCATATGACCACGGTGGCCAATAGCAGTGCTTGATTTCATTGGGGGAGAGAGTGTAAAGGTAAGATTTTTCCGGATTCACTGGGTTCATAGGTTAATGAACAGGGAGGCACTGGCATGCCCACTTGAGCTAGGAACAACACCCATATTGTAATAAATGGGTGTTGTTCTGGTTAAATATATTTTTGGGGGGTTAATTAAATGGACCCAAAGCCGAATTTTGGTCCTTACCCCAATCGTTAAAGAAGGTGTTAGTCCTTGCTGCAATAAGATAGGCTGGGTGGCACTTATGGCCAATCGCTGTGTTGAATTCCTGGGGGCGGACAAAGGTAAATGGAAGATTTATAGGCGTTCTGGGGGGTAATGTGCGGGGGGGGGCTCCAGCATTCTGAATGCCCCCCAAGCCTATCTTATAGTGGCGGGGACCAACATCCACGCAGCATTGGTGTTGGTCCGCTTTAAAGAAGAACTATTTTTTTGTCAGGTTTTTGGTGCGGGAAAGTTCAGCACAAATGACTTCCCCAGGTGAGAATGCTCTTTAGCACAGGGTCGATTCAAAGAAACATGTTACAGCTTTGATTTTGGTGCCGATCATCCTATTTTTCACGTCCGCTCGTGCGTTCGTATGAACTTGCGAGTGATTCTATAAGCAAATACGTTTCTATCCTAAAATATACGTCCGTTCGTATGGCAGTTCGGGAATCAGACCTATGTCAGTTTCCATCCTGATTTTTCCGTTTCTTTTCTCAGGTTGCAACATTGGTTTTGCATTTTTCCTTTTTTGTCTGGACGTAAATCCTTCTGATCTTGCGGCTCCGCACTACAAACTTACCTCATTAAAGTGCATTCTAAATATTTGGTCTTATTTTTCTTTATTTCATTCATTTTGTAGTAACCAACCATTAATGAATGCATTTGCATAAGTAAATCTTACTTTGTTTAATTTTTAGTTAACTTGCATTTTTTACTTGTGGATTTCATTTTAATATTTTGGCTTCAAATGGTACAACTTAAAATTTTGTGTGTGGTTACCCACACCCTCTACATACAGATTGCTCTCAAATATAAAAAAACACCCAGCAACTTCTGCATGTTATGAGTCTAGAAACAGCCAAGATGGCGGCTCAGGTATTCTCGGGCAGCCTGCAAACAGAAAGGGCCTTGTGACTGTGTTGCTCTGCATTCTTTGATTTCTGACCTTTCCGTGCCCCCAGCTCTGCTGTGTCTGTGCAAAATACAGCAGTAACCCACATCCTGCACTTTATCCCGCTCTCCTCTCCTCAGTAAGTGTGATGCATCTGACCAAAGATGTGCTTAAATAATTAAACAAAGCAAAGGTAAACAACTACACCAATAAATGCAATCTAAAAATATTATTCTAGTACATCAATTTAAAAATAAATACCAAAGGACATAAGTTTCTTTAATTAACGCAAATATATTGCAAAATAAAGGTTTACATGCAAAGGACTAATTAAGGTCCACATTAAAATGCTTTTATAAGGCATACATGAATCAGGTATGCATTGCCATACAATTTATGGCCTCGGCCATGCTGATACATGCAGTTCATTGGAGCTCAAGACGCGCAGACTCCTCCACATAGCCAAAAAACCTGTTCAAGAACAGCAATCCGACTGCTAAAAGGTGTCGGCAGTGGCTTTCTTTTAAAACGTATTTAGAGGTTTGAAAACTGTTCTCTGAATCATACCTAAACACATTCGATTATCCTAAGTTTTACGTTTTGATCCTAAGTTTTAGGATTTGATCCTAAGTTTTACGTTTTGATCCTAAAATTTAGGAACGAACTTGCGATGATCGTAAGAGCATATACGCATTCGTACGTAGGCTCGTGCGAGTCGGAAATGGCCAAAAAAACAGGAAAACACCCACCCAAACTTACGATTCTAGATCCGAAATCAATTAACTTTTGCTCTTTGAATCGAGGGGATTGAGGACATCATTTCGCCACATCATAATGTAAAAATTTTTAAAAAGCTATTGAAAGTGGAATTACCATATCGGGTGGTAAGTCCACTTTGTTTTGCTGAAATCACAACAGTTAATGGGAATACACACTACTGCGTAATTTCTACTAAAATAAAGTAAAATATGTGCCATTGTATACCGTGGTGCTGTACCAAATTAAATTACAGGAGGGTAGGACCAGTAAATTATTTATAATACACAGGGCCTTATGAGTCGTATATTACAGAAATATAACAATGAATGTATAATACACACAGTGTTATGGCTTCCAGAGTACATTAGGAATGAGAGCTTACAATCTAAAGTAATAACAACTGATTTGCTTTTCATAGCTTGAAATCCAAGATGTCTTCCTACCTGACCAGTCCTGCACTGAAGTTCCTTCTGCTTGGTAAGTGCAGCAATGATCTGGTTGCATGATATCAGTGGATATAGTTGATGAAGCATTCCACGCACAGCCAAGAGATGCACGGGGTGCCATCCGCCAAATGCTAGTGTGGCTAGGTTTCCATTCAGCTTCTCCAGCAGCAAATTGATATGCACGCCTGTAAAAGCTGATTGGAGGACAGCCGCACCTGTTGGAATAACAAGAAAAGTGGGCGATTGCCAGGGTTTCCCAAATTGGAATGCCTGAGTGGAATGGACCAAAATGTGGGATAGTGAAAATACCGGGTTCTAGTCTGCTTTAAGGCAAATCTGTATTTGCAGGGGCTTACATAGATTTCACAGGACCCCACAGCAAGATGTATTTTGGATCCCTTACTAATACTGATACTGCAGACTGCTTTGGGGGCAAGATCAGTGGGAGCATTATAGTCTGTGGTGTTGCCACAGTACAGAGGCAGCTACAATGAGAGTAATGATACTCATGTTGGGACTTTAAAAACTCTCCTACTGCTGTACTGTGCAATGTAACAAGCAGGGCAGAGTCCCTGCTGTTACACTGTAAAAAGTTAGATAGCTCCCTGCTGTGTTACATTGTAACAGTCAGACGTGTGTAACAAGACTCGCACCCTGCTAAGTTACATTGTACAACATATACGAGTCTGCTATTACACACAGGGTAGAACAAAAATGTCATCAACTCTTTCCTCCAGATGCTAGCATACTTTGATGGCACCCCACACAGGCCTGTAGTTGCAAGGTGGAGAATGCAGCTTGTACTGGGTCCCCTTTTTGCAACTGGTTTGACCACCTAACTGGTACCATCTAGTAAAACAGAAAACAAAAGGCAGGGGCAGCTCCAGATCCACACTGCAGCATTTGGGGTCCTGGTACAAAAGGTGAGGGGGCAGTAAGGGTCAGCCGCCTGCTTAATCGAACCTAAAAGCAACTTTTATGTAACGTGCAAAACTGTTAAGGGGTAATAACCAGATAATACAACTCAGTCTTTTTCTTGTCTTTCCAGGAATGTTTTTAACCTTTTACATGAATCCGGCCAAAGTGTTCTGTAAGTGATGGTTTCTAATACAATGTTATTATTTTAATAATACTTTATATTAATTATATTATATAATCTTACAAAAAATTACCCCGTGCAAGTCTCGCATCGCACAGACATGCCAGTTGACCCATTTTATTCATTATAGAGGGGGATCCTGATTTGAGATGACCCGCTGTCTGAATCCCCACAGATTTCCAGAAAACTCACCTACCTGGTTCCCACGTTGGTCAATTAGTGGCAATCTAAATGGCGTAAGGGCTGCTGGGCGCTTTCCCTCCCCTGCCTCTAGATGCACATGTGCCCATTGAGCAGAGCCTGGTGCCTACAGCTAAATATGCCGCAGATGTGGTCGTGACGCTGAGATGCAGTGAGGGCTCCAGGAAGATTTAGGGCAATCCTGGGGGTTTTACATATAAAAATCGAGACCACCGCCCCTTTTTCGCACAGCTCCCACATCCTGTGCCAGCATCTGCATAATTGCTAAGGGTGTAGATCCAGTAATTCCATCCATCCATAGATCAGTAGCACGGCCTCCATCGGCGGTGTCCTGGGGGCCTTGTTTTCACCCCCAAACTCATTGGCTTGTTGCACCCCACCTCAGCACACCTCCTTCATTGAAATAAAAGAGGAGTATAGACTTTTTTGTTTTAATGCCTGAACAGGAACTTTTATGTATTATATTTTATATTTTGTTTTATTATGGCCAACATGCTTATTATAGGTTAGGCAAGTGTAAACCTGGCTGCTAATAGCAAGCTGCATCTCGGGGAGCTTTTTAACTTTAATTCACACAAATGCAATATGCAATTTGTTTTTCTGAAAAAAAAATTACTGGGCATTTTTACAAGTGAGGCCCATCAATTGAAAATTTGGAAACAATAGCACCCTTTGGGGAAATTCTTCCAATCCGTTAGCATATCCGTTGTTTCCAAAATTTTAATCAATTATCCTTACTTCATGGAAAAAATTATGGCATTCCTCATTACATGTGCTGGACATTTTTTTGAAAAATATAAACAAACATTATTTTCTGCACTTTGTGTGTGTTACAGGTAAAAAGCTCATCAAGATGTAGGTTGTAACTCAGACGCCAATGTGCACCCAGAGTTATTATACTTCCTTCACCAAGTCATTAGCATAAGCTGCAGTGAGATTAAAGAGGAACATCGGAGTCCGTCCGAGTGCCACTCCTTGTGTCATCCCGAATTGGGATAACCCGCTGTGTGGACCCCCGCATCGCCACATCTGTGTGCTCCCGCAGCATCCCCGCTCACCTTTAGCCGAGCCACACCCAGCCTTTCTGAATAGGTGGCGCAGGCACGCCTCCGCTGCAAGGTGGGTGGAGTATGCGGCTGGATGCAGCAGTCCAGGTGGCTTAGCCGCCAACAACGCCGAAGGGAGCCGAGTGACAGCCAATCAGCGCACTTGCACTCGTCCAAGTCAGCACGGTGGTAGCGGAAGGTTGGTGAGTTAAACGGGGCAACCTGGCGGTACACACGGCAGAGCATCCCAATTCGGTATGCTGGCGCACAGGAGAACGACGCATGGGAAGGTGAAATTCCAGTGTGTTGTTCCTCTTTAATGTAATTATCCAGGCAAAAGATAAAAAAATGTCACACAGGCTCCATTCACTGCAATGAAGACTTGGCACACACACTCAACTGCAGTAAATGGAGGGGACATGCCATAGTCTCTGTGATAGACAGCAATGTGATCTATCATCGAGGCTAAGGAATCAGCAGACAATCAGACCGGGCAGTGTGGGGCTGTGAGCCCTAATTGACCAGAAAAAGTGTTAAAAGGGGAATAATGCAGGAGCATGGCAAACTACAAGTAGGAGTGTCAGGGTGTAATGCATAGCTTAATAAAATGTTAAGGTCCAAATGGCACTAGCACTTGTGCCATCCACTTGTGCCATCCAACTTAGAAGGAATGGTCCAAAATGTGGCTCAGAAGTGGTGCAAAATGTGGGGTTTATTGCAATAATGCAATAGCCTAATCACATTTTGAGCTTTAAAGAAACTGTTCCGAAACAGTGTTGGTATGGACCCCACATCAATCATCTCTAATGGCAAAGCATGTCGCTAGCCTTTGTCCTTTCCAGTGTTAACAACTGAGTTGTAGTGATAAAAAAATGTGGGTTGGAATGCTGGGGTTTAATGCAAAAATGCAATAGCTTAGAAACCTTGCTGGATGAGAAGAGGGGTCTCCAGCAATGTACCCCACAGCTAAGCAGGTATGGTACAAAATGTGAGTTGGGGTTTATTTCTCATATTGTGAGCCCTGAAAAAGTGCTGATGGGGAAGTGGGAACCACCAATATGTTTCCCAGCTCTGAAGCCTGCATTAGTTACCTTGTAGCGTAAAGACCAGGTGGTGCAAAATATACACCAAGGTTTATATTGAAGGCATTTCTTTACTTTCTTAACATTTTTTGATGCTCAAAAACTATCCCACAATTGCACAAGATCCCAACCTTTGATGTGATTGTGCAAAAGCATAATCATGTTGTGAGCCTAAGAATGTCTGGATACAGTGCTAGAGGAGAAGAGGGAACAATCTTGACTTACCTCAATGGGTACAGATGTGTGAATCACAAAGTTGCTGTCCTCTGGCCTGTCCCGCGCCGTTCTTTGCAGAAATCCATGACCCCCAGCAGGGTTCTTGGTGTCTCGCCGCCCATGAGCTTTGGAGAGACAGGTAATAGGGCAAGGGTTAATGGCAAATCACCCGCTTACCACAGGTAGCTTGCAGCCCCTTATGCCTTGTGAACTGGCATAGGGTCTCATGGACCTTTTACCAATTCACAAAGAGTTACAATTGAAAAATCCAATGACACAAGAGAAAGAAAATATATTTTCCTCCGCATACTTACATCTGATCCATCGCCGGTCTCTGCAGAAATCCAAGGGGAGTCCTACAGCGATATATTGCTTGCTATCACTGACCGCCAGAGAGATTGGTTTCTGCTGGGCACACGCCTGGTGTCCACCAGCCTCTTCAGCTTCTGACAGCTTGGTCCCCTGCCACAGGGTGGCATTTATACTAGGAGTGATGTGTTATGTGTGTCACCAACCTAGATGGGGCTCATGGATTTCTACAGAGAACAGCGCTGGACAGCGCTGGGGGATGAGGACATCCGTCACTGGAACAGGGTTAGAGGTCTCTTTTTTGAGCGAGTTTGTTAAATGTTCAGACGAACCTGAATTTCTTGGGGCCTTTTTACTTTTTTTTTTACTTACTACACTGTATATTTGTTAACACCAGTAATTTATTACTAATTAATAATATTTCATTAATAATAATCAATAATAATATTTATGTGCTGTTTTAGGTGGTGATTGTCCCCCTGGCATGGAAATGGCTAACCGCCGACCATGCTTTGGCCATTGTGAAGAGCTAAATAGCACCTCTGAAGAGTGTCCCAAAGCTGAAGACTTTGGGTGCGAGTGCCAGAATGACAGCTTTGTCCGTTTATCTGCTACATCTGACTTCTGCATCCCGCCCTGTCACTGCAAGGTTGACTGTCCCAAAGACATGCACTTTGAGAAGCACCTCACTCAAGATGAAGTGTACTGCTTGTCTGGCAGCAAGCCGCACCCAGCACCATTAGACAGCCCACGCTGTGTGTGTAACAGTGGTTACATAAGTCTTTGGAATGGTTTTGATCACACCTGCGTAAAAATGTCAGAGTGCAGGAAATTGGGTGTAGCGGCTAGACCAAACAGTAGAAGACAGAAGGACTGAGAGGTGCTCTGCTGAAACCAAGGTATAAAATGAGACCATGATTGAGCTGAGCACACTCTACAGAAATATCAAAGATTTTTTTTTGGGATGCGGCCCCTTCTAGTGACACCCCACCCCCCCCCTGTGCACAGACATTTAAAGAGTTTTAATACAATAAATGATAGATGCGCACGCAAGGATATAGGAAATGTGGGTAAAAAGATAATTTACATGTAAGCCAGATTTGGGATGCCCCAATGTGTGAAACCCCCTGGTTTGCCAGGTTTACTTACCTCACCAGTGGTCCCACCGTGCATGTGGTCACTCCTCTAAACAACGCCTCTAACCATGAGTATTATAGAGCGGCTAAGTAAGCTCAGTTTAAGGCTACTTACAGGTCGATCTCTCCTGGCTGTGCATACCTCTGCCAGCCATTCAGACAAGCCTAGAGGTGGTGCATGCAGCAGCTCTAGAGGACTGCAGAGGATAATGTTGGCAGCCTGCACATGCAACATGGGATCAGAGGAAAGGTAATATTCCGGGAATATTGGAAGTTTTTGGATGCGAAAAGTGCAGTGACAGATATTTGGCTGGCTGTAGTGTCTTCTTTAAAGAAGAACAATATCCAGTACCTTTGGATGTTGCTCCTCTGTTAGACCATACAAATTTGGGATGCCATACTGTGTGACACTCCTGTGATCGTCATATAAAGCTTGCCTTCCGGGATGGTGCATGCACAAGTCGCTGGCCAGGCAGCACTTGTGCTCTGTTCATGCTAAACTTAGAGGCCGATTCATTAATAGCGGCAGGTAGCGACAGTTGAGCGACTGTAGCAGTATTTTCACAGTGCCCGCTAGTAGTCGCTGTGCTTGGCCGTTGTTCGGTTGTTGATAGCGACTCAGTCGGTGTGCAGTAATGTTGAATATCGGGTGACGAGTCGCTATTTGACAGGTTCCGCACTGTATGGGAGCGCATGATAGCGACTGGCCATAGCGACCGGCTCCCACCATATTCATTAACAAATCACGCTCAAAAAATTCTCGCGCTGTGAAATGCATGTTTAAACCCCAGAGCGCTGGAGGCGATGGGTTAAAAGTAGTTTTTTAACCCCCAAACAACCATATTTTTGGAAACCAAAAAAAACAAGTTTTTTAAATAATTTTGTAATATGAATACATTTATATCAGACCTGTAATATGAATTCTGCACAATTTTTTTTTTTTACCTTAAAAAAAATATCTAACATGGCAGAAGTGGTCACAGAATTTTTCACATTTAAAAAAAAAAAACAAAAAAAATTAATAACAATTAATTATGAATATTTAAAGATTGTTCCATTGAAATGCATTGGAGAGCGCCAGGTAGCGAGAGGTCATACCTGTCGCTGTTCAAGGTCGGACGCTGGCGCTGTGGGCTGAGGCTGGAATAATGATGAATGAGTGGCTATCTGGCGCTATCTCAGTCGCTAAGCAGGATTGCCTTGATAAATGTGTGATTGTGGTGGGGAGCCGGCATTCTCGTGGCGGGGCCCGTCATTACTGGTCGCTCACCAGCCGCTACCTGTCGCTATTACTTCATAAATAAGGGCCTTAGACGTCCTAATGGCAGATCTGACATCAGTTTAGCTAAGATTCACATGATGATGCAAGCTGAACCCCCCGCTCCTCCATTTACCCGTGCCAGACAGTCACATGCCTGACATGGATGCATACCTCTGCTAGAAGATAGGGGGATGTGATTGCACCACCAAAGTGTCGACTAAGTGATATCGGGGGTTTCACACAGCGGAGCACCCAAAATCAGGATGCCTCCAGGGAGGCCCATACACATCTTTTGTCCTCTGCATATCATTGCTCTTAGTCCACTGCAGGGTGCTTACCTAATCACTAAATATGAATTCCCCATCACCAATGTGTAAAGAGCCCACACTTGTTCCATGCATTACTACTCTTTATTTAAATGTTTTTATGCACCTATATTCTCCCCCATGCTTTGCTTTCTCAGTCAATGTACAGGAGGAATCATTGTCCTCCCTGCAGAAGCTTCTGCCAAATATACTGTAACTGTTTGAATGCAAATGCCTACATACTTTATTAAATGTCTTGGATGACTCAAATGCCTGCTATACTTGCTTCTTAAATGCATCGACCAGTGAACAGCTTGAATATGGTTTAAAATAAATTACAAAGAAAACACATGATCTAAATGTGCCTCATTTCATAATCTTGATACTTTTTATGTGGATGCACTTAGAAATAGTGAGCTTGATAACGGACACAATAGGGTTTAATTCACTCTGTTTAGCACATAAGTCAGGTTTTATAAGGCGGACACTTTCTGCCCTATGGATATAAAGGCTTACTATTGGCAGCTATTGCAAATCCGTTTTCCAGTTTCTTACATTTGGGACTTTGCATTGGCAAGGCATTCGTCATTGTAAACTCAAAATCAAAGGCAACACACCCACACATCGCAAAAAGCTCTTGTTGCAATTGTTACATAGCAAGAGGCCTGGCTGTTACAAAGTGTTCCTTGCAGGGAGTTGGCTGGCTTTCACAATGTAAGAAGATGGTTCATATCTTCCTCATATAGAAGGAGGCAGAGAGGCTGCAGCCCTGTTACAGTGGATGTATGCTGGGACTTGTAGTCCCTAGTTTTTACTCAAGGCAAAAAAGACTCTCCTACTTTAGGATCACAGGGACACATGAATATAAGAAACTTGGAAGCAGCATGGTGATATGGAAATTACAGGCTTGGGGGCACAATCCTAACACATAGGAATATTTTACATTCCATATGAGGAAAACAATAGGGCGGAACCCCAAAAACCTGACAAAAAGGGATTTTTCCTTTAAATAATGTAACACAATGGACATCTTAGCAGAGGGCTGGCAGGCTTTTCAGAATGATTAATCTTGTTTGTTGTCACAGCAGGAGAGAAAGAGATAGTCCACAACCAATTCCAATGTATGGCTCTCTGGGCTTTGTCGCCTCTCTGTAATATCAGAAGATCAGAGCTTCACTTTAATAGCTAATATTCCAGTAAACAGGGAGCTAGGTGGAATTAGCAAAATGAGGTGCTCTGCCATCGGCCGGAGGTACAGTAGGTACAGTGTGGGACAGGAACTGAAGCATTTAGTGTTCTAGAATTTATCCAGAGGAAATAAGCAATGTTAACGGAGGAGTAAGGGACTAGCAAAATGAAAGAAAGCCAGCAGAATGAGAGGAGCAGACCAATGAGAAGCTGACAGGAGAGGAAGACCAATGGCAGCCCTAGAGACTTCAAGTGGATTGTCCTGCATGTCTACAAAGAGAGATAAAGGTGAATAATGATGGGTGAACCCAAATCAAAAAGTTCGGGTTCATACCAAACTTTGTGAGTTCGGGTTCCCAAACCCGAACACGGACTGCTGTCTGAGTTCGGAATCTGACCTGAACAGCCCATCAACCAGCTTCACCTAAGGTTGCAGCAGCAGGAAGCTGCTGTAACTCACCTCTGCCCGCGATCCTCTTCTTGTCAGCGGCATTTGAGATCGGCCCCAGTCGGAGCCAGCTCCCATTAGTAAGGAGCCTCCTAGGGGTAGACACTAGAAATGTCCTCACTTATGGAAGCCGGAGGCCATCTTCTGTAGCCCCTGCATAGGCCAGTTTCAAATGCTCCCGGCGTTGACAGTAAGAGGATCGTGGGCAGAGGTGGGATACAGCAGTGTGCTTCCTGCTGCACACTTTTTTTGGCCTTAGCATCCTATAATTTAACTTAAAAAATGCCAATGTGGCCACCGGTTAGTGTCTTAATTAACGGTAGCACCAAAAAGAATGCAGATCCAGGCCCATATGAAACCTGACATTGTAGCTCAAGATCCCATAGAGCACTACAGAACTACATAGAAGTGTTTAATGCTTATAATTAATATTAAACACATTTGTACAGAACTTGCATTTGAACTTGTCAATAATTGAAACACAGGACCTAGATGGTCTACTAAAAAATATTTCAAAGGCTTCTTTTGCATTACAGTGTGTCATTTGGTGAACAATAACTAAGAATGCAGCCAAAACGCAGAGTAAAGGTTGTCCCTGTTGTTCCCAGCAGTGATTTCTTGTAACCGTAATGACGAAACGCCGACCAGTGTCCGAAAAATACAGTGCCAAAGATTCCATGGAGGAAAAATTTCATAAATATGCTGGGGGGCGCCTGAATAACAGAGTACAAAGTGGCGCTCACTAGGAGCTGGGATTATCAGCAGCAGGTGCAACAGAGGCTAACATAGGCCAGCCAATACCTAGTGCAACAATCCAAGCTGACCCATTCTCTGTAGCATCTGGTAGCGCCAATGAAGACCACAGCACAGCTACTGAACTGGTGCTATAGTCACAAAAACCAATGTGGACAGAAGCAAATCATTAATTTGGCCCTAGACTCAATTTGGAAATGTGTTCATTATATTTGTGCATGGTTGTTGGTTGTAGGCCACTGGATAGGTGAAGAGGGTTAAAGCAAGTAAAAGAACTGATAAACGTTTTCCTATATAGCTAAACAAGAAGTAGCCCTGTCATCACTTATTCTTTTATGTAGAAAATGTGGGTCCAGATGTTCTTCATATTTAGCTGTTTGTCGATATTGCTGGTTACATTTGTATTCTGAAAATCATCCACAAGTTGGCGTCTTACTACCTTCTTATTTTCTGGGTTTAGGAATATATTGTATCTCTCTGGGTTTATTTGTGCATATGGTTAGACAGCTAGATAAAACCACTGCTGTATACTGAACATGGGAGAACAATTCTAAAGTGTGCCTGACCTCACCTGGAACTCACACAAGGCCACATTGCCCTCAGTTACATATTTCTTAGGATATATTTATGTGAGATCAGTTAAACCTATATATATATATATATATATATATATATATATATATATATACATATAGCAGCTGTGGGGGATAAGAGTTGATTTTAACAAATAATAATTAGATTTACAGGGCTTCTTCATAAAATTAATCTATGCTGCTCATCAATATGATGAGAGGTGGACTCCCATCTGGTAAGTATTCACACACCGGAAAGAACAGCTGTGGCACTTAGGCGGGTGGACAGTTGAGGCTCGATTCAGAGGCACATTCATCTGAACTTCCGTAGCTCCCTGTAAAAGTTTTAGTGGGTGTTTGTCATTTTTTTGCTTTTTTTCGTTAATTTTTCATTCGTACGAACGTTCGGCCAAATGCGTATATGCGCTTTCGATGAACAAAAGCAAATCGGAACATTTGCGTTAGTTTGGGTCATTTTCCAAACCAAATCTGATATTTTTCGTTCGTTCATATAACTTACGTTATTGCTATGGGCTTGCGTCTCATTCAGAGAGCAGATTGCCGATGGACCCCCACCCTATAAATCCATTTCCTTTGCGATTCCCTTACGGGACCATTTTGACCTCGAGACTAGCAGCTATGGATGACTCTAGTGTATTTGAGGAGCATGAGGATCTGCAGCTCATGGGCATTGAAATTGTCCGGAGGGCTGAGACCAGATTGCTCCGGGACGCATGCACATCGATGGCATGCATGACGTTGAGCTGTTCGAGCTCACCAGACTTAACCGCGCTTCTCTCCATAAATTGTATAGTGAGCTGCGGCCATGGTTAGCCCGCACCACAAGGAAGGGGCAAGCAATTTCAGGTATGGTGTGTATATAAGGAAGTTGTGAAGAGCGCTGGAGATGATGTTGAGCTGCTGCCACTGATCAGGGGTCACTCCCTGCGTCTTGTAGTAGTATTTGTGGTTGAAATCCTGACTCCCAACTGGGCTCATGCAAGAGTTGGGATTCTACAATTGATAAAAAGACCTGGTGGAATTATATGGTGGAGCCCAAGTGGAAAACACCCCTATCCAGGAAGGAGATCCCCCCAACAGAAGCGTCACAACTTCAGAGGCCCTGGGCAGGTCAAATACCCCCGGGCCCCGGCGGTAAGTGCCTTTGCACATTTGTTCCTGTTTATTATACCTAGTCAAAAGGTTTTACTGTATGCTTATAACCACAAGCTCTGCCGTATACAAATAAGGACTGTTCTCACTATACAGTTTCCTTATATTTGACAGCATAAATTAGGACATCTCAGTTAGGAAACCTCCCCAGTAAGTGGTGCACCAACACTCTTTCTGGACCAGACCCTATTTGAGACACCTTCAAGCGCGCCACAACAGATATCCCTTCTCCCAACTCTTGCATGAGCCCAGTTGGGAGTCAGGATTTCAACCACAAATACTACTACAAGACGCAGGGAGTGACCCCTGATCAGGTACGACCAAGATGC
Organism: Gastrophryne carolinensis; assembly: GCA_027917425.1. Classification (NCBI taxonomy): domain Eukaryota; kingdom Metazoa; phylum Chordata; class Amphibia; order Anura; family Microhylidae; genus Gastrophryne; species Gastrophryne carolinensis. Next base: position 174,682,883 of record CM051242.1, read on the forward strand.
TTGGCTGCCTGCAATTTTTGGCAAACAGCTTGTTCCAGAGGCTGGGTGCCCTCTCCGTGGAGATCTCCCAGCCTACGCTGAGCCACGCGCTATCCAAGTTTTTGGAAGGCATGGCTACCATTACTCGCAAATATATTTGTTTTCCTGACGACATGGTAGCTAGAAACGCGATTAAGCTGGCATTTTATAACATCGCCGACATGCCTAACGTCATGGGTGCAATTGACTGCACCCACGTTGCCCTGGTCCCTCCGGCAGTCGACGAGTATATCTACAGGCAAGTACAATCAGTCATATTTTTTTTCTAATTTTATTTTTTTTTATGTCCAAAAAAATTCAAAAAGTCCCTCCTTGTAAAATGTCCCTTCTTGTAATTAATCCCTCCTTGTAAGTTATCCATCCTTTCAAATACTTCCCTTATTTTAATTAATCCCTTCGTGTAATTTATCCCTCCTTTTAATGTATCCCTCCTTTTACATAATCCCTCCTTGCAATTAATCCCTCCTTGAAATTATTTCCTACTTGTAAATATTCCCTTCTTGTAAGTAATCCCTCCTTGTAATTTCTCTCTTCTTGTAATTTAGCCCTCATTGTAATGTATCCCTCCTTTTAAGTATTCCCTCCTTGTAAAGAGTCCCTGTGGAACCATGGACCATATTTAGTTGCATATAAATGTCACGTGTTCACCAAGGAAACATTTTAATGTGTACCTGAAATAGACCCCGGAAAGTTAATATTTCCTTTTTCAAACATATATATTCTTTTTGGGCAATACAAAATACTTATGTACTTGTTTATTGCTATTTTAATTGGGCCACAGGTTTTGCTTAGGGTGTGATTAGTTAGTGTTTCCCTAGTTTTCCTTGCCTTGCTAATGTTTTTGTTTTTTTTTTTTAAATCCCAGGAACCGGACATGCGGTTCCTTAGTCTGCTCGCCGGGTTCCCAGGCTCATCCTATGATGCCTACATTCTTCGAAGATCTGGATTGTACGGTCGGTTTGTGTCGGGGGAATTTTCCGGTGGATGGCTCCTTGGTAAGTTGATGCCAATAACGTCCTTTTTTTTAAATATGTATGGCTATGAATTTAATTTGTGTTCCATGTATGAAACTATGCCTTTTTGAACACCTTGTTTACATGTGAAACACAACCTTAACCATTAGATTTTTCAAGCAACCAAGCCATGCCAAATGCTAGTCCTGCCTTAGCAAAATGTTGAAATTGAATTTAGAGTAAAGTAAGAATTAGTCTTCCCCACACTCCGCTTAAATTATGTCCTTGAATTTATAATAGGGTCTGCGCCATCTTTGATTAGATGCATTACACTTACTGAGTAGAGGAGAGCGGGATAAAGTGCAGGGGGCGGACATCCAAGAATGCTGAGCAGCACAGTCCGAAACCAATACCTGTTAGCAGTCTGGCTGAATGGCCCTCATCCGCCATCTTTGATGTTTAATTTGTTTCTACATCTATTTGAATTTTTTTATTTATTTTTTGGGCCTGTACACTTTGTATGCTCATGCTGTGTAGCAAATGTGACCTAGCCTCTTAGTCATGTTGATGGGCCGTTTAGGGGATTCCATTTATTGACTAATGTGTAATTTATGTTTTTTATAATACATTTTGGCAGGTGATTCCGGCTATCCACTCCTTCCGTGGCTGTTGACGCCCGTCCTCCGGCCCCAGAATGCAGCCGAGGAGGCATATAATAGGGCACACAGGAAGACCAGGGCTGTGGTGGAGAGGGCGTTTGGCCTGTTGAAGACTCGCTTCCGATGCTTGGACCATACCGGGGGAGCACTTCAGTATGACCCCAAAAAGGACATAGATATTATAATGGCCTGTGCAGTGTTGCATAATTTTGCTATTTTGCAGCGTGTCCCCCGGTATGTGGATTTGCCCCCCTTTCCACCCACCGATGACCCAGGCGAGGACTATCGTGGCCCACCGAGTGTGTCTGCCCAAGTCGTGTGGTGTAATTGAAACACATTTTGCTTAATTTGGTGTTGCTTGTTTTTTTTTGTCCCTTTATTTTTTGTTAATTGTGTTTTTGGACCTTTGTGTTTGTATGTTTGTTTCTTACTTTTACAAACAGTAAAGAAATAATTACAAAGAACCTCACACATGATGTTATTTTTTTGTTTTTGGGATGTTCCAAATTTGTTACTGCCTACTTTAACTCATCTTTATTCCCCCAAAACATAAAGGCATAAATTTAGTCCACCACAGCTTAATTTCAATTTTATGGAGTTTATTGCCAAAGCAAACATTGGAGTTGAAATACATGGGCAAAACACAAATGAAAGTTTAGGCAAATCAGGCCACATAGCAATTGGCCAGAGGCAGGAGTTTTAAATTAAGGCAATCCTGTGCAAAGTTTCGGACAAATGAAAATTTAATAAGCATAGGCGACAAGCATTGCCATGTCCACATTGGGAAGCAAACAAATAGGCCCACAGACACACCCTCTCCTGCTTGGCCAAATTTGCCACAGGCACAGGTGTAAAGCAGCCAAAAAAAACTCCATCTTCCTCCAGCTCCTGGATTTCCTCCATCAGTGTGTGGGTCTGTTGGGACATGTAAATAACAAAGGTTCAGTTTGGGAAATACATATGTAATTCAGCAAAAAGAAACATGGCAAGACACATGAATAAGCAACATCATAAAAAGACACTTACCGTATATATCGGATCCTGGGTCCGAGGCAGCACGGAAGTAGACGGCATGGTAAAACTGGCAGAGGATTCCCCACTAGCTGAGGGATGATGCTGGGCTGCATTGAGGAAAAGAAGGCATGTTAACACACAACTAGGCATTGCTGATGTGTATTAACACATATGGTTCACTAAAACCCATGCATGAATGGCAACTCCCCCAACGGACCAAGTTTAACTTGACTATGAATGCCATTATCTGTTTGATGTATTAGTCAACAAGTACATACACATTGGTCTCCTTAACCAAAATAAACATGCATGTACTGGCTGTTCTGAGGCTCCACACATTCCTAAAAGCCAATTATGGGACCACACTCAGCTTGCAAATAGCATTTGTCATTAGATTATCCTGTTTGCCATTCATTCTAGGTCAAAGTTTCAAGCACCCCAGATCAAGTCTTTCTGAGCAAAGCACAGCTCCAAACCAAATTGCCTACAGATAAAGCTGGAAGTGTTGTATGCAATTGACTCACAATACATAACAGGCCGTCCTTTGCTAATCTCAATAGTGTTCCTCAAGACTCTCCCAAATAATGTATGAGCAAGGAAAAAAGCAAATGATGAGTCGCCACACATAACACACCCTGTTTAAATTGTTACCTCCACTACAAGGCACACCCTAGGGGCATGTGTTAATATATGGGTTTGTGGCTAATTTTACACGTAGCTCACATTTCACATACACACTAACATTACTAACCTGCAGGAATAGTAGGGATGTCCGTGTCCTGTCGTGCCGAGTGTCCCTCTAAGGCCACAGGATGTAGCAGGCCCAGCACCATCTCCTCAGCTCGGGTTAATTGCAGTTTGGTGGGGAATCCGCCGCCAGTTTGTAAGCTGAAAAAGAGAGTTGCACACATTTAGCTAAATGTTTGCAATACAAGACAAAGCCAAATCCACAAGGTATATATGTACCTGTAATTACGCAGGTTATTTTCTTTCTTCCGTGCTGCATACTTTAGGTCCGATATTTTCCTTTGTATCTGCTCCACATCTTTGAGCTCTTCCCCCGCTGCATTGACCTGTCTGATGAGCTCCTTCAAAATCTCGGCTTTGCGCTGCTTGCTTGTAGCTTTGGATCTGCGCCCATATAGCTCATCATAATACAAGGTGAGGCCACTAGCCAATGCCAGAGTTTGGGCCTCACCAAACCTGCCACTCAAGGGGCCTTGGCGCAATGTGCGCCATGTTGCTAGACGTTCTGGCTCATCGGTGGTTGGCGGCAAAGCGGGGGACATTCTGGGCTGGCTGTGTTGGGGAGAAATGTAGGACAGGTGGCTGGCTTCTGATTGAACACTGAACTAGCAGGCATAGCTGTGGCATCTTCAGCCTGCCTTTCCACCTGTGCCGGTGCCAAATGTGGCCGAGGAGGAGAGGGTGTGGTGGATGAAGTGGTGCTTGGGGCCCGGTGCCTCTGTCGGCCCTTAGAATACTCATGCCCCTTGGAGGTAAACGGCCGGTCCAGGGGTGACCCAGAGCTTGAGCTTCGGGGCCTATGCCTTGCCCTCTTGTCCGCTGATTTGGACACCCCTGCGGGTGGGGAGGGCGAACTCGGACTTCTGGCCATGTACCTTGCCCTCTTGGCATGAGCCTTGTGGCCCCGTGTGGGTGATGTTGATGGGGAGGTTGAACTGGTGGGGCTTCTTTCCCGGTGTCTCTTTTGGGTTGTCTTGCCATGGTAGCCACGTGGGTGGGGTGACCTTGGGGGGCTGGGGCTTCGCACCCTCTTGGTCCCTTTTTTCCCCTCCGTTGGGGTTGGCTTTCTGACCTGTGGCTTGCTTTTTCCAGCGGCCTCCTTTTTTTGCCTAGTTGTGCTGGGTGCCTTTGCCTGGGCACTGCGGGTTGGCCGCAACTTCTTTTTGGCCATCTGGGACCGAGTCTTGGGCCCCTCAGCAGGCTCCTGCCGTTTGGCTGCCTGTTTGGTGGTGGTCTCCTTTGCAGCTTTTTGAGGAGCTTTTTTTTGTGCTATTGCTCATGGACTCTGAAAGAGAATGAGCTGTGTGTCCAGGACCCTTTAAATAAGATTGCCGGGGGGTCTCACGCTACGCGTACGCGTGCGTACGGACGCGCGTAGGGCCATTCGTCCGGATGTGCGGAACCCGGAAACCGCAGGGGCATTACTTATCTGCTGCAGACAAGAGGCAAGATGGCGCCCACAATCTTCACCCGCCAACAAGAAGAGATCATTTGCCATTTAAATGCATGCCTAGCCCTTAAGCAAGCGCATGAAGAAATGGTTGGTTTAAAAAGTGTCTCAAACTCAGTGCCAAACCGAAGTGAGGGCCCACACGTGCGAACCAACACTGAGGCCAGCTTTAAGGATTGTATTAGGCTACAAATGTGTCTGTTAATGTCATTTAGTCAAATGATCGATTGTTGACAGATATTTGTATGCAGTTTTAACTAAAAACTAGCTTTATTTTGTGTTTTGTAGACCATGCTGGAGCGCAGGTACGACTACCTGCCCAACTCTTTTGAGAAGCGCACCGTCGCCCTGTAGATCATTGCCCAAATCCAACATCAGACGGACACCACCTTCACCCACATGCAGATCATGCAGGTCGGACCTGAAACGGCTGCACATGCCGGGGTGCGGCGCTTTTTCGGAATCCATTTCCCTAGTAAGTACATAGCGATTGCATGGCAGATGTAACTCATGCAGAAGGTAGGCATTTATTTATAATTGTTTTTCTTTTCTAGTGTTGGAAATGGATTACCAAATCCACCGCACCCTGAGGCGCACAGGCCGACCAGTGCTGCATGAATCTGCAGCTGGAAGTGAAGGTGGTGGATCTCCAGGGCGATGGTCCTACCCCTCCTCTGTTGGGTCCTCCGACCAGCCCCTGGACCTTTCCACAGAGGAGGGGCGGCACGGCGTGGGCAGGGAGTTGTACCCAGCGACGCAGGTGGGAGCCTCTGGTATGTGACTCTTCATGTAACCGCACACACATATACATGCAATTTCCACCCAAGCTGATTCCCTTAATCTGTTTTTGTAGATGCTTCTGGAGCGGGTGAACATGCGCAGGCTGCAGCAGATCTCGCCCAGGAGGCACAGGGAGAAGGTGAGTGATGTGACACACACATTGAAAATGAATTTTGATTACTGTTGACTAAGACATTATAAGTGACCCTATTTACCATGTCTCGACAGCCTCTACTTCACAACAGTGGCAGGGCCCAGGACGTAGGGTTGTCCCCAACGAGGCATCCGTCGGCCACCAACCAAGTAAATTGTAATGTCATTCTTTGCAGTATGTGTTAAGTGACATGATCACCCAGATACATCAAGCCATAGTCAATGGCATTAGCAGACTGACCTGTGCCCACTTGCTTAGAGTAATTACTTAGCAGAATGAACTGTGCCCACTTGCTTAGAGTAATTACTTAGCAGACTGACATATGCCCACTTGCTTAGAGTAATTACTTAACAGACTGACATATGTCGTCTTGATTTATGTTGGCAACTAAAAAACATTCCATCCACAGGTGAGAAACATGTATTTGTCTCTAAGTTATTTTTTTTCAAAAATTGATACAGGGACCACAGGGGCAAGAGTGGAAGAAATGAATCGAAGGGTCCTTGAGTTGGTGGCCGATATGCAGCATCTGGTTGACTTGTTGGGGACAACAGAAAAAGAATAGTGTTCTGGGTCATGTCACTGTTTTTAGTTTTGTAAATAGTTTTTTAGATTTTAAATTTTAAATATTTTTAAAGTTGGTGTTTTTAAAAATGTTTAAAAAATTAAAAAAAAAAAAAAACATCTAATGGGCCCAAAAAATGGCCTTCAAGTAAAAAAAAAAAACAAAAACAAAGTTTCAGTGTCATTTTTAACACAAATACATTAACACCAAACGAAGGGTGAAATAAATATTTAGAGATGACGATTCAGATGACCGGGAAGTGGTTTGGGTAAGTTTTAGGGGCTTAAAATGGAAGAAGAACCTAACCGGGAAGTGGTTTGGGTAAGTTTTAGGGGCCTAAAATGGAAGAAGAACCTAACCGGGAAGTGGTTTGGGTAAGTTTTAGGGGCCTAAAGTGGAAGAAGAACCTAACCGGGAAGTGGTTTGGGTAAGTTTTAGGGGCCTAAAGTGGAAGAAGAACCTAACCGGGAAGCGGTTTGGGTAAGTTTTAAGGGCCTAAAATGGAAGAAGAACTTAACCGGGAAGTGGTTTAGATAAGTTTTAGGGGCCTAAAATGGAAGAAGAACCTAACCGGGAAGTGGTTTAGGTAGGTTTTAGGGGCCTAAAATGGAAGAAGAACCTAACTGGGAAGTGGTTTGGGTAAGTTTTAAGGGCCTAAAATGAAAGAAGAACCTAACCGGGAAGTGGTTTGGGTAAGTTTTAGGGGCCTAAAATGGAAGAAGAACCTAACCGGGAAGTGGTTTGGGTACGTTTTAAAGGGTCCAAAAGGGAAAATGGAGGATAGCGCTAAGTGGTTGGGGTGAGCTTTAAGGGTCCAAAAGGGAAGATGGAGGATAGCGCTAAGTGGTTGGGGTGAGCTTTAAGGGTCCAAAAGGCAAAATGGAGGATAGCGCTAAGTGGTTGGGGTGAGCTTTAAGGGTCCAAAAGGGAAGATGGAGGATAGCGCTAAGTGGTTGGGGTGAGCTTTAAGGGTCCAAAAGGGAAAATGGAGGATAGCGCTAAGTGGTTGGGGTGAGCTTTAAGGGTCCAAAAGGGAAGATGGAGGATAGCGCTAATTGATTTAGCTAAACATTGTAGTAGAAGTGAGGGTGGCAAATATGTAGGTGAGCACTTTAATGAGTTAAGTTTGTAGTGCGCAGGCGCAAGATCGTAAGGTCCGTCTGGACGATTATTTTTTGAAAAAGGGAAACAGAATCTATCGGGAAATGTAAAGGATTCGTGGGAGAAGAAATGGAAAAAGGGCAAAATCGAAAGGCGACGTTGAAACATGAGAAAATGAAACAGAAAAGTCACGACGGAAAATGACAGTACTCGTACTCTGGCATACGAACGGACGGAAACTTTACAGAAGGATTGCAATGCGAGCATAGAATCGCTCGCACACTCATACAAGAGCGGGAAAATGTAAAAGAAAAAACAGATCGGCACTAAAACGAAAGTATTTTTTTGTCTCTCTGAATCGAGCCTTTGGTCTGGAAGCTCCAACTCAAGATTGCATTTTACCTGATGCAATGCCATGTCCAAGATCAGTGAATTTATTTGGACAATACATTAAATATTTAATTATAAATAGATAATATTTGGTTCTGGCATGTTTCATCATCAGAGGGCCTCTTCTAATATGTGATGCAACGGTCAAGCACCAACCTTCATTTAAGGGACAACCCCAATCTATAATTGGTATGATAGAATCAATTAGGGATGAGCAAACTTTTGAAAAATTTGATTCGGCTGATTCGCCGGATTTTCCGACAAAAATAGTTTCGGTACGAATTTATTCGCGACGAATCGCTATTACAAACGGCTATTTCTGAGCTTCCTAGAGCCTCAATAGGTTTGTAAACCATTCTGACTTGCTGTAACACGCATAGGATGCGTGCTGGGTTAGTGAAATAATACTGTAAATAATTATGACATGCAGATCAGAGGCATCGCTATTAGAATCGCAGAGCGGCACAATTGCAGAGAGTTGAGGTGGCATCACTATGAGAGGCCCCTATATTGCCTGAAAAACACACCCTGGAGCTGGCAGCAGCAGGAACCCAAATATTGGCTGAAAGACATCTTGGAGTTGGCAGCAGGAGCAGCAGGAGCCCAAAAATTGGCTGAATGACACCCTGGAGTTGCAAGCAGCAGGAGCCCAAACATAGCTTGAAAGAGACACTGGAGTTGGAAGCAGGAGCCCAAAAATTCACTGAATGACACCCTGGAGTTGCCACTAGCAGCAGCAGGAGCCCAAACATAGCTTGAAAGAGACACTGGAGTTTGCAGCAGGAGCGCAAAAATTGTCTGAATGACACCCTGGAGTTGCAAGCAGCAGCAGCAGCAGGAGTCCAAACATAGCTTGAAAGAGACACTGGAGTTGGCAACAGGAGCCCAAAAATTGGCTGAATGACACCCTGGAGTTGCAAGCAGCAGCAGGAGCCCAAACATAGCTTGAAAGAGACACTGGAGTTGGCAGCAGGAGCCCAAAAATTGTCTGAATGACACCCTGGAGTTGAAAGCAGCAGCAGCAGGAGCCCAAACATAGCTTGAAAGACACACTGGAGTTGGCAGCAGGAGCCCAAAAATTGGCTGAATGACACCCTGGAGTTGCAAGCAGCAGCAGCAGAAGCCCAAACATAGCTTGAAAGAGACACTGGAGTTGGCAGCAGGAGCCCAAAAATTGGCTGAATGACACCCTGGAGTTGCAAGCAGCAGCAGCAGCCCAAACATAGCTTGAAAGAAACACTGGAGTTGGCAGCAGGAGCCCAAAAATTCACTGAATGACACCCTGGAGTTGCAAGTAACAGCAGCAGGAGCCCAAACATAGCTTGAAAGAGACACTGGAGTTGGCAGCAGGAGCCCAAAAATTCACTGAATGACACCCTGGAGTTGCAAGTAACAGCAGCAGGAGCCCAAACATAGCTTGAAAGAGACACTGGAGTTGGCAGCAGGAGCCCAAAAATTGGCTGAATGACACCCTGGAGTTACAAGCAGCAGCAGCAGCAGCCCAAACATAGCTTGAAAGAGACACTGGAGTTGGCAACAGGAGCCCAAAAATTGGCTGAATGACACCATGGAGTTGCAAGCAGCAGCAGCAGCAGCCCAAACATAGCTTGAAAGGCACACTGGAGTTTGCAGCAGGAGCCCAAAAAATGGCTGAATGACACCCTGGAGCTGCAAGCAGCAGCAGCAGCCCAAACATAGCTTGAAAGAGACACTGGAGTTGGCAGCAGGAGCCCAAAAATTGGCTGAATGACACCCTGGAGTTGCAAGCAGCAGCAGCAGCAGCCCAAACATAGCTTGAAAGAGACACTGGAGTTGGCAACAGGAGCCCAAAAATTGGCTGAATGACACCATGGAGTTGCAAGCAGCAGCAGCAGCAGCCCAAACATAGCTTGAAAGGCACACTGGAGTTGGCAGCAGGAGCCCAAAAATTGGCTGAATGACACCCTGGAGTTGCAAGCAGCAGCAGCAACAGCCCAAGCATAGCTTGAAAGAGACACTGGAGTTGGCAGCAGGAGCCCAAAAATTGGCTGAATGACACCCTGGAGCTGCAAGCAGCAGCAGCAGCCCAAACATAGCTTGATAGACGCATTGGAGTTGGCAGCAGGAGCCCAAAAATTGGCTGAATGACACCCTGGAGTTGAAAGCAGCAGCAGCAGGAGCCCAAACATAGCTTGAAAGAGACACTGGAGTTGGCAGCAGGAACCCAAAAATTGGCATAAAGGCACACTGCAGTTGGCAGCAGCAGCAGGAGGCCAAAATTTGGCTGAAAGGCACACCCTGAAGTTGGCATCAGCAGTAGCCCAAAAATTGGCCTAAAGACATAAATATGTTTTGCACCATTTGGAAAGTGTAAAACGTGGCACCATGCTGAATCTAGTCGCATGCATCAGCCATTGGTGGGTGGAAATCCTGGCTGATCCATCCCTGATTCATTTTCACAAAGGTGAGTCTCTCCACATTTTTAGTTGACAGACGAGTTCTCCTCGTCGTAACTATGGCCCCCGCCGCACTAAACACCCGCTCAGATGGCACGCTACTTGCCGGGCAGGACAGCTTTTCCAGGGCAAACTCTGCTAGCTGCGGCCACAAGTCAAGTTTGGCTGCCCAGAAGTCCAGCGGATCCTCAAGGTGTGTTGGCATGGTCATGTCAAGGTATGACATAACCTGCTGGTTCAGGTCCTGCTCCAGGTCTTCCTGCTGCTCATGAGTAGACTCACTATGCGGGTGTAGAAAGCTACTCATTAGCGACTGAAGGCTGAGGCTGCTGCTGATGGAGCTGCTGCTGCTGCTCCTGCTGACCCCCCCAGCAGCCATGGCAGTGGAAGGTGAGTGCAGAGGTCCCCCCCGAGTCAGATCTGCGAGAATATGGACCATGGCGCAGATAGGCATCGGCCAACTGACTACGTAGAATGTCTTTGTAGTAGGTCAGTTTGTCCTCCCTCTTGGCGGGTTTAAAAAATGCCCCATTTTGTGCCGGAAGCGAGGGTCCAAAAAGGTGGAGAGCCAGAAGTCATCCTGCTGATAAATGGAAACAATTCTGGGGTCACTACGCAAGCACGTGAGCATGCTTCCTGCCATTTGCGCAAATGACTCGGAGGGACTACCTGTCTCCATCTCCACTGCATACTGCCACGGTTTGTCTGGGTCCTCTGTCTCGCCTTCCTCACAACCCTCTAGCTCCTCTGGCTGCTCCTGCTCCTCCTCTCCTGTCCGCTGACTAGATAAACCAGCCATTTCGCCAAGCCTAAACTGTGCTTCACTGGGCCACTCCTCCTCCTCTTCCTCCTCCTTCTCCAGTTCAGCTCCAACGGGGTTCATTTGGCCATAAGATGTAGACGCCATGTCCAGTGCCCTGACCAGCCATGGTTTCCAACATGTGCTGTAGTACATGAAGCAGTGGAATCATGTCATTCATCCCGTAATCCCGGCGACTCACAAATAAAGTGGCTTTCTCAAAGGGCCTGAGCAAACGGCAGGTGTCACGTATGAGCTGCCACTGGTTGACATTGAAGTTACACAGGGGAGTCCCCCTATCCGCTTGGATCATCAAGAAATCTGTGATGGCTTTTCTCTGTGTATAGTCTGTCCAACATATGCAGGGTAGAATTCCAACGGGTGGAAACATCGCAAATCAGACTATGTTGGGGGCTACCGTTCTGACACTGTAGCTCAAGAAGGGTGTGCTTGGCGGTGTATGAGTGGCTGAAGTGCATGCAAAGTTTCCTTGAAGTTGTTAGGATGTCTTGCACAACCAGAGTGAAGACGTGAGCCATGCAGGGCGCATGGGTCAGCCTTCCTTGTCGCAGCGCAGACAAAATGTTCTTCCCATTGTCGGCAACCACGTTTTTCATTTTCAGTTTTCTTGGAGTAAGCCATGTTTGGATTTCTTGATGAATAGATTTATGCAGTTCCTCCCCTGTGTGACTCCGTTCGCCAAGACAAACCATGTGAAGCACAGCGTGACACCTCCGTGCCCTGCACACATGGTAGGCTGGAGGGGCACTGAGACTTGAGCCTACAGTGGAGGGTGAGGAGATGGCGGAGGATGAGGAGGCCTACTCGCAGGGTGTTACAGGCACAACGACCAGGGAGCGCGGAGGCCGAAGCGGCGTGACCTGTCCAAGTTGCTGCTGCAAAGGGACCACATTCACCCAGTGGGCCGTAAACGACATGTACTGTCCCTGACCGTAGTTACAGCTCCAGACTTCAGCGCTGCCATGCACTTTGCTACACACCAACAGGCTCAAGGACTGGCCCACCTTCTGTTCAACAAAAGTGTGCAGCGCTGGTACTGCCTTCTTGGCAAAGAAATGACAGCTTGGGACTCTCCGCCTCGGATCGACACAAGCTATCAGTTCTCTGAAAGGTGCAGAGTCCACCACCTGAAAAGGGAGCGACTGCAGCACCAGCAACTTGGACAGGAGCACATTCAGCTTCTGCGCCGTAGGATGAGTGGGCGCATACTGCTGTCTCTTGGACATGGATTCGCTGATGGATTGCTGGCGGGATGCATGACTTGGAAGAGGAGGAGGAGCAGGAGCATCTGGAGGGACAGAGGATGGATATGACACACAGCTGCCTTCGGCTGAGGTGCTGGAGCCTTGGCTGGCAGAAATTGGGAGCGGCGTGCCACTTGGTGAGGAAGCAGCCTGGACCACCTCTTCAGAGCCTCGGTTCTCCCAGGCCGCTCTATGGTGACGCATCATATGTTGACGCAGGACCGTGTTGCCAACATTTAGACCCTGGCCACGCTTCACCTTCTGCCTACATATCTTGCATGCGGCCATGTTACCCTCCTGCGGATGCTTGAGGAAAATCTGCCACACTGCCGAGTAGCTACTTTTCCCACCAACAGCCCGCACTGATTCACTGCTACTGTCGCCAACTCCAGGAACCCCTGCTCCACTACCTCCCGATAAGGTAGCCTGCCGCACAGCAGGTGTTCTACCCAGGCCCCGTTTGGCTCCAGGCTTTACAATTCTGCCCCCATGCTGACTGCCAACCATGCTGCTAACACCTTGCTGCCTCAGCTGCTGACTCCTGGGCAACCTGCGCCCCTCTTCTCCTGATGATGAGGATGAAGCCCCTTCTGCACCCGGCTCCAAGTGCGATCGGCTTTATCATCATCATCATCACTGAGTTGTGGCTGCACGTCACTGATGTTCTCGGTTTCCTCAACAGTGTCTGGCGCAGGAGCTGGAAAGCTCGCAACAACACCCACGCCACTCTCCACATCACTATTTGTCTGCCTAGCGAAGGAAACCACCTCCATTTCTTGGCTGGGCAGTAGCTGCTGACTGTCCTCTATCTGATCGTCCTCCTCACTAAAGAGTGGAGCTGAACCCAAAGCATAGGATACGTCGCTGGGGGAGGGAACGGCATAGGACAGAGGCAATGGGAGGACAGGGACTGCTCTCGGGCCATGCCAACTCAGGGTTGTGTCAGAGGAACCTACCGACCCTAGACTGCGGGTGTCAGATGTAACTTGTGATGATGTGGATGACCGCGTTAACCAATCTACTACGGCAGATGCGTTACTGGTGGAGACACGACCACTAGAAGATACTGGCAGATCAGGTCTCTCACCGCGACTCCTGCTGCCACTCGCCTCTAGTCTGCTGCGACCTCTGCCTGCAGAATCTTGGCCTCTGCCACTCCTCTTTGAACATCCTGGTACTTGTCTGCCTGACATTTTTATGTATTTGAAATGCTCAATAGGCACTTAAAAAAATGTGTTTACTTTAAAAAGCAGAAGCTAAATAAAGTGAGATACTGCTTCTCTGCACCAGATACCCTGCGGGCTGGTGTTTTTACAAGATGCAAAAAACCAATTCAAAATGCAATATATTAATAAAACAGAGCCTGTAGAAGCTGATTTAGTATAACAGATAGGGTGAAATGTGCCGGTTTGAGATACCCTGTGGGGCTGGTGTTTTTAAAGGACGCAAAAAAAAATTCAAAATGCAATATATAAATAAAACAGAGCCTTTAGAAGCTGATTAAGTATAAAAGATAGGGTGAAATGTGCTGGTTTGGGATGCCCATGCGGCCTGGTGTTTTTACAGGACGCACAAAACCAATTCAAAATGCAATATATTAATAAAACAGAGCCTTTAGAAGCTGATTTTGTATAACAGATAGGGTGAAATGTGCTGGTTTGGGATGCCCATGGCGCCTGGTGTTTTTACAGGACGCAAAAAAAAAAAAATTCAAAATGCAATATATTAATAAAACAGCCTGTAGAAGCTGCTTTAGTATAACAGATAGGGTGAAATGTGCTGGTTTGGGCTGCCCATGCGGCCCGGTGTTTTTACAGGACGCACAAAACTAATTCAAAATGCAATATATTAGTAAAACAGAGAATTTAGAAGCTGATTTAGTATAACAGATAGGGTGAAATGTGCTGGTTTGGGATGCCCATGCGGCCTGGTGTTTTTACAGGACGCACAAAACCAATTCCAAATGCAAAATATTAATAAAACAGAGCCTGTAGAAGCTGATTTAGTATAACAGATAGGGTGAAATGTGCTGGTTTGGGATGCCCATGCGGCCTGGTGCTTTTACAGGACGCACAAAACCAATTCAAAATGCAATTTATTAATAAAACAGAGCCTTTAGAAGCTGATTTAGTATAACAGATAGGGTGAAATGTGCTGGTTTGGGATGCCCATGCGGCCTGGTGTTTTTACAGGACGCAAAAAAAAATTCAAAATGCAATATATTAATAAAACAGAGCCTTTAGAAGCTGATTTAGTATAACAGATAGGGTGAAATGTGCTGGTTTGGGATACCCATGTGGCCTGGTGTTTTTACAGGACGCAAAAAATCAATTCAAAATGCAATATATTAATAAAACAGCTGATTTAGTATAACAGATAGGGTCAAATGTGCTGAAATAGTATGCCCATGTGGGCTCGGGTTTTTACAGCATACAAAAAAAATTAAAACTAATAATGCTTTGTAACTGATAGGGTTAAATATGCCACTGCCAAGATGGGATGCACAGTGGGCAGGAATATTTACAGCACAAAAAAAGCAATTTAAAACTGATCTGGCAAATGAAGTGAAGTGAAAATAAAAAAAAAGTTTCCCTGGCACTTTCTCTGCTGTCCCTGCCTGGATCGTTCCCGATTTTTCCCTATCTTTCCCTGGCTCTCCCTGACACTGTGTGGGTCTCTGTGGGTCTCCCTGACTCTCCCTGCCTGTCTGTTAGTCTCTCCCTGTCTGCAGCAACCTCCGTTCTGTTTGCAATGCAAGGCTGAAATGCGCACAAGCAAGATGGCCGCCGTTTATATAGCACTGTGAGGTCACCGGGCTTCCTGGCTGCTGATAGGCTGCATGTGACCTTCCCATGATAACTTGCCCCAGGGGACATGTCCGGACATGTCCATCCACCATTTTACAATGGCTGTAATTTAAATAAATGGAGTTTAAAGCAAAACTTCGATCGATTGAATCGCAGGGAAATTCGGATTCGTTCAGAATCAAATTTTTACTGAAATTCGGAACGAATTCGGGTTCGTCCGAATCGATTCGCTCATCCCTAATTATAGCTTTAGAAAATCTGGACCAGAATGTTCTTTGTGTGTAGTCACTTCCTTTTCTTATGACCCAACACTACTCTCATTCTCCACCTTCTGTCCTCGGCAAAGCATCACCACCATGTTGGGCAATAGTAGACTGGCTTTGACATTGACGTGAGTGCCTGTTCAAACAGGAAGACTGGAAACACAAATGGGACGTAGTGGAATAAACATGTGAGACCTGAGATCTGAGCTCCGCCCCAGAATCCCTAAAAGGGACAGAAAGAGCCCACACATTATAAAATGGGAGAGCTTGGCTGGAAGATCGTCCAGAGAACCTTCGACACAGATGGGCAAAAACACACCTGATTATGACTACCAAAGGGGGTTATAGCAACACACACATCTTGAATTTATTAAGCACTTCTGCCAGTGAAAATTCGAGTAGTGCAAAATATAATTTATAATATTTTTTTTACACTGGCGCATGTTGCTGCACAACAAGAAACACATTCACTGAAACATTTACTAAAAAAAGTATAAATCATCTTTTGTACTACTCTAATTTGCACTGATATGGTATTGCCTGTCAGAAGTGCTTGATAAATCAGGCCCCAAGTACTCAAACTCAACAGAATGCCTGCTACCAAGTTTTTTTACAAAAATTTGATCTACCCTGAAAATTATTCCTAGCATGAGTTTTGAGGATGCTTAGCTTTTGCTACTCCAGAAATAGGCCCTAGTTACAATTCAGAAAAAAATTGACATTGACATTATACAAAAGTATAATCAATTGGCAATAAAATATAGCAGGGCAGATAGGTCATTCATCAAAAACAGGTACAGTTTAAAGGTTTGCAATTAGTGATTAGCAAACCCGACTCACTAAGTTCCGGTCCATGCCAAACTTTGTTCCCAAACCCAAACACTGACTTCAGTCGTGCTAAGCAGCCCATCGATCAGTGCTTCTAGCCTCCCTGAAGCCATCCAGGTCGGCCATTAGGATTACCATCTCGCTGCCCCCGCCCACACCCTACCTGCACCCTACCCCCCAACCAATCAGGAAGCAGTGTAGTCGGGCCAGGCCGTGAAAGGGGGATGGCAGCAAGCTGGAATACAGTGCCCAGCATGGCAGCAAGCAGGCAGGCAGATACAGCTCTCTGCCTGCAAATGATAATCAGGGCTCTATTATACAGGCTGCTATGGGATGATGGGGGGCTCTGTCACAAAGCCTACTATGGGGATGATGGGGGCTCTGTCATACAGTCTACTATGGGGATAATGGGGGCTCTGTCACACAGTCTACTATGGGGATGATGGGGGCTCTGTCACACAGTCTACTATGGGGATGATGGGGGCTCTGTCATACAGTCTACTATGGGGATAATGGGGGCTCTGTCACACAGGCTGCTATGGGGATGATGGGGACTCTGTCACACAGTCTACTATGGGGATGATGGGGGCTCTGTCACACAGGCTTCTATGGGGATGATGGGGGCTCTGTCACACAGTCTACTATGGGGATGATGGGGGCTCTGTCACACAGGCTGCTATGGGGATGATGGTGGCTCTGTCACACAGGCTGCTATGGGGATGATGGGGGCTCTGTCACACAGGCTGCTATGGGGATGATGGTGGCTCTGTCACACAAGCTGCTATGGGGATGATGGGGGCTCTGTCACAGTCTGCTATGGAAGATGATGGGGTTTCTCTGTCACACAGGCTGCTATGGGGATGATGGGGGCTCTGTCACACAAGCTGCTATGGGGATGATGGGGGCTCTGTCACAGTCTGCTATGGAAGATGATGGGGTCTCTGTCACACAGTCTGCTATGGGGATGATGGGGGCTCTGTCACACAGTCTACTATGGGGATAATGGGGGCTCTGTCACACAAGCTGCTATGGGGATGATGGGGGCTCTGTCACAGTCTGCTATGGAAGATGATGGGGTCTCTGTCACACAGTCTGCTATGGGGATGATGGGGGCTCTGTCACACAGTCTACTATGGGGATAATGGGGGCTCTGTCACACAGGCTGCTATGGGGATGATGGTGGCTCTGTCACACAAGCTGCTATGGGGATGATGGGGGCTCTGTCACAGTCTGCTATGGAAGATGATGGGGTTTCTCTGTCACACAGGCTGCTATGGGGATGATGGGGGCTCTGTCACACAAGCTGCTATGGGGATGATGGGGGCTCTGTCACAGTCTGCTATGGAAGATGATGGGGTTTCTCTGTCACACAGGCTGCTATGGGGATGATGGGGGCTCTGTCACACAAGCTGCTATGGGGATGATGGGGGCTCTGTCACACAGGCTGCTATGGGGATGATGGGGGCTCTGTCACACAGTCTACTATGGGGATGATGGGGGCTCTGTCACAGTCTGCTATGGAAGATGATGGGGTGGCTCTGTCACACAGCCTGTTATAGGGTTATGGGGGGTCTTATTATTTTTTTAATTAATGATACATAATATTAGTACTGTCTCTATCCCATTTTGTGCAGGATGATCTACCCAGTGTTACCCCCCGATTTGCCCTCTGACACCCGACCAAAAATAATATATATTGTTTTTATTTATTTAATCTTATTGATAACCTCAACCTTTACTGGTGGCTCCCAATGTGCTTTCTTTAGTTGTGGCTGCTTCCCTGTAGATGTGGCCTGCTCTATTCAGATAAGCTTGGAGCAGGAGCGCTCCTCTGTCTACAGGGAATCCGGGGATTAGGTCAATGGCGGTGTTGCATTGCCTGGCCAAATCGCTGATTATTTTTAACCGTGCCATCACCGAGCCACATCATTCATCATAAATACATCATTCAAGGTACTTGAGTGGTGGGGGCGTATGGGTGTGCGTGGAGGGGGGCAAATTGGGGTTTGTGTTGCTGTAACATGGTTCATTACACATATGTAATATGTAAAGAATAAAGAAGAGCCCACATTCAATGCATATATAAATTATCAGGGAATTTATTACCAGGTAAAATGTATCTACATAGAAACTTAAGAAGAACATCGCTGTCACCTCCTCTAAGAGAAGTAGCTGGCACCCGAAAAAGAATAGTTTTTTTCCCTGGATTTGTTTAACTTATTGTGGACAATCAGAAGGTTTAATACAGGACCGTCCAGATTTAGTGTAATGGCGGACGTAACCATTGTTGCACACACAGCGCGGGATGCACTGCGGTGGTGAACTTGGCATCTCCTCGGTCTTACAGGCCGGTTCAGATCCACTAAAGCATGACTCAAAGTGCATGTTTTCTGGACAGGTGACCTTGCAGCTGGAGGGCTTGACGCAGATGTCGGCGGTGGAAGATAGGCGGACATAACTGGAATTCTTACACTCACACCCCCAATTGCATTGTAGGGTACAGGCCTCGGTGGTGCTATTTAGTTGATCACAATTGCCAAAGCACGTTCTGCGACACGTGTATTCCATGTCAGATTGACAGTTTTCTGTGTCAGGCAAATCTAGAACAGAACAGAAATATCTTTATTAACAATTAACATCCTCTTGTTCATCCAGCTTTGTTCCCCTCTGTCAGTTCCTCCAGACTATGGGTCCCACAGCAAATTGTTTAAAACTCTAACCTAACTCTAACCTACAAAGCTCTTTTCAGCCAGGCCCCTCCCTACATTTTATCTCTAATCCAGCAATATCAACCTAGTCACAGCCTTCGCTCTGCCTTTTGACCTTCTCCTGTCCTCCACCCTGCTAACCTCCTTTCAAGCTTGCCTTCAGGACTTCTGATGCCATCCCCAACTCAGTTTGCCAGTACCCAACCCTCCAAGCTTTCAAAAGAGCCATCAAACTCACTTATTCACACAAGCATACAACCTGACTATTAAGCTATTCTGTAAAGGGCATGCCCAACCAACCTCAATACTGAGTGTTTGTGATCCCTCCCCTTTGTATCCACCCCTCATCCTTTAGACTGTAAGCACGCAAGGGTAGGGCTCTCTCCTATTGTGTCTTGTATTCAGAATATTCATTGTAAATTATGTAACACCACATGTGTAATAGTCTAAAAAGTAAAGAAATAATAGGTAAAGTAAAAAAATAATAGCTTTGACCTAAACAAAGGTGCTTAGCTTAAAGAGGAAGTCCTAACCTTTAGTAACCAAACGAGTAATAAAATTAATTGCTTAACTGAAATATCATAAGACAAACCTAATAGCCATCCAATAACACACATATCCCCCAAATAACACCCTTCCCTTTAGATAGTGGTAAGAAGTGTAGAATACCCAAGTGCTGAATTATTTCAAGCATTTTGTAACATTCCCTCCTTTCCCATGTGCTAAGAAAAATTTGGTCAATAACAGAACAAAATCAATGAAAGGGGGGGCTCAGAAGCTAAAGCTGGGACCTTGGGTGACAGTCCAACCAACCAATCCCATGCAGCAGTGTGACTATACTCTTCTGTCACTCCAGTCACTTGTGTCCACATCAGACACCAACCCCGCTGACATCAGGGCAGGATTGCAATGACTTAACACAGAGGAGGGAGGGTGGGTGGAGAGTTACAAAAAGGACTTCTTCTTTAATTAATTTAAAAAATGTATTTTATCATATGAAACAATGTATGCAACAAAATATTAACAACAATGTCTCTTAATATGTGTATAAAAATAAATTAAGTGTTTTATATACCTTTGTAAAAAGATCCATATGTGTATATTAACTTGTATATAAAGGTGTATATTATTGTAAGCTGAAATAACCCAAGAAAGTGATGAGCAGGGCCAGCCTTAGAATAGAAGACGACCGGTGTGCAACTACAGAATGACGCCCCTCCGACAAACCTCTGTGCTTCCTAACTACGGTGAAGTGATCATCCTGGCGGAGGAGTGATTGGTGTGGCCGGATTGGTTCGAGCAGGTGGGCGCTGGACTGGGTGGGTGATCAAACAAGTGAGTAGAGGGTGTAATAGAGAAAGATCAAATGAACGATCAAAGAGGCAGGTGGGTTGGGATAATCGAGTTTACAGTCAGACAATTACCCTGTGCGATGGCACACCCTGCCCAAAGGCCGGCCCTAGGAATGAGCAAACTGATTCGAATTATATAGATTTTAATCTGAATTTCAGGGAAAAATTTGATTCCTCTGAATCAGAATTTTATCCACGTGCCTGTCACATTTTTCCCTGTATCACTCTTTAAAGTAGCCCAACACCCAGGATTTTGACTATCCTGGGTTTTGGTCCACTTCGGTTGGGCACCCCGATCTGGGGTGCCCCGCTGTGTGAAACCCCCAGAAAGCCCCGAAAACTCCCCTCACCCCGCTCCCACGTGACCACTGCAGCCAATCCCCGCCGACGGACAAGCGTGAGGCAGCGACGGACAAGCAGAGCGCGCCCGCCACCACCTCCCGCGCGTCCCTCTTACAGGGAGCGCACCTGCACCGGGCATTCACAAACGGCCAGCGCGGGAGCGCGCCCTGCTAGAGGGATGCGCGGAAGGCGGCGGCAGCGGACGCGCATGCGCCGCTGGATAGGTAGGTAGGATTTTGGGCTTCATCCCAATTTCGGATGCCCCGCGGGGAGGGATCTGATTGGCCCGGGAATCTTATAGATCTTATAGCTCCCACTACCTTGTGAAATAGTATAGGGAATAAACCCTATTCTTGAGGAAATTGGGCTAATTATCCAAAGAGAATTTTTGAAACCATAGGAAAAAACGGCACTCCGTATATAGTAGTAAATTTAAAAAGTTGTGTTGGTCTTAATCATACTTTAAAGCGAATTTCCAAGAGCCAATACTAGATAAGTTAACAAGTCCATATGTAACAGTCCATAAAATGTCCAACGTTTCAGAAGTGTGTTAACCCCCTTTATCAAACCATGCTAAAAAACAGAGCCCAAGATATACAGGGAGAAGAAAAAAAAATTGAAAATTCCCGCCTGACATCATAGGGGGCTGTTAGGTAGTATGTTGTAATGTCAGAAAAGGTAATCAAAACCGTATCTAATAAATGTTAACCACAAAAATTAATGTATTTTAAGCTAAACAACATACTTACCTACATCCACCGTGGCTTCAACCAACAAATGGGGCCCCACCACTGCCAGCCGGGCTGGCGAGCTGCACGATCTCCGCCTGTCAAAAAGACAGAGGGGAGAATGGCAGCCAGGCGTTGAAACCTGTCTGGCAACAAGTGGCAGTGTGTGAGCCGCGATCCGATTAGATCGCGGGGAATACATTTGTCGTCAGGTACTGGACAGGCAGCGCAAGTCCCGGCGTTCAGGAATCCAGGCACGGATCCCCCAGCCATTCCGGGAGCGCTCAGTGCATATCATTGCTCCCCATATGGCAGTGGAAGCAGGACATTCTCCTGTGGATGTATAAGAGACATGAAAAAACATCACAATCGGGGGATGGGCATATGCACAAGGAGGGATAGTGTTTAGGAGGACTGGACAGGGGGACAAAGCCAAAGGGAGGAAGCAAAGCGAAAGAGAAAGGGAACAAAGAATAGGAACCAGATAGGAGGCAGGGTGCCAAAAAAAGGACCAGATTCCTGGCTGGAGACAAGAAGAGGTGGATCCAATAGACTCATGAAGAGGGACATTATAAAGAGGGACAATAGGAAAAAAATACAAGGGTTAAAGAGGGAAAAGGAAGAGCTGGAAAATAAAAAACTAGAGAAATAAAGGAACAGGGGAGAGGGGAGAAGTCTGGTGCAAGAAAGAGACGGAGCAAGGAAATAGGAGATATATTGTGATATTTTTGAGTTCACTCCTCTCGCCCCGTGACATATCAATATACCCTGCAATGTAACAATATAAAAAATGGCCCAATTGGAAGACAGTGAAGATCGAGGGGGACTAGACTCTATGAGGCCGATTCATTAATAGCGGCAGGTAGCGACAGTTGAGCGACTGTAGCAGTATTTTCACAGCGCCCGCTAGCAGTCGCAGTGCTTGGCCGTTGTTCGGTTGTTGATAGCGACTCAGTCGGTGTGCAGTAATGTTGAATATTGGGTGAGGAGTCGCTATTTGACAGGTTCCGCGACCGGCTCCCACCATATTCATTAACAAATCACGCTCAAAAAATTATCGCGCTGTGAAATGCTTGTTTAAACCCCAGAGCGCTGGCGGCGATGTGTTAATAGTAGTTTTTTAACCCCCAAACAACCATATTTTTGGAAACCCCAAAAAACAAGTTTTTTAAATAATTTTGTAATATGAATACATTAATATCAGACCTGTAATATCAATTCTGTACATTTTTTTTTTGTTTAAATGATTTAAAATAGCAGAAGTGGTAACAGAATTTTTCTCATAAAAAAAACAAAACAATTAATAACAATTAATTATTAATATTTAAAGATTGTTCCATTGAAATGCATTGGAGAGCGCCAGGTAGCGAGAGGTCATACCTGTCGCTGTTCAAGGTCGGACGCTGGCGCTGTGGGCTGAGGCTGGAATAATGATGAATGAGTCGCTATATGGCGCTATCTCAGTCGCTAAGCAGGATCGGCTTGATAAACGTGTGATTGTGGTGGGGAGCCGGCGTTCTCGTGCTTCTCCAGGGAGTGAGGCTTTATGCACACAAGCCCTAACCCATGACTATTAAAGGCAGCAATGAGGGTCATGCTAATTATTTGGTGAAGCCAGTGTGACTTGACAGCGGTGTAGATTGCAACCTGCGTTTTAGCTTTTAAACACAAAAAAAAAGTGAATGGGGCATTTTTGCAGGTTAGGCAATGAGGTGAGGGTTGGAAGAATGATGGGCTATGCAGAAATTGGTGAAATCTTTATCACAGTCCATAGGATGCTGTTATTTCCAAACTTTAAAGATATATCCTATAAAAATTTGCCCTCACGTGTACAGATGGCTTTTGGGGGCTTATGTAGGACAAATACTTTCTTTTGCATGTTTTTGTATGTTATCGCTAAAAAGTTCATCGGGATGCAGGTTGCAATCCACAAAGCAATGCACACCGGACGTCACACTGGCTGCACCGAACTGACCCCCATTGATATATTTTCTTTTACTTTGGGGTTTATTCATCAAGGGATAGCGCCAGGTAGCGCCTCGTAGCGGCAGGCAGCGCCTCGTAGCGGCAGGTAACGTCTGATGAACGCCGGGCACTGTATGCAATACCACATTTATGAAGGCGATTCTGGTGAGCGACTCTAACAGCGCCATGTACTGTACGATTCATCATTACAGGCGGCTCAGTGCAGGTATTACCTGTCGCTACCTGTCGCTCTCCCATACATTTCAATGGATGTTCCTTTTCTTCTGTTTTAAACAGGGTTGTATTTAATTTTTTTTTTCTCAAATAATTGTGTCACTTCTCCTAGCCTAGGAAAGGACATTTTTGAAACCTTTTTTGATTTTTAGTAATTTTACGCAGAATTGTCATTACTGGTCTGGCATTAAAGTATTAGGCCCTTATTTAACAAGGGCTAGCGCCAGGTAGCGAATGGTGAGCGAACGGTAATGACAGGCACCGCCACGAGAACGCCGGCTCCCCTACGCAATCACACATTTATCAAGCCGATCCTGCTTAGCGAACGACAGAGCGCCAGATAGCGAATCATTCATCATTATTCCAGCCTCACCACACAGCGCCAGAGAGCGAACTTGAACAGCGACAGGTATGACCTCTCGCTACCTGGCGCTCTCCAATGAATTTCAATGGAACAATCTTAAATTATTCATAATTAATTGTTAATATTTTTTTTTTTTTTTTTTTTAAATGTCAAAAATTCTGTGGCCACTTCTGCAATGTTAGATATTTTTTTTAATGTAAAAAAAAAAAATATTAAGTGCAGAATTGATATTACAGGTCTGATATTAATGTATTCATATTACAAAATATTGTGAAAAACTGTTTTTTTTTTGTTTCCAAAAATATGGTTGTTTGGGGGGTTAAAAAACTACTTTTAACCCATCACCTCCAGCGCTCTGGGGTTTAAACAAGCATTTCACAGCGCGAGAATTTTTTGAGCGTGATTTGTTAATGAATATGCTGGGAGGCGTTCGCTATGGCCATTCGCTGTCATGCGCTCCCATACAGCGTGGAACCTGTCAAACAGCGACTCCTAACCCCGTATTCAACATTACGGCACATCGACTGAGTCGCTATCAACAAGCGAACAACGGCCAAGCCCAGCGAATACTAGCGGGTGCAGTGAAAATAACGCTACAGTCGCTCATCTGTCGCTACCTGGCGCTATTACTGAATCGGCCTCCCCGTGTCACAATGTTACAACAATTTCATTCCATGTTTATTTGCTTTGTTACTGGTGGATATGTGTTCAAAAACAGACTTTAATCACACAGCATCTGCCGTTCCGTGCTATAGCAACCAGATCCAGAGCCCCTCTGCTGTGTGAGTTTTTTTGTTGAATATGGTGTGAGTCTCTGAGAGACGGTCGCAATGAGCTGGCGCTACCTCTTGCTCCCTGCATACATCTCATTCATCAATGCTGGCCAGGTTACTACAACTACTGAGGCGCTCTGTTACAGCGCCGATAGCCGATCACAACGTCTACTAGCGGTCGCTCTTAACGCTTCTGTACAGACGCTCATCTGCCGATAGCTGGCGCTAGTAATGAATCAGCCTGCCGCACTAATAACTTTTTATCACTAGGAGCAAAACGTAGGTAGGAAATGGAAAGGAATTGCATACGCCACTTTTAGAATTGCAAGAGTTTTAAACAGACACTTCTGTCCAGTGCCAAATCAACCCTAATTAAATGAAATTAAAAAATTAATAAATGAAAAAAAATTTAATTCCCAGCACCTGTCATGGTGAAGTTATAAAGGGCAGGGGCAATTTGTTTTAATATGGTAAGAATTTTTGGCAGCTATATATACCTCACCATATAAATACAATTGTTACGGGGAGGCTGATTTATTATTAGCGACATGTAGCGACAGTTGAGCGACTGTAGCGGTATTTTCACAGTGCCCGCTAGTAGTCGCTGTGCTTGCCCGTTGTTCGGTTGTTGATAGCGACTCAGTCGGTGTGCAGTAATGTTGAATACAAGGTGACGAGTCGCTATTTGACAGGTTCCGCGATGTATGGGTGCGCATGATAGCGACTGGTCAGAGCGACTGGCTCCCACCATATTCATCAAAAAATCAGGCTCAAAAAATTCAAGCGCTGTGAAATGCATGTTTAAACCCCAGAGCGCTGGAGGCGATGTGTTAAAAGTAGTTTTTTAACCACCATATTTTTGGAAACAAAAAAAAAAGTTTTATTAAATAATATAGTTATATAAATACAATAATATCAGACCTGTAATATCAATTCTGCACAAATTTTTTTTCCCCTTAAAAAAATTATCTAAAATGGCAGAAGTGGTCACAGAATTTTTCACATTTAAAAAAAAAAAAAAAACATTAATAACAATTAATTATTATTATTTAAAGATTGTTCCATTGAAATGCATTGGAGAGCGCCAGGTAGCGAGAGGTCATACCTGTCGCTGTTCAAGGTCGGACGCTGGCACTGTGGGCTGAGGCTGGAATAATGATGAATGAGTCGCTATATGGCGCTATCTCAGTCGCTAAGCAGGATCGGCTTGATAAATGTGTGATTGTGGTTTGGAGCCGGCGTTCTCGTGGCGGGGCCCGTCATTACCCGCCGCTCACCAGTCGCTACCTGTCGCTATTCCTTCATAAATAAGGGCCTAAATTCTCATAGACTGCTGCTATTTCTGAACTTCTAAAAAAATAGCTCAAGCTCACTTTACCTGTAGAATTGCCCCAGTGTTAGTGGGGGGGGGAGGCACTCAGATTTTCTTACTGCTTCTTAAGTGAAAATTATTAAATTAACCGCTTCAATTCTCACCCATTTTTTGTTCAAAAACATCTTGCGCAAATTACTTATAACATGAATATGTTATTTAACTAAAATGTTTAATAGTATTGTACAAATGTGAAACTACAGTGGATTATGTCAATCTTTAACTACAGTAGTCAGAGATTGTGTCAGTTCGAACCCTTTAGTTGGAAATAGCCAACGAATGTGCATTAATAGATGTTATACTCTTTTTCAGACACAAGATGTCAGCAGTGAGACATGGATCGTAGACTTAGGCCCTTATTTAAGAAAGGATAGCGTCAGGTAGCGCCTGGTTAATGAGAGGTAGCGACTGGTGAACGCCGGACACGGCAGCAATTACACATTTATCAAGCAGAATCTGTTTAGCGACTGGGATAGCGCCATGTAGCATCTGATTTATCATTTTCACAGCCTCAGCGAACAGCGCCGCCGTTCAGCCTTGCACAGCGCCAGGTATGACCTCTCGCTACCTGTCGCTCTCCCATACATTTCAATGGACAATACTTTTCTTCTCTTTAAACTGGGTTTTTGTTTTGATTTTTTTCCCAAAAATCACAAATAATTCTGTGACCTCTTCCGGCATTGAAAAAGCTGTTTTTTCACAATGTTTTCATTTTTCATACATTTCTTCAGAAATGACATTACAGGTCTGCCATTAAAGTGTTCATGTTACAATTTTGCTACAATGTAATTCCATATGTTTTCGCTTTGTTACTAGTGGATAGATGCTGGAAAACAGACTTTAAACACACCGCCTCCTGCGCTCTGTGCTTCAAATAAGCATTTTTCAGCACCAGAGATTTGTGAAGCTGTTTTTTTGCTGAATATGGTGTGAGTCGGTTGCTATGGGCAGTCGCTAACATGCGCTCCCATTCAGCGCTGTACTGGTCAAATAGCAACTCCTCACAATGTATTCAACATTACTGAACAGCGACTGAGGCCCTTATTTATGAAGGAATAGCGACAGGTAGCGACTGGTGATCGGCCGGTAATGACGGTCACCACCACGAGAACGCCGGCTCCCCACCACAATCACACATTTATCAAGCCGATCCTGCTTAGCGACTGAGATAGCGCCATATAGCGACTCATTCATCAATTATTCCAGCCTCAGCCCACAGCACCAGCGTCCGACCTTGAACAGCGACAGGTATGACCTCTCGCTACCTGGCGCTCTCCAATGCATTTCAATAGAACAATCTTTAAATATTAATAATTAATTGTTATTAATGTTTTTTTTTTAATGTGAAAAATTCTGTAACCACTTCTGCCATTTTAGATTTTTTTTAAGGGGAAAAAAAAAATGTGCAGAATTGATATTACAGGTCTGATATTAATGTATTCATATTACTATATTTAAATTGTTTCCAAAAATATGGTGGTTTGGGGGTTAAAAAACTACTTTTAACACATCGCCAACAGCGCTCTGGGGTTTAAACATGCATTTCACAGCGCTTGAATTTTTTGAGCCTGATTTTTTGATGAATATGGTGGGAGCTGGTCGCTCTGACCAGTCGCTATCATGCGCACCCATACATCGCGGAACCTGTCAAATAGCGACTCGTCACCTTGTATTTAACATTACGGCACACCGACTGAGTCGCTATTAACAACCGAACAACGGGCAAGCACAGTGACTACTAGCGGGCACTGGGAAAATACCGCAACAGTCGCTCAACTGGCGCTACATGTCGCTATTAATAAATCAGCCTCCGAGTCGCTATAAAGTAGCGACCCACGGCCGAGCACAGCGACTACTAGCGGGTGCTCTGAAAATGCCTGCAACAGACGCTCATCTGTCACTACCTGGCGTTAGTGATGAATCAGCCTGCCCCATTAGGAAGTTGCTAGAAGAAAGGAAATAGACTCGAAAGCAGGTAGAAAATGTTAATAGCTAAAGTCAGGAAGAGAGACACAAAAACAGATACTGTAGAACAGTTATTGGTTAATGGGATATGGAGGGAACACCAGTAGAAATGAGTGAACCCGCTGAAGTTCGGATTCGACAAGTTAGGCAGAACTTTGAAGTCAATGGGGACCCGAACTTAGGGGGGCACAAATTTCTGTAAACGGCGGTAAAAGGTATACAGGGCTGCAAATTAGGGGGGGGGCAATTGTTCTGCACAAAATGAGCTAGGGAAAGTACTCAAAATAATAAGGGCCTTATTTATCAAGGGCTAGCGCCAGGTAGCGAATGGTGAGCGCCAGGTAGCGCCAGCTATCGGCGGCTACCGACTCAAGTACGCCCGGCAGCGGTCACAATGACGCATTTATCACGCTAAATGAGGCTAGCGCCGGCGAGAGCGACAGCAAGCGCGGGATTCATCATGAAGCCGCCTGGAACGAACAGCGCCGCTGCAAATTCCATCACAGCGCCAGGTATGACCTGTCGCTCCCTGGCGTTGTCCAATGCATTTCAATGGAGCAATCTTTAATTAATCATAATTAATTGATATTATTTTATTTTTTTTTTTTTAATGTCAAAAATTCTGAGACCACTTCTGCAATGTTATGTTTTTTTTTTAAGTAAAAAAAAAAAAAAAATTTGTGCAGAATTGATATTACAGGTCTGAGATTAATGTATTCATATTACAAAATGATTCAAAAAACATGTATAATTTTACATTCAAAAAATATGGTTGTTTAGGGGTTAAAAGCTCTTTTACACCCATCGCCGCCAGCGCTCTGGGGTTTAAACAAGGAATGGACAGCGCCAGCAAATTCGGAGCGTGATTTGTTAATGAATATGCAGCTAGCCGTTCGCTCTGGCCATTCGTTGTCAGGCGCTCACATACAACGCTGAACCTGTGAAACAGCGACCCCTAAGCCCGTATTCAACATTACCGCACACCGACTGAGTCGCTGTCATCAAGCTAACGCCGGCCAAGCACAGCGAATACTCGCTGGCGCTGAGAAAATCACGCTACAGTTGCTCATCTGTCGCTACCTGGCGCTATTACTGAATCGGCCTCTAAGAGAAAACAGATAGCGACAGATAGCGACTGTTGAGCGACTGTAGCGGTATTTTGACAGCGACCGCTAGTAGTCGCTGTGCTTGGCCGTTGTTCGGTGGAAGATAGCGACTCAGTCAGTGTGCCCTAATGTTGAATACAAGATGCTGAGTCGCTATTTGACAGGTTCGCTGTTGTATGGGAGCGCATGATAGCGACTGGACATAGCGACCGGCACCCACCATATTTATTAAAAAATCAGCCTTAAAAATTCCTAGCGCTGTGAAATGCATGTTTAAATCCCAGAGCGCAGTAGGCGATGTGTTAAAAGTCGTTTTTTAACCCCCTAACCACCCAAAAAAAAAATGGAATGATTTTGAAATAATATTCAAACCTGAATAGTTTAAAATCAGACCTGTAATATCAATTCTGCAAAAAAAAATTTTTTTTTTTTAAATCCGCAAAAAATACATTTTTTAAAGGAAGAAGTGTTCACAGATTTTTTTTTTTTAATTTAAAAAAAATATATATATTAAAAATGTATTATTAATTAAAATACATTCTGCCATTGAAATGCATTGGAGAGCGCCAGGTAGCGAGAGGTCATACCTGTCGCTGTTCAAGGATGTTCGCTGGCGCTGTGGGATGAGGCTGGGATAATGATGAATGAGTCGCTAGGTGGCGCTATCTCAGTTGCTAAGCAATATCGGCTTGATAAATGTGTGATTGTGGAGGGGAGGCGGCGTTCTAGTTGCGCTACCTGGCTTTACTGGCCGGCTCCCCAGTCGCTATCTGTCGCTATTCCTTGATAAATAAGGCCCAAAGTTTTTCCTGTGTTGTTAATTTATTCCAGCTGCAGGTAACTGCTTGCAGGTTTATTTTATTCATTAATTTTTTGGGGGTAATTTTTTGGCATTTTTCTTCATTCCTGCACCTGACCATGGTGAGGTGGTATAGAGGTCAGGGCCAGGGGCCGACCCTTGACTCCTGGAATTACAAGCCCCTATGATTGTTTTGCTGGGTTGGCAATGCTTAGGGCCTTATTTATCAAGGGCTAGCGCCAGGTAGCAAATGGTGAGGGCCAGGTAGCGCCAACTATCGGCGGCTACCGACTCAAGTACGCCCGGCGGCGGTCACAATGACGCATTTATCACGCTAAATGAGGCTAGCGCCGGCGAGAGCGTCAACTAGCGCGGGATTCATCATGTAGCCGCCTGGAACGAACAGCGCCGCTGCTAATCCCATCACAGCGCCAGGTATGACCTGTCGCTCCCTGACGTTGTCCAATGCATTTCAATGGAGCAATCTTTAATTAATCATAATTAATTGATATTAATTTTTTTTTTTTTTTTTAATGTCAAAAATTCTGAGACCACTTCTGCAATGTTAGGTTTTTTTTTATAAGTAAAAAAAATTTGTGCAGAATTGATATTACAGGTCTGATATTAATGTATTCATATTACAAAATGTTTCTAAAAACTTGTTTAATGTTACAATCCATCATGTAGCCGCCGATTCGGCACGAACCCGAATATTTTGTGGTTCGTGCCGATCGAATTTTTCCTGAAATTAAAAAAAAAAAATGCCGGAATGGTGGGAGCCGGCCGGCGGGCCGGTAAAGCCGGCCGGCCCGCTCCCACCATGCCGGCATTTAAAAAACAAACAAACAAAAAAAAAAGCATTTTTGCCGGCATGGTGGGAGCGGGCCGGCCGGTTCCGCTGACAGCGGAGCGGGCCGGCCGGTTCCGCTGTCAGCGCGGAACCGGCCGGCCCGCTCCCACCATGCCGGCATTTTTGATGGGGAACTTCGTAAAAGTTCGATTCGGCCGAACCCGAATTTCTTTGTGAAATTCGGCGAATCGGCCGAATCGAACTTTTCAAAAGTTCGCTCATCTCTAATGAATACATTAATATCAGACCTGTAATATCAATTCTGCACAAATTTTTTTTTTTTTTTTTTTTTTTACCTTAAAAAAATTATCTAACATTGCAGAAGTGGCCACAGAATTTTTGACATTTAAAAATAAAAAAAAAATTATTAACAATTAATTATGAATGATTAAAGATTGTTCAATTGAAATGCATTGGAGAGCTCCAGGTAGCGAGAGGTCATACCTGTCGCTGTTCACGTTCGCTCGCTGGCGCTGTGTGGTGAGGCTGGAATAATGATGAATGATTCGCTATCTGTCGCTCTGTCGTTCGCTAAGCAGGATCGGCTTGATAAATGTGTGATTGCGTAGGGGAGCCGGCGTTCTCGTGGCGGTGACCGTCATTACGTTCGCTCACCATTCGCTACCTGGCGCTAGCCCTTGATAAATAAGGCCCTTTATCTCTCTTACCTGTTGCCTACTTATTTTGGTACTATTTATAATTAATCACCTCCTTGGAGGTACTTAGTTGGAAGTTTTTGTTGCTGGGGGGTTCCTGGCATAAAAAAAGGTTGGAAACCACTGTTCCGGAAGATAGAACAGTGTTCTAAGCCACTTAATTTGTAGAGGAGCAGAAGGAGAGAACAGCAGCACTTGTGAGGAATAGCTTGATCCAGCAAGAAGACATAGGCGATCTGTGGGAATCTTGGGGGGTGAGAAGACCTGGTTGTTCATGGGAATATGAAAAGACTTGGCTGTGAAAGGACAGGAAAATTCACCATCCACCATGTCGAGGATGTGAACAACTACTGAAAAATCAACAGTCAGTGAATTTAAACATGCATGGGATAAGCACGCATCTATCCTAAGATAAAGAGAACATACAGTATACACATGGGCAGACTATATATTACAAACAGCACAGAGCTGGGTGAAAGTACAAATTAAGTCCTCTTTAAAGTGGACCAACACCCAGGATTTTGACTATCCTGGGTTTTGGTCCCCTTCGGTAGGGCACCCCGATCGGGGGTGCCCCGCTGTGTGAAACCTCCCAGAAAGCCCCAAAAACTCACCTCTCCCCTCTCCCACTTGACCGCCGCAGCCGGACAAGAGAGCGCGCCCGCCGCCGCCTCCCGTGCGTCACTCTTACAGGGCACGCGCCCGCGCCAGCCATTCACAAACAGCCGGCGCAGGTGCGCGTCCTGCCAGAGGGACGTGCGGGAGGCGGGCGCCGCTGGATCGAGGATCAGGTAGGGATTTAGGGGTTTCTGGCGGGTTTCACACAGCGAGGCACTCCCGATTGGGGTGCCCCGCAGTTAGGGGGCTGATCGTCCTGGGAATCTTATAGATTCCCGGGCCGATCATGGGAGGGTGTTGGTCCACTTTAAAGTAAATCGATTAAGAATCCATCTTCAACCAGTGCTTGAGTATTCAGAAATATTGTGATCCCACCACCACTTGTATGCTCCTACCAAAGATATGGCTTTAAAATGCGTTGAATAAATCAAGTATTTCAAATGTTGCCCACTCATAGGGTAATCGCCCACTTTTCAACCCCCTTAGAGGCAGTAGATATGCTCAAGATTAAATGCATGTAAAGAGAAAAAAGATTCCATAGTGCAACATGCTAAAACCAAGGGGGCTTTAATAATAATAGGCCAATTGAACACTCACATTAAAAACATAAAAACTGCGCATATAGGAAACAAGCCAGTAAGGCCAACCGCCAAAACCGCCGGCTCTCCAACGCGTTTCGTCGCCCTCTGCGACTTCTGCTAGGTGACATGGGCAGACTAGATGGACCGTATGGTCTCCTTCTGCCATCAACCTTCTATGCTTCTATGTGCCTTTTTGTGAAGACGTGTTAATAGAGAGGAAGTGCTTTCATCTACAGGAATCTGTATCTGTAACAGCACAGTGAGTACCAACACCTATTGTGGTAGACTCCCAGAACTCCAACCACATAGACACAATTAGGGAACACCTAGGACCCAAGAGAAGCTGCTTCCTGCCATCCCACCAACCACCAAGAGCAGGAGGGTAACAGTTTTATAAATTCTTTAGCAGTATTGCTGTTATGGCTACTTATATTGTTTATTTTAAAACCAACGCTTACCTGGAAAAGCTTTGGCCAAGTGGATGATCATAAAAGTTCCTGAAAGCACATAAAGTTTTCAAGTGTTAAAGTTTAAAACTTTAGTTATCCATACGGTTTAAGATTTTTCTGGAGAGGCAGTAAGAATTTTTGTACACACATTTTGGGCCATGCTAAAGATCTGGCGTGTGTAACTTTGGGTGTGTTTTGGGATTTGAATTGAAGCTTACATCCGAGTACTCTTTTTTAATTGTGCTATACATAGCCCCTAGTGTGCTGTGGTCTTCAAACTTTCAAAAAATGATCCTTATCAGATTGGATAATTGATGTACCTCACCTGTTAAAATGCTCCATCGCATGTACAGGTGATTTTTTGGGAAAAAATAGAGCAAAAAATGTTATTGTCCTAAGTCCTGACTGAGATACAGGATTAAATCCACATCGAAATGTGCACCCCCGAGGTAAAATGGCTTCAACAAATTATAAGCAAAATCCTTACTGACTTCAGATTAACAGAAGCAAATCTATGGGATTATCATGCTTACCAATTCCAAGCAGAAAGAATGGCATCACATAACCACGGTGAGAGGAAGCCATTATGGATTTTTAACTGCAAAAAAAGAAACAAAAAATGTATAACTTGAACAAGCTCTTATTGAGGGTCATGCTAAAGAAAGTTGTGAACTTGTGCATCTACTTTCAATCAAGATCCCAAGAGCATAACAATTATTTTCCTGTCCACTTTAAGTGCCAGGTTCATATTGTTGTTAACATGTCGGTTTATTTCTGAGCACAAATTAAAGGGAGAACCTGTGCAAAACACAGAACAGATTGCGGTCCACAGAAAACGACACGGTTCACATCTCGGCCTATGTTATATTATATTATATATATCCACTGTCGAACCTGTAAAACTGCATTTGAAATAGTATATGTACCGTATGTTTCTACCCTGTATGTAATTACTACTTTGTAAAGCACTACGGAAGATGATTGCACTATATATATATATATATATATATATATATATATATATATGTTTAAAGGAGCACTATCACGAAATTGTGTAATATTAAAAACCCATATAAACACATTGGCTAATGAGAGGAGGAGTCAAAAAGAACGTGTCCAAAGTCTGGCAACAAAAATGGTGGAAGGACTGAAACTTAAAACTTATCAGGAGAGACTTAAAGAACTTAATTTGTACAGTCTGGAGGAAAGAAGGGAGAGGGGGGACATGATTGAGACCTTTAAATATGTGAAAGGATTGAATAAGGTTCAGGAGGGAAGTGTTTTTAAGAAGAAACTTAACGATAGAACAAGGGGGCCCAACCTGAAGCTAGTCGGGGGGAAGATCAGGAGCAATGTTAGAAAATATTATTTTACAGAAAGAGTAGTAGATGCTTGGAACAAACTTCCAGCAGAGGTAGTTGAAAAATCATCAGTCACTTAATTTAAACATGCCTGGGATAAGCACACATCTATCCTAAGATAAAGAGAACATACAGTATACACATAAGGGCCGACTAGATGGACCGTATGGTCTCCTTCTGCCATCAAACTTCTATGTTTCTATGTAGGAGTCACTTATACACCCAAACTAGATAAAACTCCCGCCAAGCTTGTGGTTTATTCTCTTATAGTAGGAATAAAATCCAGGGGTGACAGTTTTAGTCTATCAGGGGTGACAGAACCTGTCACCCTATTTCCTCCTCCTTCCATTAATAAAGATAAAAAACAAACCTGGATGATATTTCTTGGTGTAGGGTGTATAAGTGACCTCTCCTCCCGCCATACAGCATATTTATATTTTTATTATTATAGTGGCGATAGTGCCCCTTTAATTTAGTATGACTGATACCTCCTAAATATAAAAGGTTAACATGGTTCTGATTGCTGTCCACAAAAAAATGCACAGCTCACATCTGGATTCACATCTCAGTGCGGATTGTGGTTGACTTTAGCATACCTACCTTCACCTTAATAAAAGGTTCACATGGTTCCTGCTTGCCTGGATGTAAACCGACTCGTGCACGGTCCACATTGCAGAGCAAAACGTATGAGAAATTGGACTTTAGCCCAAAATTTGTGCATTGCGATGTCTCGGAAATGTTAGTCTCTCACTCTTTAACTGAAAAAAAAAAAACATTTTGCAATTCTGTGCTTCCCCTGAAAAAAATCTATTGCCCAGAGGAAGTAACGGGTGCCCTAACCGTTGCGAAACGCGTTGGCTGGGGCGGGGGGACAGGCTGTGATTCAGGCTATTTGATGGGTAATATACTCACTTGAATACACATGTGTATGTTCAGTACTATTTCTGTTTTTTTCTGCTTCCGGCGGTCCTCATTTAGAGCCTAATTGGCTTTATACTATTAACACTTCTAGCACTTTATATTTACCCCGATCGGGGTGCCCCGCATCCAGGGGACTGATCGGTCCGGTCCGGGAATCTAATAGATTCCCGGGCCGATCACGGGAGGGTGTTGGTCCACTTTAAGAAGAAACCTAATGATAAGACAAGGGGGCACAACCTGAAGCTAGTCGGGGGGAAGATCAGGAGCAATGTTAGAAAATATTATTTTACAGAAAGAGTAGTGGATGCTTGGAACAAACTTCCAGCAGTGGTAGTTGAAAAATCGACAGTCGCTGAATTTAAACATGTCTGGGATACGCCTCCGTCTATCCTAAGATAAAGAGAACATACAGTATATACATAAGGGCAGACCAGTCAACCAGTCAAACTATGTTTCTATGTTTTGTTTTTCTTTATATACAATGAAGTATGGAAATAGGCTGCTCCTATTTCCAAATCTAAAATTTAAATAATATGCACCTTGCTAATAGAACTGTGCTATTACAGTTGCAGAGGTTTTAGTTTAATCAATTGAAGAAAACTTTTTTTTTTTTTATTGTGTGTTGAGAAATGTTCTGATGACACCTGCAAACTCAGCCTCTACAAAGGGCCTTATTTATCAAGGGCTAGCGCCAGGTAGCGAATGGTGAGCGCCAGGTAGCGCCAGCTATCGGCTGCTACCGACTCAAGTACGCTCGGCGGCGGTCACAATGATGCATTTATCACGCTAAATGAGGCTAGCGCCGGCGAGAGCGGCAGCAAGCGCGGGATTCATCATGAAGCCGCCTGGAACGAACAGCGCCGCTGCAAATTCCATCACAGCGCCAGGTATGACCTGTCGCTCCCTGGCGTTGTCCAATGCATTTCAATGGAGCAATCTTTAATTAATCATAATTAATTGATATTAATTTTTTTTTTTTTTTTTTAAATGTCAAAAATTCTGAGACCACTTCTGCAATGTTATGGTTTTTTTTGGGGGGTTAATTAAAAAAAAAAAATTTGTGCAGAATTGATTTTACAGGTCTGATATTAATGTATTCATATTATAAAATGATTCAAAAAACATGTATAATTTTGCAATCAAAAAATATGGTTGTTTAGGGGTTAAAAGCTCTTTTACACCCATCGCCGCCAGCGCTCTGGGGTTAAAACAAGGAATGGACAGCGCCAGCAAATTCGGAGCGTGATTTGTTAATCAATCTGCAGCAAGCCGTTCGCTCTGGCCATTCGTTGTTAGGCGCACCCATACAACGCTGAACCTGTGAAACAGCGACCCCTAACCCCGTATTCAACATTACCGCACACCGACTGAGTCGCTATCAACAAGCTAACGCCGGCCAAGCACAGCGAATACTGGCTGGCGCTGTGAAAATCACGCTACTGACGCTCATCTGTCGCTACCTGGCGCTATTAATGAATCGGCCTCAAAGAATAATTGTATATATAATAATTCTGTAATATAATAATTCTGTAAAGAATAGAACTAAAGGTACAAATAAAACATAATCAGAATTGAACAATAGGCAAATACTTAACATATATTTAAGATAATAATAATTCTTAATAATAATCCGCAAATAAATCTGTTACACTGAACCTCTGCTTTAAATAAAAACAAATATATAAAAACAATTTGCTTACTTGTAGGATGAACTCACTATACAGATATCTTCTTCTCAATGGCACGGGGATATTAGGGCTTCTCTATAAATGAATGCTGAATGAATACATTAATTGACACTATGCAAATTCACATTTCCTCCTACCGCTTGCCCTGTGGGGCCATACACAATGGAGCCACTTATGACGATTGTTTAAAGCTGTTACAGTGTGTGATAATAATTGGCTCCTGAAATAAGGAAGTGACCCAGATTTCAAATAATAAAGCGTCAGTTCTGCAGGAAGAGTTTTTCTTCCCTGCTATGGGGCCAGTTTTGCAATTAAACCTGTTTGGTCCTGTTTATATCGTCTTGTAGGTGTAAAGTCCCGGTCAAGGTCAAGGAACTTTGCGGACCAACAGTCAAAAATGACTTAAATCAGACTAACAGGCTGATTCATCACTAACGCCAGGTAGCGACAGATGAGCGTCTGTAGCAGGCATTTCAGAGCGCCCGCTAGTAGTCGCTGTGCTCGGCCGTGGGTCGCTAGTTCGCTGTGCAGCAATGATGAATACATTGTGAGGAGTCACTATTTGACCAGTACAGCGCTGTATGGGAGCACATGGTAGCGACTGGTCAGTGCGACCGACTCACAGCATATTCATAAAAAAAAAACAGCCTCACACAACTCCGGCGCTCAAAAATGCTTCTCTGAAGCCCAGAGCGCCGGAGGCTGTTTGTTTAAAGTCTGTTTTTCAGCATGTATCCACCAGTAACAAAGCGAAAGCTTATGGAATTACATTGTTATAACATTGTGACATGAACACATGCCAGACCAGTAATGTAAATTCTGCATAAATATATAAAACATGAAAAATATTTACAAAATGGCTTTTTCTAGGCCAGAAGAGGTCACAACATTATTTGAGATGTAAAACAAAAAAACAAAAAAAAAAACCCTGTTTAAAAAAATAAAAGAACGTCTATTGAAATGTATGGGAGAGCGACAGGTAGCGAGAGGTAATACCTGGTGCTGTGCATCTATGCAGCTCTGTGCGCATATGTCAAGCACCCAGCAATTCAAATGGGCCAGAGGTTCGAGAGCTCACATTCTACAGGGAAACTGGGCATGCGACCACCACTAGTCCCTATGCCGCTGCTCACATCCAAACAATGGCTTTTGCTGGGCATTAGTATGCATGGCATAAATCACTGATTGGAGGACAGCCCACGCTTGTGCAGTAGGAACGGTGACAAGGTGAGCTGAATGGGTGATCTGGGGGCCCAATGCCTCGTCACCAATCTCCAGGATAATAAAGGTCACGGTGATTGATCCACTTTGGCTGAAAAGTTTTAGGGGAACAATGTTTGGTCATCTTGTTTCCTTTTCTCCCTGCTCAGTGGTTCCCCATCAATAGAAGCCAGAGTACCTGGAACCTTACGTGGCCATCTTGGTTCTATCTCTTCTTGTTAAGTGGTCTCTTTCAAATAGTCATACTAAGAAAAAAAGGACTCACTGCTGTAGAATACCAGAGCCTAGTTTGAGAAAACCTTTTAATCCTACGCCTCTGCCCAGAGGACCAGGTGCTCAAGGAGTGTAGAGTCTTTGGCCCCAAAGTGACTTTGTGCAGTTCCCATGTTCTAATGATAGGTCATGGCTGGTGTGTTGCATGTGCAACATGACTACAAACACCATTGTAATGAATGAATGAGAGTGTGGGGGTGGAACCATTTATTGCTGTAATTATTGTAAATCTCTTTGTTTACACTTTGACATAAAATAAGTCATTGGTCTTTTACGGAAATAGTTAAAACTTCCAAAAGGTGTGATTACATTTTGAAAACGGTAAAAGAATGGGACTATGGGGGTTCTTTAAGAGGGGATAGCGCCAGGTCGCTCCTCGTATAGGCAGGCAGCGTATGGTGAACACAGGGCGCTGTAGGCAAAACCACATTTAAGAAAGTGAAACTAGCGCCTCTAACAGCGCCATGTAGCGTCACATGCATTATTACAGGCGGCTCAGTGTATAGTGCCGGGGCTCTAGGCTCAGGAGCGCCATGAAGTACCTGTCGCTCTGTAGCACTCTTTAAGTTAAAGGGAGTGATTGAAGCACACCTGGTTCAATCAAAGTAGTAAGGAGACTATGGCCCTTATTTAACAAGGGAAAGCACCAGGTAGCGACTGGTGAGCGAACGGTAATGGCGGTCACCGCCACGAGAACGCCGGCTCCCCACCACAATCACACATTTATCAAGCCGATCCTGCTTAGCGACTGAGATAGCGCCATATAGCGACTCATTCATCATTATTCCAGCCTCACCCCACAGCGCCAGCGAGTGAACTTGAACAGCGCCAGGTATGACCTCTCGCTACCTGGCGCTCTCCAATGCATTTCAATGGAACAATCTTTAAATATTCATAATTAATTGTTAATAATGTTTTTTTTTTTTTTTTAAATGTCAAAAATTCTGTGACCACTTCTGCAATGTGAGATATTTTTTTTAAGGTAAAAATAAAAAAATAAAAAATGTTTGCAGAATTGATATTACAGGTCTGATATTAATGTATTCATATTACAAAATGTTTTTAAAAACGTGTTGTTTTTTTTGTTTAAAAAAATATGGTTGTTTGGGGGTTAAAAAACTACTTTTAACCCATCGCCGCCAGCGCTCTGTGGTTTAAACAAGCATTTCACAGCGCGAGAATTTTTTGAGCGTGATTTGTTAATGAATATGCTGGGAGCTGTTCGCTATGACCAGTCGCTATCATGCGCTCCCATACAGCGCGGAACCTGTCAAATAGCGACTCGTCACCTAGTATTCAACATTACTGCACACCGACTGAGTCGCTGTCAACAAGCGAACAACGGCCAAGCACAGCGACTACTAGCGGGCGCTGTGAAAATACTGCTACAGTCGCTCATCTGTCACTACCTGGCGCTATTACTGAATCGGCCTCCCCACAGCCAAGTTAGTGTTCAGCCTGTCCCAAAATCTCTGTTCCACCTTTCAGAGATACAGCACATATAAGCATGAAAAAAGGAGAGGTGAACTACTATGGTAAGTATGTAAATAAAACATTGATATTTAATAAGGAGTTGGTGTACATGAATGCTGAGATATATACACAGTGAAAACTACAATACATAAAAAATGGGCGCAGGATGATCTCTAGAAGGTCCAATATGAATTTTTTCATGGCGCTATCGACATTAGCAGATGAGAGGACACGGGAAATGACCTGTAAACCTTCAGTGTGTGGGATTGACGTGTAGAGGCTTGTCACGTTCATTGTGACCAACAGGCAATTGGAGGGAGGGTGATGCGATTCAGAAAGTCGGTGGTATCTTGCAGGTATGAGGGCATGGCCAAGACTATTGGTTGCAGAACGCAGTCAATAAATATTGCAGGTGATTAAAAAATGGATTCGGAGCCCGCTACAATAGGTCTGCCGGGTGGGTGATGCAGTCTTTTATGAATTTTGGGTAAACAGTTCTGACATTCGTAATCATAACATTGATCCCCTGTAGCTAGACATTTTCTTGAATTAGCACATCACATTACACAACTTAGGCCCTTATATAACAAGGGATAGCGCCAGGTAGCGAATGGTGAGCGAACGGTAATGACAGGCACTGCCACGAGAACGCCGGCTCCCCTCCGCAATCACACATTTATCAAGCCGATCCTGCTTAGCGAACGACAGAGCGCCAGATAGCGAATCATTCATCATTATTCCAGCCTCATCACACAGCGCCAGTGAGCGAACTTGAACAGTGACAGGTCTGACCTTTCGCTACCTGGCGCTCTCCAATGCATTTCAATGGAACAATCTTTAATTATTCATAATTAATTGTTAATATTTTTTTTTTAAATGTCAAAAATTCTGTGGCCATTTCTGCAATGTTAGATATTTTTTTTAAGGTAAAAAAGAAAAAAATTTTTGTGCAGAATTGATATTACAGGTCTGATATTAATGTATTCATATTACAAAATATTGTGAAAAACTGTTTTTTTTTTGTTTCCAAAAATATGGTTGTTTGGTGGTTAAAAAACTACTTTTAACCCATCGCCGCCAGCGCTCTGGGGTTTAAACAAGCATTTCACAGCGCGAGAATTTTTTGAGTTTGATTTGTTAATGAATATGCTGGGAGCCGGTCGCTATGGCCATTCGCTGTCATGCGCTCCCATACAGCGCGGAACCTGTCAAACAGCAACTCCTAACCCCGTATTCAACATTACCGCACATCGACCGAGTCGCTATCAACAAGCGAGCAACGGCCAAGCACAGCGAATACTAGCGGGCGCAGTGAAAATAACGCTACAGTCGCTCATCTGTCGCTACCTGGCGCTATTACTGAATCAGCCTCCCCGGTTCACTGTCATTGAGGTACTGAAGAAACATGTATGAGGTGGCAACATTGATCAGAATTTGTGGGAGGAGTCGTTTGTATATCAATCACAGCATAAAGGATTACTATATTGGGGTCGCTTTATAGATGACTGCTTCATATTGTGGGAAGGAGATCTCGAGTCCTTTGAAAACGTTTTTCTTATGATAAATATTAATGAGGGGGGTATAACCTTTACAAAGGAAGTAAGCACCTCGGTAATACACTTTTTGGATTTAGAGATAGAGAAAAGAGATGGAAATTTGATCCCTCGAACATATTTTAAAACCACTGATCGAAATTCATAAGTACCCAAATCGAGCCGCCACCACCCTAAGTGGTTAAATAATATCCCTAGGGGGCAGATACAGAGAATAAAAAGGAATTGTACGGGGGAAAAAGATTTTCTGAAACAAGCACAAGTGATTGGAGAGAGATTTACCAACAAAGGATATAACCCAGAATTTATACAAGATGAAATAAAACAGTGTCTAATCTAGATAGAAAACAAATGCTAAAAACAAAGGAGAAAGAAAAAGGAAAAAAATTTGCTGAGTTCGCTATAATAACCGCATATAGAAGCGATTAAAAAAAAATAAAAAACAACCTTGGAAAATATTGGCATGTGATCAACGGGGATGAAGTGCTAGGACCCCACTTACCTGAACAACCAAGAGTGATATATAAAAGACCACCTACTTTGAATACACACTTGATTAAAAGTTATGTAGAGAGAGACAAACAAGCACTTGGCACTTTGAAAACAGTTGAAGGTTTTTTTAGATGTAAGAAATGTATAGGTTGTAAAATATGTATTGAAAATGATAGAAGAATATTGAGTTTTAAGTCTAATATTACCGAAGAGAATTTTAATTTTTTTTTTTTTTTTTTTTTTTACTTGTAACAGTGCTAATGTTGTATATGTGTTAGAATGCCCCTGTAATAAACGATATGTAGGACGCACTACTAGACTATTTAACCTCCCTGGCGTTGTGATACAGATAAATGCAATGGCAACGAAAGCGTTGCCATTGCATTTGTCTCTGACGCACGGCTCCGCCCCCATGAGCCTCTGCGGCTCACAGAGACGGAACCCGGAAGCGGAGACGGACACCGCAGCCGCGGCTCTCACCTGCGATCGCGGCGGAGACATCGCTGGATCGCAGGGAGAAGGTAAGGAGGCTGCGCCGCCCGCTCTTGCTCCCAAATCGATCCCGAGCGTGACTCGGGGTCACCGCCACTTACAGCGCAAATTGACCCCGAGTCACGCTCGGGATCACCGCCAAGGGGGTTAAAGTGAGCCTCAGGGAGCACATATACAACATCAGAAGAGGCTTTGAAATGCATAGTGT
Organism: Gastrophryne carolinensis; assembly: GCA_027917425.1. NCBI lineage: Eukaryota > Metazoa > Chordata > Amphibia > Anura > Microhylidae > Gastrophryne > Gastrophryne carolinensis. Next base: position 174,725,676 of record CM051242.1, read on the forward strand.
GTCAAATCATTTTAAGATAGCTCATGAAAGTAATCCAAAAAATGTAAAATTTTATGTGGTAGACAAATAAAAATGGGTTTTAAAGGAGGTAATATCATGAGAGACTTATCAAGACTTGAGTCAAGGTGGATTTTTATGTTAAAAATATTGGACCCCTATGGGTTAAATATAAACCCAACTGTTTTATTGGTAATTTTTAATTTGTGGGGTGTATTAAAGGGTTTTTGATGACTGAATAGGATTTTAACAATATTATTAATAATGTATTTATATTCTGTGATAAGGTTTATTGCAAAAGGGAAGGCTGTGTGTCCCTTTTAAGTCTCCAGCACAGTAACGCTATTCAAAATGGTATGTAAAGCGTTAATGGTTTCTGGCCGGTATTTAATGGTAAAGCAGTAGGCTCCAAGCAGCTCAATGAGGAAGTCCTGGTGACGAAACACGTCTGGGCGGAGTCTATTGGTCACGTGATCTGAACTCAAACACGGAAGTCATCAGGCCTGCGGCCGAGGTGTGCAAGCGGGAGCGGGAGTGCGAGAGCCGACCTCCTTGTCCAGTGAGACTGCGGTGGATACGCAGCCTGTCTTTTTTGTCCGGTGAGACTACGGCGGACATGCAGCTTTCTCTTAATGATCTTTTATGCTGATTTGAATTTAGTATATGGTAAGCGGCCCTTTAAAAGAATATTGGCCGGGATTTTAAAGCAATATTGCGCTATGGTAGTTTCTTCTGTTTTATTTTTCATGTGCTAATACGATATTAAAAATTGGAATTATTTGGATAACTATTTGTGAGATCTGTGATGTAATAATAAAGTGGCGGAAATAGTCGATTTTAAATTAACCCCTAAGTGAAGTTTACTTAGGAAGTTGAGAAGAGCTAGTACCTTTGAAAATGGAAGTAAAATCAAGTTGGAAGGTTTAATCTGATTGCTCGATTGCCTTATAAATCTGGTACGTTATTCTGGCTTACTAGGTGGAGGGATCACAAAAATTAATTAAGATAAACACGTGGTGAAGAAGTATTTTGAAATACAAGTTCGGGTCCTGCTGAGTATTTAAGAGCTTTGGGCCCTCTACATTGTGTATTGATCAGAAACTACTACAGCGTGAGTTGTTTTGGATACATCGACTCCAAACTAAAAGCCCCTTGGGGTTAAATGAGGAGACCCTTTTTCTAATCCTCTTTTTCCTAGCACTAACTATTGCTTCATACATTTTTTTCCCTGGATTTATCTCTGAGTATTGCGCTATTCTCTACATGCACTACTCCCTCCCTGATGATGTCAGGGTAGTGTGATACACAGTGCGATTTTACCAGTTCTTTTTTTTTTTTATTCACTTTTTTGAATTATATTTTTATCACTTAGGTATCCCTATTCTGCTTGTTACAAACTCCAGTGTGCTGATTATGAACCATTCATTCCTTGCTACAAACTCCAGTGTGCCGATTGTGGGCCATTCACTCCTGCGTGCTGCTATCGCTTGATGCATTCTGGTCATTCTTTACCCTCACCACCAGATGTCACTAGGTGGCTACGTATACTCCACATCAAGTCCCTGCGCCTCTACTACAAGTATGGGTCATCTTTTACGTGTGGAGCCTCTGGCATATACTATCCATATTATCCATCGCCCCCGTAAGGACGTTACTGCCCAGCATAACTACACCCCTCATTTCTATTGGACTGACGCTGCCTTTCGGGCAGCCCTCATCTTCGTATGTTAAAGTGGACCAACACCCAGGATTTTGACTCAACACAATCGCACATTTATCAAGCCGATCCTGCTTAGCGAACGACAGAGCGCCAGATAGCGAATCATTCATCATTATTCCAGCCTCACCACACAGCGCCAGCGAGCGAACGTGAACAGCGACAGGTATGACCTTTTGCTACCTGGTGCTCTCCAATGCATTTCAATGGGACAATCTTTAATTATTCATAATTAATTGTTATTAATTTATTTTTTTATTTTTTTTTTAAATGTCAAAAATTCTGTGGCCACTTCTGCAATGTTAGATATTTTTTTTAAGGTAAAAAAAGAATGTGCAGAATTGATATTACAGGTCTGATATTAATGTATTCATATTACAAAATATTTTGAAAAACAGTTTTTTTGCCAAAAATATGGTTGTTTGGGGGTTAAAAAACTACTTTTAACCCATCGCCGCCAGCGCTCTGGGGTTTAAACAAGCATTTCACAGCGCGAGAATTTTTTGAGCTTGATTTGTTAATGAATATGCTGGGAGCCGTTTCGCTATGGCCATTCGCTGTCATGCGCTCCCATACAGCGCGGAACCTGTCAAACAGCGACTCCTAACCCCGTATTCAACATTAGCGCACATCGACTGAGTCGCTATCAACAAACGAACAACGGCCAAGCACAGCGAATACTAGCGGGCGCAGTGAGAATTACGCTACAGTCGCTCATCTGTCGCTACCTGGCGCTATTACTGAATCGGCCTCCCCGTGTTTTGATAAATATGGTGTGGAGTGCCGAGTGCAGGACGCACTGAGCTGCCGCTACCTCTCGCTCGCTGCAGCGCTATACAGTTGTTACAGCGCCCAGCACACATCACATTCATCAATGCCGGTCAGGTTATTAGAGCGACTGAGACGCTCTGTTACAGCTCTCGATACCTGCTTACAGTTGCTCTATACAGACGATCCTCTGGCAATACCTGGCGTTTGTAGTGAATCAGCCTCTGAGTGTGTTTCAAAGCGGAATAACCTGACTGAGTTTAGAACTATTGAGCAATTGCTCATATTAACAACCTTGTTTCCCAAATGGTTTGACGTTCCTCCTCTTTAACAATGTGATCTGTCATAGCTAGAGGCACAGGTGACCTTTAGGAGGTTTCTCGGAGTGTTGCAATTAGTATTTCCTATGCTTAAAGAGGTGTGCCCAGTCTGACTGAAAGCTATGATGTAACTGTTTATGTAGGATTTCCAGCCCCGGGAAACAACTAAGAGGCCGATTCAGTAATAGCGCCAGGTAGCGACAGATGAGCGACTGTAGCGTGATTTTCTCAGCGCCAGCCAGTATTCGCTGTGCTTGGCCGGCGTTAGCTTGATGATAGCGACTCAGTCGGTGTGCGGCAATGTTGAATACTGGCTTAGGGGTCGCTGTTTCACAGGTTCAGCGTTGTATGTGAGCGCCTGACAACGAATGGCCAGAGCGAACGGCTAGCTGCATATTCATTAACAAATCACGCTCCGAATTTGCTGGCGCTGTCCATTCCTTGTTTTAACCCCAGAGCGCTGGCGGCGATGGGTGTAAAAGAGTTTTTAACCCCTAAACAACCATATTTTTGAATTGTAAAATTATACATTTTTTTGGAATCATTTTGTAATATGAATACATTAATATCAGACCTGTAATATCAATTCTGCACAAATTTTTTTTTTTTTTTTTTTTTACTTAAAAAAAAAACTTAACATTGCAGAAGTGGTCTCAGAATTTTTGACATTAAAAAAAAAAAAAAAAAATTAATATCAATTAATTATGATTAATTAAAGATTGCTCCATTGAAATGCATTGGACAACGCCAGGGAGCGACAGGTCATACCTGGCGCTGTGATGGAATTTGCAGCGACGCTGTTCGTTCCAGGCGGCTTCATGATGAATTCCGTGCTTGCTGTCGCTATCGCCGGCGCTAGCCTCATTTAGCTTGATAAATGCGTCATTGTGAGCGCCGCCGGGCGTACTTGAGTCGGTAGCCGCCGATAGCTGGCGCTACCTGGCGCTCACCATTCGCTACCTGGCGCTAGCCCTTGATAAATAAGGCCCTAATTGAGCAGTTTGGAACAGTCATCTCACGCTCTACTTGGATGGCAGACAAACGCTTTGGCCCTTATTCATAAAGGGATAGCGTCAGGAAGCGCCTTGTAAATGACAGGTAGCGACAGGTTAACGCCGGACATGGCAGCAATGACACATTTATCAAGCAGAATCAGTGGAGCGACTGGGATAACGCCATGTAGCGTCTGATTCATCATTATCCCAGCCTCAGCGAACAGCGCCAGCGTTCAGCCTTGCACAGCGCCAGGTATGACCTCTCGCTACCTGCCGCTCTCCCATACATTTCAATGGATGTTCTTTTATTTCTTTTTAAACAGGGTTTTTATTTTTATTTATTTATTTTTTTAATCTCAAATAATGTTGTGACCTCCTCTGGCCTAGAAAAAGCCATTTTTACAAATATTTTTCATGTTTTTTTATATTTCTGCAGAAATGACATTATAGGTCTGGCATTAATGTGCTCATGTTACAATGTTATTACAATGTCTTTTCATATGTTTTCGCTTTGTTACTGGTGGATAGATGCTGAAAAACAGCCTTTAATCACACAGCCTCCGGCTGAGTTTTGTGAGGGTGTTTTTTTAATGATTATGTTGTGAGTCAGTCGCACTGACCAGTCGCTAACATGCGCTCCCATACAGCGCTGTACTGGCCAAATAGCGACTCCCCACAATGTATTCATCATTACTGCACAGCGACTGAGTCGCAATGAACTAGCGACCCACGGCCGAACACAGCGACTACTTGTGGGCGCTCTGAAATGCCTGCTACAGACACTCATCTGTCGCTACCTGGTGTTAGTGATGAATCAGCCTGCCCGTCAAAGGTTTAAGCCTGTCTGTAGGAAAAACAAGCCTATAATCAGGGCCATATTTGTTGTTCATGCTGCCCTAGGCACTACAAGTGCTGGCGCCCCCTTTCATTAAATTATGTTGAGCAGGGTTAACTCCAGGTTTAGGCAGGCCCTTGAGTGATTTAGGCCCTTATTTATGAAGGAATAGCGACAAGTAGCGACTGGTGAGCGACCGGTAATGATGGGCCCCGCCACGAGAACGCCGGCTCCCCACCACAATCACACATTTATCAAGCCGATCCTGCTTAGCGACTGAGATAGCGCCATATAGCGACTCATTCATCATTATTCCAGCCTCAGCCCACAGCGCCAGCGTCCGACCTTGAACAGCGACAGGTATAACCTCTCGCTACCTGGCGCTCTCCAATGCATTTCAATGGAACAATCTTTAATTATTCATAATTAATTGATATTATTTTATTTTATTTTTTTTTTTAAATGTCAAAAATTCTGTGACCACTTCTGCAATGTTACATATTTTTTTAAGGTAAAAAAAAAATTTGTGCAGAATTGATATTACAGGTCTGATATTAATGTATTCATATTACAAAATGTTTTGAAAAACTGTTTCCAAAAATATGGTTGTTTGGAGGTTAAAAAACTACTTTTAACCCATCGCCGCCAGCGCTCTGGGGTTTAAACAAGCATTTCACAGCGCGAGAATTTTTTGAGCGTGATTAGTTAATGAATATGCTGGGAGCCGGTCGCTATGGCCATTCGCTGTCATGCGCTCCCATACAGCGCGGAACCTGTCAAATAGCGACTCCTAACTCCGTATTCAACATTACTGCACACCGACTGAGTCGCTGTCAACAACCGAACAACGGCCAAGCACAGCTAATACTAGCGGGCGCAGTGAAAATAACGCTACAGTCGCTCATCTGTCGCTACCTGGCGCTATTAATGAATCTGCCTCTTAGATAATAAAAAAATGAAAGAAACTAAAGAAGAGAATGAATGATTGAATGAATGACAGAAAAAAATAAAAATAAAGGAACAGACGGGGAAAAAGCAGGTAAGACAGAGAAGGAAAATATGCTGGAAGGAAAAAAAGAACAGAAGGACTGACAGTTAAAAAAAACAGAAGGAAAGAAAAGGAATGGCATAACAGATGGAAGAAAGAAAGAATAGAATAGAAAAAAAGAAACAAAGAACAGAAGAATGAACAAAGAGGCTCCCAATGGCCAATTTGCCCCTGGCTGAGTCGTTAGTCCTGACGCGCCCTCAGATGACAGCTGAGAGCGGCGCCGGCCTCCACGCTCTGGACCTGCAGGTAAGTGTTTGCCTTTTTTCTCAAATGCCGGCATGGTGGGAGCGGGCCGGCCGGTTCCCCTGACAGCGGAGCCGGCCGGCCCGCTCCCACCATGCCGGCAAAAATGCTTTTTTTTTTTTTTGTTTTTTTGTTTTTTAAATGCCGGCAAGGTGGGAGCGGGCCGGCCGGCTTTACCGGCCCACTGGCCGGCCCGCTCCCACAATGAGCATTTTTGATGGGGAACTTCGTAAAAGTTCGATTCGGCCGAACCCGAATTTCTTTGTGAAATTTGGCGAATCGGCCGAATCGAACTTTTCAAAAGTTCGCTCATCTCTACTAGACAGTGTTATCAGTGGGAATCTACACCCAATTCCAGGTGTTTATTCCTAATTTCTTAGTTCCTTTTATATGCTTGTATGTCACCCTCTTCTCTTTTGGATGATTGAGTGTCTTCTTAGTGATCTCATTCTGATGGCAGTTGTTGCATCACCCATATCCAGCACCTGGCCTTTGTTAGACCCTAGTTTTTAGAGTTATGTGATAACTAGTGTTGGACGAACCCCCTAAGGTTTGGGTTCGGCAAGTTTGGCCAAACTTTAAATAAAAGTTTGGGTTTGGGAACCAGAACCCAGTCCACATTGAAATCAATTGGGACCCAAACTCGGGGGGGGGGGGGGAATTCTACTTCTCGGGGGAAATCTGTCAAGAGCTTCCCGGAGGCAGGCTCTGGGATCAAAAAAGAATGTTGATGCAGGTAAGGTGGGGTGCGCAGAGTGTGCAGCAGGAAGCACTGCTGAAACTCACCTGAGCCCCGATCTGGTCCCTGGTTAGAGGTCGGCGTTGAGCTATGGCCAGGGCCACAGAAAGATGGCTCCCATGAGTGAGGACACACCTAGTTCCAGCTGGCAGTGCAGTGGGTTCATCCAACACTAATAGTAACACAATGAGGTACAGCGGGGGCTTAGCTAGGGGGGCGGGAAGGATGTCCCGCAGGGGGGCAAGTCAGGGGGTGCCAATGTGGGGCATGAGTACAGGTGGGGGGCACCATTTTGAATCTCTGCCCTGGGTGCCAGAAAAGCCTAGTTACACCTGAGATACACCTCGCCATCCACAAGTTGTCTCAATGCAAAGGAAAGGCAGGCAAAGATGGATTCCTCGTAAGCTCCCACAATTGGAAAAAGGGGAATCCAGCGTGTCCAGGTGCATTGCCTTTAATTGTATACAACTTATCAGGTATCCTGCTCCATATTGCACGTTGCGAGCCTCTAGCTCAGCTATTCCCACCTGACAGACTGGGGACCTCCACTGTCTGAATGGACGCTGAAGACCATGTCATCCACCGGAGGCTGAAGTTGAGATAGGGAAGGATCTTCCTGCTCCAATAGCTTAGGTGTCAGGATGGTGTATCTTCCCGCCGCCTGATGCTACGCTTGTTTCTGGTGGCTGGAGTTGAGATTGGGTAGGTTCCCCCCCCCCCCCCCCCCCCCCGATGCTATTTGCTGGTGGCAGGAGATGAAGTGGGTCCCATTCCCTACTGTTTTGACAGGGAAGGTTTCCTGTCTGTCAGGTGGAAATGATTGGACTAGGCCATGACTTATTGGCTAGATTGGCTGATCTCAAGCAGGCAAGCTGGCCGCATCCCTGGCATTTGATTTGAGCGCACACGCCTCCCGCGTCCAGCTATTCCGATGAATATGGGACCGCACACAGGGGAGCCGGGGTTGCGGTGATCACAGCATTGCTGGAGTTGCCGATAAAAGGTGAGTTTAGAGTCTGTTTATGGCCCAAAGTTTTGGCCCCAAAGTGACTTTGTGCAGTTCCCATGTTCTAATGATAGGTCGTGTTGCATGTGCAAAATGACTACAAACACTTTTGGGGGAAAAAGAAAGTGAATAAATGAGAGTGGAGGGGAGGGGTACCCTTTTATTGATGTAATTATTGTAAATCACTTTGACATAAAATAAGTCATTGGTCTTTGGCGGAAATAGTTAAAACTTCCAAAAGGTGTGATCACAAAGGGTAAAAGAATGGGACTATTGGGTTTATTTAAGAAGGGATAGCGCCAGGTAGCGCCTTGTAGCAGCAGTCAGCGTCTAGTGAACGCCGGGCGCTGTAAGCAAAACCACATTTAAGAAAGCGAATCTGGTGAGCGACTCTAACAGCGCCATGTAGCGTCCAATGTATTATTACAGGCGGCTCCGTGTATAGCGCCGGCGCTCTAGCTTCTAGAGTGCCAGGTATTACCTTTCACTCACCGTTGCTCTCTCATACATTTCAATGGGCTTTCATTAGTTTTATATAAATAACGTGTTTGCCAATTTACATTTTTTGTGTACATGTTGTGTATATGTGTTCTAAAACAGACTTTAATCACACAGCATCTGCCGCTCAATGCTACAGCGCCCAGCTTTATCAGCAAACCCAATAAACACAGGAGGGCATCCCACTATCGGATGCCTGGAGTCTTTAAAAATCTAGGGCCAGCCCACAAAAGTTTAGCTCCGCTTTAATTTCCATTTCTCCAGGACCAGGTAGAATCAGTATCATATTTTACATTGTATGGAATTTTCCTTGACACTTTGCATATTGTACATAGTCAAGTAAGTGAAATATATATATATATATATATATATATATATATAATATATATATATTTTTTTTTTTTTTTTTTTTTTTTACATAGGGCACCCCAGTCTGTTGTAGTTTTTAACTGCTTTCACTATGTTATGTGTGTTTTATGTGTCTTTGTGATTAAAGTGGACCAAAGACTTGGATTGTGGCTATCTCAGATTTTCGTCCACTCCCCTGGGGTATGCCCTGCTGTGTAAAAACCCCCAGGTCACCCACAAAAGCTGACCTTTCCCTGGGCCTACAGCATATGCGCAACCTCGCAGCCAATCAGGGCGCTCAGCTTGATTCGTCATTTTCAGCGGGGAGGCCGATTCATTAATAGCGCCAGGTAGCGACAGATGAGCGACTGTAGCGTTATTTTCACTGCGCCCGCTAGTATTCGCTGTGTTTGGCCGTTGTTTGGTTGTTGATAGCGACTGATGTGCGGTAATGTTGAATATGGGGTTAGGAGTCGCTGTTTGACAGGTTCCGCGCTGTATGGGAGCGCATGATAGCGAATGGCCAAAGCGAACGGCTCCCAGCATATTCATTAACAAATCACGCTCAAAAAATTCTCGCGCTGTGAAATGTATGTTTAAACCCCAGAGCGCTGGCGGCGATGTGTTAAAAGTAGTTTTTTAACCCCCAAACAACCATATTTTTGGAAAAAAAAAAAAAACAGTTTTTCAAAATATTTTGTAATATGAATATATTAATATCAGACCTGTAATATCAATTCTGCACAACATTTTTTTTTTTTTACCTTAAAAAAAATATCTAACATTGCAGAAGTGGTCACAGAATTTTTGACATTTAACCAAAAAAAAAAAATTAATAACAATTAATTATGAATAATTAAAGATTGTTCCATTGAAATGCATTGGAGAGCGCCAGGTAGCGAAAGGTCATACCTGTCGCTGTTCAAGGTCGCTCGCTGGCGCTGTGTGGTGAGGCTTGAATAATCATGAATGATTCGCTATCTGGCGCTCTGTCGTTCGCTAAGCAGGATCGGCTTGATAAATGTGTGATTGCATAGGGGAGCCGGCATTCTCGTGACCGTCATTACCGTTCGCTCACCATTCGCTACCTGGCGCTATCCCTTGTTAAATAAGGGCCTAAGAATTGGTTAAGGGCCGAATTGAGCCAAATAGAGCTGAATGCAGCCGAGCTCGCCTATGGCTGCATCCCCACTAGTCTCTAGCTATTCACAAATGCTTGGCACAGATGCACACCTGGCTTACAGCTCAGGTAGGTTTTGCCGGGGACTCACTTAGCAGGGAATCCCAAATTGTGATGCCCTGGAGAGAGGGAATCAGGCAGTCTAAAAGATTCCAGGGCCACCAAAGATGGGTTTTGGTCCACTTTCAAGGTTATGATATTTTTTAAACATACTTACCAGAATTACTATATTCCGACTGTACCCAGATCTTTTAAATAGTTTTTTTTTAAAGGGGCAAAGAGCAGAGGGTGGAGATGATCACTCGATACATCAGGTACTCATGGCAATGGAGTAAGTGAATAAGGTCCAGAACTTTCATGTGGGACTAAAGTCTTTAATTTTAACGTATAGAAAAATCTCTGTGGGCGGCAGATCAGAGCGTACTGAACGATTTGATTCCATTAGGTGTTAAGAGATTTTTAATTATAGTTAGGTTCTTGTTTGCTCCCCAGGAGAAGGTGTTTGGTCATAGGAGAAGGTGTTTGGTCATAGGAGAAGGTGTTTGGTCATAGGAGAAGGTGTTTGGTCATAGGAGAAGGTGTTTGGTCATTCAATACCAGCATAGAAAGAGAGATGACCTAAGAACAGGGCTGGATTATGAGAAGAGGGGAAGGGGCATCTACCACTTGCCTGGCAAAGGGGGCCTCCGCCAACCTTTGAGTTGTGGTGTGTTTCAAGAGGCTTTTCAGTCTTTGGTCTGATGGGTGGCAGGGCCAGCAACAAAGCTATCAGTGGTAGTGGGGGCCCCCCGCTCCTGAGCAAGCCTTTTTTTGTTTTTGCAGACCTGCAGCTGAAGTCACCACAGGGCAGGACGGAGGGTTTAGAGCAGTAAAGCCGCCATCAGCAAAGCTACAGTGATGGGTGCATTTAGAGCTGTCAATCGGCGGCAGCTCTTTGCACATAGGCCACCAAGCCACTGGCAGCTCAATACAGGGAACTGTTTTCTGCTGGACCAGCCGGGTAACTACACTACCCCCCACCCAGAATGGCAAAGCAGGAGATCCCGAGCAGCACGCACCCACACAAGGGGGGCACAAGGGGCTCCATCTGATGTTCCAGTAAGTAGGTGAGTGCCAGACAACCACCAATCAGTTACTTGGCTGGACAATTATTTTAAAGGAAAAATAAATATCTGTATCTGGGGCCTCCACCAAATTTTGTGCCCAGAGGCCTCCATCACACTTAATCCGACCCTGCCCAACAATGATGTGTCTGAGGGCCAGTTCCTAATCTTTCATTGCAATCACCTAGATCATTCATCCTTGTAATTAGGCCCCTAACTGCGAACAGCAAGCTATTGAGACTATTATGAGTAGGATATACCCTGGTTTACAGACACAGAGTGGTCTGCGGTAGTCTTCTGCGACCTCCGGTTCTTGGTTCTGCGGGGGAGGGATGCAGGTTTTTGGCTGGGGAGCAGAAGTGTGGTAGAACATGTTCTTGATGCACCTTCATTGGCTGCTTGTCACGTGTGCTGTTTTGCGCTCCTCGAGGAGCGGGGCCTGCGGATGGCGCGTTCCGCGTCACCGTCTCCGCGGCCAGCCCCTCGAAGTATACTCGGCGCAATTTTTCTCTGGTTTCTGCTGCGTTGCTGGCATCTACCTACCGCGGTCCGTGAGTGCCCTCGCTGGGCGCTTTATTTACCCTGTGTCATTATACATGTCGCTTATGGGGTTCTCTTCGCTTATGTCTTTCAGGCGGGTCGAACTCATTGGTTTCTCCCGGCCCTGCCCCTCCTTTTAGTTATTAAACTTTGTGAGGCCTAGGGGTGACTACACTACCCCCCACCCAGAAAGGCAAAACAGGAGTTCCCGAGCAGCACGCACCCACACAAGGGTGGCGCAATGGTCTTGATCTGATGTTCCAGTAAGTAGGTGGGTGCCAGACAACCACCAATCAGTTACTTGGCTGGACACTTATTTTAAAGGAAAAAGAAATATCTGTATCTGGGGCCTCCACCAAATTTTGTGCCCAGAGGCCTCCATCACACTTAATCCGACCCTGCCCAACAATGATGTGTCTGAGGGCCAGTCCCAAATCTTTCATTGCCATCACCCAGATCATTCTTTCCCAACCTCTCACCACACCTGTGTGCTTGTAATTAGGCCCCTAACTGCGAACAACAAGCTATTGAGACTGTTTGCCATTCTTACAATTTATTCATTTTTAAAAGCTTTGAGCGTTATTTCATTAATCAATAATGTAATTTTTTTTGGATGTGACTTTTGCATCTAGAGATTCTGACACATGTATTGCTGTCTTTTTCAAGTAGGATATACCCTGGTTTACAGACACAGAGGGGTCTGCGGTAGTCTTCTGCGACTTCCGGTTCTTGGTTCTGAGGGGCAGGGATGCAGGTTTTTGGCTGGGGAGCAGAAGTGTGGTAGACCATGTTCTTCGGACACTGGACTCTGCACTCAGACGCCGGAACGCATTTCCCATCCTGCCTGTAGCCAGATTTGCAGACGCATTTTGGAATGCAGGCAATAGCGGCTATGCGGCTTTACGATATCTGAGCAGTATTCACTGTGACATGGCGCACATCGAATTTCTTCATCAGGTCGACACTGTTGTTCTAGAACAATAGAAGAAAATGTTAAATCTGCCATAAAAGGCAAAATCTGGACATCTATTACAAAAAGAAAGGTTTCCCCCCCCCCTTATACAAAGGGTGGTGGAAGAACCACTCCTTCTATCCCCTATCTCATATTAAGGGGGTTATTTAAGAAGGGATAGCGCCAGGTAGTGCTTCATAGCGGCAGGCAGCGTCTGGTGAATGCCAAATTTAAACCAAATTTAAGAAAGCGAATCTGGTGAGAAACTCCAACAGCGCCATGTAGCAAGTATTAATCCAGGTGGCTCAGCGTATAGCGTTGGCGTTCTAGGTTCAAGAGCGCCATGTATTACTTTTCGCTCAATGGGCTTTCATTTGTTTGTGTTTAAATAGTGTGTATGGCAATTAAAATATTTTTTTTTGCTCAAATGCTTTTTATATTTTTATGCAGAATTGTCATTACAGGTCTAGCACTAAAGTATTATTGTCCCAGTGTTAAAACAATGACATTTCATGTGTTTTCGCTTAGTTACTGGTGTATTTGTGTTCAATGCGTTACAGGGCCCGATACCCACTTACAGCGTCTACCAGCATTCGATGTAAGCGCCGCTATACAGGCGCTCATCTGGCAATACCTGCCGCTAGTAATGAATCAGCCTCCAAATATATCAATGTAGACAATGTATATTTCTGTCACAAGCAAGAACTTATTTGTTAAAATCCTTTCTTTTATTTCTTCATGCTATTGTTACTTCCATCTTTACTCCACTTTCCTCCTTAAAAGACGTTTCGTGTTTTGGCCATTTGCCTTGGTCAACTTTAGGAGGACATGGTCCTCTTGCACGATGTTACATAAACATTTATATTCCATAGGTGAAGCTTTAAAACCATTCAACCTTTGTTTTGGGTGTTAAAAACCCCTTCGTGGCCTGGGTGCACTACTACTGTTAGGTGGCATCAACAGGAGGTGCTGTGATTCCATGGTCCAGCCGTCGTCCACGGGCATGAAAGGAGCTGGGCAGCTTGCCCCTGGCCTTGCGAGTCTCACTGGCTTCTGACAATCACATGAAACCACAAACCTGGGCCATAGGGGGACCCGGGACAATGCCTGGTGGGCTGCACTGCTTCTGACAAGCCCCTGGCCTTGTGAGCCTCACTGGCTTTTGACAATCAAAAGAAACCATGAACCTGGGCCATAGGGAGACCCATGACAATGCCCAGTGGGCTGCACTGCTTTGGAGCCAGTTGGGCTGCTGCTTTTAACACCCACATTGAGTCCCTGTCCCCATAGTCTTCCTCTCAGCCCCCTGTACCCAGCTCCACCCTACCCATGAACCAAGGAACCCCAGCCCTCAATGCTATAGCCTCGGCATTATGGTTGAAGGACCACAGAAGGGATGTTTCGGGCTGGCTATTTCTTGGGCCTGGTAAAATCCAGGGCTGATTGTTGGCCTCAGTTTGCCACTATGTACCCATTCATTTGCTGACTAATGCTGGGGAACCCAAAACACAAAGTTTGGGTTTGTACCAAACTTTGTGAGGTCGGGTACTAAAACATGTTCTTCACGGACTTCGGCATCTGGCATCTAACACAGAAGAGCCGATTGATGGTCTGCTGAGCTTCACCTAAAGGATGCAGTGTCCGAAGCTGCTGTAAAATACACCTGAGCCCCAAGCTCTCATCTGGCAGCTTACCGTGCTGGCACTGGGAGTGTCCTCACTCATGGGGATCATTTTAAAGGGTCGTGAAGTGGGTCGTGGTGGTTCCGGTAAGTTTTACAGCACAGCTTCCTGCTGCACAGACCTGGCAAACCCCTCCATCACAGTGAATGAAAGAGCATGTCTGCATTAATGACTAGTGGCAGGGGGATGCCCCGCAGATGCAGATGTGAAAGAGAGGGATAGGTCAGGGGCGTAGATGGGGGGCAGGGGGGCCATTTGGCCAACAGGACAGGGTGACCTGAGCACAGGTGGGGGGCGCCATTTTGAATCTTTGGAGGAAATGTGGAACAGAAGAGGAAGATGAAAGAAATATTGAAAAGTGTAAACAAAGGTGGGAATTCGGGTAAGAGAGATAGATGGAGGGATTGTGGAAAAGAGTAAAAGATAGGGAGGAATATGAGAAAGAGAGAATGAAGGAGAAAAGAGAAAGTAATGAAAAAGATGAAATGTGAAAAGGAGGAGAATGTAAAACAGAGAGGAACGATTGGCTTACATCCAAAACTCAAAGAGTATCCAGTCTGGTGCCCTATCAGAGACCCTAGGATGATGGTGCCCTGTGCAAGGTGCACAACCCAACCAGTGGGTCATTCCTTTTAGGGATTCCCCCATGAAACACGGCTGGGTTAAAATCTCAGGTCTCAGTTTCCTTTCATTTTCACCAGTATTTGGCTCACATTGACCTGAACAGAATAATCCCAAACAGGTTTTCAAGCCCCATTACAAAAGGATAGAGGCATATTAAAGCAACATTACTTCCAAAGACCACAATGATTTGTTTAAAATTGTATTTGGTATAAATTTTAGGGAATTGTTTCCACTCACCTCAAAATTTTCCTTACTCGGTTTCTGTAGTACTTAAAACCTGGAATTTGACTTTCTGTTTCCCTGGTACATCTCAACTGGGATGCCCTGCTGTGTAACCCCCCCCCCCCCCCCGAACACCTCTTTTTACTCACCTCTTCTTGGTTCTAATGGCGCATGGGATGGCTTTTGTCGAATGAGAGCTGTCTGCTGTGACTATGTCATTCGGCAAACAGCTCTTATTGACTAGAATGGGGAGCATACTTCGCCAACAGCATGTTCGCTTTCGCCCCAGCCTATCCCTACTCACAACAAAGAGAGGCGTGTGCCGAATGACATAGTCCTTGATTCACTAAGAGTTGAAAAAAATCTCATGGTAGTAAAAAAAATTCAGTTCATGGGAAAAAAGCCTGAGAACTCAATAAAAGTCACTTTTATTGAATCACCAGATAGGAAGACAATGAAAGTCAATGACTACAGAGTAAAACATTCAATGCTTTTCCCAGAATTAAAAAGTGCCATTGACTTTCATTGTTTTCCCTTTGTTTTCACTAAAAGTGAAACTCTCAGGCATTTTTCTCATGAATTGAATTTTTTACTACTATGAAAAATGTTTCAGCTCTTCCGGTGGCACATGGGATGGCCTTTGTTCAATGAGAGCTGTACTGCCGTGACCATGTCATTTGGCAAACAGCTCCTACTGATTAGAATGGGGAGCAATGGTGGCATACACACTCCCGCCCCAGCCTGTCCCCATACACAACAATGAGAGGTGTTTGCCGGATGACATAGGCCTCGATTCACTAAAAGTTGAAAAAAAATTTCATTTTAGTAAAAGATTCAATTTATTAAAAAAAAGCATGAGAATGCCACTGTTAGTGAATCACCAGATAGGAGGACAATGAAAGCCAATGGAAATGTTTTATTCTTTTACTTATTTATAGGTTTGGAACATGGATCTGAAATGCCACACATTAGGGTTGATTCAGAGCCCCTTTATTTGCCTGAAAATTTCCGTTCTCGTCCATTTTTCCCTCTCGTCTGATTCAGCAGAGCCTTTTTTTTCTGCAAGAATTTTTGTATTGAGAGTTTTCATTTCTGGGTAATTTTTCATTAGGTGGCAAAACCTCCTTAACATTTTGAGAAAGGGGCTCTGAATCAACCCTATTGTTTTTAAATGCTGATTTATTTGTCCTATATCTTTTTAATTGGTACTATCAATAAAATAACATTAATTAATTAGTTCGGCGCTGCAATATATGCTTGTTTTTGGGGGCTTTAACCATTGCCCTATATGGAGACCCACCACACTGGGTAAGTTAAAGTTATACTAAAGGCGAGCACCTGATTGTTGTCCCATTTTCTCAGGCTACACGTTGCACTATCCCAAACTTCTAACCATTTTTAAAAAAGAACCTGTAGTTCCTAAGTTATTAGTGAATGTATTAGAGCTTTGAAGATGCAAAGAAAAAATGAGGAGAGACAGTGGGTGTGGCATCAGCAAATCATTGTAAGCATATTGAGAGGAGAGAGAAGGGCAGGTTTTCATAGGTGCAGAGAGAGGCAGACACTCTGGGCAGGGAGTAGGGGGTGTTTCCGTTTCTGTCCCCCAAAGGTTGACTGGTGGACTGCATCGGCAGGGTGGGGATGAAAACCAGAATGAGCTAGTGATTTTCCTCACTAAGGAGGCAAACAGGAGAGGAAGCACAGTGCTGGAGCCACTCTATGAAAGGTAAGCCACTTTTGACTTAAAAATCACTTTAACTTATTTAGGCCTTCCTGTGTGCCCACACCAAAAAAAACATCATCGGGTGGTACTCAGTGCTTAACTTGTTTCATTGGCACAACACTTTGTATAAGGCCGTATCCATCCCCTCCATGTTTTTTTTTTATTTTAAGATAAAGTATTCTCACCTGGTTGCACGCTTTGAGCTGACAGTTTCTCAATAAAGATCACGGCAAATGCTGAAAAGAGAAAGAACAATAAAATCCTATAATTTGGCCCCAGTATGAAAGTGGTAGGCATTTACAATTTGCATGGGCCTGGGCCTTCTGGTGGCAGTCCTGACCCAACTTAGCAAAAAAGAAAGTTAACCCTCTGCACACTCATACTATTGAAAAACCTAGCTAACACCTGTTAAGAAAATGGACTGGTAGGTAGCATGGATTGCAATGAATGTAAAAGCGAGGTAGCCACGTCAAGGCTGTCCAATTTGTACCCCGTCCCTAACATTACTACATTAGTAATTCAAAGTGGACCAACACCCTCCCCTGATCAGCCCGGGAATCTATAAGATTCCCGGACCGATCAGCTCCCTGACTGCAGGGCACCCCGTTGCTGTGTGAATCCCCCCAGAAACCGCCAAATCCCTACCTGCTCCTCGATCCAGCGGCTCCCGCCGCCGCCTCCTGCGCGTCTCTTTAGCAGGACACGCACCCGTGCTGGCCGTTTGTGAAAGGCCGGCACGGGCGCGCACCCTGTAAGAGTGACGCGCAGGAGGCGGCGGGCGCGCTCTCTTGTCCGTCGCTGCCTCTCGCTTGTCTGTCGGCGGGGATTGGCTTCAGCAGTCACGTGGGAGTAGGGAGAGGTGAGTTTATGGGGCTTTCTGGGGGGTTTCACACAGCGGGGCACCCCCGATCGGGGTGCCCCACCGAAGTGGACCAAAACCCAGCATAGTCAAAATCCTGTGTGTTGCTCCACTTTAAGGGGCGGGTTACAAATTGGATGGCCTTGATACCTCGCTTTTACATTATTTGCAATCTATGTTAACTAACAGTCTATGTTCTTAACAAGTGTTAGCTAGGTTTTTTAATAGTATGAGTGTGCAGAGGGTTAACTTTCTTTTTTGCCTAGTGTGTGGTCACACCCCTCCAGCACCTCTTGACTGCTATATATTGACTGGATGAGCACATCCTATCTTTCTTTTTCCTGACCCCACTTGCAATAAAAGTGTTAGATATACACTACAGTATAAAGCTTGTTTAGCTCAACAACGAGACTTAGCAAGGTCGTATTAATATGTTTAAACATATACAAGGTTCATAAATAGCTACAGCAGGTAAGCTTTAAATAAAGAACAGTATACAGGAACTTAAAACATTGTTTGGGCAAAAGGGTAGAAAGGGGGCTTTTAAAAGTTTGGGGCAATTTTGGGAAAACCACAGTGAGGTAGAAGGGGGCAAAATAGATGAAAGAATTAGAAAGATAGCATTATTATTAATTACCCCTGTCACGTACAGTAAAAGTAGAGTTAAAGCGGACCAACAGTCAAAAATGACTTAAACCAGACCAATACAACAACAGTGCTATACATCTCTCCCCGGGGCAATTTAGATTGCTGCATATAAAAATAATTTACCTCTTTCTAACTCCTGCCAGGGTCAATTTTAAAATTGCCAGCTATGTAAGTTGGGAGAGGAAGCTCCAAAATGGCCGCTACCTTTCTTTTCCAACTGTGCCAGGCTGTTGGTCCAGTTTAAAGTGGTTCTAACCTATTCCGGTGTCTCATTGTAACCAACAGTTTATTCAACAGATAATAAATACTGTGCACATGTGTTTACAGTGTGTTATAAACATGATGGGCCTGATTTACTAATGTTTCCACAGTGCAGCATTTTAAATGACACAAGAATCCAAGATATTTTCATGCATTAAATGAGGCTAGGGATGTAATTTACTTTACAAGGGACATTTATTATGGATTTTATTTAGACATCATGTGGATAAAGGTCCGCATAGTTCTTCATGTGGGCATGTTTTTTAAGCTATGCTTTAAAGTGTTTATGTTTGTCCATATACTAGACTTCAAAAAATAGCTGTTTTATTTTGTTAAAGAGTAGTATAGGAGTATGAGGGTCTCTGGGCTAAGAAAAAATACTATGGCCCTTATTAATGAATGAATAGAGACAGGTAGCGACTGGTGAGCGGCCAGTAATGACAGGCACCGCCACGAGAACGCCGGCTCCCCACCACAATCGCACATTTATCAAGCCGATCCTGCTTAGTGACTGAGAGAGCGCCAGATAGCCACTTATTCATCATTATTCCAGCCTCACCACACAGCGCCAGCGAGCGACCTTGAACAGCGACGGGTATGACCTCTCACTACCTGGCGCTCTCCAATGCATTTCAATGGAGCAATCTTTCAATATTCATAATTAATTGTTATTAATGTTTTTTGTTTTTTTTTTATGTGAAAAATTCTGTGACCACTTCTGCCATGTTAGATAAATTTTTTAAGTAAAAAAAAAAAAAAAAATTGTGCAGAATTGATATTACAGGTCTGATATTATTGTATTCATATTACTAAAGTTGTAAAAAATTTTTTTTTTTTGGTTTCCAAAAATATGGTTGTTTGGGGGTTAAAAAACTACTTTTAACCCATCGCCACCAGCGCTCTGGGGTTTAAACAGGCATTTCACAGCGCGAGAATTTTTTGAGCGTGATTTGTTAATGAATATGGTGGGAGCCGGCGCTATGGCCAGTCGCTATCATGCGCTCCCATACAGCGCGGAACCTGTCAAATAGCGACTCCTCACCCAATATTCAACATCACTGCACAGCGACTGAGTCGCTATCAACAACCGAACAACGGCCAAGCACAGCGACTACTAGCGGGCGCTGTGAAAATACCGCTACAGTCGCTCAACTGTCGCTACCTGCCGCTATTAATGAATCGGCCTCTAAATATGCTATGTATCTAACAAACATAATTGGACATTAAAAACAATTACAGAAAAGTTTTAAAAAAAATCATTAAAATTCAATACACATTTTGTTAAGCTCCTCTTACGTTCCCAAAGCCTTAGACAACATTTTTTTATAAAAAAAAAAACAGGTAAAATAACTCGCCTTGTATGGTAATTTGTCCAATTTATCATATGGGAAATGAGAGCCCTGCACCAAAAATAAAGCTATCATGTGCTGCACTGCTTCACAGTGTGCGGACCTGCGTCTGGAGGAAAGCAATATTGTATAATTATATGTTTGTCACTTATGATGCACAGCGCTCATGGTGCTTCATAAGTCATATGAATACCGTATTATTACGTTGGCAGGAGTCATAGGCCTTGCCCACCCAGAAGCTGGAACCGGCTTGCTCTGAACTTGCGGATGCTGACCGCCGCTTTCGTAGCCGCTGCTCCTGCCGCTGACTGCCATCTCCGTAGCCACTGTAAGTTCAGACTGAGTCGGTTTCGGCTTCTAGGTGGGTGTGGCCTATGACTCCTGCCAGCGTCATTGGACGCTGGCACGAGTCACAGGTAACGCCCCATCCAGTGGTGGGAACAGGTTTGCTCTGATCTTGCAGCTACGGAGACAACATGCAGCGGCAGGAGGGGTGGCTACAGAAGGGTCAGTCAGCAGCCGCAAGTTCAGCGAGTGAGTGAGCCAGTTCCGGCTTATGGGTGGGCATGGCCTATGACTTCTGCCAGCGTCATTGGATGCTGGCGTGAATCATAGGCCCTGCACCAGCCGTGGGCCAGAACCAGTTTGCTCTGTACTTGCATCGGGAATCCGCCACAATGGAGGAGGCGGGCACCAGCAGGATAGAAGGGGAATGTAAGGTTTTTTTTTTGCTTGCTCTTGGGGCATGCTGCACACTGCCTGTATTTGGGATGCTCACACACTGCCTGTATTTAGGATACCCACACACTGCCTGTATTTGGGATACCCACACACTGCCTGTATTTGGGATACCCACACACTGCCTGTATTTGGGATACCCACACACTGCCTGTATTTGGGATACCCACACACTGCCTGTATTTAGGATACCCACACACTGCCTGTATTTAGGATACCCACACACTGCCTGTATTTAGGATACCCACACACTGCCTGTATTTAGGATACCCACACACTGCCTGTATTTAGGATACCCACACACTGCCTGTATTTAGGATACCCACACACTGCCTGTATTTAGGATACCCACACACTGCCTGTATTTAGGATACCCACACACTGCCTGTATTTGGGATGCTCACACACTGCCTGTATTTGGGATGCACGCACTCTGCCTGTATTTGGGATACCCACACACTGCCTGTATTTGGGATACCCACATACTGCCTGTATTTGGGATGCTCACACACTGCCAGTATTTGGGATACCCACACACTGCCTGTATTTGGAATACCCACACACTGCCTGTATTTAGGATACCCACACACTGCCAGTATTTGGGACACCCACACACTGCCTGTATTTAGGATACCCACACACTGCCTGTATTTAGGATACCCACACACTGCCTGTATTTGGGATACCCACACACTGCCTGTATTTGGGATACTCACACACTGCCTGTATTTGGGATACCCCGACACTGCCTGTATTTGGGATACCCACACACTGCCTGTATTTAGGATACCCACACACTGACAGTATTTGGGACACCCACAACTTGCCTGTATTTAGGATACCAACACACTGCCTGTATTTGGTATACCCACACACTGCCTGTATTTGGGATACCCACACACTGCCTGTATTTGGGATACCCACACACTGCCTGTATTTGGGATACCCACACACTGCCTGTATTTGGGATACCCACACACTGCCTGTATTTAGGATACCCACACACTGCCTGTATTTAGGATACCCACACACTGCCTGTATTTGGGATACCTACACACTGCCTGTATTTGGGATACCCACACACTGCCTGTATTTGGGATACCCACACACTGCCTGTATTTGGGATACCCACACACTGCCTGTATTTGGGATACCCACACACTGCCTGTATTTGGGATACCCACACACTGCCTGTATTTGGGATACCCACACACTGCCTGTATTTGGGATACCCACACACTGCCTGTATTTATGATACCCACACACTGCCTGTATTTGGGATACCCACACACTGCCTGTATTTGGGATACCCACACACTGCCTGTATTTGGGATGCTCACACACTGCCTGTATTTGGGATACCCACACACTGCCTGTATTTGGGATACCCACACACTGCCTGTATTTAGGATACCCACACACTGCCTGTATTTAGGATACCCACACACTGCCTGTATTTGGGATACCCACATACTGCCTGTATTTGGGATGCCCGCACACTGCCTGTATTTGGGATGCCCGCACACTGCCTGTATTTGGGATGCCCGCACACTGCCTGTATTTGGGATGCTCACACACTGCCTGTATTTGGGATGCCCACACACTGCCTGTATTTGGGATACCCACACACTGCCTGTATTTGGAATACCCACACACTGCCTGTATTTAGGATACCCACACACTGCCTGTATTTAGGATACCCACACACTGCCAGTATTTGGGATACCCACATACTGCCTGTATTTGGGATGCCCGCACACTGCCTGTATTTGGGATGCCCGCACACTGCCTGTATTTAGGATACCCACACACTGCCTGTATTTGGGATGCCCGCACACTGCCTGTATTTAGGATACCCACACACTGCCTGTATTTAGGATACCCACACACTGCCTGTATTTAGGATACCCACACACTGCCTGTATTTGGGATACCCACACACTGCCAGTATTTGGAACACCCACACACTGCCTGTATTTAGGATACCCACACACTGCCTGTATTTAGGATACCCACACACTGCCTGTATTTGGGATACCCACACACTGCCTGTATTTGGGATACCCACACACTGCCTGTATTTGGGATACCAACACACTGCCTGTATTTGGGATACCAACACACTGCCTGTATTTGGGATACCCACACACTGCCTGTATTTGGGATACCCACACACTGCCTGTATTTGGGATACCCACACACTGCCTGTATTTGGGATACCAACACACTGCCTGTATTTGGGATACCCACACACTGCCTGTATTTGGAATACCCACATACTGCCTGTATTTGGGATGCTCACACACTGCCAGTATTTGGGACACCCACACACTGCCTGTATTTAGGATACCCACACACTGCCTGTATTTGGGATACCCACACACTGCCTGTATTTGGGATACCCACACACTGCCTGTATTTGGGATACCCACACACTGCCTGTATTTGGGATACCCACACACTGCCTGTATTTAGGATACCCACACACTGCCTGTATTTAGGATACCCACACACTGCCTGTATTTAGGATACCCACACACTGCCTGTATTTAGGATACCCACACACTGCCTGTATTTAGGATACCCACACACTGCCTGTATTTAGGATACCCACACACTGCCTGTATTTAGGATACCCACACACTGCCTGTATTTAGGATACCCACACACTGCCTGTATTTGGGATGCCCGCAAACTGCCTGTATTTAGGATACCCACACACTGCCTGTATTTGGGATGCCCGCACACTGCCTGTATTTAGGATACCCACACACTGCCTGTATTTAGGATACCCACACACTGCCTGTATTTAGGATACCCACACACTGCCTGTATTTGGGATGCTCACACACTGCCTGTATTTGGGATGCACGCACTCTGCCTGTATTTGGGATACCCACACACTGCCTGTATTTGGGATACCCACATACTGCCTGTATTTGGGATGCTCACACACTGCCAGTATTTGGGATACCCACACACTGCCTGTATTTGGAATACCCACACACTGCCTGTATTTAGGATACCCACACACTGCCAGTATTTGGGACACCCACACACTGCCTGTATTTAGGATACCCACACACTGCCTGTATTTAGGATACCCACACACTGCCTGTATTTGGGATACCCACACACTGCCTGTATTTGGGATACTCACACACTGCCTGTATTTGGGATACCCCGACACTGCCTGTATTTGGGATACCCACACACTGCCTGTATTTGGGATACCCACACACTGCCAGTATTTGGGATACCCCGACACTGCCTGTATTTGGGATACCCACACACTGCCTGTATTTAGGATACCCACACACTGCCAGTATTTGGGACACCCACACACTGCCTGTATTTAGGATACCCACACACTGCCTGTATTTGGTATACCCACACACTGCCTGTATTTGGGATACCCACACACTGCCTGTATTTGGGATACCCACACACTGCCTGTATTTGGGATACCCACACACTGCCTGTATTTGGGATACCCACACACTGCCTGTATTTGGGATACCCACACACTGCCTGTATTTAGGATACCCACACACTGCCTGTATTTGGGATACCCACACACTGCCTGTATTTGGGATACCCACACACTGCCTGTATTTGGGATGCTCACACACTGCCTGTATTTGGGATACCCACACACTGCCTGTATTTGGGATACCCACACACTGCCTGTATTTAGGATACCCACACACTGCCTGTATTTAGGATACCCACACACTGCCTGTATTTGGGATACCCACATACTGCCTGCATTTGGGATGCCCGCACACTGCCTGTATTTGGGATGCCCACACACTGCCTGTATTTGGGATGCCCGCACACTGCCTGTATTTGGGATGCTCACACACTGCCTGTATTTGGGATGCCCACACACTGCCTGTATTTGGGATACCCACACACTGCCTGTATTTGGAATACCCACACACTGCCTGTATTTAGGATACCCACACACTGCCTGTATTTAGGATACCCACACACTGCCTGTATTTAGGATACCCACACACTGCCAGTATTTGGGATACCCACATACTGCCTGTATTTGGGATGCCCGCACACTGCCTGTATTTGGGATGCCCGCACACTGCCTGTATTTAGGATACCCACACACTGCCTGTATTTGGGATGCCCGCACACTGCCTGTATTTAGGATACCCACACACTGCCTGTATTTAGGATACCCACACACTGCCTGTATTTAGGATACCCACACACTGCCTGTATTTGGGATACCCACACACTGCCAGTATTTGGAACACCCACACACTGCCTGTATTTAGGATACCCACACACTGCCTGTATTTAGGATACCCACACACTGCCTGTATTTGGGATACCCACACACTGCCTGTATTTGGGATACCCACACACTGCCTGTATTTGGGATACCAACACACTGCCTGTATTTGGGATACCAACACACTGCCTGTATTTGGGATACCCACACACTGCCTGTATTTGGGATACCCACACACTGCCTGTATTTGGGATACCCACACACTGCCTGTATTTGGGATACCAACACACTGCCTGTATTTGGGATACCCACACACTGCCTGTATTTGGAATACCCACATACTGCCTATATTTGGGATGCTCACACACTACCAGTATTTGGGACACCCACACACTGCCTGTATTTAGGATACCCACACACTGCCTGTATTTGGGATACCCACACACTGCCTGTATTTGGGATACCCACACACTGCCTGTATTTGGGATACCCACACACTGCCTGTATTTGGGATACCCACACACTGCCTGTATTTAGGATACCCACACACTGCCTGTATTTAGGATACCCACACACTGCCTGTATTTAGGATACCCACACACTGCCTGTATTTAGGATACCCACACACTGCCTGTATTTAGGATACCCACACACTGCCTGTATTTAGGATACCCACACACTGCCTGTATTTAGGATACCCACACACTGCCTGTATTTAGGATACCCACACACTGCCTGTATTTGGGATGCCCGCAAACTGCCTGTATTTAGGATACCCACACACTGCCTGTATTTGGGATGCCCGCACACTGCCTGTATTTAGGATACCCACACACTGCCTGTATTTAGGATACCCACACACTGCCTGTATTTAGGATACCCACACACTGCCTGTATTTGGGATGCTCACACACTGCCTGTATTTGGGATGCACGCACTCTGCCTGTATTTGGGATACCCACACACTGCCTGTATTTGGGATACCCACATACTGCCTGTATTTGGGATGCTCACACACTGCCAGTATTTGGGATACCCACACACTGCCTGTATTTGGAATACCCACACACTGCCTGTATTTAGGATACCCACACACTGCCAGTATTTGGGACACCCACACACTGCCTGTATTTAGGATACCCACACACTGCCTGTATTTAGGATACCCACACACTGCCTGTATTTGGAATACCCACACACTGCCTGTATTTGGGATACTCACACACTGCCTGTATTTGGGATACCCCGACACTGCCTGTATTTGGGATACCCACACACTGCCAGTATTTGGGATACCCCGACACTGCCTGTATTTGGGATACCCACACACTGCCTGTATTTAGGATACCCACACACTGCCTGTATTTGGTATACCCACACACTGCCTGTATTTGGGATACCCACACACTGCCTGTATTTGGGATACCCACACACTGCCTGTATTTGGGATACCCACACACTGCCTGTATTTGGGATACCCACACACTGCCTGTATTTAGGATACCCACACACTGCCTGTATTTAGGATACCCGCACACTGCCTGTATTTGGGATACCTACACACTGCCTGTATTTGGGATACCCACACACTGCCTGTATTTGGGATACCCACACACTGCCTGTATTTGGGATACCCACACACTGCCTGTATTTGGGATACCCACACACTGCCTGTATTTGGGATACCCACACACTGCCTGTATTTGGGATACCCACACACTGCCTGTATTTGGGATACCCACACACTGCCTGTATTTAGGATACCCACACACTGCCTGTATTTGGGATACCCACACACTGCCTGTATTTGGGATACCCACACACTGCCTGTATTTGGGATGCTCACACACTGCCTGTATTTGGGATACCCACACACTGCCTGTATTTGGGATACCCACACACTGCCTGTATTTAGGATACCCACACACTGCCTGTATTTAGGATACCCACACACTGCCTGTATTTAGGATACCCACACACTGCCTGTATTTGGGATACCCACACACTGCCTATATTTAGGATACCCACACACTGCCTGTATTTGGGATGCCCGCACACTGCCTGCATTTAGGATACCCACACACTGCCTGTATTTAGGATACCCACACACTGCCTGTATTTGGGATGCCCGCACACTGCCTGTATTTGGGATGCCCGCACACTGCCTGTATTTGGGATACCCACACACTGCCTGTATTTGGGATACCCACACACTGCCTGTATTTGGGATGCCCACACACTGCCTGTATTTGGGATGCCCGCACACTGCCTGCATTTAGGATACCCACACACTGCCTGTATTTAGGATACCCACACACTGCCTGTATTTGGGATGCCGCACACTGCCTGTATTTAGGATACCCACACACTGTCTGTATTTGGGATGCCCGCACACTGCCTGTATTTAGGATACCCACACACTGCCTGTATTTGGGATACCCACATACTGCCTGTATTTGGGATGCCCGCACACTGCCTGTATTTGGGATACCCACACACTGCCTGTATTTGGGATACCCACACACTGCCTGTATTTAGGATACCCACACACTGCCTGTATTTGGGATGCCCGCACACTGCCTGCATTTAGGATACCCACACACTGCCTGTATTTAGGATACCCACACACTGCCTGTATTTGGGATGCCCGCACACTGCCTGTATTTAGGATACCCACACACTGTCTGTATTTGGGATGCCCGCACACTGCCTGTATTTAGGATACCCTCACACTGCCTGTTTTTGGGATACGTCACACAATTGGTATTTGGGATGCCAGCACACTGCCTGTAATGTGGGGTCTGTAATGGTCTGTAATGTCTATAACGTGGTAATTGGGATATATATATATATATATATATATATATATATATATCCTCCAAATCCTGGGTGCATCTTATTGGCATGTGTGTCTTATATGGCTAAAAATACGGTATATAGAGAGAGAGAGAGAGAGTAATAGCAACACTTACCTAAAGCCAGCAGAGGCAGCACAGCGGAACGAGCCATCTTTATGAAAGTTCTCTCTGGTTCTAATATTAAGAGAGGAAACAATGTGTATAGTTGTGTAATTTTTGTTATACATCTTTGCAGTCTACTGTATATACTGTATAGATTATCTAAACAATCTTGTACAGGCTCATTTTAAATGTGTTTAGATTTCCCATAAGCTTCTTAAAATAAAATATCTAACACATTAGAAATAACTTGCCCCTACCTGTAGAACTTCTTTTACATTTTAAAATTGAAGAAAACTTTTTCTTTACTTTACTTTATTGTTTGCTGAATGAGACCAGTGCCGAATGCCCCTCCAGAAAAATCCCAAATCATTTGAATAATCCTCTATGTGTTTTACAACATTATTTAAGAAGCACCACAAAGTGCTACTTTTTCGGCCTCAGCGGCACTCAGCGTCCTTTTAACAACTAAAAAATATTAACACAGATACGACTAGTGTCTTATTTCACTATAGTGTTGACAATGTTGCAGCGCCAGGCACTCTGGTTGAAGCAGATGAAACCTGCCGCTGTAGGTTGATTAGGCCCTTATTTAACAAGGGTGAGCGAACGGTAATGACGGTCACCGCCACCAGAACGCCGGCTCCCCACCGCAATCACACATTTATCAAGCCGATCCTGCTTAGCGAATGACAGAGCGCCAGATAGCGACTCATTCATCATTATTCCAGCCTCACCACACAGCGCCAGCGAGCGACCTTGAACAGCGCCAGGTATGACCTCTCGCTACCTGGCGCTCTCCAATGCATTTCAATGAAACAATCTTTAATTATTCATAATTAATTGATATTAATTTTTTTTTTTAAATGTCCCTGGTTGGCCCGAGACATCTCTGCTGAGGTCCCCCACTATGATTCTGGGGCTATAGCATTGAGGGCTGGGGTTCCTTGGCTTGTGGGTACAGTGGAGCTGGGTACAGGGGGCCGATGGGGAGATTAAAGGGCTCAGTGACTGAATGTTGGGATTTAAAATCAGCAGCCCAACTGGTCCCAAAATAGTACAGCCCACTGGCCATTGTCCCGGGTCTCCCCTGGTGGTAGCAAACGGCCAGAATAATTTAGCTTGAAAACAGCAGAAATTGGTTTATAAATGAGACCCTTAGTATATAAATAGAAGATGAAAATGCCCAAGAATAACACAAATAATACTTATAGTAATACATGTGGAAACATTTTAAATATATACATTAATAAATAGTACAAAAAACGTATGCTTACCAGTGAAATGGCCTATAGCAGATTCAGATTTATTGTTTGTGCTGATCCAGGGGCTCACACTTTATATATATACATAACAGTGCAGAATTTCAGTACTGTATTCACTAGAGATGAGCGAACTTTTGAAAAATTCGATTCGACTGATTCGCCGAATTTTCCGACAAAAATCGTTTCGACCCGAATAAATTCGCGACGAATCGCTATTAAAAACGGCTATTTCTGAGCCTCCTAGAGCCTCAATAGGGTTGTAAACCATTCAGCCTTGCTGTAACACGCACAGGATGCGTGCTGGGTTAGTTAAATAATACTTTGAAGAAATATCACATGCAGATCAGAGGCATCGCTAATAGAATCGCAGAGCGGCACAATTGCAGAGAGTTGAAGTGGCATCACTATGAGGGGCAGAAGGAGCCCAAATATACACTGGAGTTGGCCTCAGGAGCCCAAAAATTGGATGAATCACACCCTGGAGTTGGCAGAAGTTGGCAGCAGCAGCAGCAGCAGGAGCCCAAATATACACTGGAGTTGGCCTCAGGAGCCCAAAAATTGGATGAATCACACCCTGGAGTTGGCAGAAGTTGGCAGCAGCAGCAGCAGGAGCCCAAATATACACTGGAGTTGGCTTCAGGAGCCCAAAAATTGGATGAATCACACCCTGGAGTTGGCAGGAGTTGACAGCAGCAGCAGCAGGAGCCCAAATATACACTGGAGTTGGCTTCAGTAGCCCAAAAATTGGATGAATCACACCCTGGAGTTGGCAGGAGTTGACAGCAGCAGCAGCAGGAGCCCAAATATACACTGGAGTTGGCCTCAGGAGCCCAAAAATTGGATGAATCACACCCTGGAGTTGGCAGAAGTTGGCAGCAGCAGCAGCAGGAGCCCAAATATACACTGGAGTTGGCCTCAGGAGCCCAAAAATTGGATGAATCACACCCTGGAGTTGGCAGGAGTTGACAGTAGCAGCAGCAGGAGCCCAAATATACACTGGAGTTGGCTTCAGGAGCCCAAAAATTGGATGAATCACACCCTGGAGTTGGCAGAAGTTGGCAGCAGCAGCAGCAGGAGCCCAAATATACACTGGAGTTGGCTTCAGGAGCCCAAAAATTGGATGAATCACACCCTGGAGTTGGCAGAAGTTGGCAGCAGCAGCAGCAGGAGCCCAAATATACACTGGAGTTGGCTTCAGGAGCCCAAAAATTGGATGAATCACACCCTGGAGTTGGCAGAAGTTGGCAGCAGCAGCAGCAGGAGCCCAAATATACACTGGAGTTGGCTTCAGGAGCCCAAAAATTGGATGGATCACACCCTGGAGTTGGCAGAAGTTGGCAGCAGCAGCAGCAGGAGCCCAAATATACACTGGAGTTGGCTTCAGTAGCCCAAAAATTGGATGAATCACACCCTGGAGTTGGCAGAAGTTGGCAGCAGCAGCAGCAGGAGCCCAAATATACACTGGAGTTGGCCTCAGGAGCCCAAAAATTGGATGAATCACACCCTGGAGTTGGCAGGAGTTGACAGTAGCAGCAGCAGGAGCCCAAATATACACTGGAGTTGGCTTCAGGAGCCCAAAAATTGGATGAATCACACCCTGGAGTTGGCAGGAGTTGACAGTAGCAGCAGCAGGAGCCCAAATATACACTGGAGTTGGCTTCAGTAGCCCAAAAATTGGATGAATCACACCCTGGAGTTGGCAGGAGTTGACAGCAGCAGCAGCAGGAGCCCAAATATACACTGGAGTTGGCCTCAGGAGCCCAAAAATTGGATGAATCACACCCTGGAGTTGGCAGAAGTTGGCAGCAGCAGCAGCAGGAGCCCAAATATACACTGGAGTTGGCCTCAGGAGCCCAAAAATTGGATGAATCACACCCTGGAGTTGGCAGGAGTTGACAGTAGCAGCAGCAGGAGCCCAAATATACACTGGAGTTGGCTTCAGGAGCCCAAAAATTGGATGAATCACACCCTGGAGTTGGCAGAAGTTGGCAGCAGCAGCAGCAGGAGCCCAAATATACACTGGAGTTGGCTTCAGGAGCCCAAAAATTGGATGAATCACACCCTGGAGTTGGCAGAAGTTGGCAGCAGCAGCAGCAGGAGCCCAAATATACACTGGAGTTGGCTTCAGGAGCCCAAAAATTGGATGAATCACACCCTGGAGTTGGCAGAAGTTGGCAGCAGCAGCAGCAGGAGCCCAAATATACACTGGAGTTGGCCTCAGGAGCCCAAAAATTGGATGAATCACACCCTGGAGTTGGCAGGAGTTGACAGTAGCAGCAGCAGGAGCCCAAATATACACTGGAGTTGGCTTCAGGAGCCCAAAAATTGGATGAATCACACCCTGGAGTTGGCAGGAGTTGACAGCAGCAGCAGCAGGAGCCCAAATATACACTGGAGTTGGCTTCAGTAGCCCAAAAATTGGATGAATCACACCCTGGAGTTGGCAGGAGTTGACAGCAGCAGCAGCAGGAGCCCAAATATACACTGGAGTTGGCCTCAGGAGCCCAAAAATTGGATGAATCACACCCTGGAGTTGGCAGAAGTTGGCAGCAGCAGCAGCAGGAGCCCAAATATACACTGGAGTTGGCCTCAGGAGCCCAAAAATTGGATGAATCACACCCTGGAGTTGGCAGAAGTTGGCAGCAGCAGCAGCAGGAGCCCAAATATACACTGGAGTTGGCTTCAGGAGCCCAAAAATTGGATGAATCACACCCTGGAGTTGGCAGAAGTTGGCAGCAGCAGCAGCAGGAGCCCAAATATACACTGGAGTTGGCTTCAGGAGCCCAAAAATTGGATGAATCACACCCTGGAGTTGGCAGAAGTTGGCAGCAGCAGCAGCAGGAGCCCAAAAATTGGATGAATCACACCCTGGAGTTGGCAGAAGTTGGCAGCAGCAGCAGCAGGAGCCCAAATATACACTGGAGTTGGCTTCAGTAGCCCAAAAATTGGATGAATCACACCCTGGAGTTGGCAGGAGTTGACAGCAGCAGCAGCAGGAGCCCAAATATACACTGGAGTTGGCCTCAGGAGCCCAAAAATTGGATGAATCACACCCTGGAGTTGGCAGAAGTTGGCAGCAGCAGCAGCAGGAGCCCAAATATACACTGGAGTTGGCCTCAGGAGCCCAAAAATTGGATGAATCACACCCTGGAGTTGGCAGGAGTTGACAGTAGCAGCAGCAGGAGCCCAAATATACACTGGAGTTGGCTTCAGGAGCCCAAAAATTGGATGAATCACACCCTGGAGTTGGCAGGAGTTGACAGTAGCAGCAGCAGGAGCCCAAATATACACTGGAGTTGGCTTCAGGAGCCCAAAAATTGGATGAATCACACCCTGGAGTTGGCAGGAGTTGACAGCAGCAGCAGCAGGAGCCCAAATATACACTGGAGTTGGCTTCAGTAGCCCAAATATTGGATGAATCACACCCTGGAGTTGGCAGGAGTTGACAGCAGCAGCAGCAGGAGCCCAAATATACACTGGAGTTGGCCTCAGGAGCCCAAAAATTGGATGAATCACACCCTGGAGTTGGCAGAAGTTGGCAGCAGCAGCAGCAGGAGCCCAAATATACACTGGAGTTGGCCTCAGGAGCCCAAAAATTGGATGAATCACACCCTGGAGTTGGCAGAAGTTGGCAGCAGCAGCAGCAGGAGCCCAAATATACACTGGAGTTGGCTTCAGGAGCCCAAAAATTGGATGAATCACACCCTGGAGTTGGCAGAAGTTGGCAGCAGCAGCAGCAGGAGCCCAAATATACACTGGAGTTGGCCTCAGGAGCCCAAAAATTGGATGAATCACACCCTGGAGTTGGCAGGAGTTGACAGTAGCAGCAGCAGGAGCCCAAATATACACTGGAGTTGGCTTCAGGAGCCCAAAAATTGGATGAATCACACCCTGGAGTTGGCAGAAGTTGGCAGCAGCAGCAGCAGGAGCCCAAATATACACTGGAGTTGGCTTCAGGAGCCCAAAAATTGGATGAATCACACCCTGGAGTTGGCAGAAGTTGGCAGCAGCAGCAGCAGGAGCCCAAATATACACTGGAGTTGGCTTCAGGAGCCCAAAAATTGGATGAATCACACCCTGGAGTTGGCAGAAGTTGGCAGCAGCAGCAGCAGGAGCCCAAATATACACTGGAGTTGGCCTCAGGAGCCCAAAAATTGGATGAATCACACCCTGGAGTTGGCAGGAGTTGGCAGAAGCAGCAGGAGCCCAAATATACACTGGAGTTGGCCTCAGGAGCCCAAAAATTGGATGAATCACACCCTGGAGTTGGCAGAAGTTGGCAGCAGCAGCAGCAGGAGCCCAAATATACACTGGAGTTGGCTTCAGGAGCCCAAAAATTGGATGAATCACACCCTGGAGTTGGCAGAAGTTGGCAGCAGCAGCAGCAGGAGCCCAAATATACACTGGAGTTGGCTTCAGGAGCCCAAAAATTGGATGAATCACACCCTGGAGTTGGCAGAAGTTGGCAGCAGCAGCAGCAGGAGCCCAAAAATTGGATGAATCACACCCTGGAGTTGGCAGAAGTTGGCAGCAGCAGCAGCAGGAGCCCAAATATACACTGGAGTTGGCTTCAGTAGCCCAAAAATTGGATGAATCACACCCTGGAGTTGGCAGGAGTTGACAGCAGCAGCAGCAGGAGCCCAAATATACACTGGAGTTGGCCTCAGGAGCCCAAAAATTGGATGAATCACACCCTGGAGTTGGCAGAAGTTGGCAGCAGCAGCAGCAGGAGCCCAAATATACACTGGAGTTGGCTTCAGGAGCCCAAAAATTGGATGAATCACACCCTGGAGTTGGCAGAAGTTGGCAGCAGCAGCAGCAGCAGGAGCCCAAAAATTGGATGAATCACACCCTGGAGTTGGCAGAAGTTGGCAGCAGCAGCAGCAGGAGCCCAAATATACACTGGAGTTGGCTTCAGGAGCCCAAAAATTGGATGAATCACACCCTGGTGTTGGCAGGAGTTGACAGCAGCAGCAGCAGGAGCCCAAATATACACTGGAGTTTGCCTCAGGAGCCCAAAAATTGGATGAATCACACCCTGGAGTTGGCAGAAGTTGGCAGCAGCAGCAGCAGGGGCCCAAATATACACTGGAGTTGGCCTCAGGAGCCCAAAAATTGGATGAATCACACCCTGGAGTTGGCAGGAGTTGACAGTAGCAGCAGCAGGAGCCCAAATATACACTGGAGTTGGCTTCAGGAGCCCAAAAATTGGATGAATCACACCCTGGAGTTGGCAGGAGTTGACAGTAGCAGCAGCAGGAGCCCAAAAAATGGCCTAAAGACATAAATATGTTTTGCACCATTTGGAAAGTGTAAAACGTGGCACCATGCTGAATCTAGTCGCATGCATCAGGCATTGGTGGGTGGAAATCCTGGCTGATCCATCCCTGATTCATTTTGACAAAGGTGAGTCTCTCCACATTTTTAGTTGACAGACGAGTTCTCCTCGCCGTAACTATGGCCCCCGCCGCACTAAACACCCGCTCAGATGGCACGCTACTTGCCGGGCAGGACAGCTTTTCCAGGGCAAACTCTGCTAGTTGCGGCCACAAATCAAGTTTGGCTGCCCAGAAGTCCAGCGGATCCTCAAGGTGTGTTGGCATGGTCATGTCAAAGTATGACATGACCTGCTGGTTCAGGTCCTGCTCCAGGTCTTCCTGCTGCTCATGAGTAGCCTCACTATGCGGGTGTAGAAAGCTACTCATTAGCGACTGAAGACTGAGGCTGCTGCTGCTGATGGAGCTTCTGCTGCTGCTGCTGCCAACCCCCCCAGCGGCCATTGCAGTGGAAGGTGAGCGCAGAGGTCCCCTCGAGTCAGACCTGCGAGAGTATGGACCATGGCGCAGATAGGCATCGGCCAACTGCCTACGTAGAATGTCTTTGTAGTAGTTGAGTTTGTCCTCCCTCTCGGTGGGTTTAAAAAATGCCCCCATTTTGTGCCGGAAGCGAGGGTCCAATAAGGTGGACAGCCAGAAGTCATCCCGCCGACAGATGGAAACAATTCTGGGGTCACTACGCAAGCACGTGAGCATGCTTCGTGCCATTTGCGCAAGTGACTCGGATGGACTACCTGTCTCCATCTCCACTGCATACTGCCACGGTGTGCCCGGGTGCTCTGTCTCGCCTTCCTCAAAAACCTCTAGCTCCTCTGGCTGCTCCTGCTCCTCCTCTCCTGTCCGCTGACTAGATAAACCAGCCATTTCGCCAAGCCTAAACTGTGTTTCGCTGGGCAACTCCTCCTCCTCCTCTTCCTCCTCCTCCTCCAGTTCAGCTCCAACGGGGTTCATGTGGCCGTAAGATGTAAACGCCATGTCTCCAGTGCCCTGACCAGCCATGGTTTCCAACATGTGCTGTAGTACATGAAGCAGTGGAATCACGTCGTTCATCCCGTAATCCTGCCGACTGACAAATAAAGTGGCTTCCTCAAAGGGCCTGAGCAAACGGCAGGTGTCACGTATGAGCTGCCACTGGTTGACATTGAAGTTACACAGGGGAGTCCCCCTATCTGCTTGGATCATCAGGAAATCCGTGATGGCTTTTCTCTGTTCATATAATCGGTCCAACATGTGAAGGGTGGAATTCCAACGGGTGGAAACATCGCAAATCAGACTATGTTGGGGGATACCATTCTGACGCTGTAGCTCAAGAAGGGTGTGTTTGGCGGTGTAGGAGTGGCTGAAGTGCATGCAAAGTTTCCGTGAAGTTGTTAGGATGTCCTGCAGATGGGGGGAACACTTCAGAAACCGCTTGACAACCAGATTGAAGACGTGAGCCATGCAGGGGGCATGGGTCAGGCTTCCTTGGCGCAGCGCAGACAAAATGTTCTTCCCATTGTCGGTAACCATGATTCCCATTTTAAGTTTTCTCGGAGTAAGCCATGTTTGGATTTCCTGATGAATACATTTAAGCAGTTCCTCCCCTGTGTGACTCCGTTCGCCAAGACAAACCATGTGAAGCACTGTGTGACACCTCCGTGCCCTGCACACATGGTAGACTGGAGGGGCACTGAGACTTGAGCCTACAGTGGAGGGTGAGGAGATGGCGGAGGATGAGGAGGCCGAGTCGCACGGTGTCACAGGCCCAATGGGCAGAGAGCGCGGAGGCCGAAGCGGCGTGACCTGTCCAAGTTGCTGCTGCAAAGGGACCACATTCACCCAGTGGGCCGTAAACGACATGTACTGCCCCTGACCGTAGTTACAGCTCCAGATGTCGGCGCTGCCATGTATTTTGCTACACACCGACAGGCTCAAGGACTGGCCCACCTTCTGTTCAACAAAAGTGTGCAGTGCTGGTACTGCCTTCTTGGCAAAGAAATGACGGCTTGGGACTCTCCACCTCGGCTCGGCACAAGCCATCAGTTCTCTGAAAGGTGCAGATTCCACCACCTGAAAAGGGAGCGACTGCAGCACCAGCAACTTGGACAGGAGCACATTCAGCTTCTGCGCCGTAGGATGAGTGGGCGCATACTGCTGTCTCTTGGACATGGCTTCGCTGATGGATTGCTGGCGGGATGCATGACTTGGAGGAGGAGGAGGAGGAGCAGGAGCGACAGAGGATGGGTATGACGCACAGCTGCCTTCGGCTGAGGTGCTGGAGCCTTGGCTGGCAGAAATTGGGAGCTCACTTGGTGAGGAAGCAGACTGGACCACCCCTTGGGAGCCTCGGTTCTCCCAGGTCGTTTTATGGTGACGCATCATATGTTGACGCAGGGCCGTGGTGCCAACATTTGGACCCTGGCCACGCTTCACCTTTTGCCTACATATCTTGCATGTGGCCATGTTACCCTCCTGCGGATGCCTCAGGAAAAACTGCCACACTGCCGAGTAGCTACTTTTCCCACCCCCTGGCCTCACTGATTCACTGCTGCTGTTGCCAACTCCAGGAACCCCTGCTCCACTACCTCCCGATAAGGTAGACTGCCGCACAGCAGGTGCTCTACCCCGGCCCCGGCCCCGGCCGGCTCCAGCCTTTGGAATTGTGCCCCCATGCTGACTGCTACCACCTTGCTGCCTCAGCTGCTGACTCCGGGGCAACCTGCGCCCCTCTTCTCCTGATGATGACGATGAAGCCCCTTCATCACCCGGCTCCCAAGTGCGATTGGCTTCATCGTCATCATCATCATCATCACCGAGTTGTGGCTGTACGTCACTGATGTTCGTGGATTCGTCAACAGTGTCTGGCGCAGGAGCTGGAACGCTCGCAGCACCCACGACACTGTCCACATCACTATTTGTCTGCCTAGCTAAAGAAGCCACCTCCATTTCTTGGCTGGGCAGTAGCTGCTGACTGTCCTCTATCTGATGGTCCTCCTCACTAAAGAGTGGAGCTGAACCCAAAGCATAGGATACGTCGCTGGGGGAGGGAACGGCGTAGGCCAGAGGCAATGGGAGGACAGGGACTGCTCTCGGGGCATGCCAACTCAGGGTTGTGTCAGAGGAACCTACCGACCCTAGACTGGGGGTCTCAGACGTAAGTTGTGATGATGTTGTTGATGAGCGCGTCAACCAATCTACCACGGCAGATGCGTTACTGGTGGAGACCCGACCGCTAGCAGATACTGGCAGATTAGGTCTCTCAGCGTGACTCCTGCTGCTACTGGCCCCCAGTCTGATGCGAGCTCTGCCTGCGGAATCTTGGCCTCTGCCACTCCTCTTTTCACTTCCAGGCACTTGTCTGCCCGACATAGTCTAACTGGCGTGGTAGTAGGTGATATTTAAAAAAACCCCGGGCAGCGGTGGGTCTATATGAAACAGAATATAATGCACACCAAAAGTGAGCAGTAACACTCAGCCTCCAACAGGCCTGCTTAGTGTAAATAAGAGAGCTGCTTAGTGTAAATAAAGAGGGGTATGCTATGTTACAGAATGGGATGCCTCAACAGAAGTGCACCTGGCAGGCAGCAGTAAGCCTATGCCCAGCAAAAGTGTCTTATAATATAAATATAATAAGAGCAAATGCTTATATGGTCTTAAACAGAGGCTGCTTTAGTCACAGAATGGGATGCCCCCAAAAAAGATCCAGTAGTACTATGCCCAGCAAAAGTGTCTTTATCAGGCTAATTTCAAATATGATAAGAGCAAATGCTTATATGGTCTTAAACAGAGGCTGCTTTAGTCACAGAATGGGATGCCCTGGGCAGGAATGGACCTGGCAGGGTCCAGTAGTGCTTTGCCCAGCAAAAGTGTCTTTATCAGGCTAATTTCAAATATGATAAGAGCAAATGCTTATATGGTCTTAAACAGAGGCTGCTTTAGTCACAGAATGGGATGCCCTGGGCAGGAATGGACCTGGCAGGGTCCAGTAGTGCTTTGCCCAGCAAAAGTGTCTTTATCAGGCCTAATTTCAAATATGATAAGAGCAAATGCTTATATGGTCTTAAACAGAGGCTGCTTTAGTCACAGAATGGGATGCCCTGGGCAGGAATCGACCTGGCAGGGTCCAGTAGTGCTTTGCCCAGCAAAAGTGTCTTTATCAGGCTAATTTCAAATATGATAAGAGCAAATGCTTATATGGTCTTAAACAGAGGCTGCTTTAGTCACAGAATGGGATGCCCTGGGCAGGAATCGACCTGGCAGGGTCCAGTAGTGCTTTGCCCAGCAAAAGTGTCTTTATCAGGCTAATTTCAAATATGATAAGAGCAAATGCTTATATGGTCTTAAACAGAGGCTGCTGTAGTCACAGAATGGGATGCCCCAACAGGAATCGACCTGGCAGGGTCCAGTAGTGCTTTGCCCAGCAAAAGTGTCTTTATCAGGCCTAATTTCAAATATGATAAGAGCAAATGCTTATATGGTCTTAAACAGAGGCTGCTGTAGTCACAGAATGGGATGCCCCAACAGGAATCGACCTGGCAGGGTCCAGTAGTGCTTTGCCCAGCAAAAGTGTCTTTATCAGGCTAATTTCAAATATGATAAGAGCAAATGCTTATATGGTCTTAAACAGAGGCTGCTTTAGTCACAGAATGGGATGCCCTGGGCAGGAATGGACCTGGCAGGGTCCAGTAGTGCTTTGCCCAGCAAAAGTGTCTTTATCAGGCCTAATTTCAAATATGATAAGAGCAAATGCTTATATGGTCTTAAACAGAGGCTGCTTTAGTCACAGAATGGGATGCCCTGGGCAGGAATGGACCTGGCAGGGTCCAGTAGTGCTTTGCCCAGCAAAAGTGTCTTTATCAGGCTAATTTCAAATATGATAAGAGCAAATGCTTATATGGTCTTAAACAGAGGCTGCTGTAGTCACAGAATGGGATGCCCCAACAGGAATCGACCTGGCAGGGTCCAGTAGTGCTTTGCCCAGCAAAAGTGTCTTTATCAGGCCTAATTTCAAATATGATAAGAGCAAATGCTTATATGGTCTTAAACAGAGGCTGCTTTAGTCACAGAATGGGATGCCCTGGGCAGGAATCGACCTGGCAGGGTCCAGTAGTGCTTTGCCCAGCAAAAGTGTCTTTATCAGGCTAATTTCAAATATGATAAGAGCAAATGCTTATATGGTCTTAAACAGAGGCTGCTTTAGTCACAGAATGGGATGCCCTGGGCAGGAATGGACCTGGCAGGGTCCAGTAGTGCTTTGCCCAGCAAAAGTGTCTTTATCAGGCCTAATTTCAAATATGATAAGAGCAAATGCTTATATGGTCTTAAACAGAGGCTGCTTTAGTCACAGAATGGGATGCCCTGGGCAGGAATGGACCTGGCAGGGTCCAGTAGTGCTTTGCCCAGCAAAAGTGTCTTTATCAGGCCTAATTTCAAATATGATAAGAGCAAATGCTTATATGGTCTTAAACAGAGGCTGCTTTAGTCACAGAATGGGATGCCCTGGGCAGGAATGGACCTGGCAGGGTCCAGTAGTGCTTTGCCCAGCAAAAGTGTCTTTATCAGGCTAATTTCAAATATGATAAGAGCAAATGCTTATATGGTCTTAAACAGAGGCTGCTTTAGTCACAGAATGGGATGCCCTGGGCAGGAATGGACCTGGCAGGGTCCAGTAGTGCTTTGCCCAGCAAAAGTGTCTTTATCAGGCTAATTTCAAATATGATAAGAGCAAATGCTTATATGGTCTTAAACAGAGGCTGCTTTAGTCACAGAATGGGATGCCCTGGGCAGGAATGGACCTGGCAGGGTCCAGTAGTGCTTTGCCCAGCAAAAGTGTCTTTATCAGGCTAATTTCAAATATGATAAGAGCAAATGCTTATATGGTCTTAAACAGAGGCTGCTTTAGTCACAGAATGGGATGCCCTGGGCAGGAATGGACCTGGCAGGGTCCAGTAGTGCTTTGCCCAGCAAAAGTGTCTTTATCAGGCCTAATTTCAAATATGATAAGAGCAAATGCTTATATGGTCTTAAACAGAGGCTGCTTTAGTCACAGAATGGGATGCCCTGGGCAGGAATCGACCTGGCAGGGTCCAGTAGTGCTTTGCCCAGCAAAAGTGTCTTTATCAGGCTAATTTCAAATATGATAAGAGCAAATGCTTATATGGTCTTAAACAGAGGCTGCTTTAGTCACAGAATGGGATGCCCTGGGCAGGAATGGACCTGGCAGGGTCCAGTAGTGCTTTGCCCAGCAAAAGTGTCTTTATCAGGCTAATTTCAAATATGATAAGAGCAAATGCTTATATGGTCTTAAACAGAGGCTGCTTTAGTCACAGAATGGGATGCCCCAACAGGAATCGACCTGGCAGGGTCCAGTAGTGCTTTGCCCAGCAAAAGTGTCTTTATCAGGCCTAATTTCAAATATGATAAGAGCAAATGCTTATATGGTCTTAAACAGAGGCTGCTTTAGTCACAGAATGGGATGCCCTGGGCAGGAATGGACCTGGCAGGGTCCAGTAGTGCTTTGCCCAGCAAAAGTGTCTTTATCAGGCTAATTTCAAATATGATAAGAGCAAATGCTTATATGGTCTTAAACAGAGGCTGCTTTAGTCACAGAATGGGATGCCCTGGGCAGGAATGGACCTGGCAGGGTCCAGTAGTGCTTTGCCCAGCAAAAGTGTCTTTATCAGGCTAATTTCAAATATGATAAGAGCAAATGCTTATATGGTCTTAAACAGAGGCTGCTTTAGTCACAGAATGGGATGCCCTGGGCAGGAATGGACCTGGCAGGGTCCAGTAGTGCTTTGCCCAGCAAAAGTGTCTTTATCAGGCCTAATTTCAAATATGATAAGAGCAAATGCTTATATGGTCTTAAACAGAGGCTGCTTTAGTCACAGAATGGGATGCCCTGGGCAGGAATCGACCTGGCAGGGTCCAGTAGTGCTTTGCCCAGCAAAAGTGTCTTTATCAGGCTAATTTCAAATATGATAAGAGCAAATGCTTATATGGTCTTAAACAGAGGCTGCTTTAGTCACAGAATGGGATGCCCTGGGCAGGAATGGACCTGGCAGGGTCCAGTAGTGCTTTGCCCAGCAAAAGTGTCTTTATCAGGCTAATTTCAAATATGATAAGAGCAAATGCTTATATGGTCTTAAACAGAGGCTGCTTTAGTCACAGAATGGGATGCCCTGGGCAGGAATGGACCTGGCAGGGTCCAGTAGTGCTTTGCCCAGCAAAAGTGTCTTTATCAGGCCTAATTTCAAATATGATAAGAGCAAATGCTTATATGGTCTTAAACAGAGGCTGCTTTAGTCACAGAATGGGATGCCCTGGGCAGGAATCGACCTGGCAGGGTCCAGTAGTGCTTTGCCCAGCAAAAGTGTCTTTATCAGGCCTAATTTCAAATATGATAAGAGCAAATGCTTATATGGTCTTAAACAGAGGCTGCTTTAGTCACAGAATGGGATGCCCTGGGCAGGAATCGACCTGGCAGGGTCCAGTAGTGCTTTGCCCAGCAAAAGTGTCTTTATCAGGCTAATTTCAAATATGATAAGAGCAAATGCTTATATGGTCTTAAACAGAGGCTGCTGTAGTCACAGAATGGGATGCCCCAACAGGAATCGACCTGGCAGGGTCCAGTAGTGCTTTGCCCAGCAAAAGTGTCTTTATCAGGCCTAATTTCAAATATGATAAGAGCAAATGCTTATATGGTCTTAAACAGAGGCTGCTTTAGTCACAGAATGGGATGCCCTGGGCAGGAATGGACCTGGCAGGGTCCAGTAGTGCTTTGCCCAGCAAAAGTGTCTTTATCAGGCTAATTTCAAATATGATAAGAGCAAATGCTTATATGGTCTTAAACAGAGGCTGCTTTAGTCACAGAATGGGATGCCCTGGGCAGGAATGGACCTGGCAGGGTCCAGTAGTGCTTTGCCCAGCAAAAGTGTCTTTATCAGGCCTAATTTCAAATATGATAAGAGCAAATGCTAATATGGTCTTAAACAGAGGCTGCTTTAGTCACAGAATGGGATGCCCTGGGCAGGAATGGACCTGGCAGGGTCCAGTAGTGCTTTGCCCAGCAAAAGTGTCTTTATCAGGCTAATTTCAAATATGATAAGAGCAAATGCTTATATGGTCTTAAACAGAGGCTGCTTTAGTCACAGAATGGGATGCCCTGGGCAGGAATGGACCTGGCAGGGTCCAGTAGTGCTTTGCCCAGCAAAAGTGTCTTTATCAGGCTAATTTCAAATATGATAAGAGCAAATGCTTATATGGTCTTAAACAGAGGCTGCTTTAGTCACAGAATGGGATGCCCTGGGCAGGAATGGACCTGGCAGGGTCCAGTAGTGCTTTGCCCAGCAAAAGTGTCTTTATCAGGCTAATTTCAAATATGATAAGAGCAAATGCTTATATGGTCTTAAACAGAGGCTGCTTTAGTCACAGAATGGGATGCCCTGGGCAGGAATGGACCTGGCAGGGTCCAGTAGTGCTTTGCCCAGCAAAAGTGTCTTTATCAGGCCTAATTTCAAATATGATAAGAGCAAATGCTTATATGGTCTTAAACAGAGGCTGCTTTAGTCACAGAATGGGATGCCCTGGGCAGGAATCGACCTGGCAGGGTCCAGTAGTGCTTTGCCCAGCAAAAGTGTCTTTATCAGGCTAATTTCAAATATGATAAGAGCAAATGCTTATATGGTCTTAAACAGAGGCTGCTTTAGTCACAGAATGGGATGCCCTGGGCAGGAATGGACCTGGCAGGGTCCAGTAGTGCTTTGCCCAGCAAAAGTGTCTTTATCAGGCTAATTTCAAATATGATAAGAGCAAATGCTTATATGGTCTTAAACAGAGGCTGCTTTAGTCACAGAATGGGATGCCCTGGGCAGGAATGGACCTGGCAGGGTCCAGTAGTGCTTTGCCCAGCAAAAGTGTCTTTATCAGGCCTAATTTCAAATATGATAAGAGCAAATGCTTATATGGTCTTAAACAGAGGCTGCTTTAGTCACAGAATGGGATGCCCTGGGCAGGAATCGACCTGGCAGGGTCCAGTAGTGCTTTGCCCAGCAAAAGTGTCTTTATCAGGCTAATTTCAAATATGATAAGAGCAAATGCTTATATGGTCTTAAACAGAGGCTGCTTTAGTCACAGAATGGGATGCCCTGGGCAGGAATGGACCTGGCAGGGTCCAGTAGTGCTTTGCCCAGCAAAAGTGTCTTTATCAGGCCTAATTTCAAATATGATAAGAGCAAATGCTTATATGGTCTTAAACAGAGGCTGCTTTAGTCACAGAATGGGATGCCCTGGGCAGGAATGGACCTGGCAGGGTCCAGTAGTGCTTTGCCCAGCAAAAGTGTCTTTATCAGGCTAATTTCAAATATGATAAGAGCAAATGCTTATATGGTCTTAAACAGAGGCTGCTTTAGTCACAGAATGGGATGCCCTGGGCAGGAATGGACCTGGCAGGGTCCAGTAGTGCTTTGCCCAGCAAAAGTGTCTTTATCAGGCCTAATTTCAAATATGATAAGAGCAAATGCTTATATGGTCTTAAACAGAGGCTGCTTTAGTCACAGAATGGGATGCCCTGGGCAGGAATCGACCTGGCAGGGTCCAGTAGTGCTTTGCCCAGCAAAAGTGTCTTTATCAGGCTAATTTCAAATATGATAAGAGCAAATGCTTATATGGTCTTAAACAGAGGCTGCTTTAGTCACAGAATGGGATGCCCTGGGCAGGAATGGACCTGGCAGGGTCCAGTAGTGCTTTGCCCAGCAAAAGTGTCTTTATCAGGCTAATTTCAAATATGATAAGAGCAAATGCTTATATGGTCTTAAACAGAGGCTGCTTTAGTCACAGAATGGGATGCCCTGGGCAGGAATGGACCTGGCAGGGTCCAGTAGTGCTTTGCCCAGCAAAAGTGTCTTTATCAGGCCTAATTTCAAATATGATAAGAGCAAATGCTTATATGGTCTTAAACAGAGGCTGCTTTAGTCACAGAATGGGATGCCCTGGGCAGGAATCGACCTGGCAGGGTCCAGTAGTGCTTTGCCCAGCAAAAGTGTCTTTATCAGGCTAATTTCAAATATGATAAGAGCAAATGCTTATATGGTCTTAAACAGAGGCTGCTTTAGTCACAGAATGGGATGCCCTGGGCAGAAATCGACCTGGCAGGGTCCAGTAGTGCTTTGCCCAGCAAAAGTGTCTTTATCAGGCTAATTTCAAATATGATAAGAGCAAATGCTTATATGGTCTTAAACAGAGGCTGCTTTAGTCACAGAATGGGATGCCCTGGGCAGGAATGGACCTGGCAGGGTCCAGTAGTGCTTTGCCCAGCAAAAGTGTCTTTATCAGGCCTAATTTCAAATATGATAAGAGC
The DNA here is from genome assembly GCA_027917425.1 of Gastrophryne carolinensis. Taxonomy (NCBI): domain Eukaryota; kingdom Metazoa; phylum Chordata; class Amphibia; order Anura; family Microhylidae; genus Gastrophryne; species Gastrophryne carolinensis. The sequence goes on from CM051242.1 coordinate 174,770,220, forward strand.
AAATGCTTATATGGTCTTAAACAGAGGCTGCTTTAGTCACAGAATGGGATGCCCTGGGCAGGAATGGACCTGGCAGGGTCCAGTAGTGCTTTGCCCAGCAAAAGTGTCTTTATCAGGCTAATTTCAAATATGATAAGAGCAAATGCTTATATGGTCTTAAACAGAGGCTGCTTTAGTCACAGAATGGGATGCCCTGGGCAGGAATCGACCTGGCAGGGTCCAGTAGTGCTTTGCCCAGCAAAAGTGTCTTTATCAGGCTAATTTCAAATATGATAAGAGCAAATGCTTATATGGTCTTAAACAGAGGCTGCTTTAGTCACAGAATGGGATGCCCTGGGCAGGAATGGACCTGGCAGGGTCCAGTAGTGCTTTGCCCAGCAAAAGTGTCTTTATCAGGCTAATTTCAAATATGATAAGAGCAAATGCTTATATGGTCTTAAACAGAGGCTGCTTTAGTCACAGAATGGGATGCCCTGGGCAGGAATCGACCTGGCAGGGTCCAGTAGTGCTTTGCCCAGCAAAAGTGTCTTTATCAGGCTAATTTCAAATATGATAAGAGCAAATGCTTATATGGTCTTAAACAGAGGCTGCTGTAGTCACAGAATGGGATGCCCCAACAGGAATCGACCTGGCAGGGTCCAGTAGTGCTTTGCCCAGCAAAAGTGTCTTTATCAGGCTAATTTCAAATATGATAAGAGCAAATGCTTATATGGTCTTAAACAGAGGCTGCTTTAGTCACAGAATGGGATGCCTCACAGCAGACTTAAGATCAGTTCAGTATATATGCACAGTTAGTTACTATAAGCAGCCTGAAAACGCTAACAAAGGCTGGATGAAAAAAAAAAAAATCTCCCTGTTACAGCCTCCGTTTTTCCTACCTTTCCCTGGCTTTCTGTCTGTCTCCTGTCTGTCTCCTGCCTGTCTCCTGCCTGTCTCCAGCCTGTCCCTGTCTGTCCCTGCCTGTCTAACTGCCTCAGCTACACAGCGTTCTGTCTGTCACGAATGCAATAGAGAAATGAGGAAAAGCAAGATGGCCGCCGTTAAATACCGCTGTGTGACGTCACCGGGCTTGCTGGCTGCTGATAGGCTGCATGTGACTGCCCCAGCTTGCACTGGCGCGGGATAGATGTCCAGACATGTCCCGTCCGCCATCTTAGAATGCCTGTAAATGTAAATGAATGGATGTTAAAGGAAAACTTCGAGTGATCGAATCGCGGGGAAATTCGGATTCGATCCGAATCGAATTTTTCCTGAAATTCGGATCGAATCCGGGTTCGTCCGGATCGATTCGCTCATCCCTAGTATTCACATTTATGCAAATGTATGCAAATTTTATTTCCTGCTGCTTAGGCAAATTACGCCATTGACGCTTGTTCTGCAGGATTACAATCAATGTCAATTAAACAAGGATAAATATATGCTGTCACCTTAATTTCCTGATCTAGATCCTGGTGACAAATAGGGAAATGATGCGATTTGAAGTTACTCCTTTAGTCCAGGGGACCCTAATCATCCTAGAACCGAACCCCTCATGCAGCCTGTGTGCCCCGCAGTGCAGACATACGGGGAGGCCGATTCAGTAATAGCGTCAGGTAGCGACAGATGAGCGACTGTAGCATAATTTTCACTGCGCCCGCTAGTATTCGCTGTGCTTGGCCGTTGTTCGCTTGTTGATAGCGACTCAGTCGATGTGCGCTAATGTTGAATACGGGGTTAGGAGTCGCTGTTTGACAGGTTCCGCGCTGTATGGGAGCGCATGACAGCGAATGGCCATAGCGAACGGCTCCCAGCATATTCATTAACAAATCACGCTCAAAAACTTCTCGCTCTGTGAAATGCATGTTTAAACCCCAGAGCGCTGGCGGCGATGGGTTAAAAGTAGTTTTTTAACCCCCAAACAACCATTTTTTTTTTTAAGAAAAAACACGTTTTTAAAAAAAATTTGTAATATGAATACATTAATATCAGACCTGTAATATCAATTCTGCACAAATTTTTTTTTTTTTGTTTTACCTTAAAAAAATATGTAACATTGCAGAAGTGGTCACAGAATTTTTGACATTTAAAAAAAAAAAAAAAAAAAAACATTATTAACAATTAATTATGAATAATTAAAGATTGTCCCTTTGAAATGCATTGGAGAGCGCCAGGTAGCGAAAGGTCATACCTGTCGCTGTTCAAGTTCGCTCGCTGGCTCTGTGTGGTGAGGCTGGAATAATCATGAATGATTCGCTATCTGGCGCTCTGTCGTTCGCTAAGCAGGATCGGCTTGATAAATGTGCGATTGCGTAGGGGAGCCGGCGTTCTCGTGGCGGTGCCTGTCATTACCGTTCGCTCACCATTCGCTACCTGGCGCTAGCCCTTGATAAAGTAGGCCCTTAGCTTTTACTTGCACTGCTCCATTTTTTGTTGAACCTCCTCTGAAAGGCTCATGGTACTGAAAGTGGACCTCTAAACTTAAAAAACTATTCCCCAGCATCTAAAATGAATATATTTACATTTTTAATCACTTACATTTTATTCTTTCCCCCACTGGGCTACAGCTCTGTTCAGGACTCAAGAATATGGGTGCATCACATACTGAGAAGAGAAAAGGGGCAAAAGTGCAGGGGGCGGGTTATAGCTGTGTAAAAGCAGAGCAGGAAAAGGTCAGTTATCCCAGAATGCAGAGCGGCAGAAGACACTTTCTGTCTGCAGGCAGCCTGAGACTCCATGAGCCGCCAACTTGGATGTTTAAAGACTCGGAAAATGCAGTTGATGCAAGTAGGATGCTTTTTAATGTGAGCAATCTGTATGTACGGGGGGACATATAAGATAGGACCTTATTCAGGGTGAAGGACCGGATTAATGTGGACAATCTGTATGTACTGGGGGGGGGGGCATATAAGATAGGCTCTTATTCAGGGTGAAGGTCTGGTTTAAGTGTGAGAAAATGTTAAATATTAAAGTTGAAGCAGACCCAAAGTACAAAAAAGGTCCTGTCTCACCCCCATCTCTGTGGCATCCTGATGCTTCTTTAGTTAAAATTCTCTAGGATTACCCTGTTCTATGTGCCTCTGTCACTCTTGTGATTCTCTTGCATTCTCCACATGACCAGAAGCGGCCAATGGGATTCCACAGACATGCATGCAAGGTCCTGCGCAACCTGTGAACGCTAATAATTGTGAGCAGAGCAGCGGGCATTTGGGGGATGCATTTGCTGTAGCCACAGGATTTCAGGCTCCCAAATTAGAATGTCCTCGGGGTAAAGGGTTAATAACTAACCTAAAATCTTTTCTGACTTGAAGTTCACTTTAAAGGGACCGCCTAGGTAACCAGATACAAAATGTCCTACCTTCTGTGTCCTGCTTCTGTTCTGTACATCACGAGTACCAGGACCCAAGATCAGGACCCACAGTGTGCCGGCCATCCCTCTATTCATCAATGAACTTCAGGACCCAGGACAGCTCCCTGTTTCTATCATTGACATGAGCATGCCCGCTTTATTATCTGCAATGGAGAGAGCGTGCCAGGCCTTGACATTCCCCTCCATTGCAGTGAATAATGTGGGCATGCTCAAGTCACTGACTAACATAGAGGGGTGGCATCCCTGTATTCCATTGGATAAGTCACTGGTGAATAAAGGAAGGGACTGGGTAATCTTTTTTTTAACCAGAATAGGGTAGAACAGTTGTAGGTTTAACTTTTCTTTTTTGCATGGATGGTCTTTTTTAGGCATACCTACTGTACCATAGAGGTTTATTTATGAAGGACTAGTGAAACGTAGTGCCTGATTCATCAGGTCAGGTCCCAGTGCAAAAAGTGTAGTTATCAAGCTGAAAATCCAGAGTGCCCCAGATAATGTCCCATCTATTAACAACACCAGCGATGGGATGAGTTCCCTACAGTCCCAGATAAGACCAGGCGCTCACCCTGCACTGTGTGGCTTTATCCAATATTTCAATAAACTGGGTTGGTTATATGTTTTTTGCCTATTCTATATTTAGTTTTTTTTGTTTTGTTTTTTTTTTTTGGGGGGGGGGGGCATGTGCCATGGGATACCTGGGCTGATTAAAAAAAATTTTTGTATACATTTGTGACACTTTTGTGTTGGGCTGCAAACTTGACATTGGGGCCGTGCAAAACCTGTGGCATGTCTTTCGAGTGTATCCAATGCAATTCCAGGTGTTTTAAAAATGTAATTGTGCTGCCAGCTCCCCAAAAATAAAAAATGGGGATTAAAATAGGCGTTGCAAGCCTGAAAGGCAGGGCTCATGTGGGTTCTGCGTTTATTGTTAGATTTAGATGATTTGCAGAGCTCCCAGCCAGTGGTAGGGGTCGCTAGCTCATAGGCTTATACAATCCCTGTGCTGCGGACACCGCCCAACCAGGAGCGCTCGACCGCTGAGAGCCAGCTGTCTCCCGATGGCTCATCTGGCGACTGCAATAAAAATAATGAATTTGGCTCCCAGCTCCAATGCAGCTCATCCCTTCAGGTCTGCTGAATCCTATTCTTTCTGGTTTTGTAGGAAAAAACATGGTCACTGTGATGACCAAAAGTTAGCATGGTTCATGGCTCTGAGGGTGACATGGGAGGTGCAAGGATTGGGGCTCTTTTTAGGTCCCGAAGTGTCCTTCATGTCACTTGTAGGATGTTGGAGCTTCCGTACTTCCAAATACATGCTTGCACCATTGTTTCTCCTGCTGCTTTAAATTCGACTGATCCAGCAGTGTCGCTTCATTGGAAATTCCAATTACATAGTCATTGATAGTCCCTAGTCAGGGGTCAGCGTTCTTGCCAGCTGGCACTAAGAGTGTTCTTACTTATGGGAATGGCGTCCATCCTTCTGTGGACCTGGCCATAGCCCGTTTGACAGGAACACTGACCGCCAACCAGAGACCAGATTGGGGCTCAGGTGAGTTACAGCAGGGCTTCCTGCTGCACACTCTGCATAGGTAAGCTGGGTTGATGGGCTAGCTTTTCTGTGTTCAGGCCGACCACCAAACTCAAACACTGACTTCTGTCTGGAGTCCGTGTTTGGGTTTTGTAATCCGAACTCGCCAATTTCGGTATGAACCCCAACATTACGGTTCAGCTTTGCCCAATACTAGTCATTGACGGTTCCACATTCAGCATGACCAGGCTTAAGTTTCCCTGGTCAACTAGCTCAGCAGCACAGTATAATGCACACAAATGGGCATCTGGGCCTTTAGCTCCCACTTCAGGTTCCTTGTGATAGCTGTCAGGCCTAATTCTTGCCTTTAGTTCTACTGATTTCTGGCTGCTCACTCTTGCACGGGACAGTTCTGACATGTTCCTGATTATATCACTGAAATGAAGGGGCATTTGATGGGCATGATCCCTCAAAGCCCGGTTGGCTGATTAAACAAAGTGGTGAAAACAAAACTCTCTCTGTGTTCCCTATGGCCAGTATATGCCTGATTGCATTGTTAAAGAGGAACATCAGACCTAAAATAAAAAGGGGCCGATCCCCCCCCCATCTGTCCCTACCTACCTTTTGGATGTCGCTGCTGCCTAGCCATCGCTAACTGACAAGTACAGCATTAGCGACGCTCCTCAATGTCCCACGCCGATCCCACAGCTCTGCAAAGTCTTGTGGGAGTTCAGGCAGCTCCATTGCACTTCATTTAAGGGCACTGCACAGGCGTGAGACCGGGGGCTGCACGCAGTGCCTGCTGGGTTGCAAGATGGAGCTGTCCATCAGGAGGTCACCCAGAATCCAAGGGAACCAGAAGATGGATCCACCAGGGAGGTGAGTAAATACTGTCCAATTGTGAAACCGGAGGGGTTTGGGGGAGGTTTATCAAATAATAATAATAATAATAATTAGTAAATAACTTGATTTTTTTTTTTTACACATTGACAAAAGAGTCTTAAAAAAGACTGGGTTAATACTTTGTGACCAATGTCACTGGGAATATTTTTTCATGGGATTTCCAGACTAGGACTACAATTACACAGAATTGCACATCCTAATTGTCCATGATCTCCGGGTTTCTCCTCTCCATTTGTAATACAATCTGTCACAGTTAGAAGCTCAGTTGACATTTAGGAGGTTTCTCAGAGCTTAGTAATTAGCATTCATAATTAAATAAATAAGGTGTCCTTTGTCATCGGCTAAGTCATTGGCCTATAAACTATGGTGTAACCGTTGATGGAGTCTTTCCTGGTTCCTGGGAAACAGGTTCTTTCATCATGCAAACTAGCTGCACATTTCATTTGTGAACAGTCATCTCTGTACTTGGATGACAGTCAACAGCTTAGTCAAGGGTAAAGCTGTCACTATGGTCAAGTGGCCAAAGGCCATCAGAAGAATGAGGATGGTGTGCTTCCTGCCCATTTCACGGGCATTCCCGGTTAAGGGATGCCCGACAGTGGTGGGACACACAGAGTAGAGATGGGCGAACATACCAAACATGTTCGTACCAAACTTTGCAAGTTTGGGTTTAGCCAGAAGTCTGTGTTTGAGTTTGACTTCTCCGGACGGCCGGCCAACCCGCACTCCCCGCTCCTTAGCCTCCCATGCTCGGTGCCTCCACGCGTATCCCCTGTGTATACTGCGCTGGCGGTGGACTTCCATGTGCCGCGGTGGAGCCGTTAGGAGCTCGATGGCAAGCGGCCAGCTCCCTGTCAGTGAGCGATGGTGAGACGCTGACAAGCAGCGCAAGGATCAAGCTAAGTGCTCACATTTATCTGGGCGGGAGGTCGCTGTATGCCCCGGCTCAGCCCATACTATGACCAGATATACACCTATTGGACCCCAATCCTGTGGGTACTCTCAACAGTTTTGGACTTGGGGCGCACACCCCTGGATCCCAGTTTTCTGAAGTGTAATCGATTGGATCCTGTGTTCCCACACACTCAATATATCTGGCCAGAGACTGGTAGATAGCGTTGATAGAGACTACTTTCAGAGTCCCCGGAAGGGGTAGAATATTATTGGATCTCTTCAACTAGACTAGTGAGCTGAGAGGTGTGGAGCGGTGGTGGCGTGATTGTGTGGCTGTGGCTGCATATATGGAGGGGGCCGTGTTTTAAATCACCATGCATGTTTTTTATCTTGTCGATGGTATAATTGTCTGTGTCTTTTTGATAACCATTAAAGTGACTGTATATTATGTCATGTGACTTTTCAGCGATTTTGTGCCAGTCCCACTCTAAACCTTGTTTTTTAGTGTTTATGTAATGAGTTTGACTTCAGTCCCGAACACGGAAAAGCTGGTTGATAGGCTGCTGAGCACTTAAGGGTGCAGCCGCAGGAAGCTGCTGTAACTTACCCCAGCCTGATCCTCTTCCTCAGCAGAAGTGGCAGGTTGGCTACCAAAAGATGGCCACCGGCTCCCATAAGTAAGAACACTAGTGCCAGCATTGCAGCTGAGGAAAGTTACAGCAGCACTCTAACTGCTGCACACTCTGCAGCCCCTCCGCCACAGCTTCCCCCCTAAAGTTCAGTTCCCCATTGATTTCATTGGGGACTGGGTTCGGATTCTGGTCCTTAAACCCCAAACATTTACTTAATGTTCGACCGAACTTGCCAGACTCGAACTTTGGGGGTTTTGCTGAGGACTGTCATAGGGTGCACCAAAATAAATAATTCTGTAGAGTAATGTAATAAACAGCCTATGCTTATCCAGCTCTGAGGTAGATACAGAAGATATCTGCCTCTATTGTTCTCTGTTACTTCCCTGGTGCCTGCAACTCCTCTTGACCTACAAATCTGATTTAGCAGCAGATTTTGGAAACTCTTCCCTGCCCCCTATCAGGTAGAAAGTCTGCTTCCTAATGAATTACTGAGACCGGAAAAAAATTCTGGAACAGCAGAATAGGTACTGTAGATGTTTTCTTTGGACAGCTGGGGGCTGGTTCAGCCAGCCCAGGGGTATGGTGAGTAAAGGTTGTTTGTTTATTTAGCATACAGATAGACATTATTAAAGAATAAATGTATAGCGTTGGATTTTTATTCTATTTATTTATTATACGTTGGTTATATTCGAAAAACATTAAGACACTAGACAGACACCATCACACCACATCTTTTGCTGGGTAAGATCCAACCGAGGGTCACGTTTGAAGGAATGGGATTTGCCCCCATCCCAGTCTTACATTTTTAGGCATATATACTTACCTGCTCTAAATAAGTCCAACACTGACTTGGATTATTTGCAATTAAATAATGGTTAGTATCTATCCTCTTCCAATAGTTAGCTTGTCTACAAGTTTGGGCAAAAATCCTCACTGGGTGCCGATAGGCACTATACTTTTCCATGTTCATTTTGAACATCACCTATTGGGGATTAGCACCCATCATTGACCTTACCTCACTTTGTACTCTAGTCTGAGCCTCTTTCTCTGCACCTAAATGATGTCTGTTTGACAGGGTTTTAGGGTCTACAGGTCGGTGATTATTTTGCTGGAATTTTCATGCACAGCAGTTTGTTTTTGTGTTTTTTCGCACTCTACAAACTCTGCACTATTCATTCCCTACTATAATAATAAATAGTGGATTTTCTCTAATTTGCTTATGTTTAATAACTCATCTTCTATTTATACCTATACACAGGCATGTGATATTATTGGAGCATGTTATTAAGGCAGGGCCGGCTCCTGGTTTATGTAGGCCCTTGGGCGGGATGGTGTCAGTGGGCCCCTTTGTGGTGTAGAGTCGCGTCAAAACATTGAGGGTTGTCCCAAATTTGCATGCCCCCTAATTATTATGCTGTTTGGAGAGAAACTCTAGTTTTGGTCTACTTTGAAGCACACCAAACCCCTTCAAGCCTGACCTCGGAGTCTAAAAGAATCTAGATTCTCCTGATTTTGGATTCCCCTGTGTGTGACTCCCCCCCCCCCCCCCCTTTTGTTCATTACCTTCCTGGAACTGATGAATGCACTGTGGGATCGCCAGTTTGAGTTAACGGCCAAACCAGGGGGGTTCTTTCACAAACAGGGGCATTTTAAAATCAGCAAAGCGGGCCAAAACTCAGAAGTAGAATTGCTTGCATAGTGGGTATCCCAGCGAACCCAGGGGGGTTTCACACAGTAGGATATCACAGATTGGGATGCTCCAGGGATAGGAAATCAGCTGGGGTGGGCAACTTAAAAGCAGAACAAAACCCAGCACTTTCTCCCCTGAAATCTAAATCGAGATGCCCAACGTGGAGAAGTTGAGGAGAAGTTGTGCACCAGCTGTGGTGGTGCCCTCCCAGTCGACTGCCGGTCAAGCCCCATCGCACACCCCAAAGGCCAGCCCTGTCGGTGGGTCCCCCCAGAGAGTTGGAGCTCCCGGCAGCTGCCCCGCTTTGCCGGCCCTGTATCAAGGCAATTAAGTGGCTTTCTGTATTCAGCATCGGCAGCTGGATCAGCTATAATGCTTCTCTTGTCTCTGATTTATTTGATGCGGGGACTTTACATACATGCACACGCCCACATGGGTGCACATCTTTCTTCTTGCTCAATGGCCATGCCAATCTGGCTCCTGCACAGTTCTGACTAGTTGATGCCATGCTGGACCTATTAGGTTGGGACCTCCTCACCAGTGCCACTGACGCCACTATGGCAGGCCTCATACTGGCACTACACGCTCAATGTCACTCCCCCGGCCAGCATATTCCCACCACTCCAGGTTTCTAAACCTAAACACGGATCTCAGCCAGAAGTCCTTGTTCTGGTTCGCCCATCTGTCCAAACATGGCTAAGCAGCCCGTCAACTGGCTTACTTATACAAAGTGGCAGCTGGAAGCTGCTGTAAGTAACTTACCTCAGCCCCACGATCCGGTTCCTCCTTCCATCCCCGCCAGCTTGCAAAATATCTCCGAGGGCCAAAGAAAGATGGCCACCACTCCTATGAGTGCTTAGGGATATTTTGCATCCAGTAGGAAAGGAAAGAGCAATTAGATTGGGGGGCTGAGGTAAGTTAATTAAAGACGCTTCCAGCTGCAACTCTGCGCCCCCCCCCCCCCCCCCCACACGCCATCACAGGTTCGGGTCCCCATTGATTTCAGTGGGGACCATGGATCAGGTTCAAGTTCAGTAGGCATTTTAGGTCTGACATTCCTCTTTAAATTGATGCAGAAATGGACGAGACATGAAGGTTTACATGACATTCTATATTTCATCCCATCCCCCAATCAGCTCAGCAAACCGGAACAGGGAATGCTGGTCCCTTCCTCCTCCCACCCCTCCCTCCACCTCCTCCAGATTCATCACATTGCTGATTATTATGCCACTTTTTTTCCAGAAGGGAAAATATGTGGTGGAAATGTACACTTCGATATCTCGACCATTTCTTGTCCAATTAAAAAATGTAAAACAGTTTAGGACAGCCAATCGTAGCCCGACGCAATGGTGTAACAATCACCTTTACTTCTGTATACTCCCTTATACCTTAAAAGATTTTAAGCTCCTCCTACTTATGTATCATCCCTTATATTCTAATAGGTTGTAAGCTCTTCCTCATCTGTATGCTCACTTATATCCTAATAGATTGTAAGCTCTTCTCCTCCTGTATCTTCCCGTATACCCTAATAGATTGTAAACTCTTCTCCTTCTGTATCCTCCCTTATATCCTAATAGATTGTAAGCTCTTCTTCTCCTGTCTCCTCCCTTATACCCTAATAGATTGTAAGCTCTTCTCCTCCTGTATCTTCCCTTATACACTAATAGATTGTAAGCTCTTCTCCTTCTGTATCCTCCCTTATATCCTAATAGATTGTAAACTCTTCTCCTTCTGTATCCTCCCTTACACCCTAATAGATTGTAAGCTCTTCTCCTCCTGTATCTTCCTTTATACCTTAATAGATTGTAAGCTCTTCTCCTTCTGTATCTTCCCTTATACCTTAATAGATTGTAAGCTCTTCTCCTTCTGTACCCTCCCTTATACCCTAATAGATTGTAAGCTCTTCTCCTTCTGTATCATCCCTTATACCCTAATAGATTGTAATCTCTTCTCCTTCTGTATCCTTCCTTATACCCTAATAGATTGTAAGCTCTTCTCCTTCTGTATCCTTCCTTATACCCTAATAGAGTGTAAGCTCTTCTCCTTCTGTATCCTCCCTTATACCCTAATAGAGTGTAAGCTCTTCTCCTTCTGTATCCTTCCTTATACCCTAATAGAGTGTAAGCTCTTCTCCTTCTGTATCCTCCTTTATAACCTAATTGATTGTAAGCTCTTCTTCTGTATCCTCCCTTATACCCTAATAGATCGTAAGCTCTTCTGCTCCTGTATCCTCCCTTATACCCTAATAGATTGTAATCCCGTCTCCTTCTGTAATAGGAGGATCCTCATCAAGATATAGCTATAGGGGCCTTATAGCTCATTGCCGTGCTTTCTTCCATGTGTACAGTAGTAAACCTAAAACAGGTTTAAAAGGTGATTTTCTTCATCTGGTGCTGAATCTACCCCATACACCTTGGACAACGGTATTGTTTATTTATTATTATGGGAAACGAATTATTAAAAAAAAATAAAGCTGTTGAGGCTGTTTGAGATTTCTTTATTTCCTTTCTTTATGTTTTAATAGTGGGGCTTTCATTTGCATTGATGAAAGGTTATTTTGTTGAAGGCTTTTTGCCACATTCTCTTATTTTGATACACGTGGTGCTGTCTTTTTCTGGTAGGACATACCCTTCCTTGCAGACACAGCGGGGTTTATATACCTCTGGGAATTGAGGCTTTGTGTATAAATCAGCGCAGGTTGCTGGCTCTGGAGCACGAGGGACGAAAACCATGTTCTCTGCACACTGAACTCTGCACTTTGAAGCCGGAACGCATCGCCCATCCTGCAGGTAATAGTTGTTTGGGCAGACACAGGTGGGAATGCAGGCAGTATGACACACGCGGCCACTCGGCTCTACAATCTCGGAGCAGGGTATATTCTGGCATGGAGAGCATCCTTTTACTTCATCAGGTCTGCATAATAGATCTAGAAGAAAATGAGAGAAACTTAAGAAAGTTTGCCACACAAAAAAATCCATAGGGGTTAAATGAGCCTATGGATGCAGCATTCTTCACTGTAAAATAAAAATCACAGAAAACACACTCAGACATCACAGAAAGCTGTGAGTCAGCTTTGAGCTGTTTACATTTTAAATGCAGACTCAAGATTGCTATTCAAAGTATTACAGCAGGTGTACAGGTGTACTTCACAGCGTTCATTCCGTCACATCAGCAAGAAAGCCGTGAGCCATCTGTGAGCTATTTACTTTTCAATAGCAGACTCGTGAATGCTTTACAACGTATCACAGCTGATTATAATTGAATCAGTTGTGATACAGAAACCACAGATCTCACAGTGTCATATATTGGGGTGGGAATTTATAAAATCGGGTTGCATTATCTCTCCCTCCTGCTGTGACTATAACAAACAAGTTATTCTGAAAAACCTGCCAGCACCCTGGTGTGAGTTACATAGTTAATACGGTTGAAAAAAGACAAATGTTTTTTTTCAATTCAACCAATGTGTTGGGGTAGGGGAAGTTATTTATTTATTTTTTACTGATAACAGCTAATGGTAACTGTTAACAAGTTACATTGTTAAGTTTGTCTCCTCTGTATGTATTGTTCAGCAAATGGATCGATTTATGGCAATCGGGAGTGATATTTACACTGGCGTAGGAACCTGGAAGCGGGTGAGCTTTGCCATGCCCTGGTTGAGCAGGATGAGTTTGCAAAGCTGGGCATCCTGATTGAAGGCCTCAGGGGAAGGCCAGCTGTCAATCCTTAATCTTTAAAGATAAAGCATTTTGAAAATCCCGCCAGCTCCTTTCTGAGAGATACCTTGAGGTACATATATAGCCAAGGAGCAGTTGAGGTATCATCATTTTTTCTATTGTTATCAGCTGTGATACATTGTAAAGCATACCTGAGCCTGCTTTTGAAATTTAAATAGCTCACAGATAGCTTACAACATCCTGTGATGTGTGCATCGTGCCGAGAGAACAATGTGATGATTGTCTCCTCTGTACATCAGCTGCAGCCTAGCTATAACAATGTAATACTTGCCAGGAAGCTGGCAGGCTCTTCAAGATGGCTTATCTTGCTTGTTACTTTCACAGCAGGAGGGAAAGATAATGCAAACCCATTTTTCATATGCCAATGCAATGTATATCACAAGTTTTACATAGCATGGGCGACCATGAATCAGGAGGAAGCCAGAGCGCGACATGGCACTCAAAAAAAGTGCACACGCGCACAACCATAAATCTAGCCTATTGTAACAGCCAGCCGACTAAAACATCATAAAACCACAAGTAGTCACGGGGGGGGGGGGGGGGGGGGCAGCCAAGTACCACTGATCCAAAATGTACACCCGCAAGTCCTTTGACGGGTCTGGGTCTGGAGGCTAAATTACAAACACCATTAAACCTGATGGACCACCACTGACGCATGTCTAAATTCTACAATATTAACCCTGCGGCGAAGGAAAAGTAAAAATAAATAGCTCTTAAAAACAAAGTAAATCAAGTCACATCTGGAAAATATTCAGGTGTGATGTGCAAGCTGGCCAACCTGACTGGTCAGCAGCAGTCATGTGATTGGCTGCTATAAAATAAATGAGAACGTGGTAAGCATTACCTGACTTGACTTAAAATTTCTTTTGAAATCATTTTATTTTATTGTTTACTTTATTTCATTTTCAATTGATGGATTTATATTTTTATTCTAGGGTTAGTATTTTGATATTTATGGCCATTTGGCACTTGTAATTTACATATTGTTGGTACATATTTGCACATATTTTTGGAGGTGGTTTGTAATTTAGGTGTTTGTAATTAACCCTCTAGGTCCAGACCTATTAACAGTTCTCTTTTTATTGTTTTAAATGTCTTACATGGTATCAATAAATTAAATCTGTTTGATTGCAACATGGGAATGCCCAACCACCGTGTTTTAGAGTCATTACACCTACAGATACAGTATTCTTCATAGTGGCCGCTGGTGTGATGCAGAGATGATTCACACATAATCAGCTATGAGTCACTGTAAGCTGTATACATAGCAATGGCCATTTCTGCTATAGAATGTATACCATCAGGCTGCTGCTGTTGAATCCATGTCTATAGGCCACAAGCATTAAGGGGGGTTGCTTTGTACAGTGTTAGATCATGACTCATCCATGCTTGTTACATTGTAAGGAAAAATATAGAAAAGGTAGAAGTGCAAGTTTTAAAACTCCGACCCTGAGTTTCATTACTCTCAGCACTGCTGCATCTTTAACCCCATTTGCTGGGCCATCCTTAGGTCCACTGTGACATTCTGTACATACCACCATATAGTGTTGGACTGGGCCAACATAGTAGCAAAGGATTTTTTTGGTGGGCCCTGGGCTTTACAAGAGATCCAAAACTAAAACTTGGCTTGCTTGGAGTATTCTTTGAATGTGTTATTTCTTCAGTATTTTTTATTTTTTTTTTTATATCATTACTATCTTAGCTAAAGGGTCAACCCCAAACAAAACTTCCTCTGGTGGTCCCAAAAATTATTTCTTCTGGTGGTCCCAAGGTTGCTTCAGTCAGACACTTCTGACAAGCTATCTCACTGTCTCCAAATTATTCACAGGTATTAGTGTCACTTGTATTTTATAACTACATCATCTATTGATATCCATGTAGCTGAATGTATATTGGAGGGTTCTTAACTAAACTGACTAGATGTCCCACTTTCAGTGCGACAGTCCAACTTTGGAGGGGTCTCAGAATATATGTGGGGTATCTTGGGAGTGTCTGGGTTGTTTGAAAAGCTTAAGAATAAAAGTTTATATGAAAATATAAAAGTCATGTAAAAACATTATTGTTAGTTGTTTTTCACATACTGGGGAACTTTCTAATGTTCATGCAAATGCTAAAAAGGCCTAAGGTGACAATATCTCCCTAAATAACATTGACTCCTATGAGACTAGCCACTAAAAGGAGACAAATGTGTTCACCAGCATTCCTCGAGCCAAACTGAAGTAGAAGGAAATCAAAAACATGAACAACGCAGGTGGAACATGCTAAATTTCACTTGGTATATGCAGGGCCGGATTATGAGGAGGCCTCCACCCCTTGCCCTGCAAAGGGAGCTCTCACCAATCATTGGGTTATGGTCTGGTCCAGGAGGATTTCAGTGTTTGGTTTAATGGGCCGTGAGGCCAGCAACAAAGCTCTCAGCAGCAGTGGGGGCCCCCCATGCCTTGGCAAGCCTCTTTTTTTTTTTTTTTAAACCTGCAGCCAAAGCCACCACAGGATAGGAGGAGAGTCTAGAGCAGCAAAGCAGCCAGCAGCAACACTACAGTGATGGGTGCAGAGCTGTCAATCGGCGGCCGCTCAAAGCACATAAGCCATGAGCACAGCCGCTGGCACCTCAATGCAGGGAACCGTTTTATGCTGGACGACTACACTACCCCCCACCCAGAATGGCAAAGCAGCAGTTCCTCGCACAAGGGTGGAACTTGATCTGACATTCCAGTATATAGGCGGGTGCCAGACAACTATCAATCAGTTACTTGGCTGGACTATTATTTTATAGGGGAAAAAATACTGTATCTGGGGTCTCCAACAAATGTTGTGCCCAGGGGTCTCCACCACACTTAATCCGGCCATGAGCAGATGTATAAACCCGACAGATGCCGGCGAATTGGTTTGTAAATTACCCCCCATATATTCAAAACCAAACACACTCCTAAGGAACTCCTTACCTTGTTTTGGTGGTGGTATATTTGCTGTTATGACCTTCCCCATCATAGTAATAGCCAATGCTATAGGAGAAAGACATAATTTAGTCATATAAACACAAAATACCCAATGCCCACACATCTGAGTAAAAGTATAATACATGAGCATATGTATGTAACCACATAAAAAATAGCTGGAAATACTGTAGGTCCCTGAAAAATTATTTGTATTCTTTGTATGCCCCCCTCTTAATGAAACGGCAAACTGACTTGTTTTTGAATGACCATTTTTAGAGACATTTAGGGACATTTATAGCCAACGTGCTTAAAAATTATAATATATATATATATATATATATATATATATATATATATATATTTGTCCTTTGAAATGCTGCCTTGATTTTTTCTTGCACTTACCTAAAGCAAGCAGGCAGGAGGCAGCTCGATATGTTGCCATCTTGAAATCGATCAAATGCTAAAATTAAAATTCACAATTGTCAAATGTAAACAAAATGTTTAGTTATATATACAATATTATATATTACAATAAAAAGATTAATATCGGTAACAAACATATACCAATATTTTTAAGTCAAACCAGTATACATAATGCAAACTGACCTTAAATTCAATCATCTCATCAGACTTACCTGTTGGTTCTGAATCTCTGGCTTCCAGTGGTGCTCTTAAATCTTCTGTATTTATTTATAGGCAAGTTTGAACCACCCCATTGGCTGCACCTGATTCCTCATTGCATTGTTACCAGCAATGTCAGACTTGGTTAATGATTGCTTCATCTGTTCCTAATCCAGAGTTAAGAAATACAAGGAAAGAGACAACACATGACACATTTGTTTTCTATGCTATTGTTAGATCTCTAGTCTTAGTTCCTAATTACACTTGTCACAGTTAGGCCTTTATGCAATACCATCATTTAAAAGGGACCTTCAGCATCATTGAATTAAAAGCCCAAATCCTTAAAAAACTATTCCTCAGCATCTAAAATGAATTAATATATTTTACATCTTTAGTTGCTTATTTATTATTCTTAACCACACTGGGCTTCAACTCTGTTTAGGACTCTAGGATACGGGCACCACCATCTTGCCTCAGAAGCATCACATATTGAGGAGAGGGGTGAAAGGTGCCGGGGGAGGGATTATAGCTGTGCTTTGCACAAACAGGGCAGAACTAGGGTCAGGAAAAGGACAGCAATCCCAGAATGCAGAGCGTCAGAAGACACTTTTGCAACTTTTGTCTTACTCATAATTTTTAGATCTGTGTAAAAGAGTAAAACCCATGCTGCACAGTCACACATGTATTGTCATTCTCTCCTGTATGCCCAGTCTCTGCCATTTTCATCTATGTGCTCAGTCCCTGCCATCTTCATCTATGTGCTCAGTCCTTGCCATCCTCTGCTGTATGCCCAGTCCCTGCCATCTTCATCTATGTGCTCAGTCCTTGCTCTCCTCTGCTGTATGCCCAGTCCCTGCCATCTTCATCACTGTGCTCAGTCCTTGCTCTCCTCTGCTGTATGCCCAGTTCCTGCCATCTTCATCTATGTGCTCAGTCCTTGCCATCCTCTGCTGTATGCCCAGTCCCTGCCATCTACATCACTGTGCTCAGTCCTTGTCATCCTCTGCTGTATGCCCAGTCCCTGCCATCTTCATCTATGTGCTTAGTGCTTGCCATCCTCTGCTGTGTGCCCAGTCCCTGCCATCTTCATCACTGTGCTCAGTCCTTGCTCTCCTCTGCTGTATGCCCAGTCCCTGCCATCTTCATCACTGTGCTCAGTCCTTGTCATCCTCTGCTGTTTGCCCAGTCCCTGCCATCTTCATCTATGTGCTCAGTCCTTGTCATCCTCTGCTGTTTGCCCAGTCCCTGCCATCTTCATCTATGTGCTCAGTCCTTGTCATCCTCTGCTGTATGCCCAGTCCCTGTCATCTTCATCTATGTGCTCAGTCCTTGTCATCCTCTGCTGTATGCCCAGTCCCTGCCATCTTCATCTATGTGCTCAGTCCTTGTCATCCTCTGCTGTATGCCCAGTCCCTGCCATCTTCATCTTTGTGCTCAGTCCTTGCCATCCTCTGCTGTGTGCTCAGTCCTTGCCATCTTCATCTATGTGCTCAGTCCTTCTCATCCTCTGCTGTATGTCCAGTCCCTGCCATCTTCATCACTGTGCTCAGTCCTTGCTCTCCTCTGCTGTATGCCCAGTCCCTGCCATCTTCATCTTTGTGCTCAGTCCTTGCCATCCTCTGCTGTGTGCTCAGTCCTTGCCATCTTCATCACTGTGCTCAGCCCTTGCTCTCCTCTGCTGTATGCCCAGTCCCTGTCATCCTCATCTATGTGCTCAGTCTTTGCCACCCACTGCTGTATGCCCAGTCCCTGCCATCTTCATCTATGTGCTCAGTCCTTGTCATCCTCTTCTGTGTGCCCAGTCCCTGCCATCTTCATCTATGTGCTCAGTCCTTGTCATCCTCTGCTGTGTGCCCAGTCCCTGCCATCTTCATCTATGTGCTCAGTCCTTGCCATCCTCTGCTGTATGCCCAGTCCCTGCCATCTACATCACTGTGCTCAGTCCTTGCCATCCTCTGCTGTGTGCCCAGTCCCTGCCATCTTCATCTATGTGCTCAGTCCTTGCCATCTTCTGCTATATGCCCGGTCCCTGTCATCTTCATCTATGTGCTCAGCCCTTGCCATCCTCTGTTGTGTGCCCAGTACATGCCATCATTATCTATGTGCTCAGTGCTTGCCATCTTCTGCTATATGCCCGGTCCCTGTCATCTTCATCTATGTGCTCAGCCCTTGCCATCCTCTGCTGTGTGCCCAGTCCCTGCTATCTTCATCTATGTGCTCAGTCCTTGCCATCCTTTGCTGTATGCCCAGTCCCTGTCATCTTTATCTATGTGCTCAGTCTTTGCCATCTTCTGCTGTATGCCCAGCCCCTGCCATTCTCCCCTGTGTGATGGGTCCTTGCCATCCTTCCCTGTGTGTCCATTCCCTGCCATCCTCCCCTCTGTGACTGGTCCATGCCATCCTTTCCTTTGTGCCCAGCCCCTGCTATTCTCCCCTGTGTGATGGGTCCTTGCCATCCTTCCCTGTGTGTCCAGTCCCTTCCATCCTCCCCTGTGTGACTGGTCCATGCCATCCTTCCCTGTGTGTCCAGCCCCTGCCATTCTCCCTGTGTGATGGGTCCTTGCCATCCTTCCCTGTGTGTCCAGTCCCTGCCATCCTCCCTTGTGTGACTGGTCCATGCCATCCTTCCCTGTGTGTCCAGCCCCTGCCATTCTCCCCGTGTGATGGGTCCTTGCCATCCTTCCCTGTGTGTCCAGTCCCTTCCATCCTCCCCTGTGTGACTGGTCCATGCCATCCTTCCCTGTGTGTCCAGCCCCTGCCATTCTCCCCGTGTGATGGGTCCTTGCCATCCTTCCCTGTGTGTCCAGTCCCTTCCATCCTCCCCTGTGTGACTGGTCCATGCCATCCTTCCCTGTGTGTCCAGCCTCTGCCATTCTCCCCTGTGTGATGGGTCCTTGCCATCCTTCCCTGTGTGTCCAGTCCCTGTCATCCTATCCTAGGGGGAAAATGACAGTGCCTCTTATTGGGCAAATGAAAAAAAAACAAAAAACTCACATTTCCAAGCTCTCACACTGCAACCGCCTCTCACCGACCAGTGTCCTCTGTCCACTATCAAGATTCACACGCCCACCCAGAAGCCGTAACCGGAACCGCTGGAGTCTATGTGCAGATGGCAGCGGAGAGCTGTGGTGGAAGCAACTAGGGCAGCGGAAGTGGAATATATTTGTGTGTGTGTTTCTCTCTCCCAATGTGTTCAGGTCAGTGGGAGATGGCTGCGGCGTGGAAATGTGAGTTTTTTTGGAGGCATGCTGCTCACTGCCTGTATTTGGGATGACACTCACTCTGCTTTTATTTGGGATGACACTCACACTGCCTGGACTTGGGATGCCTCACACACTGCTTGTATTTGGGATGACACACACACTGCCTGTATTTGGGACGACACTCACACTGCCTGTATTTGGGATGACACACCCACTGCCTGTATTTGGGATGACACTCACACTGCCTGTATTTGGGATGACACTCACACTGCCTGTATTTGGGATGACACACACACTGCCTGTATTTGGGATGACACTCGCACTGCCTGTATTTGGGATGACACACACACTGCCTGTATTTGGGATGGCACTCACACTGCCTGTATTTGGGATGGCACACACACTGCCTAAATTTGGGACGACACTCACACTGTCTGTATTTGGGATGACACACACACTGCCTGTATTTGGGATGCCTCACATACTGCCTGGACTTGGGATACCTGCACACTGCCTAAATTTGGGATGACTCTCACACTGCCTGTATTTGGGATGACACACACACTGCCTGTATTTGGGATGACACACACACTGCCTGTATTTGGGATGACACTCACATTGCCTGTATTTGGGATGACACTCACACTGCCTGTATTTGGGATGACACTCACACTGCCTGTATTTGGGATGACACTCACACTGCCTGTATTTGGGATGGCACACACACTGCCTGTATTTGGGATGACACTCACATTGCCTGTATTTGGGATTCCACACACACTCTCTGTAATGTGGGGTCTGTAATGTGGTGATTGGTGGGGATTCTGCACGCTGTCTGTAATGGGGTGATTGGGGAAGGGTATTTTAGCACACCATTTGGTTCAGATAATATATATTTTTTTCATTTACCGCCTCCAAATCCCTGGTGTATCTTATGAACAGTCATGTCTTATGGATATGCACGTCTTATGGGCGAAAATGTGATATGTAGCAAGTCGTATGGAAAAAAAAGTTACGGAAAAGAAACAAAAACAGTAAAAATGACATAAATGCACTAAATAGTAAATAATGTATATGTTTAATAAGAACCTAAATAAATGCTTACATTCATGCAAACTATGCTAATGCTACATATAGAAAAGTCAGAACATTTGAAAAAAATGCTAGGGCTGGATCAGAGAGCTCCAGGGTCTCTCTAGCAATATCTCTACCAATATAAAACATGACTGTGATATGCTTATTGATACGCAGCAAAATGTTACCTGTGGCGTAACCTGCTGGTAAGAAACAATAATGGCAGTCATGAAGATAATTTAGAGCTGTCACATTATGTTCCTCATTAATGAATCCTGGTAGTAAACTAGGAAGTGCCCGAGATTTAGGATAATTGACGTCAGTTCTTCAGGTTCTTCCTGCCTGGTAGGAGGCCAGTTTTCTATGCCAAGTAACTGCATTGTAACTAGTAATAGAGAGACAGGTTTTTTTTTTAACAATTCCCTTGTCAGGTGGCCTGTCACCACTTTTTACCAATTGTTTTATTAATTACTGTATTTCCGCCCTATAAGACACCCCCCCCGCGCAAACGTGCCAAATGTCAGGCAAATGTAAAAAAAAAAAACAAAAGTATACTTACATAACCGCTGCTCCCGCGCAGTAGCCACAGAAGCTAGACGATGGAGGAGTAGCGAGCGGGCAGGGTAACAGAAGCATGCCTGCCACACACACAACGGACATCCCTGCCTCTCAAGCCGGCACACAAACCCCTAAGTCTGTGCAGTGGGTGGGCGTGGCATGTGTCGCAGGACCTGGGTGTGTGTGCACACGCCGCAAACCTGCGCATCGGCAGCGACAGTGCCCTGAAGTGTGTACGGGGGGCAGGGTTAATTTACTCTCCCTGCCCTCCCTCTGCTTATATTCCTGGCTGCAGTGCGAGGGTGAGGGTTAATGTAAGTTGTAAGTAATGTAAAAAGGGGTGCCACACACCTGGCAGGGGGGATTGGGAGGGGGGAATTTCACACTGCCTCTGGGGTTTGGGAGGGGGAAATGCCACACTGCCTATGTGGATTGGTAGGGGGATATGCCACACTGCCTATGGGGATTGGGAGGGGGGAATGCCACACTGTCTATGTGGATTGGTAGGGGGATATGCCACACTGGCTATGGGGATTGGGAGGGGGGAATGCCACACTGCCTATGTGGATTGGTAGGGGGATATGCCACACTGGCTATGGGGATTGGGAGGGGGGAATGCCACACTGCCTATGGGGATTGGGAGGGGGAAGCCACACTTACTATGCGGATTGGTAGGGGGAAATGCCACACTGCCTATGGGGATTGGGAGGGGGGAATGCCATACTGCCTATGGGGATTGGGAGGGGGGAATGCCACATTGCCTATGGGGATTGGGAGGGGGAATGCCACGCTTCCCATGGAAATTGCCACTCGGCCTATAGGGGGAGGCACGCTGCCTATGGGGATTAGGAGGGTGAATGCAATACTGTTGCAACACTGTTTTTGGGGATTGGGAGGGGAGAATGATACACTGCCCATGGGGATTGGGAGGAGGGAATGGCACGCTGCCTATGGGGAATGGGATGGGGAGAATTCCACACTGCCCATGTGGATTGGGAGGGTTTTTTTTGGAATTGGGAGGGGGGAATGCTACATTGCCCATGGGGATGGGGGGAGGGAATGCCACACTGCCCATGGGGATTGGGAGGGGGGAATGCCACACTGCCTAAATGGTAAATGGGAGGGGGAATGCCACAATGCCGCCTATGTGGGGTTAAAGAGGAGAATGCCATATTGCCTCCTATGTGCAATAGAAGGGGGAAATGCCACACTACATATGGAGAATGGGAGGGGCAATGCCACACTGCCTATAATAGGGAATGAGAGAGGGAAATGCCACGCTGCCACATATGCAGCATGGGAGGGGGAATGCTGCACTGCTTATAATGGGGAATGGGAGGGGGGTGCCACATTGCTTATAATGGGGAATAAGAGGGGGATGCCAAACTGCATTTTTTTGTATGGCATATACTCATAGATTTATATGTATCCCTAATGCAATACTCTTTTCCGTCCTTAGTGTGGTCAGCGAGATGTCAACACAGCTAAATAGTGTTGGAAGAACACGAACTGCAAAGTTTTTACCAAACTTAGGGAATTCAGGTTCGGCTTCCCAAACCCAAACATGGACTTCAGCCAGAAGTCTCTGTTAAAGTTCAGCGTTTGTCCCAAATACAGAAAAGCTAGTTGATGGGCTGCTAAGCAGTCTGACACCCTGGAATTATTTGGAGTACTTTGGAGTACTTTCCCTACCCCATGCTCCACTGTAATTGCGGCCCTCTAGCCCTTGTTACCCCCATTTTCCAGCCATTTTGGGGCCCCCAGGCTCCAGTCTTCATTGTTTTTAATAGGATTCAGGTTCGGGTCGTGTCTGGGAAACAAACTTTGGTGGCAAGTTCGACCGAACAAGGCGAATATGAACTTCTACGGGTTTACTCATCCCTATTTACAATCCACTTTAAAGCTGGCGTGAATTGCCCGTGATTTTAGGAGATGGGCTGTGCATGTGTGGCATGTCCATGAGACTGGGTGGTAGTTATCTGATATCATCAACGGCAGGCAAATTATAATACACAATCCCCTAAATGGATCTTACAATCCAATTTAAAGCAGAACGGAACTGAATTAAGGCGAGGGCCTGTGCATGTCTTATTTGTCTATAAAAATGGGTGTTAGTTAGACACTAATTTCATTAATAGCAGTTAAATGATGATTCCTAATTACCATTTGAGCAATAAATATTTAGGAAATGGTGGTCCCTAATTGCAATTGAGCTTATAATACACTCTAAAGTGTACCTAAAGTGCTCATAAATGAATGTGTGAGGGTTTTTGCATTTCTGCTTTGTCTGTAAGAATGGGTTGAACTGTGAAATCATTGATAGCTGTTTGAGTTGTAAATATGTGCATTTGTTAACCATATGATGTAGGAAGAAGCCAGCCAAAGGTAACATTTCCAACGCTTTATTCCATCAAAATTTAAAAGTCCATCCAAGGTACAGCGGTAAAAAAGACAATACAGAAGCTGAAGTTTTTGTCTACGCGTTTCAGACTGACCAGTCTGACCACAATCTAGCTTCGTAGGATGTTTAAATAGGTCAGGGGTTTTAGTTAACAATAAGCCTAACTGTAGTAATCAATGCCAGGCAGCTGCTGCCAAAGCAAATAGGATCATGGGGTGCATCAGGAGGGGCATAGGTGCTAATGACCAAAGCATCATTTTGCCCCTGTACAAGTCACTAGTCAGACCCCATATGGAATACTGTGTACAGTTCTGGGCACCTGTGATTAAGAAGGACATATCAGAACTGGAGCGCGTTCAAAGAAGGGCAACAAAGCTAATAAAAGGAGTGCGGGGGCTAAAGTACCCAGAAAGATTGTCCAAGTTAGGTTTATTTAGTCTAGAAAAAAGACGATTGAGGGGTGATCTAATAACTATGTATAAATATATTCGGGGTCAATACAAAGATCTGTCCCACAATCTATTTATACCCCGGAGTGTAACCATAACCCGGGGGCATCCCCTAAGGTTAGAGGAAAGGTGCTTTCTCCACCGACATAGGAGGGGAATCTTCTCTGTAAGAGCAGTGAGACTATGGAACTCGCTGCCAGAGGAGGTAGTAATGAAGACAACCACACCTGGAGTGGACGTGCAATATGCACACCTTCCTCCAAAAGGAAGCACCACTGAAATCTCAATCAAAATGTAATGCTTTATTAGTACAAAAATTAAAAATAAGCAACATACAAACACCACAAGACGAATTAAAAACAAACGGTATGGCCAATGACCTATCCTCAATATGAGTTGCCCAACAGGGGCTAACCAATATAAATCTCTAGCCCATGGGTGAAAAACTATATAAATATAAATACTAACTTATACAGAGAGTATAATTGTCTTTTGTGCCGGCACAAAATTAAATAAACAAATGTATAAGTGTGTATATTCCTCAAATCACATAAATATTGCAAATAAATAACAGTAAAAAAAGGGGATGTAAACCATACGGTAATAATCAATAAATATGCATAAATCTATTACAGTGCCACAATACAGTTATAAAGTTAATTAGTGAAATGTACCTATCTATACTATAAACATGCAACAATCAAAAAAACTCATATGTTTAAAGTGCAAGTGCATACAAAGGAAAACCACCCCTCAATCACCTAATATTGCACAAGAAACCCATCCAAATAAGGCATCAAAATGTAAACCAAAACAGTATGTGATACAGTGCAAGTGCCGGTAGACAACATATCCAATATAATCTCACGTGGTGTGGTATCACCCAGGGCAACGGTCCGGCCAACCTTAATGTGAACTACCCGCGCACGCAGCCCCCATGCTGCTTCAAGGGTCAGGGTAATGTGAATAAAACTTACTCTCCTTAAGTAATCCCTACCTGCCATACAACCCCACCCTCTATCCTCCCCTCATTATCCAATTAATCTTCGTCATAGTCAATAGTAACCTTCCCTCCTCCAACCTATATCATATACCCAAAGTCAAATCCCCATCATCATCTGCATGGCCATCACACTGCACACAACACAAGCAGTGTGGCCATCATGATTGCCAAGGATTGCCCCCTCCTCATCAAACAATGTACCTGACAAGCCGGCGTGTTGGAGGGAAGGGTAAGAGGCCCCCGTGTTCCCCAGGCTGCGCAGGCGCACGGCCGCGCAGCCAGTGACAATCCAATCAGCTGGATAGCGTAAACGTCACCACGCACTGTAACGTATAGTGGTGTATGCGGCCTGTTGCATAGCAACCAGATGCTCAAGCCCAAAACCGTATGTTGCCCTCTGTATATCCATCGCACCCCGTCACAGCACTAATAGCGTGGCCATCATGATTCCCAGGACTTGCCCTCTCCCCATAAAGTAAATAACGAATTAACTTCCAAGCCAGCATAACAGAGGAGGGAGTGAGAGGCCCTCACATTCATCAGACTGCGCAGGCGCACAGCCGCGCAGCCGATGTCAGCCCAGTACTTAATAATGTGAGCGTCGTCATCACGTACTGTGTCGTGTGACGGTGCCTCCGGCCTGTTGCGTAGCAACAGAATGCTCAAGCCCGAACTAAGGCCCTTATTTAACAAGGGATAGCGCCAGGTAGCGAATGGTGAGCGAACGGTAATGACGCTCACCGCCACGAGAACGCCGGCTCCCCACCGCAATCACACATTTATCAAGCCGATCCTGCTTAGCGACTGACAGAGCGCCAGATAGCGAATCATTCATCATTATTCCAGCCTCACCCCACAGCGCCAGCGAGCGACCTTCAACAGCGACAGGTATGACCTCTCGCTACCTGGCGCTCTCCAATGCATTTCAATGGAGCAATCTTTAAATATTCATAATTAAATGCTATTAATGTTTTTTTTTTTTTTTTTTTTTTTTAAATGGCAAAAATTCTGTGACCACTTCTGCAATGTTAGATATTTTTTTTAAGGTAAAAAAAAAAAAAAATTGTGCAGAATTGATATTACAGGTCTGATATTAATGAATTCATATTACAAAATGTTTGTAAAAACATGTTTTTTTTTTCTAAAAATATGGTTGTTTGGGGGTTAAAAAACTACTTTTAACCCATCGCCACCAGAGCTCTGGGGTTTAAACAAGCATTTCACAGCGCGAGAATTTTTTGAGCGTGATTTGTTAATGAATATGCTGGGAGCCGTTCGCTATGGCCGTTCGGTATGGTCATGCGCTCCCATACAGCACGGAACCTGTCAAACAGCGACTTCTAACCCCGTATTCAACATTACCGCACACCGACTGAGTCGCTGTCAACAGCCGAACAACGGCCAAGCACAGCGAATACTAGCGTGCGCTGTGAAAATAACGCTACTGGCGCTCATCTGTCGCTACCTGGCGCTATTAATGAATCGGCCTCTAAGTGTCACTGTGGATGGGGACATGGAGAGGGAGGACAGGGGATAATAAGAGGGGGGGATTTGTTCATTACGGCAGAAGGACCATTACCCAAGAGGAATTTAGACACAACTAAATGTTAAAACCACTATACTGTACTACTATGCAAAATAATGACAAATAACTATGCATACAAAATGCTGCCAATCTATATATCATGGCCACTTATAAACTATCAAAAAATGTATAGATATGTATGTGGAACTATATCTATATATGTAATAGCACCTAACTAGCTCTACTTATATGTGCATGTATGCATGCCCTGGGATATAGAATCATCCATAAAAATAATGAATAACTACTATCGATTTCAGATCCCGTGCATGCACACATAAGCAAAAGCTTATATCAGCACAGGCCGACCACTCTTACCTACATGTCCCACTATTAAGAAGCACTCTAGACCTTGGGACCTACCATATCTAAGGTGGACCCAAACCCAAAACTATCAAATATTAATTTAAATTTAGCGTAAAAGGCAGATTTGTTCACATAAAGGTCAAGACAATATATTAACCAGAGAGTCCAATTGGCATCCTGCAGAATATCCGCAAGCTGTATGCAGAACTATATGGCTGTTCATATCGCGACTGCTCAGGTTGCTGTATAACATGTTCCATGTGGTCCCATATTGATCGAAGATCAGAACTGATGTAAAGCATAATAAAGTGCGCTCCAAGTGTGTACATCGAGTGTTCTGCTGCTGTTACTGCCGTCCATTGGGACACTGCGAACCGTGTTATCCATGTACCATGTGCTCTGTGCATCCCGTACTGCCTGTGTGTGAAATCAAACTATAAAATACAAATTTATAAAGACCCATGTAAATGGGATGGTGATAAAAACAAGTGCGTGTATGTGTGTGTGCACACACATGTGTGCATGTATATGTGCGTGCACACACACACACGAATCAAATAACCTCAGTGATATATCTGTCAATAATCTATATATAATTTATATATAACTGACTGATATAAAAAAAACAACAATATTGTGTACCAAAATGAAGTATTCAACATTCACCATGCAAAACCGCCCAAGTGTGTTGGGTGGATGGGCTAACCTCTGACTATAGTCTGGCCACCATAAGTGACCAAAACTCTATTTGCCAGAGGCCTGCTTATTTTTAATTTTTGTACTAATAAAGCATTACATTTTGATTGAGATTTCAGTGGTGCTTCCTTTTGGAGGAAGGTGTGCATATTGCGCGTCCACTCCAGGTGTGGTTGAGTTAATTGATGCAGGGGAGCACACAGTTAGATTGTTATATACTTAGGCGGTGCACCCCTACCAGTCAACCTGAGGTAGTAATGATGGATACAGTAAAAATGTTCAAAAGTGGCCGGGATGCCTTCCTGGCATGTAATAACATTTCCAGTTATGGCTACTAGACCACTGGAAAGAGTTAAACAGGCTGAACTGGATGGACTAAAGTCTTTATACAGCCTTACATACTATGTTACTATGTTACTATGAGGCCGATTCATTAATAGCGGCAGGTAGCGACAGTTGAGCGACTGTAGCGGCATTTTCAGAGCGCCCGCTAGTAGTCGCTGTGCTTGGCCGTTGTTCGGTAGTTGATAGCCACTCGGTTTGCCGTAATGTTGAATATTGGGTGAGGAGTCGCTATTTGACAGGTTCCGCGCTGTATGGGAGCTCATGATAGCGAATGGCCTAGCGACCGGCTCCCACCATATTCATTAAAAAATCACGCTCAAAAAATTATCACGCTGTGAAATGCTTGTTTAAACCCCAGAGCGCTGGCGGCGATGGGTTAAAAGTAGTTTTTTAACCCCCAAACAACCATATTTTTGGAAAGCAAAAAAAAACAAGTTTTTTAAATAATTTAGTAATATGAATACATTAATATCAGACCTGTAATATCAATTCTGTACAATTTTTTTTTTTTCCCTTAAAAAAATTATCTAAAATGGCAGAAGTGGTCACAGAATTTTTCACATAAAAAAAAAAATAATAATAACAATTAATTATTAATATTTAAAGATTGTTCCAATGAAATGCATTGGAGAGCGCCAGGTAGCGAGAGGTCATACCCGTCGCTGTTCAAGGTCGGACGCTGGCGCTGTGGGCTGAGGCTGGAATAATGATGAATGAGTCGCTATATGGCGCTATCTCAGTCGCTAAGCAGGATCGGCTTGATAAATGTGTGAGTGTGGTGGGGAGCCGGCGTTCTCGTGGCGGGGCCTGTCATTACCGGCCGCTCACCAGTCGCTACCTGTCGCTATTCATTCATAAATAAGGGCCTAAGTTACTATGAGGCCGATTCATTAATAGCGCCAGGTAGCGACAGTTGAGCGACTGTAGCGGCATTTTCAGAGCGCCCGCTAGTAGTCGCTGTGCTTGGCCGTTGTTCGGTTGTTGACAGCGACTCAGTCGGTGTGCGGTAATGTTGAATATTGGATGAGGAGTCGCTATTTGACAGGTTCCGCGTTGTATGGGAGCGCATGATAGCTAATGGCCATAGCGAACACCTCCCACCATATTCATTAACAAATCACGCTACAAAATTTCTCGCGCTGTGAAATGCATGTTTAAAACCCAGAGCGCTGGCGGCGAAGGGTTAAAAGTAGTTTTTTAACCCCCAAACAACCATATTTTTTGAAACAAGTTTATAAAAACATTTTGTAATATGAATACATTAATATCAGACCTGTAATATCAATTCTGCACAATTTTTTTTTTTACCTTAAAAAAAATATCTTACATTGCAGAAGTGGTAACAGAATTTTTCACATTAAAAAAAAAAATAAATAAAAATAATAACAATTTTTTATGATTAATTAAAGATTGTTCCATTGAAATGCATTGGAGAGCGCCAGGTAGCGAGAGGTCATACCTGTCGCTGTTCAAGGTCGCTCGCTGGCGCTGTGGGGTGAGGCTGGAATAATGATGAATGATTCGCTATCTGGCGCTCTCTCAGTCGCTAAGCAGGATCGGCTTGATAAATGTGTGATTGTGGTGGGGAGCCGGCGTTCGCGTGGCGGTGACCGTCATTACCGTTCGCTCACCAGTCGCTACCTGGCGCTATCCCTTGTTAAATAAGGGCCTATGTCAGACATGTGCTCTACACACCTAATTCAAGGCCGATCAGGTTCAGTTGATTTGATTGCGGCTGGACATTCCCTAGTGGTTAAGCCAGGGAACCATTACTGACCAACTCCAAAAATACATAGCACACCTGTCACAGCTGAGATCTTAGAAACAGAGTCTGTATATTAAGGGTTTAAAGAGGACCAAAACCCACCCTGGAGTCTAAGAAGCTCCCGATCGGGGGTGCCCGGCTGTGTGAAACCCCCCAGGTCACCTGAAAGCTCACCTTCATTCCCGGTCCAATGGCGCATGCGTGAGCAGCGGCCACGTCCTCGCTATACCTTTGTAGATCCCTTTGCGTTGTAGAACCGGGAAGAGATGAGTTTGTTCGGGCGACCTGGGGGGTTTCACACAGCAGAACACCCCCGATTGGGGTGCCCCGGGGGCAAGGACCGAAAGCCAGGATAGTCAAAAACCTGAGTTTTGTGCCCTTATTCATCAAGCGATAGCGCCAGGTAGTGTCTGACGAGTGCCAGGTAGCGGCAGCTAACGGCGACTACCGACTCAAGTACGCCCGGCGGCGGTCACAATGACGCATTTATCAAGCAAAATGAGGCTAGCGCCGGCGAGAGCGACGGCTAGCGCGGCATTCATCATGAAGCCGCCTGGACCGAACAGCGCCGCTGCAAATTCCCTCACAGCGCCAGGTATGAGCTGTCGCTCCCTGGCGATGTCCAATGCATTTCAATGGAGCAATCTATAAT
This sequence comes from Gastrophryne carolinensis, assembly GCA_027917425.1. Classification (NCBI taxonomy): domain Eukaryota; kingdom Metazoa; phylum Chordata; class Amphibia; order Anura; family Microhylidae; genus Gastrophryne; species Gastrophryne carolinensis. Next base: position 174,800,544 of record CM051242.1, read on the forward strand.
AATTCATGATTAATTGGTAATAATTTTTTTTTTTAATTTTTTTAATGTCAAAAAATCGGAGAACACTTCTGCAATGTTAGGATTTATTTTTAAGTCAAAAAAAAAATTAAAAAAAAAAAATATGTGCAGAATTGATCTAACAGGTCTGAGATTAATGTATTCATATTGCAAAATGATTCTAAAAACATGTATAATGTTACATTCAAAAAATATAGTTGTTTAGGGGTTAAAAACTAGTTAATACACATCGCCGCCAGCGCTCTGGGGTTTAAACAAGGAATGGACAGCGACAGCACATTCGGATCGTGATTTGTTGATGAATATGAAGCTAGCCGTTCGCTCTGGCCATTCGTTGTCAGGCGCTCACATACAACGCTGGACCTGTGAAACAGCGACCCCCCAGCCCGTATTCAACATTACCGCACACCGACTGAGTCGCTGTCATCAAGCAAACGCCGGCCAAGCACAGCGAATACTGGCTGGCGCTGAAAAAATCACGCTACAGTCGCTCATCTGTCGCTACCTGGCGCTATTAATGAATCGGCCTCCCCGTCCACTTTAAGGCTGCATTAATTGCAGAACCCTGCAGCAGAATAAGATATAGGAAACCAGATATTAATATTATGTTTTCCAAATACTAAATTTAGGCAAACCTAATATAATAATCGTTTAAAGCAGAATAAAACCCACCAGCGGCCAGCATGGAATCTTAAAGCGGACCTTCACCCTGAATAAGAGCCTAGCCTTATATGTTTCCCACACCCTGTACATACAGATTGCCCACATTAACCCGGACCTTCACCCTGAATAAGAGTCTATCTTAAATGTTTCCCACACCCTGCACATACAGATTGCCCACATTAATCCGGACCTTCACCCTGAATAAGAGCCTATCTTATATGTTTCCCACACCCTGTACATACAGATTGCTCACATTAATCTGGACCCTCACCCTGAATAAGAGTCTATCTTATATGTTTCCCACACCCTGTACATACAGATTGCTCACATTAATCCGGACCCTCACCCTGAATAAGAGCCTATCTTATATGTTTCCCCCCTGTACATACAGATTGCCCACATTATCCAGACCTTCACCCTGAATAAGAGTCTATCTTATATGTTTCCCCCACCCTGTACATACAGATTGCCCACATTAATCCAGACCATCACCCTGAATAAGAGTCTATCTTATATGTTTCCTCCACCCTGTACATACAGATTGCCCACATTAATCCAGACCATCACCCTGAATAAGAGTCTATCTTATATGTTTCCTCCAACCTGTACATACAGATTGCTCACATTAATCCAGACCATCACCCTGAATAAGAGCCTATCTCTTGCTCACATTAAAAATCATCCTACCTGCATCTACTGCATGTTATGAGCCTTTAAACATCCAAGATGGCGGCTCATGGGACATCTGGCAGCCTGAAAACAGGAAGTGCCTTCTGACTGTGCTGCTCTGCATTCTGGGACTGCTGACCTTTTCCTGACCCCAGCTCTGCTCTGTCTGAGCAAAGCACAGCTATAACCCGCCCCCTGTACTTTATCCCGCTCTCCTCACTAAGTGTGATGCTTCTGAGTCAAGATGGCGGCTCCCGTATCCTAAAGTCCTGAACAGAGTTGCAGCCCAGTGCGGGAAAGAATAATAAGTGACTAAAAGCTTAAAGCGGACCTTCACTCTGAATAAGAGTCTATCTTATATGTTTCCCACACCCTGTACATACAGATTGCCCACATTAAAAATCATCCTACCTGCATCTACTGCATGTTATGAGCCTTTAAACATCCAAGATGGCGGCTTATGGAAGCCGCCATCTTATCAGGCAGCCTGCAAACAGGAAGTGCCTCCTGACTGTGCTGCTCTGCATTCTGGGACTGCTGACCTTTACCTGACCCCAGATCTGCTCTGTCTGAGCAAAGCACAGCTATAACCCGCCCCCCTGTACCTTATCCCACTCTCCTCTCCTCAGTAAGTGTGATTCTTCTGATTCAAGATGGCGGCGCCCGTATCCTAAATTCCTGAACAGAGTTGCAGCCCAGTGGGGGAAAGAATAATAAGTTAGTGACTAAAAACTTAAAATATATTAATTTTAGATGCTGGGGAACCGTTTTTTAAGAGTTTGGGCTTTTCATTAAATCATAGTGAAGGTCCGGTTTAAAATATATTAATTTTAGATGCTGGGGAATGGTTTTATAAGGGTTTGGGCTTTTCAATAAATCATGGTGAAGGTTCGGTTTAAAGATTCCAAAGCCGGCCACTGGCTTTCCCCGGGGCATCCCGAAATGGGATTCCCTGCAGTTCTCCCATTACAATTCACCTTTCCCTGATCCAACGGGCTCACGTCCAATCAGAACACTTTGCCATGTTTACTTCCTTACTGCAAAGGGCTCCGATTGCTGTGAACATGGAGCCTGCATCCCCCGCGCCTTGCACGCGCTCCCACCCCAGCCAATCAGACATCCCCCATTCAAGTCTATGAGAGCCGGCTGCCAAATGAAATAGTCACGGCAGGCGTCTCTAATTGGACGAGAGTCCGCACATGCAGCGTTGGAGTGTGGTGGTGAATTGGGGGTTCTCACTTTGTGGGGCATCCCAAATCAGCATGCCCCGTATTCATGGAACAAAACCCGGGGGAGACAAATTCCCATTATTTGTTCCACTTTAAAAAGTAAGGCCCTTATTCATGAAGGGATAGCGTCAGGTAGCGCCTTGTAAATGACAGGTAGCGACAGGTGAACGCCGGACACGGCAGCAATTACACATCAAGCAGAATCTGTTGAGCGACTGGGATAACGCCATGTAGCGTCCGATTCATCATTATCCCAGCCTCAGCGTACAGCGCCGGCGTTCAGCCTTGCAGAGCGCCGCGTATAACCTATCGCCACCTGTCGCTCCCCCATACATTTCAATGGACGTTATTTTATTTCTCTTTAAACAGGGTTTTTTTTTATTTTTTTTATTTTTTTATTTTATTCTCAAATAATGTTGTGACCTCTCCTGGCCTAGAAAAAGCAATTTTTGTCATGTTTTATATATTTCTGCAGAATTGACATTACAGGTCTGGCATTAATGTGTTCATGTCACAATGTTATTACAATGTAATTCCATATGTTTTTTCGCTTTGTTACTGGTGGATACATGTTAAAAAACAGCCCTTAATCACACAGCCTCCGGCGCTCTGGGCTTCAGTGAAGCATTTTTGAGCGCCGGCGGTGTGTGAGGCTGTTTTTTTGATGAATACGTTGTGAGTCGGTCGCACTGACCAGTCGTTGACATTCGCTCCCATACTGCGCTGTACTGCTCATATATAGAGACTCCCCACATGTATTCAACATTGCTGCACAGCGACTGAGGCGCTCTGAACTAGCGAACCACGGCCGAGCACAGCGACTACTAGCGGGCGCTCTGAAAATGCCTGCTACAGACGCTCATCTGTCGCTACCTGGCGCTAATAATGAATCAGCCTGCCCGTCCTCTTCAGGTGGAATTTTTGACTATATTTTTTGTGTCAAAAGGATGTGCTCAAGGTGCCGAGCTGATCTGGTATTTTTTTTATTTTTTCATATGTTAGCAAAAGTGTGTTTTATGGAAGCACTTTTGACTACCTGCCATAGAGCCACATATAACAAACCTCTGCTAGGAGGGCTCTCCTGTGTGTGTGTAGGTGGGCGGGGCCAGCCATGAGAGAGAGGCTGGTGACGTCATTCCTGCAGCCTATAAAAGGCACCGCACAGCTCTGAGGGAGCAGAGTGCGTGAGGTGGGTCAGTGGGAGCACGTCTGTGTCAGTATGTGTTTCTGAGCCCACATAAATTATAGGGCCACAGTGACGTTTTTGGTTGAAACTAACACTCTCCTTATTTACCTCACTGCTGAACTGTGTGAGGGGCGTAAAGACTTATTTTTTTGTGTGTTATTCACTGTGTGAAGCCTCCCGCGGAGCGCAAAGAAAGGGTCTCAGCGCGGTTGGAGGACGCCCTTGGTTATTTTATTTAGGAGAGTTTTTGAGGCCTTGACCAGTTGAAGAAAGAAATATCTGGAAAATATTTTAAGAAATAGCTTTATTTAATTCAGCAATAACAGGACTGGTATTTTCCACCAAGATCGTTTGGCCTAAAGGTAAGTGAACTTTCCTCAGTTCTCCTCACTATTTACAGCATAGTTACACATTTAGAGCATCATCTACCTTAAAGGAGCATTAAAAAAGATAGATAATTAAATAGCCACACAATAGCTTCTAACATGTGTATAAATAATCTGGCGATAGAAAAAGGAAAATATATATGCCTTTTTTTTTTAATTGTATAATGACAATGGCTCAGTCCATTTGCTGAATAGGGGGATCTGCTGGCTTGTATTTAGTGAGCTGCTTCATTTAGCCCACTGGTCTCCTAGCAACACTTTACCTCAGAGGCTGACACTGTAATCAGTGGTAACGGCTGTGTGTGTGTGAGGTCCTGCTTTTGTTATGAGACCAGGTGACTCAAATGTGTAAAATCTATACAAAATAAACTAAACTGACTGAAAATAACTGAAATTCTTCTTTGAATAACTGTGCAGGAAAATCTAAAGGTATTAAAGTGGAACAAAACCCTGAGTGGCCGACCCTGAAGTCTTTAAGACCCAGCCATTGACCTTCCCCCTTGGGCATTCTAAATCGGGATGCCCCACTGTGCGAAACGACCCCATGATAACCACAGATCCCCCCCCATTTTTCTGGCGCGCTCACGCAGATAGTCATTTAGACAGGCCGGGCGGCCAGGAAGGTTACTGCTCAGGCTCCCCATCTGCGTGCAAACAGAGCTGATTGGATGAGAGCCCGCGCATGCGCTGTGGGACAGGGAAAGGTACGTTTTCACAGGCTAACTTGGGGATTTCACATATCAGGGCATCCCAAGTTAGGATGCCCCCTAGGGGCACAAAACAAAACTCCAGATAGTGGAAATCCTGGGTTGAGCTTTGCTCAAAACACACAAAGCTGAAAGAAAGATCATATGGAAAAAAGAGAGAAAATGGTAAACTGAAAGATTCTGCAGCAGAGCCAACATGAAGGGAAAACTGTCAAAATCAGCTAAACGACTTCTAGAGCTTTTCTCTCTGTTTTAGATATATAAATTCTGGCCAGGCAATGTTGCAATGTTGTTATCTTATGCTGGACGGCTGCCAGCACTGAACAGCTGATACTTTGTTACATTGTTGCACCCCTCTCCTCAGCATGGAACAGGCCAGAGTGTCGGCCGACACTCAAAAGACATAAACATGAGCTATTAGTCTCCAGCTGCTCAACACACACATCGTTTTTTTCTAAATTTGTAATTCTTACTCCAACACTTACCTACATTCAAAGTACCATTTAAATATAAGTCACCAAGAAAAATTCACGATACTGCTCCTTAAAGTTTATTATATAGAGTTAATTTTACATTTTAAACAGATTGTGTGTATTGATTGTTTGAATTACACAGAGCATACAGTGCGTTTTAAAGTTATCCAAATAGCCATATATGTTAAAGTAACGGCCAGGCTGATTCATTACTAACGCCAGGTAGCGACAGATGAGCGTCTGTAGAGAGGATTTAAGAGCGGCCCGCTAGCAGTCGCTGTGCTCGGGCATGGATCATTGTTTCAGAGCGCCTCAGTCGCTGTCCGGCATTGATGAATATGATATGTGAGTCGCAATACTATGCTGTATGGGACCGAAAGATATCGCCAGCTCAGTGCGACTGACTCACACCACATTCATCAAAAAAAAACAGCATCAAACATCGCCAGCACTCAAAATCATGTAGTTGTAGCCCATAGCGCCAGAGGCTGTGTGATTGAAGGCTGTTTTTGAACATGTATCCACTAGTAACAAAGCGAAAACATATAGAATTATTTTTATTACATTGTAACATTAACACTTTAATACCAGACATGTAAGGACAATTCTGCATAAAAATATTATTAATCAAAAAAGTTTTCAAAAATGTCATTTTCTTGTCCAGGATACATGTCAGAAGTTTTAATTTTTTTTTTTTAAGGGAAAAAAAAAAATTTGGATCAGGAAAGGGATATAAGAAGGGATATAAGAATCGTCTATGAAATGTTTGGGAGAGCTCCAGGTAACGACAGGTTAGACGTGGCGCTCTGCAAGGCTGAACGCCGGCGCTGTACGCTGAGCCTGGAATAATGATGAATCGTACGCTACATGGCGGCGTTCCAGTCGCTCACCAGATTCAGCTTCATAAATGTGTAATTGCTGCTGTGTCCGGCGTTCACCTGCCGCTATCCCTTCATGAATAAGGCCTTTAGACACAAGTGTAGCCTTTGTTTGAGATATCCCCTCCCCCCATATTCTTCAAAAGTAGAAATTATACTAGATTCTTCTACAGTCATTTATTGCCTTAGTGGCTTATATACACCAACTATTGTGTTCAATACAACTATTGTGCCTAATATTCAATTGTTAAATTCGAAATTGGTTCTCATTTATCTGGTGTGGTGTGTTTCATTCCGTTATTTATTCTACCCCACAAACGTTCACAAGTCTGCACCTTAAGAAGAGAGAAGCGAGTCCTGTAGATACAAGACACTGCTTCTATAGGCGCTGCTGAGGTGAGGGAGCTCACTCAACCTTACACATCCCCAGCAGCAGTGTTCTGTGCAACTCCCTGCAATCTGTGGCTATTGGCAACGTTTAGCAAGCCTGAACTTAAGAGTACATTGCCAAGCTCTTCTCCTTCTGTATCTTCCCTTATACTCCAATAGAATGTAAGCTCTTCTCTTTTTGTATCCTCCCTTATACCCTAATAGAGTGTAAGCTCTTCTCCTTCTGTATCCTCCCTTATACCCTAATAGGTTGTAAGCTTTTCGCCTTCTGTATCCTCCCTTATACCCTGAAAGATTGTAAGCTCTTCTCTTTTTGTATCCTCCCTTATACCCTAATAGAGTGTAAGCTCTTCTTCTTCTGTATCCTCCCTTATACCCTAATAGGTTGTAAGCTCTTCTCTTTCTGTATCCCACTTATACCCTAATAGATTGCAAGCTCTTCTCCTTCTATATCCTCCTTTATACCCTAATAGATTGTAAGCTCTTCTCTTTCTGTATCCTCCTTATACCCTAATAGATTGTAAGCTCTTCCCCTGCTGTATCCTCCCTTATACCCTAATAGATTGTAAGCTCTTCTCCTCCTGTATCCTCCCTTATACCCTAATAGATTGTAAGCTCTTCTCCTCCTGTATCCTCCCTTATACCCTAATAGATTGTAAGCTCTTCTCATTCTGAATACTCTCTTATAGCCTAAGAGTCACTTTTGCTAGGTTTACTGCAGTTTACAGCTAAGACAAGTTATGAGTCTGGTGCTGCTGTTACCAATGCAGTCTCTGTTGTACACTCTAATGCATTGTATTTCCTGTGCATTCAGTTGCTCTATGCATAGTTAATACGGTTGAAAATAGACATATATCGAGTTCAACCAAGGTTGTTGGGGTACGGGAAGTCTACTGATAACAGCTAATAGTAACACGTTAATGTTATTTTCTTCTAAATAAGCATCTAATCTTTTTTTTGAAGCTGTCAGCGGTTGATGCTGTTGCAAGCTTTATAGTTCATATGGTAAAAAATGATTGACATCTCCAGAGATTGAATTTCTTTTTTTCCAGGTGAAGGGAGTGCCCCCTTGTCTTTAGAGAGGATTTTACCTTAAATAGTGTTTCCCCATATATTCTAAGCATACAGCACGTCCTGCTCCAGATGTAGTAATTACATGTGGGTATCCTCCGCCTGAGGGCGCTGTGCACTGCAGACATGTAGAAAACGGGCTCCTCCTGGCCCTACATATACCGAGGGACCTCCCACAAATCCCCAGATTTCTCTGCAGTGCTGAACTGCGAAGACATGAAGTATCACGCTCTTGCAGGTGACCGGGGCTTTACAGCCCGAGGCCCTGCGGGACTATTTCCACCCGTCCTCATTGTGAAGAATATGCCTCCCAGCCTGGGCTGCGTTGGTCGGGTGAAGGTAGGCAGCACCTTGTGTGCTTACGGAGCTAGGCTCCACTGCAATCCCCCACCATAGGGTAGGCGGTTAAGGCTAATGGTGAGCCTTCAGAGGATGCCCCTCCCGCATCAGCGCCCCACGCCCCGTGTAGCGGTGAACCCTGAGTATTGGGTCACCTTCCTCCCTAGTTCCCCCCGTTATTGGGGGGGGGGGAAAAGAGGGGGGGGGTTGTGTGTACGGCGGCCTATCCTTGCCCTATTACACTAGTAAGTTATAGACCTTGACGGTCACCTGGTGTCAGAGCCGCACTTCACTTTATGGTAACGTGGGCCGCAGCGCCTGAATGTATTTTACTTGGCGCGTGCTGCGGCTCTGTTCACGGACGCTACTGTGTTTTCTCTGTATTCTATCCTGTCATGCTTTAATCTGAGGTGATTCACTCTACTGGTTTCAGTTACTAACTGCTGTTTTATGATTGGCTACGCGCTTCGAGCTTCGCGCTCTCTGGGGGGGGCGTGTGCTGGTTTGGTGCGTTCCGCGTCATCTTCAACTCTGGCCCGCCCTTCGAAGTTTGCTTGGCGCCATTTCTTTCTCACGTGCGCGTGGTGAAGACTGCCCTGCCCTCGCTGTTTCTGTAAGTGCCCTCATGGGCAACCTTTCTTTAGCTCCTTGCTTTCTTCGCTTGGCTCTGACATCCCTGTTCCCATTGTGTCTTTCAGACCGTGACTTCGGTGGCTTCTCCCGGCCTGGTGTAGCGCCCGGTCCAGACCATTAAAAAATCACTCCCACTTCCCAGCGGGTCATTGGGGCATCCAGGGTTGCTTTATAGCGTCAATCCCTACTGGCATATTGTACCTAATAATCACCATATGGAGGCATCTCAGGATATTGTGAACGGGGTTCCTTCGGTACAAGCCCGTCTCTGTGTAGCTTGTGGGGTCTTACCTAGCAGCGGTGACAATGCATGGGTCTGCGTTCCTTGTGCACAGCAGACACTAGCCGGTCTTCCCACCTCGTGGCTGGGCCTGCACCTCGCCTTGCTTCACCTACTCCCCCAAGTCTGAGCCTAACCCCCAATACCAGTGGGGAGTCTCATACTGATTTGGCCACTAGACTGGCTAGTGTGGGAAAACTTAATTGCTGGCTCCTTGGCGCGCAAGGCCTCTGCCAAGAGGCGACATTTGAATCCTGAATCTACTATATTTCCTATAGAATCGGATGATTTACTTCTTTCTTACGCACATCCCCCCCCTCAGACGAAGGGGAGCTGTTCTCTGACTCGGGGTCATACGACGACGAGTCCAGGGGACAGGAAGTGTCTGGTTCTGATCATTGGTCCTCGGATGACATTGATAGACTGTTGACCCAGATCTTTGACGTATTGTCCCTCTCTCCCCCTGCCGCGGCTCCCCAACAAAGGGGTGATCTGTTTCACACCGCTAGGGCTCGGTTGGAATTTCCCGAACAAACCCATTTTAATAGCCTTGTGCTGAAAGAATGGGAACACCCCAGCAAACTTCATGGGGTTCCTAAAAGTGTGGATAAGAAGTATCCCTTTCCTGCTGACCTGGTCTGCAGCACTCAGAGCATGTCTGGAGACGCCACGTCTCAGACCGGTGGATTCAGGAGGTAGTGTCCTCCGGTTACAAGATAGAGTTTGCTGTACGGCCCCCTACCAGGTTCCTTGGGTCCCGGATCCCACAGGACCCTGCCTCAGCTCGGGTCTTGATGCTGGCTGTGCAGGACCTTCTGGATCTAGGGGTCATTTGCAAGGTCCCCTTAAGAGACAGGGGCATGGGGTTTTATTCCAACCTTTTCACGGTACCCAAAAAGGACGAGTCAGTCAGACCCATTCTGGATTTAAAAATCCTCAACAGATTTGTCATAAACAAGCATTTTCGTATGCAAACTTTGCGCTCGGCCATTGCCTCGCTGCGCCCAGGGGACTTCATGAGATCTGTGGACATCAAGGATGCTTACCTGCACGTTCCACTGTTTCCAGGACACCAACAGTTTCTCAGATTCGCGCTGCTGGATTAGCATTACCAGTTCGTGGCCCTGCCATTCGGCCTCACGTCGGCTCCCATGGTGTTCACCAAGGTGCTGGCAGGGGTGATGTCCCTGTTAAGACTAAGGGGCATACGCGTGTTGCCCTACCTGGACGATATACTCATCACCTCTCAGTCTCTGCGGCAGGCAGAGCTGGACACTCAGTTGGTAGTGTCCACCCTGGAGTCCTTCGGCTGGGTGATCAATTACCCCAAGTCCTCTCTGTCCCCCTCCTCAGTGACCCCGTTCCTGGGGATGATTCTGGCTCCCTCCTGGGAGACGGTCACAACGGATGCCAGTCTTGTCGGGTTGGGGGGTATTCTGGAAGTCCCTGCGCTTCCAGGGGAGGTGGGGCCCTCAGGAGGCCCATCTACCCATCAATGTCTTGGAACGCAGGGCAGTCAGATTGGTGCTGGAACAATTGACCCATCACCTGAGGGGTCTGGCGGTTCAGGTACTCTCAGACAACAGAACGGCGGTTGCCTACATCAACCATCAGGGAGAGACCCGGAGCAAGGGGGCTCTCCAGGAAGTATCTCTGATTCTAACATGGGCGGAGGCCAATGTCCAATGTATCTCGGCTGTCTACTTTCCGGGGGCGGAGAACCTGCTGGCAGATGCTCTGAGCAGGGGGTCGTCCCGTCAGGGGGAATGGTCCCTCTGCAACAGGGTATTTCAGTCCCTGTGTCACCGTTGGGGTGTGCCAGATGTGGATCTGTTTGCGTCCCGTCACAATCACAAGCTCTTGAACTTTGTATCCCTGTCTCAGGATCCTCTGGCTCTGGCCACGGATGCCCTGTCCATGTCTTGGAGGGAGTTTCGGCTCCTGTATGTGTTTCCACCAATTCCCCTTCTGGGCAGAGTTCTGATTGCTCTGGAAGGGGTACCCGCGATTCTGGTGGCCCCAAGGTGGCCAAGAAGAGTGTGGTTCGCAGACGTGGTTCAAATGGCAGTAGATCAGTGCGATCTGCCAAGGTTGCCAGATCTTCTAACTCAGGGGTCTCTACGCCATCCCAATTTACTAACTCTGGCTTTGACGGCTTGGCTGTTGAAACCTCCATCCTGATGGAAAAGGGTTTGTCTGCATCTGTAGTGGCTACTATGGTGCAAGCCAGGAAAAAGACTTCTTCTGCTATCTATTATAGAGTATGGCGTTCCTACATTGACTGGTGTGAGTCCAGGTCTCTTCCCTGCCGGGAATTCTTAGTCTTTAGGGTGCTGGAGTTTTTACAACATGGTCTAGACTTAGGTCTTAAGCTTAGTACTCTGAAGGGCCAGGTTTCGGCCCTGTCTATCTTCTTTCAGAAGACCTTTGCCCAACATCCCCTTATCAAGACCTTCTTTCAGGGGGTCACTTATGTGCGTCCCCCTCGGAAGCCTATGGTACCTGTTTGGGATTTAAACTTGGTTTTATCTGCCCTGCAGGGTGTTCCTTTTGAGCCTATTCAGGAGGCTGCTCTCGCTGTTCTCACGCTCAAGGTTGTCTTCCTGGTAGCTATCACTTCTGTTAGGCGTGTGTCTGAGTTGGCTGCCTTGTCTATTCAGCCTCCCTACTATGAGAGACACCAGGATAAGGTGGTGTTCCGTTTCAAGCCAGACTTTATACCTAAAGTGGTGTCTGCATTTCATTTGAATCAAGATATTGTGCTTCCTTCTCTGTGCCCTAATCCTAGTAACCCTAAGGAGAGGTTTTGCATTCCTTGGATGTGGTTAGGTGCGTCAAGTATTACCTAGTTATCACTAAGGCTTTCAGGAAGACTGATGCTCTCTTCGTTGTGCCTCGCGGGCCTAGGAAGGGTTTGGCTCCCGCCAAGTCTACCATCAGTAAATGGATTCGTCAGGCTGTGGTTCAAGCCTATTCTACTAAGGGGAAGTTTCCCCCCTTCCGTCTTACTGCTCATTCTACTCGAGCTGTTGGGGCTTCTTGGGCTTTTCAGCACCAGGCCTCTGTGGAGCAAGTTTGCAAGGCCGCTACTTGGTCTTCTGTTCACACCTTTACAAAGTTTTACAAGGTTGATGTTAGGACCTCAGCTGATGCTGTGTTTGGCCGCAAGGTTTTGCAGGCGGCAGTAGTTTAAACTGCTTGCTGTTGCCTTTTCTGTTGGGGATCCCACCCTACTTTATGGACACTGCTATTGGATGTCCCACATGAAATTACTACATCTGGAGCAGGACGTGCTGTATGCTTAGAATAATACAATTCTGTGAAATACTCACCTGTAGAATTGGTATTATATGCATACAGCACGTCCTGCTCCAACCCACCCTGGTTTCACGTTGTTCCGGATCCCCTGTTTGGTGATTGTTATCATTGTTATTGCCAGTTTTTGGGTGGTTGGTTCTCCCGGCTTCTCCTTTTCAATGCTGGGGGTTTGTGGGAGGTCCCTCGGTATATGTAGGGCCGGGAGGAGCCTGTTTTCTACATGTCTGCAGTGCACAGCGCCTTCGGGCGGAGGATACCCACATGTAATTACTACATCTGGAGCAGTACGTGCTGTATGCATATAATACCAATTCTACAGGTGAGTATTTCACAGAATTTTATTTTTTTGTATTGGCCATTTATATGTTTATACAAATTAATCCTGTCCCCCCTCAGTCGTCTCTTCTCTTTAACAGATTTAATTCTCGTAATCTTTCCTCATAATTAAGATCCTTCATTCCTCTTATTAGTTTGGTGGCTCTCCTCTGCACCCTTTCCATAGTCAGAGTGTCCTTTCTTTGAAAGGGTGCCCAGAACTGGACGGCACATTCCAGGTTAGGGCGCACCAGTGCCTAGTAAAGAGACAAAATTACATCCCTATCCCATGATTCTTTTAATGCATGATAATATCTTGGTGGTCTTAGAAGCAGCTGCTTGTCATTGCATGCTGTTATTTAGCCTGTGATCTACCGGTACCCCCAGATCCTTCTCAACAAGCGATTCTCTCAGTTTTACTCCCCCGAGTACATATGTGGCCTTCAGGTTGTTAGACCCCAAGTGCATGACTTTACATTTCTCCACATTGAAGTGGGTGCCCAGACACGTCAGCATGAAACTTGTGAACATCTTCAATAGAATGCATTGTGCTACATATCCTTGTGTCATCTGCAAAAATGGAGACAGTGCTTCTAATTCCATCTTCTTTGTTGTTTATAAACAAGTTTAACAATAAAGGGGCCCAGAACTGAACCCTGGGGTACGCCACTTACAACCGGTAACCATTCAGATTAGGTATCATTAACCCTTTTGTTGCCAAGCACGTAACACCTACGTGCTGGCTTGGCTGGGCCTTAAGTGCCAAGCCCGTAGGTGTTACGTGCTTGACTTTCCTCGCTTCTAGTTTAAAAAATAAAAATAAAAAATACTCACCTGACCCCTTGTTGGATCCGGCCGGGTCTCCTCTTTAATTTGGTGCCATCCGATCCCCCGTGGGGGGTCGGATGGCTCCAGGAGAGCCCCCGGAATAGGCCGCCCCCCCCCGCGCTTCTGCAGCAGCAGCTGCTAACTGTAAAAAAAAAAAAATAAATAAAAATGACATTCACTTACCTGTGCGTGCGCTGGCTCCCGCTGTCCCTCCTCTTCACCTGGGGGGCCTCCGATCCCCCCCCAGGACTTACCGATCTTCAGGAGAGAGCCTGGGAGGCTCCTCTCTTCTTCTCGATGGCGGCCGCCATCTTGCCTCTAAGCCCCGCCCCCTTGGTTGGTGGTTTTTTTTAACAGTTAACCCTTTGTGAGCTGGTAAGGGGTCCATGAGACCCCTTATACCAGTTCACAAGGCTGGGGGGGTGGCAAGTCACCTGCCCTAGCGGGTGACTTGCCATTAACCCCCGCACCCCCATTACCTGCCTCCCCAAAGGCCAGGGGGGGGCAGAAGAGCCCGGGCCCACATAGGCTATGTGGGCTCGTAGGCTGCAGGGTGGGGGGGCCACCAAAGCTGGCCCCCCCACTCTGTGCCTACAAGCCCCCATAGCTGGTCCCGGGCTGGTTACTTTGGGTAAGGGGGACCCCACGTCTTTTTTTTTTTTTGGATTTTTAAGGGTTTTTAACCCTTAAAAATCCAAAAAAAAATGGGGTCCCCCTCCCCGGGAAGGGGGACCCTATGTCATTTTTTTTTTTTTATTAACCATTTGTCATCCAGCAGCTATAAAAGGCTTCTGGGCAGGAAAGGGTGTCTACCTATACATATGTGGTATCGCTGTAACCGGGAGAAATTGGGGTTTCTCACGCAATAAGATTTTATTGACAAACTTACATTTTTTATTACAAAAAAACTCTACAAATTGTAAAAAAAAATTTTTTTTTTTATTTTTTTTCACACATTTCACCCAAAAATATTGAGAATACACCTAAAAAATACAAACAAGACATTTCATGTTAAAGCCCAGACTCTGTTGAAAAAAACAATATATAATTTTCCTGGGAAATCCCTGGAAATCCTTTCAAAAATGACAGTTGAACATGTGTAGCGCAAAATAGTGAAACATCGTCTGGCAACAGGGAGTGGCAAATGCTGCAGGTAGGCTGGCAGCGAAAGGGTTAACCACAACTGTCTGCACATGATCCTTCAGCCAGTTTTCAATATTGTTGCAAACTGTAATTCCGAAGATCTCAATTTCCCTAATAAGCATCTATGGGAGAGAGAGTCTCAAATGCGTTTGCCAAATCCAGAAAAACTATATCCACAAAATAATATCATATCCTCATAGAAGCCAACCAGGTTAGTCTGACAGCTTCTGTCCTTAGTAAAACCATGCTGGTTGTTACTTATAATATTATGGATAGTTATATATCCGTGTATGTAGTCCCTTAATAGCCCCTCAATCAATTTACCCACAATGGATGTTAAACTTACAGGTCTCTAATTGCCCGGAGAAGACCTAGAGCCCTTTGTAAAAATGGGCACCACATTTTCCCTGTGCCTATCTCTCATTCACTATACCTGTTGTTAGTCTTTAAAGATCAAGAGCAGGGGTGATGAGATATCTGAGCTGAGTTATTTAAGAACTCTTCTGTGTCCATCTGGTCCTGCAGTCTTATACACATTTAAATTTAGTCTTTCTTGGATGATATCCATCTTTAGCTTGTTGGGTATTATACTTGGGCTATTGCTATCGGTGGCATCTCCTGTGTTGGCTCCTTGTTCCTCTCTTGTGTACACAGAGCTAAAGAATCCATTTAACAGCTCCTCCTTCTCTTCATCCCCAGTGACCATTTCCCCATTATAATTAATTAAAGTGGACCAACACCCAGGATTTTCACTATCCTGGGTTTTGGTCCACTTCGGTGGGGCACCCCGATCGGGGCCCCTCTGTGTGAAACCCCCCCCAGAACGCCCGGAAACACTCACCTCACCACGCTCCTACGCGGGCACTCGTCCAATCAGAGCACTCAGAGCCGCTGTGGTATGCACATACAAGCGGCGTCCAACCACAGCGGCTCTGAGCGCTGGAGGCCGCGTCTCGCGCTTCCCTCTAACAGGGAGCGCACCCACGCCAGCCATTCATAAACGCCCGGCGCGGGTGCGCGCCCTGCTAGAGGGAAGCGCGAGACGCGGCCGTGGCCCACGCATGCGCCGTTGGAACGGGGTTAAGGTAAGGAAGGTTTCTGGGCTTCCTGGGGGGTTTCACCCTGTGGGACATCCCGATTTTGGATGCCCCGCGGGGAGGGATCTGATCGGCCTGGAAATCTTATAGATTCCTGGGCTGATCCCCCCCCCCCCCCCCCCTGGGAGTTGGTCCACTTTGAGGCACCTATCTGTTCTGATTTAGTTTTCTTTGAATTTATATATTTAAAAAAACATTTAGGGGTTTATTCATCAAGGGATAGAAGCAGGTAGCGCCTCATAGCAGCAGACAGCATCTGGTGAAATCTGGGCACTGTACGCAATATCACATTTATGAAGGTCTGGTGGGCAACTCTAACAGCGCCATGTAGCAAACAATTCATCATTACAGGCAGCTCAGCGTATAGCGCCGACACTCTGGCTTCCAGAGCGCCAGGTTTTACCTGTCGCTCTCCCATACATTTCAATGGACGTTCCTTTTCTTCTGTTTATGAAAACTTTTTTGATTTTTTTATATTTTTATGCAGAATTGTCATTACATATCTGGCATTAAAGTATTAATGTCACAATGTTACAACAATGTAATTACATGTGTTTTCACTTTGTTATTGGTGGATATGTGCTCAAAAACAGACTTTAATCACACAGCATCCAGCGCTCTATGCTATAGTGACCAGATCCAGAGCGCCTACGCTCTGTGTATCTGTTTTTTTGTTGAATATGGTGTGAGTCGCTGAGAATTGGTCGCAATGAGCTGGCACTACCTTTCGCTCCCTGCAACGCTGTACTGGTGTTAGAATGCCCAACATACATCTCATTCATCAATGCCGGCCGGGTTACTACAGCGAATGAGATGCTCTGTTACAGCACCCAATAGCCGATCACAGCGTATACTATCGGTCGCTCTTAGCGCCTCTGTACAGAAGATCATCTGCCGATAGCTGGCGCTAGTAATGAATCAGCCCGCCTGGGCTTGTTTTGCTTTCTTTGGCCACATCTTTCATTTCATGCTTTTGCCAACTCTCATCTTTTCCTTACATGCTTTATTTACAAATGTATACTTTTCAAGGGTTACAGCTGGGAGCTCAGCCTTGTAATTTTTAAAATTTTAGCCGCTTATATTTGTTACCCAAATGAATAAATTTTGCAATGTTGGTACTCACAACTGATTTAAAACACTCCCATTTGCTATCTTAATCCTTATTCCTCAACAAATGCTCTCAGTCTATGTCCTGGAGTGCAGCTCTGAGCCTGGGGAAGTTGGTCTACCTAAATGTCAGTGTTTTTGTCCTCCCAGGCATAAAATCATTGTTATATACAACTATATTGTGGTCACTGTTTTTAAAATTTTCACGGACTGTTACTTTCCCCATCAGGTCATCATCATTTGATATTACCAGATCCAAAAGAGTATCGCCCCTAGTAGGTGTCTCCATGAACTGATTCATATAATTATCATGTAGCAAGCTGAGGAATGCTCTCCCCTTGTAGTAGAGCCATGTATCCAGTCGATACCTGAGTAGTTGAAGTCCCCCGTCACCACCACTGTACCAGCCTGCGACACCTGCTCTATCTTTGATCCTCTATTTCCTCAGTTATGTTTGGGGGTCTATAGACTCCAATTTGTATTTTAACACCCCGCACTTCTACCCACAAGGATTCTACATCCATACAATCTTCTGTTAGTATCCCCTCATTAATATATGCTTTGAATTCTTGCTTTACATAGAGACACACTCCACCCCCTTTGATACCTTTTCTTTCCAGTCTTATGTACCATGTTAGGTGACATTCTCTTACTGCGTTCATGTTCCAGTAAAGCCAGTTCCCGTTACACCACTAATGTCTATCTGGATTAGACACCCAACACTCACACTCTGCAACATTTTCTGCATCATCCTTTATACCCCCAGGAGGTTGCTAACTGTTTGCTGTGTGTAAAGAGAGAAGTGCAATCAAGTGTTGCTATGGGGCCCAGTTGTTTATAGTCCCTCTACTTTGGTATAAACATAAAGAAACAAAAACGGAGAAGCTGCTTGAGATTCCTTAATTTCCTTTATTTATATTTACTAATTAATTACATGAATGAAATGTAAATTTACGGTAAGTGCTTTCTGCATTCTGAGATTAGAATTAATTGTATGATGAAGCCTGGATCTTTGGGGTTTTCAGGTTTCCTGTTTCAGGTTGTATCCAGAGCATCAGGGTGGAGGAGGAAAAGGAGGTCCTTTGATGTTTTCTAGACCCCGAACTCTATTTTGTGATGCTGGGAACACAGACACCATCCTGCCTGTAAAAACCAACTCTGCAGATACAGCCGGGCTTACACAGCATCAGACATTTTGTAAGTAGCTCCGTGAGATCATTGTAATGTTCTAACGAGCATGGACATCTTAATTCTTCATTGGGTCCACATTGTGTATCTGAGAAAAAGTATTAAAGAGTAAATCCAGAAAATAAAGCATAAATTCTCCTAAACCTTCTACTTCAGCACGAAGGATTAGCAAACCAGTGGATCCTCAGTTTCGCTGGCTTCAACCAAACTTTAGTGACCAAAACTTGACCCAATTGGACCCGGACACCAAACTCCGTAGTCAACCGGGACCTGAATTATGGTGTTGTAAAATGGCTGTAAAAAGCTTGTTGTGAGGGCTAGGGGGGCTGCTGTGGGTTGAATGTAAAAATATTTAAAAAAAAACGTGAGATCCCCTTTCCAATGCACTAAAAGGGATACCAAGCATAGGGGCTGGTAAACCAAGAGCCAAGAGACCCAGCGGCCAACCTCCGGCCAACATCAGCCCCTATACCCTTCGGCAGGGCCCAGGCTAGTGGGGGGTGTGAATAATAAGGCAGGGGTACCTGCAAACCACCCACCGTCAGCCGGGCAGGTGGTTTGCAGCCCCCCTACCCTGTGAACTAGTTTGGGGTTCCTGGGACCCCTTGCTAGTTACATAGTCAATACAGTTGAAAAGAAACACGTTCATCAAGTTCAACCAAGGGACAACAGTTCCCCCGATCCTCAATCCCCAGTGAGGGAAACTGTATTATGCTCAGAGGCGGGGCTTTTGAGCATCTGTCATTGGAAGGCAAGGCTTGGGGGGGGGGTTTGGTGCACATACTCAGATGTCCCACCTCTGAGAATAAAAGAGTTGGCACTGGAGGGAACTTATGTTGTAGCCTAGTGGGTTCCCCCGCTCCTATCTGCAGAACTTTGGGTGAAGTCCATGCCTGTGTGTGGGATGTTCAGTACCAACCTCCAACTTTAAAATTTAATTTCGCTCATCCCTAGTCAGCACTTTGACTTTTGGAAAGCTCAAGGCTTAATTAGAACTTCTGTCCTCCTTGCATTTCCACCCATGTGAGCAACATCCACCATCCATATAACCACTATACCATGCTTTTCACCCTGCTGAATTGCCTCTAATAATAAGCTGGACAAGACTCCATCCGGTTTAGAAGGCTTCTGGACGGATAGTCCCCAGTATCCCACACTTACACCGGTCCAACACCCGTTTTTCCTTTACCAAGTGTTGGTCCCGCAGTCAGATAATCAAAACAAGTTTGGGGGCATCCAGAATGCTTGATTCCCCCCCACCCATAACCCACCAGAACACCCGTAATCCTCACCTTCACTACGAGCCAGCGCAGAAAGAAGTCCCACGATTGGCCACTGGGTGGTCATGCAGGCCATGGTCGCGTCCTTGGTGCTAGGCCATCAGAACGGCCTGCCTCCATGACCGCCCACTGGCCAATCATGGGACTCCATTCCTGGTGCTGGCTCATAGTGAAGGTGAGGATTACAGGCGTACTGGGGGGTTATGTGCGGTGGTAATTAGCTGACTGCAAGATCAACAACAGTTAAAGAAAAAAACAGGTGTTGGTCCAGTTTAAAGTGCACCTATACTTAGAGAGAAGTGTATGTAGCCACCTTCTATTCCAAGCCCAGTGCCCCAAAACAGCCTGTGTTTCTTTTTTTACCTCCGCCTTTGCCCAATATTCATAACCTGACCAACTGGATATTGGTCCCTGGCTGAGCAGCCCCGCTCTCAGTGATGATGCAATCAGTACACACAGCTCAGCAATGGTAAGAACTTCAGCCTAACTGCCATTATGTGACATCTTGGTTGTAACTGTATTAATTAGCATATGGCTGCCATTCACCATAATACTACTTCCTGTTGTTTTTTCCTGGTGTTTGTATAAATATTGGGCAAAGGCTGAGGTAAAAAAAAAAAGAAACACAGGCTGTTTTGGGGCACTGTGCTGGGGATGGAAGGTGAACTCATGACCTTTTCTCTGATTATAGAGGCACTTTAAAGCGGATGGAAACCTAATTTTAAGTCCACTGCTCATCTTCTGCCCCCCCCCCCCCCCCAATCTGAGCAGCCAAGCACTGCTGCTGACTTGGGATGGCCCAGTTTTTCACAGCCAAAGCCACGCCCTGCGGCACTTTTTGAAAAAGATGATTTCCTCTCTCAAAAATGCTGCTGTGAATAGGGTGCAGCCAACTGGCGGCATCATTGCCCGCACCCAGGAAATCAGGAAGGCTGGGCAAGGGAGCTCACACGGCGGCACAGAATTAGGGGATGCGGCTGCCGGCAGAATTACTTCAGGTAAGATCACTGAGATTGAGATGGAAGGAATGCAGAAATGAAAGAGTGGAAGAGAAAGAGGAAGAGAGAGTTAAGAATGCAGAGAATGAAAGATAGAGCGAAAAAAAGAGGGAGAGAGAGAGGTAGAAAGGAAGAAAGAGGGGGGAAGAGACAGGGGGAGAGAAAGAAATAAAAAAAAAAAAGAAAAAAAAAAGGGCAGACAGAAAGCATGTAAGAAAGATAAAAGAGATAGAGGAAATAAGTATGTGTGGGGAGAAAGGGAAAGATTGAAAGAAGGAAAGAAAGAGAGTGAAATAAAGGAGAAAGGGAAATTCAAAAAAGAAAGGAGCAAAAGGTAAAAGACAATTATAAAGAAATTTGCAAAAAGCAAGGGAGATAGTTGGACATATTTTAGATATGAGAGTCCTGCTTTTGTAGTGGAGAGCTCCTGGTTGTGATGGCGCCATGTGTGACCACACACACCTCGCACACCCCAAAGACCAGCCATAGAGAGGTTGCTCCTGTCTCCACTAGACAGCATTACCCCTGGCTGGAGGATCTGTATCCCACTGAACAGCATCCCGCAGGACCAGGAGTGTTCACAACCTGGTGGATCAGTGGAGAGGGTGCTGGCCTGTCCATCTTTTGGCTTACACACATCAGCCACCATCCAGATGACAGTCTGTAAATGGTGAGAAAGCCATACCAAGAAGACTGGTGTCAGTCAGTGTAGAGGGTGTGGATTAGGTCTGGTTGATAAATAACAGAATATCAGATGGTTCACATTCCCCTCTTGCTCCCAAATTCTTATTAAGACTAACCTGAAAATGGTGGGATTTGCGCTTTAGTTTCTTCCAGCACACCCATGGTGCAGGCTGTAAGAGAAAGTCATTGGTAATATACAAGCACACCTCAGTGACATACAGATGCATCCACATTTACTCTTTCTCATTAAGATTAATTTTTCTTGAATTAGGGGCAGTTGTGGAGTGCAGGTAAGGAAGCGGTCTTGTGGCCATAGGGTTGCTGGTTCTGTTGCATGGGACATGACTGAAGTGCAAGCCACCTAACCCCCCAATTGCTCCCCAGACACATTACTGCACAGATTGGTTAAATATGGAGAAACAATTCTTATGCATTAAGCTTAATTCTTAAGCATACAATGGCAACCCCTAAAAATCCTGAAAAGAATTACAGGGACCACACACCTGATAGTCCTGCTTGCACATGAAAATTAGGGGGGTGCTGATTAGGGGATAGTTGTGCCATTAGCAATTCACACCAAATTAAGATAGATCTATGCCTCAGAAACAATGAGAAGCTTGTCTGGCATGCTTCACAAACACTAAATAAACAGTTAATGTAGCTAAAGACATCTGTGTGATGAAATCTGTTACAATACAGCTCTTTGGCTGTGGCAGCCGCTAAAGCACTCAGTAAGGGGATACAATGTATACAATATATTTTATTCAACAATGAGTCATTACAACTGAAGGCCTACTACCTCTGGCTAATAATTAGAGATGATTGAGGCTATTTGCTTGAGAGACTTGGTTTTTCAGAAGCAGAACTGTGTGGCAAGATGGCCGCTGCCATGCAAGTTTAGAAATCTTCCTGCTATTCCAAACATCTGCATGGTGTTAATCCCTCTCAATAAGATTGTCGTTGATTGCTACAAAGGGACTAAGCTTAGATTTTATGACTGGAGGTCTGCTAAGATATTTTACTTCAGCATTGTGTTAAAGCGTTACTAAACACAAAAATGAATAAAATCGGCCACTCAGCCTCACTCCCATGCAACCCCCCTGGCCAGTCCAAAACTCTGAAATCTCCTGGCTTCAGAGTACAACACTCGTGTGCCGCCACATCCCTCGTGTCAATTACTCAGCACCATCCATTCATTGAAATGGACAGTGGTCACGATCAGGCGGAAGTGCAGGGCTCTGACCTGGGAGGACTTCCACCGGATTGGCTGCTAGCTATCGGTCTTGCAGCAGGTAGTTGCCCCCCCGCTGCCCCCAGTCACTGTTCTCTGAAACTGGGAGGCTTTCGGGCACCAGCCAGAGCTGAAGCTTCTGTGCAGGAGTGAAGGTGAATGCCTGTTTGTTTTCTTGGGGAGGTTTAGTAACCCTTTAAGATTGGGTTCTCCCAACACTAACCAGCAAAGTTTGGGTTGGTACCGAATTTTACATGTTCAGCCGGAAAAGACGGTTGATGGACTCCTTAGCAGCCCATCAACCAGCTTCCCTTAAAAGTGTCCAGCAGTAGGAAGCTGCTATACAACTTACATAAGCCCCGTGATCCTGTCAGCAGTTGACTACAGCCATGGGCTTCAGGAAGATGGCCACAGCTCCCATGAATGAGGACACTGGCAGCTGGCACTAGAAGTGCAGCTAGCTGCTGCCAGTGTCCTCACTCATGCGAGCGGCAGTCACCTTTCTGAAGCTCCAGCCGTAGCCTATTTGACAGCAAAAGAACACTGACCAACCACAGACCAGATCACTGGCTTACATGTTTACAGCCACTTTCTGTTACTCTCTATTAATTTAAAGCTCCCCTCCAAACACACACATACATACACGCCTGCCACCACATTTTTTTTCGTTACAGTTCTGCATCTGGAGGCCCCTTGACAGGCAGGCCCCCTTCTGCCCAATAGATGAGGGGGGACAGAGGGGCCCGTAGAGGCAGAATCGCCTCACTGGGTCCCCAGTTATTTTAATGGGGACCGGGTTCAGGTTTGGCTCAAGTTCGGGTACACTAACCAAACCTTTGTTCAACGTTGTCAAAACCTCTAGGGGTTTAACCAACATAGGATAAGGATAAGATGGGATATGGGAGTAACAGAATTAAGCTGCTATACATTGCAGACATCGTGTTGCGCATGAACTATCATAACTACAACACTGCAGTCAGCACACACTCCCTTCACTGTTTTATTCTTTTTGTAGGTCCGACTTAGTTACTATTCCTTCACGAGGCTGTGTACGACCAGAGACAGGAAACAGAATGACACTGAAATGAAGCATGCCCTCTATTAGAGGAGGTGATGAAAGCCATGGGTGTCACTTGGAGCAGGCGGGGGTGACTGGCACAGAATAGCTATGGGTGTTACTAGGAGAATATGAATCAGATAGGAAACAAATAATATCTCCTCCAGTAGGAGGAATGCTTCACTGAAGTGTATTGCTATTTCCTGTCTCATTTTTTGCATTAGATATACACTCAGCCATATGATGGGGGACAGGAATCTCCCTCACCTAACCCATCTTGCCATAAGTGAGATGGGTAGATACTTACCTATTCCTAAGATAGCCTTCCCTTACAGGATAAGAAACAATTAAAGTGGACTGAAACCCAGAATTTTCACTAACCTGGGTCTTGGTACTTACCCTTAAAGCATCCTGGATCAGGTTGTGAAACCCCCCAGGTCACCCAATCTAATACAACTTTCCCCGGTTCTATGGTGCATGCGTGGCCTCTCATCCAGTCAACACACTCCGATCCACCCCCCCACTCATCTAAGATTCGTCTAAGACTTGAGTCCAATGGCCACATCCCCACTACCCTCTAACAGGGAGCGTGCCTGGCAACGCTGTGGGCCCTGCTAAAGGTATAGCAGGGAGTGGCCTTGGCTTGTGCATGCACCATTGGATGAGGAGAGAAGCTGAGTTTTCACAAAGCAGGGCATTCTGAATCTGAATGCCATGGGAGGAGGCAATCAAGCGGCTCTGGAATTATATATATATATATATATATATATAATCTCATTGCTGACTTGACTTTAGTTCCCCTTTAACATAGTTGAATTAGACCTGGAACACAGATATTTTTGATACCCTGAACTTAAAAACCGTTCCTTGTTAACAAAGTTCAATATGTTCCTATTTCTTGCAATCAAACCGGAACAGAACAGAGGCCGATTCCTTGAACACTAGATTTAAAGGGGGTTATTTAAGAAACGCTAACGCCAGGTAGTGCTATGTAGTGCCATGTAGTGTCGGGTTAATGGGCGCAGTATGTGAAAACCATATATATCAAAGTCAGTCTGGTCAGCACCTCTAATAGCGTCATGTAGCGTCACATGTATTACTAACAGTGGCTCAGTGTAAAGCCCTGGCGCTGTGTGTTCAGCAGCGCCATGTAGTACCTGTCGCTCAGTAGTGCTCTCCTGTACATTTCAATGGTTTTATTTGATTGTGTATAAATTGCGTTTTCATAAAATTTTGATTAGTATATAGAAGTTGGAAGTTCCTTCCAACCTCTATATACTGTTCTAGTGTTTTGGGATTTTATGTAGAGACAATCCCAGGAAGGATTAGCACCCATCTTTTTGATGTTTGGTGTGCTACTACCATTGTTGTTAATACCCATAAAATGTTGTTTCAAATCATTGTGTGGCCTCTCCTGCCTGGCAACCAAACACTTTTATTGTGATTTATTTCATGCACAATTGTATGTGCAGGTCTGCCATTGCAGTGTCATTGTCAGTGTTAAAACAATGTCATTCCATGTGTTTTTCGCTCTGGTGCTGGTGTTTGTATGTTTAGAAACAGACTTTTATCACATAGCTTCTGGCACTCGATGCTAGAGCTCCCGGTTTGAAAAGCTGGTTGTGTGTAGTATTTTCCTAAACATGGGCTTCAGCGTTGAGTGCCAGACACACTTAACTGGCGCTACCTATCGTTCGCTGCAGCACTGTACTGTTGTTAGATGTAGCGTCGTCTTGTCCGCTTTGACCTCGGGACACCACCTGGTGTTCTCGATTGGCTCTGCAGTAAATCAGGGAAAGACTTCTACAACGCCCCCTACAGACATCACATTTATCAATGCTGGACAGGATAGTACAGCGTCACTTGTCCAGCCGCTAAGGGCTTTATTCATCAAGACATAGCGCCAGGTAACAACTGGCAGCGACAGGTAGCGAACGGTGGGCGCTGTACGTAATACCACAATTTATCAAAGGGAATCTGGTGAGCGACTCTAACAGCGACACCTAGCAACTGATTCATCATCACAGACGGCTCAGCATATACCGCCAGCGCTGTGGCTTCCAGAGCGCCTGGTATCACCTGTTGCTACCTGTCGCTCTCCCATACATTTCAATGGACAATCCTTTTTTTCTTTATAAATAGGGTTTTTATATATATTCAAATAATTGTGTGACCTCTCCTGGTCTATTTTTAAAACCTTTTTTGATTTTTAATATTTCTATGCAGAATTGTTCTTACATGTCTGGTATTAAATTGTTCATGTTACAATGTAATAATGTCATTCCATATGTTTTCGCTTTGTTACTAGTGGATACGTGTTCAAAAACAGACTTGAATCACACAGCCTCTGGCGCTATGGGCTACAACAACCCGATTTTGAGCGCCGGCGATGTTTGAGGTTTTTTACATGAATGTGGTGTGAGTCAGTCGCACTGAGCTGGTGCTACTGTTCGCTTCCATAAAGTGTAGTACTGCGACTCGCACAACATATTCATCAATGCCGGCCAGCGACTGAGGCGCTCTGAAACAATGATCCATGGCTGAGCTCAGCGACTACTAACGGGCACTCTGAAATCCGCTCTACAGACGCTTATCTGTCGCTATCTGGTGTTAGTAATGAATCGGCCTGTTAGCTAGGTTATAGCGCTAGACATCCACTTGCAGCGACCACTTGCGGATGCTTTGAGCGCCGCTACATAGACGCTCACATGGCAATAAGTGGCGCTTAAATTAGCCTCAAAGTATAAGCAATTCTTACCCAAAGCCATCAGAAGCAGAGCAGCTCGACAAGCCATTTCTTCACAGGAATCTCTGATTCTAATATTAAGAAAGAAAACATTAAGCAGCACTTTAAACCATCAGCAACAGATTCCCAGTTATCAAAAGTGGCCATGTTTTCAAAACTGGAAAAGGATAGAAGTAACCCCCTTTAACTACAGTATAGTAAACTTCACAATGAATGTCAGAGGC
Organism: Gastrophryne carolinensis; assembly: GCA_027917425.1. NCBI lineage: Eukaryota > Metazoa > Chordata > Amphibia > Anura > Microhylidae > Gastrophryne > Gastrophryne carolinensis. The sequence goes on from CM051242.1 coordinate 174,826,682, forward strand.
CCCCTTTAACAGAATACTGTAGTATTTTCACAATGCATTCCTCTTTAACTCCTGTGAATCATATTTTTGTAAAGCAAGAAGGTCCTTTTAACAGTGTAATCATAAATGTCCTTGTCTTTGTGGTTTCCCCCCGTTTCTTTATGCTAAATTTCCTCGGGGAGGGAAGCATATCAGCACTGTTTTTTGTGTTGGTCTGGTTTTAGTCATCTTTGACTGTTGGTCGTCCACTTTAAGTACTTAGTACAAAAAACGAATGTACTCGTTGCAGCCCATTGCTGTAGAGTAAGTGACCTCAAAGTCCCTGTGCTCAAAGGAGGCTTGTGTTCACAAAAAGGAGTTATACAAAATTTCTAATCGATCAGCTGTGGGCTCAATAATTTATGTGACATTATGACCTGATATGACAACAATGGGGTCTATTCAGAGCCAGGTGAGTATTCTTGCTCCTTTTTTAGAAGAGGAAACTGCCATTGACTTTCATTGTCTACCAAATTTCTGAATCAGCCCCAATGTAGACAATTAAATGAAAGTCAATGGCGGTTTTCTGTCCTAAAAAAGAGCGAGAATGCGCACCTGGCTCTTAATCGACCCCCCCCCCCAAATGATCTGATATTACACAGACTGTCTTGGCTGATGTGACTCAAGAGAGCCATAAAAATTGCAGCCACTCTCCCCCACCCCCTCCTTATCAGCCAAACATTAAAGCAGCAAGAAACTCAAACTCGGGCCCCTTTGCACACCCCATCTACCCTCCCTGCCAGAGCAACAAGAATGCTGGCTGGTGTGAACCAGGGGAGTAGCTGGGGGGGGGGCACTTGCCCCAGGTTCAGCAGGTCAGGGGGGGGGGGGGCTGAGTACAGGTGGGGGGCACTATTTTGAATCTTTGCCCTGGGTGCCAGAAAGCCTAGCTAGTGCGCTGACCACATCCCTGGCTTTGCTCTGGTCTGAAAGTGCTCCCACCCCCAGATCCTCAGATATATGGCTTTGTAAGTGCACCTCAGAGACACGGGAAAGTCAGGGATGTGGCCATGGGCAGCAGATGTGCCGTGGGTGCCACCAGGAAAGGTGAGCTTACTGGCAACCCCCGGGTTTTCACACAGCAGGTTAATCCTCCCTGAGGAAGCTATAGTGAGCGAAATGCATTTCACCCTGGAGGTAAGCTAGTGGCCGGCCCTGGAGCCTTGTGGAATCCAGGACCATGCTGCACTGCTTTACAGCCACTTTAATAGTCATAATTCCACAAATGTTATCACTGCAAAATCTTGGCCTGCAACGCCCCACAAGCAATTATCACATATGTGAAAGCTCTCATAGGTTACTACAGACAGTGCTTCCACATCGATTGCGGGTTGATCAGAAGTGGTTCACGATCACCCTTCAATCACCATAGTGTAAAACTCCCTTAAAGCGGAACAAAATCTAGGGCAGCTGGCCCTGGAATCTAATGTCTAATGAATCCTAATTTTCCAGAACTAATTGCTGAATGTTACATATGCAAATAAAATGGCTCTGATTGGACGAGTGTCCACGCAAGATAGGACGAGGAAGAAGTAAATTTTACAGGGCAATCTGGCAGGTTTCACACAGCAGGGAACAAAACCCGAGATAGATATATATATATATATATATATATATATATATATATATATATATATATATATATATATATATATATATATATATATATATATATAAAAAACTATGATATTAGTGTAAAACAAATTATTTATTTAAAATAAATTTAAGGGTAATCAACCATTTAATATGTTTGTTTTATAGGACATAGAAATTGTTAGAAAATTAAATTACAGAAAATACATAAATATAAACACGTAAAAAGCCCATTCAATATTAAATACATATGTAACATAATAATTGGAAAAAAAGTATGTATTAAATAGAGGGCAAACTTAAAAAAGTAAACACAAAATTGTATAGGAAAAAGCATCCTTACCTGCAGAAAGAAAGCTACGTGTTAGTTGCTCGGGATGGTACAGAGAACTCCGGGGTCTCCTTAAGAAGTTCACAACTTCATTAATTGTATGCAAATATATTCATTTCCTGATATGCAGCAACATGTGTGCGTGTGTTTGACGTAGCTCTTTGAGTGAGAAACAATAATGGCAGTTATGAAGGTTATTCATTGCTGTTACTTCATGTTCCTGGTGTCTGGGTTTAGGTAACAATTAAGGAAGTGACCCTTAAGGAAGTTTTACATAATGCAGCACCAGTTGTGCAGGAAAATGTTTTCTTCTCTGGTATGAGGCCAGTTTTCAAATCCAGGCTCAATAAAAAAAAAAACATGATGATGTTGATGTATGAAAGTTTTTATACATGGAAGAAGTTGAGGTGGACATTCGGCAGCCGGAACGTCATTGCCCATTTGAACGCCGGGCACAGCACTGTATTCCTGGATGAGGAGCGAGGTTAACATAAGGATTACGGGCATCCTGGGGCGTTATGTGCAGGGGGGGGGGGGGCACACACTCTTGCTGCAGAGCAAGCAGTAAGTCAGTAAGTAGAGTTTCACGATTTTGATGATTTGCTGAATTTTCTCATAAAATGTAATGAATCACTGCTAAATAAAATTAAAAATGAGCACATCTTTATTTGTGTTCCAGCGCTTGGTGATGTACCCTTCCTCTAGTGGGTCACCAGCATTCTCAGCATGACAGACTGTAAAATATCATTGTGACAGATGCCTTTTGGATTTTAAAGGCCCCGTTTCCGCCCTTGGACTTTTGCATAGACTCATTACTTTCAGTTTCTTGAGCATGTCACAGACAATGTCATTGTGCTATTGATTACGTTACAGACTGTCATTGTATTGTTGATTGTGTTACAGACTGCTATTATCCTTGTGCTATTGATTACGTTACAGACTGTCATTGTATTGTTGATTGTGTTACAGACTGCTATTGTTCTACTGATTTTGTTACCGGCAGAGTTGAGGGATTGTGTGGCCTGCTCCCATTGGTCTGTGCGTTTGTCATGCAGTTCTCCATCAGGTCCACGGGGGAGGTCCCCTTGCATGGAGACTTGCATATAAGGCACAGGGTGGCACTAATAAAGGAAGTTCATCTTCACCCTCAATACTGAGTTCTGTCTCTTATTGGGTGAAACGCTATATTACAATTCACTAGCCCTTGTAAGAGCTGTTCCTGTTTCCTCACGGATGACTCTGGAATTCCTGCAGCACCTCTCACCATTGGGAAAAGGACGTCTCGGGCGGTGAAGCCCTCCGGCGATAAGGGTTATCGCTACAATTGGTGGCAAGCGGTCGGATGGTCCTTTCTACCCAGAGAGAGTGCTACCCTGATGGAGAGTCAGTATGACAAGTTGAAAAGGCTGACCCTGAAGGATCTACTCGAGAGCCGGGGAAGGTCAGCTAGCAACCGCCCACGTCAGGAACTGATAGCCGAGCTGATCGAAATGGATCGTGCAGCAGTGAGGACCGAAGCCAATATAGAGGCCGATGAAGACGCTGCTCTCGTTCAAGCGGTTCGGAACAGATTGTCGGTCTATGGCCCGAATTCACCACAGGAACTGATCGACCGAGTCTTCGCCGCAGCGGAGGCAGAGGCCAGTAAGCGAAGGGAAGATCGGCGACTTTCAACCTAGCAGCCTCTCCGCCTCAGTTACACTGGGGGGAGAAAGATTCCATTTGCAGCATTTAAGTCCTTCCAGGAAAGTGACGACGAGATTGACGGATTTTTGGCCGATTTTGAACGGCAGTGCGCTTTACACCGGGTACCCACGGAGGAATGGGTCACCATATTATCAGGGAAACTATCTGGGAAAGCTTCCGATGCTTTCCAGGCCATCCCTGATGCGGACTTACCACACTACCATCTGTTAAAGGAAGCTTTGTTAGCCTGGTACGCTGTCACCCCGGAAGCCTACAGGCGACGATTTCGGGAATCCCAAAAGAAGGGAGGGGATTCTTACACGGAGTGGGCATGTCGCCTCCATCGTACAGCATCACACTGGGTCACTGGATGCCAAGCCACAACCGCTGAGTAGGTACTACAGTTGTTTTTACTAGAACATTTTCTCAATGCCCTGCAACCAGAGCTAAGAGAGTGGGTACGTGACCGGAGGCCTCTAACGCTACCTGAGGCTGCTCGTCTAGCCGACGAGTACACCGATGCTCGCCAGACAGAACAGTCCGCTCCAAAACCGCCACCTCCCATCAAATTTTAAGCACCTGTGGCTTCCACGACAACTCGTTACTCTGGGCCACATAGGCCAGCGCACCAACCGAACCTCTCCACAGTTCAGTGCCATCGTTGCAAACAATGGGGACATTATCGCAGGGATTGCGCCCTAGAGCCTCCCCGAAACCCATGGAGGCAACCACAACCTTCCACCTCCCGTACTCCTGCGGCACACTGTTTGGAAGCTGAGAGCAGTTCGGAAGAGTATCTGGGGGTACTATATGAAGCTGATCCCGTACAAGCGGCCATCCAAGACAACCGACAGCACCATCGCCAGGAGGTACGAGTCAATGGGCGCACCGCGCAAGGATTACGCGACACCGGAGCCACACTTACCTTGCTCCAACCTCATTTGGTCAAGAACAAAGACCGCACCGGACACACCGTTGCAGTAAGGGTGGCGGGAGGAGCTGTGTTTCGACTCCCCACCGCCCGAGTACATCTTGACTGGGGCGCTGGATCCGGCAGGGTACATGTGGGACTTATGGACAACTTACCAGTAGAAGTACTATTGGGAAATGATCTAGGACCAATTACTTCTGCCTACACTACCTCTGGGCCAGCCAGCATCAACCCTGTTACAACCCGGGCTCCAGCCCGAGCTGCCGACTCCAGCCCACTGGTCAGGGAGACCCAGGGGTTTCGTCTGCATCACATCATGTCTGTTACAAGAAGCCAAGAAGAGGATCAGCCATCAGGTTACGTCCTTCCAGTAGGGAAACATATGCCAAACACTATTTTTGTTGGGGGCATTGACCGTCGGATTGATCAGCCTTAAATTAAGGATTTTTTTTCAAAGTATGGCGCTGTAAAGAATGTCAAAATTATTAGGGATGCCTCTGGTGTTTCTAAGGGTTATGGTTTTGTCTCCTTTTACGATGATGTAGATGTGCAGAAGATTGTGGATTCTCCGATCAGCTTCGATGGAAAGAGATTGAAACTTGGACCAGCTATAAGAAAGCAAAGCACCTGTGCACACATCTCACCAAGGACTTTGGTGCTGAACTCACCAATGCCACAATATCCCAGTGTTTGGACTATACCCATGACCGATTCCTATGTACAGCCCACGCCAATGTTTAGTCCTGTTACTCACTATTTGCAGACTTGTCCTTACACAGAACTATGCCCATAACAAGAGTCTGGACAGCCCCACGTTAACCCGAACAGGGTCAATCCGGGTCTGCCGGGTGTTCCACAAAAAGGGGGCATTTTGACAGACTCAATGCCTTTTTGGATTTTAAAGGCCCTGTTTCTGCCCTTGGACTTTTGCATAGACTCATTACTTTCAGTTTCTTGAGCATGTCACAGACAATGTCATTGTGCTATTGATTACGTTACAGACTGTCATTGTAACACAATCAACAATACAATGACAGTCTGTAACGTAATCAATAGCACAATGACAATAGCAGTCTGTAACACAATCAACAATACAGACTGCTATTGTCATTGTGCTATTGATTACGTTACAGACAGATTGCTATTATTCTACTGATTGTGTTACCGGCAGAGTTGAGGGATTGTGTGGCCTGCTCCCATTGGTCTGTGTGTTTGTCATGCAGTTCTCCATCAGGTCCACGGGGGAGGTCCCCTTGCATGGAGACTTGCATATAAGGCACAGGGTGGCACTAATAAAGGAAGTTCATCTTCACCCTCAATACTGAGTTCTGTCTCTTATTGGGGGAAACGCTATATTACAATTCACTAGCCCTTGTAAGGGCTGTTCCTGTTTCCTCACGGATGACTCTGGGATTCCTGCAGCACCTCTCACCATTGGGAAAAGGATGTCTCTGGCGGTGGAAGCCCTCCGGCGATAAAGGTTATCGCTACAATCATTTGTGATATTATTCTTTTTCCTTGTTTGATTTTTTTTTTAAGGACTGGGCCATCCAAAAATGATCTCAGTTATCGTGCTTCAAGTATGGGCCGAAAACAAAAATCAATAAATGGATTTAATATAAAATAGAGCTGATTACATTACAGGGAAATAATATGAATGGTGTAAATATGATATGAAGTTACAAAGCAGAAATGTAAGCAGTGTCCATAGGAAAATGCAGCAATCTTTCCCTCACAGGCAAATCAAACTAGGGTCTTTGTCTCTCTCGCTCAACCCCCACCATACTGGCCATGTGGCAATCTCCTACATGTTGTCTGTTCAGAGACCCAAAGCCAAGAGAAGAGTAGAGTGCCCCTTCCCCCACATTCTCCTTCTTAAATGTTATTCCTCTGGTCCACCTAAATCTCTCCTCCTCCAACTATCCTCCTATTACAAAGAAGCAGTCATGTGGTACAAATATATATATATTATTGATGCAATACACCAAAATAAACCTTATGTTATATTAAATCTGTATGATTTTTCCTGTATCAGCCAGCCCCTGGATCAGAACCATAATAAATGGTAGATAAACATCCACAGATACCATTCATCCAAGTGACCTATTTTTCATTAATATTAGTGATTTAATAATAAATCATTAATAATTGAGATCATAAACATTTATTCCTCTGGAACCTTCCTACACATATTGACATATATGACACATATTCTCGGTCCCGTGCTGGGCTCCAGGCAGCTCTCCCCCCCTACCGGCCAGGGAGGAGCAGAAGAGCCCAGTTCCCATGTGGCCTGGTAGTCTTTAAACCTGACCAACAGCCTGGCACAGTTGGAAATAAAGTTAGTGTCCATTTCGGAGCTTCCTCTCCCAACTAACATAACTGACAATGCACAGTAAAAGGAAGCCCAGCAGCACTTCCTGTTTGCAGGTGGCCTGCAAGTCCATGAACCGCCATCTTGTAGAAAATAGTAAATTAATTGTTCTGTGTTGCAATCTAAATTGCGCTGGCGAGCACTGGTTGTTGTGTTGGTCTGGTTTAAGTAATTTTTGACTGTTGGTCTGCTTTAAGGCTGTGAGCTGAGCCCACATAGCTGGCACCTGGGTTGGTTTTGCCAAAAAGGGAGACCCTTGTTGCCAGACCATTTTTCACCATTTTGCACTATACATGTTTAACTGTGGTTTTTGCAAGCATTTCCAGGATAATTATATTATGTATATAGATGCACAGAAAAAAAATCCTAAGAAACACAATGTGTGTATATATATATATATATATATATATATATATATATATATATATATATATATATATATATATATAATATATATATATATATATAATAATATATAATTTGTCAGGATCTGGGGCGAACGGCAGTGACTCGGACGACAATACTTCATCAAAAGCAATTTATTGAAAATAAATATTCAACAGCCAAAAATCTCTTAACTTCAGAGAAGGTTGCAGCCTACAAGGCGGGACAGCAAGCGGTTACCTCACCAGCTCTAGTAATGTCCAGGGTAGGATAATACAACAAACTGCAAGTCCTTATTGTAACAGGTCTGCTTTCAGGGCATACAAGTCCTTGCTGTTAAACCATAAATCCCAGGTTTGGGTGACTCAAATAAAGTCCTTCGGCTGCAATTCAGTTCTGTCAGTCTTTGTGAGTAGCAAGGGCTCCTCATCCCAGGCTGTTCAACAGCCAACTGAAAGCCTCATCGGCTCCAATTATTAGCAAACAAAACAGAAGGGGGATCCCGCACAGCTCATATATAAGTGTGTTAGGTGCTGGCTAGAGGAGCATCTGCCGCCCAAATCGGGCATGCCAAAGGCACAGAAAAGTAGAGTGGACTGTCAGCACAGACCACAAATGCCCCCACTGATGTAACACAGCCGCACACTAAGGTATATTAAAATAAATACTTTATTAAATTAAACAATCCATTAAATACATCGGGGCATACACCCATTAACCCTTTAAACGCCAGCCACGTAAAATTTACGTGGCTGCCTCTCCTGCAGTTAACTGCCAGCCACGTAAATTTTACGTGCCTGACTTTCCCCAGTAATAGTAAAAAAAAGTTTTTAAAAGTCACTTACCTGACCCCTCGTTTGATTCAGCCGGGTCTCCTCTTCAAAATGGTGGTCTCCGATCGTTCATCGGACCTCCTCTGGCTGCAGGGGAGGGCCCGGAATAGGGTGCCCCCCCCCCCCATTTCAGCTGCCTCCGGCTTTTCCTGTAAAATAAGAAAAAAAAAAAATGACATTTACTTACCTGTGCACTGGCTCCTGCCGACCCTCCTCTTCACCTGGGGGGCCTCCGATCCCCCCCCCCCAGGTCTTTCTGATCTTCAGGAGAGAGCCTGGAAGGCTCTCTCCCCTCTGCTGTTCCGATGGCGGCCGCCATCTTGCCGCTAAGCCCCGCCCCTTTTGGGGGGGGCTAATGACGTCAGCCTAGCCTGTCGTCCCCGCTAAGACGTCGTCCCAGTCCCAATCACCGGCTACAGCTCTCTCAGCTGTCAGATGCCGGTGATCGGTGCCGGTGAAGGAGGTGACAGGAGATCCTCTGATCTCCTGCCTCCCCCTTCTCTGGATGCCGATCACCGGCATCTGTCAGCAGAGCGGTGAGGGACAAAGGAGCTTACAATCGGAGGTAAGTACAGTAAAAAAAAATTTTATTTTTTTTTTAATAAAATCATTTTGTCTGTGTCATTTTTTCAGTTAACCCTTTGTGAGCTGGTAAGGGGTCTATAAGACCCCTATACCAGCTCACATGGCTCTGGGTATGGCAAGTCACCTGCGGCGAGCGGGTGACTTGCCAAAACCCCCAGCCCCCCATTACCTGCCTCCCCAAAGGCCAGGGGGGGGCAGAAGGGCCCAGGCCACTATGGCTATGTGGGCTAGTAGCCTGCAGGGGCCCCTGCGCCCTGTTCTACAAGCCCCCATAGCTGGCCTGGGTCAGTAACGCTGGGTAGGGGGGACCCTACGTAATTTTTTGGGGGGGTTTTTAAGGGTTTTTAACCCTTAAATTTCCCCAAAAAAATGGAGTCCCCCCCCCCCCCCCGAGAGGAGGGACCATATGTCGATTTTTTTTTTTAAATGAACCCCTTATGTCCTGTCGCCCAGCTGGTAATAAATGCTTCCAGCATTTTGTGGTGTGTGTTTTTTTAAGTGGACCAACATCCAGGATTTTGACTATCCTGGGTATTGGTCCTTTTCCCCGGGCATCCCGATCGGGGATGCCCCGCTGTGTGAACCCCCCCCCGATCACCCACAATAACTCACCTCACCCGGGTTCTACGGCACATGTGCGGCTGCTCGTCCAATCAGCGCGCTCAGAGCGGCTGCATCCCCCACTTCCCTCTAGCAGGGAGCATAAATAGCCGGCGCGGGCACGCGCCCTACTAGAGGGATAGCGGGGTTGCGGGCCGCGCATGCGCTGTAGGACCGGGATTCAAGTAAGTGGTAGCGGGTGTTCCGGGGGGTTTCACACAGAGGGGCATCCCGATTTTGGATGCTCCGGGGGGAGGGAATGGAATGGTCTGGGAATCTTATAGATTCCCGGGCCGATCAGCCCTGGGTGTTGGTCCACTTTAACCCATTGTGAACTTGTAAGGAGTCCATGAAACCCCTATACCAGTTCACAAGGCTGGGGGGCTGTCAAGTCACCTGCGGCGAGCGAGTGATTTGCCATTAACCCCGGCCCCCCTATTACCTGCCTCTCCGAAGCCCAGGGGGGGGCAGAAGGGCCCGGGCTGATTTAGGAGGTGCGGGCTTATACCTGGCAGGGTGGGGGGCCACCAAAGCTGGCCCCTGCGCCCTGTTCTACAAGCCCTGCATAGCTGATCCCCGGGCTGGTTATGCTGGGTAGGGGGGACCCCATGTCATTTTTTATGGGAATTTCTAAGGGGTTTTTAACCCTTAAAATTAAAAAAAATGGGGATTACACCCCCCCCCCCCCCCCTTGGAAGGGGAACCCCATGCCATTTTTTTTTTCTTGATTTAACCCTTTATAGTGTGGATTGTAGTTGTATTTTATTTTTACATGTTATAAAGTGTTTGGTGGTCTTCTGAACAGTAACGGGGGGGCTACCGATACATATGTGGTACCGTTGTAATCGGGAGAAATGGGGCTTTCACGTGCAATATGGTTTTCTTTAAAAAAAAAAAAAGGTTTTATTTGAAATAAAGGAGACCATTTTCTAAAAAATATTTTTTTTGTTTAATTTACTCAAAAATATTTAAAAAAACAGTAAAAAAACTACAAACAAGACATTTCATGTTAAAGGCTAAACTCTGCCGCAAAAATATCATTTTCCTGGAAATACCTGCAAAAATCACAGTTAAGCATAGCGCAAAATGGTGAAAAATGACCCGTCAAGAGAGGGTGACAAAACCTCAAGTGGGCTGGCAGTTAAAAGGGTTAATAGAACCTATGCATGTTGGGTATCGTTCTGCTCGGGGGACCTTGCGCTTTCAGATTTAGCTTGGTTTTTTTTGTTTGCATATTGATATTTTAGGAAAACTCATTTTTGATTCTGCTTTATTATACATTTTTTAAGGTAACCCTGTGCGACCAAAGAATTCTTTGAGGGATTACTTTCAGAAAGATGGGCCCACTACAACATGCTGGGTACGCTTAGAAAGCTTATGTGTGCTTTCAGGAATGTATGGTTTGTGGGGGGTATTCCAAATGTAAAGGGTTGTTTTGGCAGAAAAAGCGCAAGGTGCGCACTTTGTCTGCAGAGTTGAAATTTTCAAGCAAAATTACCATTGTGCATATGCTTTACTTTTTGGTGTTTGGCAACTCTTCTTTTGACAGTACCTAAGCATGTTGGGTATAGTTCTGTTCAGGGGATGTTGCTTTTTCAGATTAACTTGTTTTTTCTTGTTTGCATATATTTTGTTTTAGGAAAATGTGGCTTTTATCCTGTTTTTTTTATCCTTTTTTAGGGAAGCTCTGTGTAACCAAAGAATACATTCAGGGAGAACTTACAGAATACTGTGGCAACATCAACAAGCCTGGTATGCCTAGAAAGCTTGAAGTGTGTATTTCCAGAGAATATATCGTTTGTGGGGGTATTTCAAATGTAAAGGGTTGTTTTTATTAAAAAACTGCAAGGTGCACATAGCGCTTAGCATAGCTGTATTTGATCTAAAAATCTCTCAAAGTGCTGTTTCAGTTTGAGGGAGTCTCCTGGGCAGGAAAGGGTGTCCACCAATACATATGTGGTACCGCTGTATCCAGGAGGATTTGGGATTTCACACGCAATAAGATTTTATTGACAAACTTACATTTTTTATTACAAAAAAAAACTACAAATTGTAAATAGATTTTTTTAATTTTTTTTGCACATATTTCACCCCAAAATATTAAAAAAACACTTGAAAAATGACAAACAAGACATTTTATGTTAAAGCCCAGACTATGCTGAAAAATACAATCTATAATTTTCCTGGGAAATCCATGGAAATCCCTTCAAAAATCACAGTTGAACAAGGGGAGCGCAAAATAGTGCAAAATGGTCTGGCAACAAAGGGTGACAAAAACTCCAGGTAGGCTGGTGGTTAAAGGGTTAAAAACAATTACAAATTTGATGTGGGACTAGAGTGAACCTTACTAGACTAATTATAACCTGGTCTCATCAAAGATATACTGCAAAAATATTGTGTTTTGCCATTGAATGTCCCAGGATCTCTGCCCACTAGAAAGTGCTCATGCATAAGATCAAGTGATTCAGAATGTGCAGAGTCTGCAAAACAATAACAAGTGTGCAAAGTCTGCAAGAAAGTTAAATAGAGCGACAATTGTCCCTGCATAAATACCTATAGGTGCGCTAATAGAGTGCTGAGGTAAAGTGCTCAGTGCGTGAAAATAAAAAAAAACAGTGAGGCAAAGCCTCATCCTGATGAAGTGGTGACAGGATTATCGCCACGCAACGCGTCGGTGAGGTTTATGTTGTGGATATCTATGTTGTGGATATCTAAAGTGGACCTGGACTGTTAATTGGGTAATGTTATCGCTTATTGATATTAGTACTTTAGCAGAGTGTTTATTGTTGTTAATATTGCTGTGTTGTATGCCCTGAGACCTCGGCTTTCCCTCACTGTTTCTTTCTATATTCACGCACTGAGCACTTTACCTCAGCACTCTATTAGCGCACCTCTATGTATTTATGCAGGGACAATTGTCCCTCTATTTTACTTTCTTGCAGACTTTGCACACTTTTTATTGTTTTGCAGACTTTGCACATTCTGAATTGTGGCACATCACTTGATCTTATACATGAGCACTTTCTAGTGGGCAGAGATCCCGGGGCATTCAACGGCAAAACACAATATTTATGCAGTATACCTTTGATGAGACCAGGTTATAATTAGTTTAGTAAGGTTCACTCTAAAAATGCACTTTAATCACACAGCGTCCGGTGCTATGGCCTCCAGCCACACAATCTAGAACGCCCTTTTAATGAATATGGGTTGAGTGGCCGAGATTCTGTCGCACTGAGCAGTCACTGTCGTTCGCATCATGCCACGCTCTGCAGTTGTTAAATATGGTTTTGACGTGTGTGCCTATAGCGCCGAACATTGTTATGCGTACGTAGTTTTAATGTTGCGTTTCATAGCTGGATGTTTAGCGTTTCATTGCGTTTATATTTTGCGAGGAGGCTCAAAGGTTTTGCTTTCACTTACGTTTTGTGTACTTCCGGTTTTTCACCTACGAGGATCCACCATGCGGCCCAGGAGACCGGCCATACGCCTCCCCAGCTCCTCCTCAGACTCCGACACCTCCCACCTGCCCCCCCTGCCCCTTGTTTTTTTTTTTTTGCAAAAATAATTTGAGAATTTATTTTTTTCAATTGATTACATTTAAAACTATATCTATAACTATATATAACTGTCAATAGATCAATATTAGAGATGAGCGAACTTTTGAAAAATTCGACTGATTCGCCGAATTTTCCGACAAAAATCGTTTCGACCCGAATTTATTCGCAACGAATCGCTATTAAAAACGGCTATTTCTGAGCCTCAATAGGGTTGTAAACCATTCTGCCTTGCCGTAACAAGCATAGGATGCGTGCTGGGTTAGTTAAATAATACTTAAATAAATATCACATGCAGATCAGAGGCATCGCTAATAGAATCGCAGAGCGGCACAATTGCAGAGAGTTGAAGTGGCATCACTATGAGGGGCAGGAGCCCAAACATTGCTTTAAAGAGACACTGGAGTTGGCAGCAGCAGGAGCCCAAAAATTGGATGAATCACACCCTGGAGTTGCAAGCAGCAGCAGGAGCCCAAACATTGGCTGAAAGACACTGGAGTTGGCAGCGGCAGGAGCCCAAAAATTGACTGACACACCCTGGAGTTTCAAGCAGCAGCAGCAGCAGCAGGAGCCCAAACAGAGCTTGAAAGAGACACTGGAGTTGGCAGCAGGAGCCCAAAAATTGGATGAATCACACCCTGGAGTTGGCAGCAGCAGGAGTCCAAACATAACTTTAAAGAGACACTGGGGTTGGCAGCAGGAGCCCAAAAATTGGATGAATCACACCCTGGAGTTGGCAGCAGCAGGAGCCCAAACATTACTTTAAAGAGACACTGGGGTTGGCTTCAGGAGCCCAAAAATTGGATGAATCACACCCTGGAGTTGGCAGCAGCAGCAGGAGCCCAAACATTACTTTAAAGAGACACTGGGGTTGGCTTCAGGAGCCCAAAAATTGGATGAATCACACCCTGGAGTTGGCAGCGGCAGCAGCAGCAGGAGCCCAAACATTACTTAAAGAGACACTGGGGTTGGCAGCAGCAGGAGTCCAAAAATTGGATGAATCACACCCTGGAGTTGGCAGCGGCAGGAGCCCAAACATAACTTTAAAGAGATACTGGAGTTGGCAGCAGGAGCCCAAAAATTGGATGAATCACACCCTGGAGTTGGCGGCAGCAGCAGGAGCCCAAACATAACTTTAACCCTTTAAATGCCAAGCATGTAGTTCCTACGTGGTTACTTCTCCTACCCTTAAGTGACAAGCACGTAGAAACTACGTGCCTGGCATTTCCCCCTAACAGTTAAAAGATAGAAAAAAAACCCCATTTACCTCTGGTATCCCCGTGAAGCTTGGGGTCCTCTCTTCCTGGGGGGCATCCGTTCCCCCCCCCCGTCGTCCTCCGTCTTCAGCCGCCCGACCCCCCCCCCCCCCCGTTTCCAGCGCTGACATCGCCGCAGTAAAAAAAAAAACACTCACTCATTCTCTCACCTCCGCGCCCGAGTCTTCTGTCGGGTCTCCTCTTCACCAGGGGGGGTCTGATCCCCCCCCCCCGGCCTGCCCTGTAAAATGTAGAAGGTGGACCAGTCCTTTAGCCTGTCAGTGTGTACCAAAGTGCACAGTGTTGTCTACATCTGGAGCTGTAACTATGGACTCATGGTGGACAATATATAACCCTTTTAGGCCCCCTTGGTGATTGTGGTTTCACGCTGTAATTCACATGGTTTTCCTTGAGTCACACATGGGAGGAACTACTAAAAATGAGAACTCAATCCATGAAATCATTGCTTAATCCACAAAAACAGCAAATTTGGACCCATGGTGACTGATACTTGGAAGAACATCTTGTTTGCGCTGCGACAAGGAAGCCAGAGTCATGCGTCCTGACATGGCACACGTGTTCAGTCTAGTTGTCAAGCGTTTTGTGAAGTCTTCCCCCCCATCTGAAAGACATCCGAACAACAGGAAAGAAAGTTAGCATGCACTTCTGGCACTCCTACACCACCAAGCACAACCTTATTGAGCCTCAGCGTCAGAACGGTGTACCCCAACATAGTCTGATTTGCGATGTTTCCACCCGTTGGAATTCCACCCTCCATATGCAGGATCCACTATAGGAACAGAGAAAAGCCATCACGGATTTCTGGATGATCCAAACGGATAGGGGGACACCCCTGTGTAAATTCAATGTAAACCATTGGCAGCTCATACGTGACACCGGCCGTTTGCTCAGGCCCTTTGAGGAAGCTACTTTATTAGTCAGTTGCCAGGACTATGAGATGAACGATGAGATTCCACTGCTTCATGTACTACAACACATGTTGGAAACCATGGCTGGTCAGGGCACTGGAAACATGGCACATACATTTCACAGCCACATGAAGCCTGTGGGGGCTGAAGTGGAGGAGGAGGGGGTGGGGCACAGCAAACCACAGTTTAGGTTTCACAAAATGACCATTTTATCTAGTCATCTGACAGGAGAGGAGGAGCAGGAGCAGCCACAGGAGCTAGAGGGTTGGGAGGAAGGCGTGACAGAGGACCCAGACACACCGTGGCAGTTTACAGTGGAGATGGAGACAGGTAGTCCCTCCGAGTCACTTGCACAAATGGCACGATGCATGCTCACATGCTTGCGTACTAGTGAGCGCAGAATTCTCCATTTGTCAGCGGGAAGACTTCTGGCTCTCCAACTTATTGGACCCTCGCTTCCGGCACAAAATGGGGGCATTTTTTACGCCCACTGAGAGGGAGGAAAAACTGACCTACTACAGAGACATCCCACGTAGTAAGTTGGGCGATGTCTATTTGCGCCATGGCCCATACTCCCGCAGGTCTGACTCGGGGGGACCTCTGCGATCACCTTCCACTGCCATGGCTGCTGGGGGGGTGGAAGGAGCAGCAGCAGCAGCTCCATCAGCAGCAGCCTCAGTCTTCAGTCGCTAGTGAGTAGCTTTCTACACCCGCATAGTGAGTCTACTCATGAGCAGCAGGAAGACCTGGAGCTGGACCTCAAACAGCAGGTCATGTCATACCTTGACATGACCATGCCAACACACCTTCAGGATCCACTGGATTTGCTGGGAAGCCAAACTTGACTTGTGTCCGCAACTAGCAGAGTTTGCCCTGGAAAAGCTGTACTGGCCGGACAGTAGTTGATTTAGATGGCAACTGGGCTGCTCTATATAATGAAGCAAAATGGCAAATTTACCTCACTATATAAGCTATTGCCCCTCAGATTTACACAGGGGCAGCTCCATATAATGGTGCAAAACCATGAATTTACCTCATAATATAAACTATTGCCCCTCAGATTTACACAGGGGCTGCTCTATATAATGAAGCAAAATGGCAAATTTACATCACAATATAAGCTATTGCCCCTCAGATTTACACAGGGGCTGCTCTATATTATGCTGCAAAATGGCAAATTTACCTCACAATATAAGCTATTGCCCCTCAGATTTACACAGGGGCTGCTCTATATAATTAAGCAAAATGGCAAATTTACCTCACTATATAAGCTATTACAGCTCTATATAAATAAAAATAAATAAATAAAAAAAAGGGCCTGTAGAAGCTTATTTAGTATAACAGATAGGGTGACATGTGCTGGTTTGGGATGCCCATATGGGCTAGTGTTTTGACTGCAGGACAAAAACCAATGCAAAATGCAATAGCTTAATAAAGCTGATGCTGATCAACGCTTATTTAGTATAACAGATGGGGTGCAACATGCAGGTTTGGGATACCCTGCGGCCTGGTGTATTTAAAGCAGACCAAAACCAATTCAAAATGCAATAACTTAATAAAGCTGAGGCTGTAGATGCTTATTTAGTAAGATGCTTATTTAGTATAAACAGATAGGGTGCAACGTGCAGCTTTGGGGTGCCCTGCGGCCTGGTTAAATGAAAGCAGTCAAAAAGGAAGTGCAAACTGAAGTAGCTTAATGAAGCTGATGCTGATCAACGCTTATGTTGTATACCAGATAGGGTGCAAGGTGCAGCTTTGGGGTGCCCTGCGGCCTGGTTTATTAAAAGCAGTCAAAAACAAGTGCAAACTGAAGTAGCTTAATAAAGCAGCTGATGCTGATCAACGCTTATGTTGTATAACAGATAGGGTTAAAATAGCATGTGCCTTGGGATGCCCGTGTGGCCTGGTATATTTCAAGCTGAACAAAAAGTAACAATAATCCAAGTATGAGAAATGCTTGTGCTTAACAAATAGGGTTAAACAGCATGTGCCTTGGAATGCCCGTGTGGCCTGGTATATTTTAAGCTGAACAAAAAGTAACAATAATCCAAGTATGAGAAATGCTTGTGCTTAACATATAGGGTTAATCAGCATGTGCCTTGGGATGCCGTGTGGCCTGGTATATTTCAAGCTGAACAAAAAGTAACAATAATCCAAGTATGAGAAATAATTTTGACCTTCTTTACAGCGCCATACTTTGAAAAA
This sequence comes from Gastrophryne carolinensis, assembly GCA_027917425.1. NCBI lineage: Eukaryota > Metazoa > Chordata > Amphibia > Anura > Microhylidae > Gastrophryne > Gastrophryne carolinensis. Next base: position 174,843,961 of record CM051242.1, read on the forward strand.
AAATCCTTAATTTCATGCCGATCAATCCAAAGGTCAATGCCCCCAACAAAAATAGTGTTCGGCATAAGTTTTCCTTCTGGAAGGACGTAACCTTTAGTTTACATGGTTGGGGTAGGATATCTTACAAATTGGGATACCCCAGGCAGCAGTGTCATTGAAAGAGACAGATTGTAATGCAGGCCATACGCAAGCAGAGAGGCTGCAACAGGCCTCTTTAGTTTACATGGTTGGGGTAGGTTATCTTACAAATTGGGATACCCCACTGTATATGAAACCGAATATAAATGCACACCTAAAAGTGGACAATCAGCCTCCAAGAGGCCTGCTTAGTTTAAATAAGAGAGCTGCTTAGCTTAAATAAGAGCTGCTTAGCTTAAATAAGAGCTGCTTAGTGTAAATAAGAGGCCTGCTTAGTTTAAATAAGAGAGCTGCTTAGTGTAAATAAGAGAGGTAGGTTATGTTATGTTACAGAATGGGATGCCCCCACAGCAGACTTGAGATCAGTATATATGCACACAGCAACAGTGTGTAAGCAGGCTCAAACAGGCCAAATTACTTTAAATAACTGTGCAGCTTACAGTAAATACAGAGGCTAATGGTATGTTGTTACAGAATGGGATGCCCCAAGCAGACTTGAGATCAGTGCACACAGCAACAGTGTGTAAGCAGGCTCATACAGGCCAAATTACTTTAAATAACTGTGCAGCTTACAGTAAATACAGAGGCTAATGGTATGTTGTTACAGAATGGGATGCCCCAAGTAGACTTGAGATCAGTGCACACAGCAACAGTGTGTAAGCAGGCTCATACAGGCCAAATTACTTTAAATAACTGTGCAGCTTACAGTAAATACAGAGGCTAATGGTATGTTGTTACAGAATGGGATGCCCCAAGCAGACTTGAGATCAGTGCACACAGCAACAGTGTGTAAGCAGGCTCATACAGGCCAAATTACTTTAACTGTGCAGCTTACATTAAATACAGAGGCTAATGGTATGTTACAGAATGGGATGCCCCAAGCAGACTTGAGATCAGTGCACACAGCAACAGTGTGTAAGCAGGCTCATACAGGCCAAATTACTTTAAATAACTGTGCAGCTTACAGTAAATACAGAGGCTAATGAGATTTTACAAAATGGTAATGTTCCCACAGCAGACTTGAGATCAGTTCAGTATATATGCACAGTAAGTGTATAAGCAGCCTGAAAACGCTAACAAAGCCAGTCAGGCTGGATGAAAAAAAAAAATCTCCCTGTGACTGCCTCCGATTTTTCCTAACTTTCCCTGCTTCTCGCTGACTTCCTGCCTGTCCCTGTCTGTCCCTGTCTCTCTAACTGTCTCTCCCTGACTACAGCAGCGTCCTGTCTCTCACGAATACTACAAAGAGGGAAATGTGCAGCTGGCACCAGTAAAGTAATAATCTAATTAGTAGTGGTGGTGCAATGCTCAGTTCCTGACCCAATGTAACCAGTAGCTAAAAAATGAGGGGATGCCCCACTATGAAAGACCCCCCTAGAGGTGTGTTGAACTGAGTCTTATAATTGCACTACACCAGACATAAGTAAAGTTGATATATAATTTTATTAATCTCTAATCATCTTAAAAAGTTTTTTCTCTATTTACATCCAAAACAAACTGTTAAAAAACATGTAAGACAAGTTAAAATTCATACTGCCAAGAGGGGGCGCTAATCCACATTGCTGCCATACAAAAATATATATACCTATAATTGTAAAAAACTGTGTATCCAAATATTCAAACTCAATCTGTAATCAATCCTAATAAATCCAATCTCTAAAATAAAGTGCTACGTGCTTCATACAAAATACATCAATAAATAGTAGAAATGGGTGCAAAAAAGATTAAAGCTATTCATATATAACAGCCTGACACAAATCAATTAGTGCAAATAAGAAGCATTTACTTATCCATCAAAAGTGTGTGAACCGGCAGCATGCGTCCCCCCCAAGAAACGGTCTCCGCAAGCCCACGCGTTCCGAGATGTGGGTCACTTTGTCAAGGCAGAGTGCGTGGCAGAAGGTACTGTGGGAGCCCTTTAAATACGCACCCATCCCCGCTCCACCGCCACGCTGAATGGCAAGCCGCCGGGTGGCGGACGCGCTCCGGCCCGGTGGAAATGACGTCACTCGCGCTCCAGGCTGGAGCGCGGAAGTGCGTCTGAAAATGTAGTGATAGGCTATGCGGGGCCGTGCCATCTCCCACTGCAGTTGGGAGACGCCGGCTGCACCGCCGCCTGTCAGAGTCAGCGCGGAACGGGTCAGGTGAGTACTCCCTGGCAGCCCACATGTATCTACCCAATAAAACACTGAACAAACAAAAACCTATACAATGACAACATTCTTATATTATAATCTACTAATTCTAACATAGATGATTAACTGGGTAAATAGTGATATGTACATCAATTTTATCATAACATTTATACCAAAATATCTGATTGTACACTTCTAGCTATATCATACAGTACTATTTCACAGTTACTTGTAGCACACAGGTGGTACCTCTCCCTGCCTCAAAGTTATAATTATGGGGACCATAACATCCATTTTTTTAGGGAATTTTCACTGTCTTTACCCCTAAGCCAAAGCATCATCATGCCACTATATTGGGGCATTTTTGGGAAAAGAAAAAAAGGGGGGGGGCATCCAGAGGGGGAGGGACAGGACAGACTAAGGGAGAGACGCATATTATGGATGGAACATACCCCAGAGGTTGATGGGTCTAGAGATTTTAATGATACATAGAGGGATGCTCACCCACCATACTGGGACCACCGTTCTTTGGTTGACAAGACGACAGCACTTATATACCTACTTCTGCCATCATGTGTGGAACAATGGAGGCATCCTATACGGACCTGACATATGTTGGTACCTATAGGGGTGGAGGAGGGTTAAATACCTGAAGGGTCTTCCTCCTATTGGGGGCCCAAAGGTATCTCCTTTCTACTTACTAATCTTCTAATACCTTACTTTGTACCAGTCCACCAGTTCATAAATGGGGACCACATTTCCTATAGTAAGTTGCAAGGCACAGCTCTTCTCCGGAATTCACTCTGCGACTGTGATCATATGTCAACCGCCGGGCCACATCATGGCTGTCTTCCTGCATCGTCCGCCAGAATCCATAGATGATTTGCTTTCATTCATCATATCTTTCCAGCAAAACAGGGGATACAACGAGGCTCGGACTGCTTAATTCAAACTGACAATTACCAAAGGGTAATCTCCTGATAGGACAGGTCGATACGTGAACCAGTGCTACACTAAGAATGAAATTAAAATTAATTAGAAGTGACATAAATCAAGGAAAGAGAAAAGGAAAAGAAGGTACCACCACCTATTATTGAACCAAGCAAAACCACTCACCCAAGTGCCACAGCACACTTATAGACGTGAATCATGTTTCCCATATAACCCACACCTGATATGAGACCTCATGTGCCTAAATCTAGTCCCAACCAAAGTGGGTGGCACACAATGTGCCGTCTGGCGCAAACTAGTCAAACTCATAATGTGTGCAATCCCTAAAATTACCCCAGGAAAGGAGAGAAAGAAATGTCCTCGTTGAGGCCCCCAGGATGTTGCGCCTCTAACTGAAAGATCCATCTGAGCTCACGTTGTTGAAGACGTTTCTTAACGTCCCCCCCTCGCACTCCCAGATGTACCTTTTCCAGTCCCATCACTTGTAAACCTTCTATGTTGCCCCCATGGCAGTCCAACATATGTGCCGCTACTGGTGGTATTGGCCGACCCTGTTCCTTATGCCTCTGTGCCAATCTTATAGAGGATAGATGTGCCTGAATCCTGGCTTGGAGTGTGTTCTTAGTTTCCCCTACATAAAGCTTCGAACAGGGACATATAATGAGATATATAACTCCCGTCGATCTGCAATTGATGAATTGTTTAATCCCAAAACTCCTACCTGTTCTTGGGTTCCTGACTTCTTTTCTGATAGTCATGTATGTGCAGATCGAGCAGTTACCACAAGGGTAACTGCCCTGTGTTCTATTAATCTGAAGCCAGGTGGAAGGACCTGTAAAGTGACTCCTGCACAGTCTATCTCGGAGATTGGGGGCCTTTTGTGCCACTACACGTGGTCCACTCCTAATCCATCTGGCTATGTAGGGGTCACTCTTTAGTATCCCCCAATGTTTGTGTAATAGGTTTTGTACCGCCCCCCATTGGTTGTTAAACCGGGAAACAAATCTTACCTCGGGTTCAGACTTATCCCTCTTTTTAGGTACCAGTAGCTGATCTCTTGGGGTCCGTTTTGCCCGCTGTAACGCCCGTCTCACTACTGATTTTGGATAGCCCAGTTTTTCAAAGCGACTGGATAATGCCAGAGACTGTTGTAGAAAATCTTCTTCTGAGGAACAGTTACGTTTTAACCTCAGAAACTGTCCCACCGGGATGCCTTGCTTTAATTTTTTACCATGAAAACTGTCGTAATGTAATAAGCTATTGACTGCAGTAGATTTCCTGTACAATGTCGTCATCAAATAGCCATTATTCTAAGTATGTCACACACCCCGCTTCAAGATATTCATTACCTGTGGGTAGTATGGTCCTGTAGAGGGCTTCTGCAGAGATGATTGGAGGAAAGAAAGCCCCTCCCAGTCCATAAGTACCTGAGACCTCCCACTTATTACCCAGTCTTCATCTCTGCAGACGGCGAGCAAGCAGCAGATGATATCTCCTCCTTGCACAGGGGGACTTTAAGGTAGCCGGGTCTACTCCCGGCCTATATATATTTTTATTTCCGTTCGGACTCTTTATTCCCTTTATTAATATATAGCTATTTAAATGCCTCCCAGTCTTGACTGCTGTCCGAGCGAGGGTATAACAGCACCTCAGGTGCTCAGGAGCTATGCTCCACCGCGAGACCCTATAAAGAGGATAGGCAGTTATACCGGGTTGGTGACTCCGGTTTGGGATGCCCTGTCCAAGAGTTTAATTTTCCCCTTAAATGGCCTATTCCCCTTTGTTAGTTGTGTGGAGGCCTCTTATTCAGCTTCTGGTGTTTTCTATGGGGGTGCCTGGAAAATAGGTTTATTTGAAATGTTTGTTTAAAATGTTTACTTTTCTGGTATGAATAGTTATAATGTAAACTTGTTGCAATCTTTTTTGCTGACAGACACTGGATTTTTACCTCAGGTGCTGGATTTTTACCTCAGAGCTGAGGGGAGGATTTCTCCCCTCACGCTCTTCAGTGAGGGGGCGGGGCCGGGCCTTCGGTATGAGGCCGCAGCCCGCGCCCTTTAGGAGTTTGGAGCTGGTAGCGTGACCGAGCGGGGAGCAGCTCCGCTTGTTATGCGGGCTGCTACCGGCTCTATTATGCGCCCGGTGCCGCGGCTGCCTGCGGAACCGGTGCGCGAGTGTTAATGGAGGGGAGCTTCCCCTCACGTCTGACAGACACCTGTGCTGGATTTTTACCTCAGAGCTGAGGGGAGGATTTCTCCCCTCACGCTCTTCAGTGAGCGTCTCCTGCGTCTCCCGCACTGATCTGTGTTACCTCAGGCAGAGGACACAGTGTATTGGCGCCCAAAGACTCAGTGAGTGGCCCTGCGGCCGTTGCTTATCTGTACATATTTGCATATATATGTGTACATATAATAGATATAGGTATATATAGGGAGAACCTCTTACTGTCTTTTTCTATGTTTTTCAGGCTGAACTGCCAGGAATTTTTTAGGTTTCTCCTGGTCCTAGAGTACCTGGGTACTTTTGCTATTTATTACAAAACCTCCCACTTGGACAATATAAGGGCATCCCGGGTTGCTTAATAGCGTAATTCCCTCACTCATAGCGACTATTCAAGTTCACCTTATGGAGGCATCCCAAGATTCCGGGCTCCCGGACAATCCCGGAAGTGTATGGGTTGTGGGGTATCCCTAACAGGGGATGATTTTTTCCTATGTATATCATGTGCACAGCAGACTATTACATGGCAGTCCGGTCCCCAGGCATCTGGGTCAGCGCAGCCGGCTTCATCCTCTCCCCCTCCCACTTTGACCCGTGCCCTGTGTGAGATTGCCACGGGGGGGCAGTCGCAATCTGATGTGTGTGCCAGGTTGGCCAGTATTGAAAAATTCATTTCCTCCACGGTTGCCAAGAAAGCACCGGCTAAGAGGAAGCATTTATCACCGGTTAATCATTTTAAATATGATGATGACGAGGACGGCCTGGATTGGTCAGATTATTCCCCTCTAGAAGAAGGGGAATTATTTGAGGATTCAGATATTTCCGATGATCAGCAATTTGTTGGTGCTGATTCCGATCGGAGGTCAGGGATTTCCTTGGACACTCCTAATGTTCTAACTCAGATGTTCGAGGTGCTTGCTATCTCGCCTCCGGCGGAGGTTCCTCAACAGCAAGGTGAGTTTTATGACGAATCCAGGCCGCGGCTGGAATTTCCTAATCAAAAGCATTTTGATAATATTATTTCTAAGGAATGGGAAAGGCCTGCCCGGCTCCCAGGCATTCCCCAGAGTTGGGATAAAAGGTATCCTTTTCCAGTGGATACGGTCATGCGCTGGGCGTCTCCCCCCCCGAGGTGGGCGCCCCTATTTTGGGGTTATCCAACCTCGGCCGTATTGAACAACCCTGATTGTTCCTCTCTTAAGGATGGTGAGGATAAACGCATTGACCAGATGATAGTCATCAAACCAGCAGACAAAGGAGGAGGCCTAGTGATTCTGGACAAACCCAGATACATCCAAGAGACCTCCCGCCTCCTCTCAGACACAACTACCTATGAGAAACTGACACATAACCCTACCCCACTTTACCACAAGAAATTAAGAGAACTTCTGACAAAAGGAAAAAACTCAAACATCCTGAATAAACAAGAATTCAACTACCTCAACCTCGGAACCCCCGAGAATCCCCACCATCTACCACCTTCCAAAGATCCACAAAAACAAGGATGCACCACCAGGAAGGCCCATAGTAAGTGGCATCAAATCGCTCACAAGCAGACTGGGAGAATACATAGACCACTACCTACAACCAGTGGTACAAAAAACAGCTTCGTACCTGAAAGACACAACAATGTTCCTAGAAAACCTCAGAAAACATGAAGATAAGGCACATTACATACTGGCAACGGCCGACGTAAGCTCTTTATACACCATCATCCCCCACCACAAGGGATTAGAAGCTGTCAAATTTTTCCTACAGAAAGAGCAAGACGTGCCAGAATCACACATCTCCTTCATCCTAGAATGTTTGGACTTTTGGTTTGAAGACTCATTCTACCTCCAAAAAATCGGTGTAGCAATGGGCGGTAAATTCGCACCAAGTGTAGCAAACCTTTTTATGGCACTCTGGGAGACCCAAATCATGGAACCACAGAGACCCGCCGAGCTGAAATACTACAAAAGATACATCGATGACTGTTTTTTCCTATGGGACGGACAAGAAGACACTCTCAAAACCTTTCTCACAAATCTCAACAACAATGACTGGAATATTACGTTCACACATGAGACCAGCACTGAAACAATTCACTTCTTAGACATCGAAGTATACAAAGAAGACCACCGAATCAAAACAAAGACTTTCTTCAAGGAAACGGACAGGAACAGTTACATCCCAATGGATAGCTGCCACCACCCCACCTGGATGAACAACATCCCGAAAGGTCAACTCCAAAGAATCAGGAGGAACTGCACAGAAGAAGAAACGTACATTGAACAAGCCGAAATTATCAAAAACAGATTCCTAGAAAAAGGATACGACGAGGCCAAACTAGAATCCACAGTGCAAGAAGTAAGAAACCAGACACCACCGTCCAAATCAAGAAAAAAACAGCCACTCTCTGGGGCCCCAACCTTCATTACAAAATTCACCAGGGATTACAAGAAACTTGAAAACACCATCAGAAAACATTGGAAAGTTTTAACCACAGACCCCACCCTAAGAGAGCTTGTAGGACCACGACCAAGATTTATATACCGAAAACCGAAGACTCTGGCCCAGTACATCACAGCCAGTGTAATCAACCAACCAACGACAAGCACAACAACTACAAACAAATTCTCCCGCTGCAGAGACTGCCAAGGATGCAAACTATACCTACGCAACAACAAAACTCCCCAGAATACAGTGGAAAAGTTCCTCAACCCCAAAACCAACAAAGAATACAAGGTAAAAGGACAACATTCATGCAATACAGCAGGAGTAGTATACTGCCTCAAGTGCCCATGCAACCTACTCTACATCGAACAAACAAAAAGACCTTTCAAAACCAGACTTAGCGAGCATATTAGAAATATCAAGAATGGACTCTCCACACACAGTGTCTCGGCCCATTTTTCCAACTTCCACCAGATGAACCCAACGGGACTAGATTTCTGGATAATAGAGAAAATCAACCTAAACTGGAGAGGAGCAAATATCCAAAGAGAATCATCCAAGAGAGAAACTTTTTGGATTTTTGAACTCAACACACTATCCCCAGAAGGTCTAAACATAGAAATAGACCTCAACTGCTTTTTGGAAAATAATTAACAGCAATACACCAATTGTCAAATCATAGGAGTATCCAGCACTTCACAAGCCCTTCACCTAACAAAGAAAGCCAGCAGCTGAAAAACTGCATCCGCAGATAAATAACATCTCCCGAGGAAACTAGCCAACAGTATTCCCAGGAAATAACATTGCCCAAAGAAAACAGCAAGTCACAGCTGCACTACATCAAAGAGACCCTCACAGTGTATCCTCTTTTTACAGATAAGGAGCATAACCACATTGTATCAAAGGGATCTCCACAGTACATCGCTTTTAAATGGATAAGTGTTAACCACTATACAAATGTCAACATTGTTTCTTTCAAAGTCTTCCAATGTCAGAGAACCAGGAAACAGAACAGCACCATCTGCTGCTCGCGTTTGAATATAGCACTTCAGCATGAGATCTACTAAAAACCACAATCGCATTGAAAACCATTACACAGCGCCACCTGCTGCCCAGGACTAGATCAACAGACATGTCCAATGAAGAGACTACACAGGGAAACTACATTTCCCATCAACCCCTGGTGTGACTCAACACCAATAAAACAGCATCAAAGCCCACCCCTTCACCTTTACAACGTTGGATACATTCTGACGAAACGCGCGTCGGTGAATCTTAGCAAAGCCACCGCCGGCCTCGCTACACTTCTATTGCCGCAGGAGCGGCTTCGTTCAGGCACTCCTGCACGCTGCAGGAGCAGCCCCTGCCTCCAGCAGAGCCTCCGCCGGCCACGCTACAGCCTCTTGCCGTACAAACGGCCACATCCACATAAGATCAAATAGCCGCAACAGCGGCTTAGCCCACCGGCCACTACATTTAACCCACCGCAAGCCGCAGGAGCGGCCTCTGCCTTCAGCTCAGCCTCCGCCGGCTACGCTACAGTCTCCCGCCGCTTAAACGGCCACACCGCCCTGATCATAAAAAGTTACAGAAGCGGCTGGCCCGCCGGCTACGCCACTTTCACATACCGCCAAAGCGGCCACTCCTGACCGCCATAAGCGCCGCCAACACATAAGAAAGCCGCAAACAGCGGCTAGCCCGCCGGCCACGCTACATCTGAAGCGGCTATTTTGTCCCCACACGGGATACCCCGCACACCTTAACACAATATTGGACCTACAAATTAAAAAGCCATAAAAGGTCCAAAACCCTATTAAGTCTGCACTCTTGCATTAAACCCCATCAAAGAATACCACACTCAAGCAACTCAGTCACCTACAACAAATCAACACTACAAACACAGGAAGAGCACCCCGAATCACCAAGAACTCCAATCAAGCACAGAGGACAGGTGAGCAGTGTGCACCACCGGTAACTACAGTATTTATTACCTTTATAAGCACCCAATAGCGCCCCTACGTTACTGGGCACTTATAGTCCAGGTAACCATTAATGTGGTAACCTAGGTAGAGAAAAAATCCCCAGCAAGCCTGGAGATTTTTGAGGACTAATCCACCAGAGCTAATGATACTTGTTATCGCTGGTGAGATTAAAGGGTAAAAGTACCGACCTCAAACAAACCTAAATAACCGTCTTTTTTTTTTTTTTTCCAGCTCATGGGAGATATATTTTGAAAAATCACCTGCAACGCTAACCACCTTTTCTCAACAGGGAATTCTGCACCCGCCAGCACTAACCTCCTTTTTATCCATCCGTAGCGCACCTAACGCTTACCTTTCCTCTACAGGAACAGGATAAGTAAACAAGCATTGGCCAGATGGCTTGTCATGGTTTTGCCAGTATTGGGGCAGCAATAAGGCCTGTTTGTGCCTCATCGCTGTTGGCGGTGGCTACTAGAAAGGTAGTCAGGCACTTGTTATCCTCCTCCGATTTGAATCCGGACAGTGAAGAATTTCGTGAACTAAAACAATGTGAGGTGTTTTTGTCCTTCATGGTAGCTGCTTTGGATGATTCCTTGACGAGTAGTAGAGCCTCTGCTCTAATGGTTACTATCAGGCGTTCAATTTGGTTACGCCAGTGGGCGGCTGACTTTGGGTCAAAAAAGTCACTTGCAGCTCTTCCCTTCGTTGGGTTACGGCTCTTTGGAGACAAGCTGGACGCCGTGGCCAAGGGGGGCAAACTACCTCAACGCAAGAAGCAACGTCGTCCCTTTCGAGGAGCGGCTTCCTTCACTCCTTCCTTTCGGGGATCTAGAGCAGGAAGAGGTTTCGCCTTCCCTTCTACAAGGAGAGATTCCTGGAATAGGGGCAGAGGACGTGCCCGTTCAGGATACAATTGGGGCTCAAAACCCAAACCCGTGGCCAAGCCTGCTCAACAATGAGGTGGCGCCCTCACCTGTGCGGGTGGGGGGACGGCTACAGCACTTCTCCCAGGTCTGGAACCGAGAGGTCTCGGACAGGTGGATCCGGGAAGTGGTGTCTTCCGGCTACAAGCTGGAGTTCGAGTCCTGCCCTCCCCCGCGTTTCCTCAGGTCTCGGGTGTCCCCGGAGGCACTGGCTGCTCAGCAGCTTCGGGCGGCAATATCGAGTCTTCTGGAAATGGCAGTCATTTGCCCAGTTCCCTCATTAGACCGGGGTCGGGGGTTTTACTCAAATCTGTTCACGGTCCCCAAAAAGGATGGTTCCGTCCGGCCCATACTGGACCTAAAGATTCTCAACAAGTTCGTCAGACTGCGAAGGTTTCGCATGGAGACGTTGCGCTCGGCTATTCATTCTCTTCGTCAGGGGGACTTCATGACGTCCATAGACATTCAGGACGCTTACCTCCATGTTCCCATTTTTCCCGCACACCAGAGGTTTCTGAGGTTCACGGTGGAGGATCGGCACTTTCAGTTTGTAGCTCTTCCCTTCGGTCTCACCACAGCTCCAAGAGTGTTCACCAAGGTGCTTGCTGGGGTGATGGCTCTCCTCAGAGCGCAGGGGATTCGCATTGTGCCATATCTGGATGATCTCCTCATCGTGGCACCGTCATTCAGCCAGGCAGAATTGGACACCAGGACGGTAATATCCACTCTGGAGAGGTTCGGCTGGGTGATCAACTACCCCAAGTCCTCCCTACACCCGTCCAGGACAGTATACTTTCTGGGAATGTCTCTGGATACAGATCTGGCCAGAGTTTTCCTTCCTCAGTCCAAGGTTCTTCTGATTCAGGAGTTGGTTTGGTCGCTCATGTCCATGCCTCGACCGTCCATCCGTCTAGGGATGAGACTGGTGGGTTTGATGGTGGCCTCATTCGAGGCGGTTCCTTTTGCTCAGTTTCACACAAGGACACTACAGCTCCATCTGTTATCGGTCTGGAACAGGTCTCCTCAGTCGCTGGATCATCTTTTTCAGATGTCTCCCCGGGATTCGCCGCTCGCTTTGGTGGTGGCTGAACTCAACCAATCTACTGAGGGGCAGACCCTTTCGGACTCCTCAGTGGGAGATAGTCACCACGGATGCCAGCCTCTCAGGATGGGGGGGGCTTCTGGAAGGATCTGCAAGTTCAGGGTTTGTGGAATCCCCTGGAAGCTCACGAGCCTATCAATGTTCTGGAATTGAGGGCCATCAGGTTGGTTCTTTGTCATTTGACTCATCAACTGCGAGACTTGCCGGTCCAGGTCAGGTCGGACAATCGGACGGCGGTGGCCTACATCAATCACCAGGGAGGAACCCGCAGCAGGAATGCCCTCAAGGAAGTGTCTCTGATCCTGGACTGGCCAGAGAGACATGTCCCGTGTATCTCAGCAGTTTACATCCCAGGTGTGGAGAACATGGAGGCGGACTCTCTGAGCAGGATGTCAGCCCGCAAGGGGGAATGGTCTCTCAATCCCAGGGTCTTTCACTCAATTTGTCTCAGGTGGGGGTCACCGGCGATGGATCTATTTGCCTCCCGTCACAATCACAAACTTCCGGCTTTTGTGTCTCTGGCGAAGGACCCACTGGCTCTCGCGACGGACGCCATGTCCCTGAACTGGAGGGATCTGGGGTTTCTGTACCTGTTCCCTCCGTTTCCCATGGTGGCCAGAGTAGTGCGCAAGCTTGCTCTGGAGCGAGCAACAGCAATTCTGGTAGCTCCAAGGTGGCCAAGACAGGTCTGGTTCGCAGACGTGGTAAGGTTGGCAGAAGATCAGTTCGTTCTGCCCCTGCTGCCAGATCTGCTCACACAGGGTCATCTTCGTTACCCCAATTTACCAACGCTGGCTTTGACGGCGTGGCTGCTGAAACCTCCATCTTGAAGGAGGAAGGTCTTTCCGACGCTGTTATTCAGACTCTCATTCGTGCTAGAAAGAAGTCTTCTTCATCCGTGTACTATAGGACTTGGAGGTCTTATATTGATTGGTGTGAGTCTAGGGCCTTCCCTTGTAGGGAGTTCTCTGTTTCTAGAATTTTGGAGTTCTTGCAACATGGTCTGGACTTAGGGCTCCAACTCAGTACTCTGAAGGGGCAGGTGTCTGCCCTGGCGGTATTTTTCCAAAAGTCTTTTGCGCTACATCCTTTGGTTAAGACCTTTTTCCAGGGGGTTACGCATGTGCGGCCTCCCAGGAAGCCTTTGATTCCGGTTTGGGATTTGAATTTGGTTCTTTCTGCGCTCCAGGGTCCCCCCTTTGAGCCCTTGCATGATAGTCCTTTGTCTTCCCTTACGCAGAAGGTGGCATTTTTGGTAGCTATCACTTCAGTTAGACGTGTTTCTGAGTTGGCGGCTCTGTCTATTCAAGCTCCATATTTTGAAAGACATCAGGATAAAGTGGTTTTCCGTTTTAAGCCGGACTTTCTTCCTAAGGTGGTTTCGTCCTTTCATTTAAATCAGGATATTGTTCTGCCCTCTCTCTGTCCTAACCCCAGCAATGACAAGGAGAGGGCCCTGCATTCTTTGGATGTGGTTAGTGTTGTGAAGTATTATTTGGTGGTAACGTCTGCCTTTCGCAAGACTGATGCATTCTTCGTGGTGCCTTTTGTGCCCAAGAAGGGTCTAGCACCCACAAAGTCTACCATCAGCAGGTGGATTTGTCAGGCTGTTCCGCTCTCAAAGCACTGACTGTGTGTGATTCTAATCGGACAGCTAAACACTGGTTGGAGATCTCAGTAAACAGAAGCCCATGCTTGTATTGTCCACCAAAGGAATCCAACTTTATACTGTTTTATTAGTATATACTTATACGTTCTTCAGTATACATTACATTTTGTGAAACTGCAATACAATCAAATAACAGCACATCAGTACACATGAAACACTAGTCAGCATAGATGATAATGACATAACAGAAAGGCACTTACAGGTGATGATGTCTCAAACCTTCTGGGAGAGGAAAATATCTGCTGCATCCATAGAGAATGAAAATCTAAAATGGCTGAAGAGAACTTCCTGTAGCAAAGGTTTACTTCCTGTCTAAGGGATTCACTGAATACTCTTTGATAAAAGTAGAACTGTTATACCGAACTTCTGCCAGTAGATGGCAGTGGTGCACTACACAACTATAAGTAATACACTCCTAAGAGCAATTATAACTGAACTAGCCTGAAAAGGCAGCACACTCCCTGCCTGATATAATACATTATATCACTACCTATACGTATCTACTGTACAGGAAAAACACATTGATGATAGAATACATTTCTAACTAGAACTGGTAACATAACTACACATGAGTCCATGATGTCAGTGTCTCTTGGCTGTGGCACTTTCCGCTAGCAGTCCACATGAAGAAATAATTTGTTCATAAACCCATCTTCGGATTGGAGAAGCCGCACTAAGCCAAACTATCTCCAACCCCAATTGTAATCCACAGGATGGAATTCAACTGAAGGAAAATGTCACATTCGAGAGCTGTTGGTGACAAGCTGTAAATTATGTATTGTCCCAGCAAATTAACACATACTCAAAGGAGAACAATAACATCTGAGACTGGTCTGGCGTACACTTTAACATTCCCTTTTTTCACCACTTTAACTTCAACCTTTCTGACTTTACCATCTTTACTTGGCGAAGCATTTGTGACAATTCCCATAGGCCAGTTATTTCTGCTTTCTTGGATATCTTTCAACAGCACAACATCTCCTTTCTTGACGTTGGGACTAGTTTCAGCCCATTTTTTGCGACTTTGTAAGGTAAACAGATAATCTCTCCTCCATCTCTTCCAAAATGTATCAGCTAGGCATTGGACTTGTTTCCATTGCTTTACATGAAGTTCTGTTGTACTAAAGTCTCCACAGGGGGCTGATAAAGAGTCTACCTTTTGGGTCAAGAGCATAGCGGGGGTAAGAACCATTGGGTTATCTGGATCTGTAGATATTGGCACCAAAGGTCTCGCATTGATGATGGCCATTACTTCCGCCATAAAGGTACTCAAAGTCTCATGAGTCAAACGAGTAGGTTTGGCTTGGAGTAACATTGCATCTAAAATGCGCCTAGCTACACCTCTTAATCTCTCCCAGGCGCCTCCCATGTGAGAAGAGTGAGGAGTGTTGAAGAGCCATGTGCATCCTTTGTCTTGGAGATAGTCTAGAAGTTCTGTATCATTTGAGCATATATGCAGCTCCTTGCATGCACCTACAAAGTTACTACCTCTGTCAGAGCGAATCAACTTAGCTGGACCACGAACAGAGAAGAATCTTCTAAGAGCATTGATGAAACTGGATGCTGACATGGACTCAACCAATTCTATATGCACTGCTCTGATAGAAAGACACGTGAAAAGTACAGCCCAACGTTTGCTGTCAGCGCTACCTCCTCTGGTTCGGCGGGTTACAACTTCCCAGGGACCAAACACATCAACTCCCACACTACTGAATGGAGGTTCAGGATTGACTCTGTCTTCTGGTAACTCTGCCATCTTTTGGCTTTCCAATCTCCCTCTGAGCTTCCGGCATATGACACATTTGTGAATGATTGCAGACACTAGACGTTTTCCACCAATGACCCAGAAACCTGCAGCTCTGATTGCACCTTCAGTAATATGACGCCCTTGGTGTACTATTTGATTATGATAATATCTTATGATCAATGCAGCAATATGGTGATCATGAGGAATTATGATAGGCTGCTTCTCCTCATCTGACAGCGTGGCAAATGATAAACGGCCTCCTACTCTCAACAGTCCATCTTGACCTATAAAGGGACTGAGTTTTGTAAGACGGCTATGTTTTGGAAGTGTCTTGTGTTGTTCAATACAGTCATATTCTTGCCTAAAATATGTGTGTTGTACAGAAGAAATTATAAGCGTCTTGGCTTGTGAAATTTCTTCTAAACTGATCCTTTCATGGAAAACTCTCCAGCTTCCAGGTTGATCATTGTTAGTTTTCTTGTGGAAACTTTTGGCAACATGGATTAACTTTGCTATAACCCTGCTCAGTCTCTTCCAGTCAGAAAATCTTACGAAGCGATGTGGCTGAAGTTTAGCGTCAAGGGCTTTAGTGCTAAAGTTTACTACTTCTGACCTAATTTCAGGATCAGCTTCAGGCTCCACTAAAGGGTAAACATTGGTGTTATCAGGATTATCTACAGCTGTCTGATACAGAAATGGTGGGCCTGAGAACCATATAGAGTTCTGAAGGCTAGCTATCTGCGTAGGCCTGGTAGCATAATCTGCAGGATTTTGTTCTGAGGGCACATAGAACCATTGCTCTGGACATGTTGTTTGTCTGATCCTGTTGACCCGGTTGGAAACATATAAGAAGAATCTCTTTGTAGTGTTGCAGATATAGCCTAGGACTGTTTTACTGTCTGTAAAGAATTTCACAGCATCTAGACTTAGGTCTATCTCGTCTCTCACTAGCTCATACAGTTCAACCGCTAGTACAGCTGCACATAACTCTAGACGTGGAATCGTATGTGCTGGCTTAGGGCTTAGCTTGGATTTTCCCATAACAAATCCAACATGGCAGACATTTCCTGCATCAGTTACCTTCAAGTAAGCAACTGCACCTATTGCTATAACAGATGCATCTGAAAAGACATACAGTTCTTTTTTACACGCTTGTGATAATGAAACAGGAACATAATACCTGGATATTTGTAAGCACTGTAAGGCTTGTAAAGACTCTGTCCATTGGACCCACTCATGGAGTCTTTCTTGGGGAAGCAAGGCGTCCCACTCACTTTCTCCATATGACAGTTCACGAACTAAGGCCTTACCTTTCATGGTGACTGGTGCCACAAACCCGAGGGGATCATAGAGGCTGTTAACAGTGGATAGGATCCCTCTTCTTGTGAACGACTTTTCTGTTGAAGAAACCTGGAACACAAAACAGTCTTTAACAAGATCCCAGCTTAGGCCTAAACTCTTCTGCAAAGGAAGGGCGTCTGTTCCCAGGCAAAGGTCTTTGAGGTCTTTAGCTCTGTCTTCTGTGGTGAAAGCTTAACATAGTAACATAGTAACATAGTATGTAAGGCTGAATAAAGACTTTAGTCCATCCAGTTCAGCCTGTTTAACTCCTTCCAGTGGTCTAGTAGCCATAGCCGGAAATGTTATTACATGCCAGGAAGGCATCAAGGCCACTTTTGAACATTTTTAATGTATCCCTCATTACTACCTCCTCTGGCAGCGAGTTCCATAGTCTCACTGCTCTTACAGAGAAGAATCCCCTCCTATGTCGGTGGAGAAAGCACCTTTCCTCTAACCTTAGTGGATGCCCCCGGGTTATGGTTACACTCCGGGGTATAAATAGATTGTGGGACAGATCCTTGTATTGACCCCGAATATATTTATACATAGTTATTAGATCACCCCTCAATCGTCTTTTTTCTAGACTAAATAAGCCTAACTTGGACAATCTTTCCGGGTACTCTAGCCCCCGCACTCCTTTTATTAACTTTGTTGCCCTTCTTTGAACGTGCTCCAGTTCTGATATGTCCTTCTTAAGCACAGGTGCCCAGAACTGTACACAGTATTCCATATGGGGTCTGACCAGTGACTTGTACAGGGGTAAAATGATGCTCTGGTCATGAGCACCCATGCCCCTCCTGATGCACCCCATGATCCTGTTTGCCTTGGAAGCAGCTGCCTGGCATTGATTACTACAGTTGAGCTTATTGTCAACTAAAACCCCTAGATCCTTTTCCATTGTTGTTTTACCAAGTGTTTCTTTATTTAGTGTGTAATCATGACACATATTTCTCCTTCCCATGTGCATAACCTTACATTTATCTGTGTTAAACTTCATTTGCCATTTAACTGCCCATGCTTCCAATGTATCTAAATCTGTTTGTAGTTGCCTGTTGTCCTCCTTTGTTTTAATTACTTTACTCAGCTTAGTATCATCTGCAAAGATTGAGACTTTACTGTTTAATCCATACCCAATGTCATTTATATATATATTGAAGAGAATTGGTCCCAGAACTGACCCTTGTGGTACTCCACTAGTAACAGTGACCCAATCTGAGTGTGTACCATTGATAACCACCCTCTGCTTCCGATCACTAAGCCAATTTCCCACCCATCTGCACACGTTTTCCCCCAGTCCAAGCATTCTCATCTTTTGTACCAGCCTTTTATGTGGCACAGTATCAAATGCTTTAGAAAAGTCAAGATATATGATATCCAATGACTCCCCCTGATCCAATCTTGAACTTACCTCCTCATAAAAGCCGATCAGGTTTGTCTGGCAGGAGCGATTCCTCATAAATCCATGCTGATATGGAGTAATAAGGTCATTTTCCCCAAGGTGCTCCAGGATAGTATCCCTTAAGAAACCTTCAAACAGCTTGCCCACCACAGATGTTAAGCTTACCGGTCTGTAGTTCCCAGGTTCCCCCCTAGATCCCTTTTTGAATATTGGCACCACATTTGCCGAGCGCCAATCCCTCGGAACAGACCCTGTAGTTATGGAATCCACAAATATTAGAAATAACGGCTTGTCTATTACTGTACATAACTCCCTTAAAACACGAGGATGTATATCATCTGGTCCCGGCGATTTATCGATTTTCATCTGCTTGAGACGGTGCCGGACTTCTTCCTTGGTTAGACCAGTGACATTTAATGGAGGGTTTCGGTTATTCCCCTGCATTTCACTGGGCATGTCAAATTCTTTTGTGAATATAGAAGCAAAGAAGTTGTTAAGCAAATTAGCTTTCTCCTCATTTCCCTCTATAGGGGTCCCATCCTTGCTTTTCAGGGGGCCCACACCCTCAGGTTTGTACCTTTTACGGTTTATGTAGCTAAAGAATAATTTGGGGTTAGTTTTACTCTCTTTCGCGACCAGTCTTTCTGTCTCCAGCTTAGCTGCCCTTATCTGTTGTTTACATTGTTTATTTTCTTCTTTATAGTTTTTTAACGCTTCCGCTGTCCCTTCCTGCTTTAAACGTTTAAATGCCTTTTTTTTGTTGTTTATTGCCCCCTTAACCTTTTTATTTAGCCACATCGGTTTACATGTGTGTCTAATAGTTTTATTCCTGTAAGGTATATATCTGTCACACTGAAAATTAAGTATTCCTTTGAAAGTATCCCATTTAGCGTCCATGCTTTTGTTCTTAAGGACATTTTCCCAGTCAATGCAGTGTAGGGCATCTCTAAGTTGGTCAAACTTTGCCTTTTTGAAGTCCCGCGTTTTTGTGACTCCTTGATAAGGCACCCTAGTGACTGCTAATTGGAAATTAATGATATTATGATCACTGCTTCCAAGGTGTCCCCCAACCTGTACCTTTATTACTTTGTCTGGTACATTGGTTAGTATTAGGTCCAATATGGCTTTCCCCCTTGTTGGAGCTTGTACTTGTTGGGAAAGGTAGCCATCTTTTGTTTTAGATAAAAAACTATTACTTTTCTGCGAAACACATGTTTCAGCATCCCAGTCTATATCTGGCTTGTTTGCTGTTAGAGGCAATCTTATGTAGTCGCAGATTAGACTCTGCCAGCATTTGTTTTGCTTTGTTGAGAATGTTGACTGCTCCTTCAGGTGTGTTAGCTGAAGTCCATCATCCACATAGAAATGTCTCATGACAAAGTGCTTGGCATCTTGACCATAACGTTCTGCACCTTTCTGGGCAGCCTTCTGCATACAGTATATAGCAACAGCTGGTGAAGGGCTGTTACCAAACACATGTACTCTCATTCTGTATTCTGTTACCTCTTTGTCTATGTCGTTGTCCTTGTACCACAGGAAACGCAGGTAGTCACGATGGTCCTCTCTCACTAGAAAACAATAAAACATCTGTTGCACATCTGCTGTGAAGGCAATGGGCTCTTTCCTGAAGCGTAAGAGGACCCCCAGAAGTGTGTTGTTTAGATCTGGACCACTCAGCAGTACATCATTCAATGAAATGCCTTCATGTTGCGCACTGGAATCAAACACAGCTCTTATTTGATCCGGTTTGTGTGGGTGGTAAACACCAAACATTGGCAGATACCAGTGTTCTTTACCTTTATCCAGTGGTGGTGCTACTTCAGCGTGATTATTGTCCAGCATCCTTTTGATGAATTCTGTAAAGTCTTTTTTCACTTCAGGTTTTCTTTGCAAGGTTTTACGTAGTGTGTTCAAGCGCTTCATGGCTTGCTCTCTGTTGCTAGGTAAATAACACCTGGGTGTGCGAAAAGGTAAAGGGGCTACCCAATTGCTGTTTTCATCTTGGAAAGCCTCTTTGTCCATGATATGGAGAAATGCTTGATCATCTATAGACATTGCTTGCTTGTCATCATCTTTTGTCTTCTGAAACACTGAGTTCCCTAAAGTGTCAGTCTTTGTCACAACAAATGTCTCGATTATAACTAGAAGAAAAGTCATAGCATGGTTTCAGGGTTTCCTTAACAACAATGCTGTTCTGGCATGGGCTAAGGTGGGACGTACGCCCATTTGTTAGCACAGATGTCTTTGAAGTGTTGACACTATCTGGACGATGTGCTGCTCCCAGACAAACTTCTCCTACTATAACCCACCCCAGATCAAGTCTTTGAGCATACGGGGCATTAAATGGTCCATTAATTTGTTGACGTACCTTATGTACCTGCAGAATGTCTCTTCCAAGAAGTAGTAGAATAGAGGCGTCCCTCTGGACAGCTGGAATAAGGTGAGATATTGATTTAAGATGAGGATGATGAAGGGCCACTTCTGGTGAAGGAATCTCTGCCTTATCATCTGGTATCATATCACATTCTATCAAGGTGGGGAGTGAGAGATGGACTCTCTTGTCAAGAGACTCAATTGTAAAGTCAGTTGCTCTCCTCCCTGTGGTCTGTATCACTCCTGCACATGTTTTTAGAGTGTATGGCACTGCACTTGACGTAATGTTGAAGGCATCAAAAAAGTCTGACCTTGCCAGAGACCTGTTACTTTGCTCATCCAGAACCACATACATCTTCACTGCCTTCTCTTTATTCTCAGTGGGGTACACTGTTGCTAGGCAGATCTTGGAACATGAGCGTGGATTTGTACTGTCACCACAGATTTCAGTGCATTTGGCCATTACTGGGGTAGCTGATTCATCCTTTTGCTCCCTGCCCTCATCTTTCAGGGTTTCAGCGACCTCTAGTGGTTGATGCAAGGTATTGGGGTGTAAAGCTGCAATGTGTCTGTTACTGCCACATTCTGAGCAATTTGCTTGTATTTTGCAGTCTTTAGCTATATGCTTGGTGGATGCACAACACTTGAAGCAGATGCCGTTTTCTCTAAGAAAGGCTAACCTTTCCTTGATAGGTTTACTTCTGAACCCCTTGCACTTGTTTAGAGGATGGGGTTTATTATGAAGTGGGCAAAGTCTGTCAGGGTCTTCATAGGTGTTTACCTTGTAGCTGCTTGCACCTCCTGAGTCTTCAAAGGGAACCATTGTCTTGTGGGCAATCACTGAAGTCCTATGGTAGGGTCTAGGTGGCTTTTCTGCCTTTGGAAGCTGGCTGCTGGTGATGAAGGAAAAACTTGGATCGCACCTCATCTTGGCTTGCTGCTGTACAAACCTAGAAAACACAAAGAAAGGAGGGAAAGGGACACCATGATCTTCTTTGTATTTTGCTCCAACACTCACCCATTTTTCTTGCAGGTGGTGAGGTAGTTTCTCCACTATAGGCCTTGTACCGTTGGCGGTATCTAAATGTGCAAGTCCCTTTAAATAACCTTCTTCCTTGGCACACTGAACTTCCCAAAGAATATCTCCTAGCTCCTGTAGTTTCAAATTGTCTTTGCTGTTTAGCTTGGGGAAAGACTCCAGTCTTTTCATTAGTGCACCTTCAATTGCCTCTGGTGATCCATATCTATCTTCTAGCCTTTGCCAGGCCATATCGAGTCCTACTGGAGGGTTAAATAGGTGTATCCTGCGCATCCTTCTTGCATGCTCTGCAGACTCTGACCCAAGCCACTTTACCATCAGGTCTAACATCTCTGCAGCTGTTAAGTCCAAGTCTCTGACTGCGTTCATAAAGGAAGCCTTCCATGCCCAGTAATTCTCAGGACAGTCATCAAACTTGAGGAAGCCTGCATTAACCATTTCTTTACGGACAAGATATTTAGTGACGTCTTGCATGCTCTGGTGTTTGGATTGCTGCAGTGAGGGTTCATCTTTTATCACTTTGGTACTACCGGCCTCATGGGTTTGTTTTTGGACACTCAGGAGTTCTGCCGGTTTTGGTTTAAATTCAGGTGACTCTGGATTGGGAAACTGTTTTATTGCACCATCACTTGAAAGTTCTCTGACATACTCCCTAGTGCGTTCTGCTGAGGGAACGGGTTTCTCAGGCACATCTGGGCCTCCATAGATGGACTCCATTTCAGACCGCTCCATATCTGCATAAGCTGCGGCTTCTGCTGCTGCAACAGCGGCTGCTGCACACTGACGCTGAAGAATATGCAACCTTGCTTCCTGTTCTGATCTCTCTTTTATCAGCTTTGCTTCCTGATCTGATTTTTCTTTTATCAACCTTGCTTCCTGTTCTGATTTTTCTTTTATAATGGCGGCCTCTTTCTCAGCGAATTCTAACTGAACACGAGCGGCCTCTGCTTTGGCGCGCGCTCTAATAAAAAGGGCACTTGCTGATGAAAACTGGCTGGACCTTGCTGATCTAGATGAATGTGAGCGTGTATCATCGGACACCTGGCATGCTCTCCCTGCCCTGATGTGTCGCGGGTAGCTGATCTTCAGCGTTATAGCGTCTTCCTGATCTTAGGCTCATTCTGTCTGTGCAGCGACTCCTATCCCCAGGCTTGTTGCGCTAACACCTTTTCACTGTTCCGCTCTCAAAGCACTGACTGTGTGTGATTCTAAACGGACAGCTAAACACTGGTTGGAGATCTCAGTAAACAGAAGCCCATGCTTGTATTGTCCACCAAAGGAATCCAACTTTATACTGTTTTATTAGTATATACTTATACGTTCTTCAGTATACATTAAATTTTGTGAAACTGCAATACAATCAAATAACAGCACATCAGTACACATGAAACACTAGTCAGCATAGATGATAATGACATAACAGAAAGGCACTTACAGGTGATGATGTCTCAAACCTTCTGGGAGAGGAAAATATCTGCTGCATCCATAGAGAATGAAAATCTAAAATGGCTGAAGAGAACTTCCTGTAGCAAAGGTTTACTTCCTGTCTAAGGGATTCACTGAATACTCTTTGATAAAAGTAGAACTGTTATACCGAACTTCTGCCAGTAGATGGCAGTGGTGCACTACACAACTATAAGTAATACACTCCTAAGAGCAATTATAACTGAACTAGCCTGAAAAGGCAGCACACAGGTCATTGTCGGGGCCTATTCTGCTAAGGGGAGAAATCCTCCCTTTCGTGTTACAGCTCATTCTACTCGTGCGGTTGGGGCCGCCTGGGCATTTCAGCACCAGGCCTCTGTTGAGCAAGTTTGTAAGGCCGCTCCCTGGTCTTCTGTTCACACTTTTTCAAAGTTTTACAAGGTTGATGTGCGGGCCTCAGCGGATGCTGTTTTTGGCCGCAAAGTTCTGCAGGCTGCAGTAGTTTAAGTTGTGCTTTATACCTTGTTTTTGGATCCCCACCCTTTATGGACACTGCTATTGGATGTCCCACAGGTAATGAATATCTTGAAGCGGGGTGTGTGACATACTTAGAATAATACCATTTTGTGAATACTCACCTTGTAAAATGGGTATTATAAGTATGTCACACACCCCGCTTCAACCTGCCCTTTGGATTCTGCATCCTTCATATGGTGAACTTTGCGTTATGACTGATATTTGGCTCTTCCTGGTCCTTTACCTTACTGCTTTCTTTATACTGGGTAATGAGTGGGAGGTCCCAGGTACTTATGGACTGGGAGGGGCTTTCTTTCCTCCAATCATCTCTGCAGAAGCCCTCTACAGGACCATACTACCCACAGGTAATGAATATCTTGAAGCGGGGTGTGTGACATACTTACAACACCCATTTTACAAGGTGAGTATTCACAAAATGGTATTTTCATGTTTCGAGATCGTCAAATCCAAAAAATCAACTTTAAACTCTGAAATATGTGACGTAAGAAAAATGTTAAATTGATTGTTATTCAGTAGGTTTATAAATTCAATGCATTGATCCTGTGTGCCCTGCCATAGCAGGAGCACATCGTCTATGTACCGAAACCACCCTAGTATGTGGGGCTGGTATTCAATCAACTCCCGAAGACTACTTCTCTCTCCCACCAACCCAAAAATAAATTTGCCACTGATGGGGCACACCGTAGACCTATCTATAAAAGGCACCATCGAATGTGAAGAAATTGTGTTCCAAAACAAATTGGAGTAGATCTATAATTAAATTCTTCTGTCAGGGGTCTTTCTGATTTTCCATATCTAAGAAGTATTTACAGGTCTGGAGCGCAAGGGGGTGGGAGATGTTAGTATATAGGGCTTCCACATCTAGGGTGACTAGTAATGTTTCTCTCAGTACATGTCATTGAGTTGATTCAATAAATGCATTGAATCCCTAACATAAGAGTCCAGGATAAGAACATGGGGTTAAAGATGTTTATCTATGTACGTGCAGGCCCTCTCCGTCAAACCCCCGATGCCCGCCACAATAGGTCTCTCCGGTGGGCACCGGGGTTTCTTATGGATCTTGGGGAGCACGTAGAAGGTGGGAACAACCGGATGCTCCACCTCTAAGAAACCCACTGTTTTCTGATTGATGATGCCCTGATGCCATGCCTCTCTTACCAGGGAGATGTATTCTAGTTTATATCTGGGTAGAGGATTAGCGGCCAATTTTTCATAGTTCGCCAGGTTTAAAAGTTGGCGTAGGGCTTCACTGCGGTAAAAATCCGCAGACATGATCACGATATTGCCGCCCTTATCGGACTCTTTGATTACAATATCTGTTCGTGTCTGTAAGTTGGAAATGGCCGTGATTTCCTCTTTAGGCAGATTTCCAGGTGAATGTGATATTTTTAAATTTTGGATTTCTTTACTTACAACCTGGAAGAAGGTGTAAATGGCCGGGCTTAGCGACCATGGTGGTGTAAATTTGGAAGGTTTCTGAAACTGGGGGTCCCCAACAGGAGGATTCTCCTGTCCTTGGAGTAGAGAAGTAAGGTCGTCCAATGCGACACCCTCCCGCCAGTCTAACCCCATGCTTGTATCGATCGGGGCCTCAAAGTATTTTTAAGGAGTAATCTCCTGCAGAATAGGAATAGGTCTTTTATTGCCCCAAACTTATCCAAGGAGATGTTCGGCGCAAAAGAAAGACCTCTAGCAAGCACAGACCTTTCTTCATTGGTAAGTGTGTATCCAGAGAGGTTAATGATCGTCAATTCCTGCGTACTTTCAGTTGGTACAGGGGCCGGTAGTTCTGAGGCAGCTAGGGGCTCGACTCTTGTCTCGCTCTCTTGGGGGTACTCTGATGCAGACAGCGGTGCTCCCACCGGGCTCCGTTTTTGCCATAATTTGTGCCTCCTCTTGCCTCCCCTCCTCCTTGGCCTCTTGCGCCAGTCTGCTCCAGAAAATGGCGCAAATGGCCTCCCTCCGAGGTTCTACTAGAGATTGATGTACTAGTACTAGCAGTGCGGCTCCTATGATGGGAATAACCTGGACGCTGATTACCTGTATGTTTTCATTTGTAGACTCTACCAGAAAGGGCATCCAGTCTATCTCTCTGGAGTTTATCTAATTTTATGGTCATAACATTGTCCTCAAATGATTCTAATTCCTCATCCATTTGTGCCTGTAGACGTTCTATTTCCTGGCTAGGGGCATCCCGTGGTATTTTTTCATACAACAATTTAATGTTGTCTTTTACTGAATTCAAGGATACTTTATCCATTTCAATAAGTTCCTCTATCAAGTGAAGTGAGCACTGATTGAGGTGTGACTCCCACTTCTGCTTATGACCCTACGGGATTTCCCATGCCGGGAAAATTTGTACTCTCAGGCCACGGGGGATTAGTCCCTGTTCTATATAGACACCCAGACTATGGATGTTCCACCATAATTTGGTGTATTTTATTTGTTCTCGTTTTATCTGTTTAAAGGTGTCCCTTTATAGTGGGGGGTTTCCACCAATGATGACCCTGTGCTGTCTTTTAATTTCTGTAACTTATTCAACCAATTCCTTTCTCGTGTCTCCAAAGAGGAGGTCATGATTACTGTGCCCAGCTAAATCTCAGGTCTGGGAACCAGAACCCCAGAGAGATAGGGCTTAGGAATACTACAAAGAGGGAAATGTGCAGCTGGCACCAGTAAAGTAATAATCTAATTAGTAGTGGTGGGGCAATGCTCAGTTCCTGACCCAATGTAACCAGTAGCTAAAAAATGAGGGGATGCCCCACTATGAAAGACCCCCCTAGAGGTGTGTTGAACTGAGTCTTATAATTGCACTACACCAGACATAAGTAAAGTTGATATATAATTTTATTAATCTCTAATCATCTTAAAAAGTTTTTTCTCTATTTACATCCAAAACAAACTGTTAAAAAACATGTAAGACAAGTTAAAATTCATACTGCCAAGAGGGGGCGCTAATCCACATTGCTGTCATACAATACATTTTTATTAGTTTTTTTTAATATTTGTTATATTCTAAGCATACAGTACGTCCTGCTCCATATATAATACTTACACGTGGGTTATCCTCCGCCAGATGGCGCTGTGCACTGCAGACATGCAAAACAGGCTCCTCCCGGCCCTTCAAATACCCAGGGACCTCCCACTAATCCCCAGATTTCTCTGCAGTGCTGCGAAGACATGAAGTATCACTCTCTCGCAGTTGAGCGGCGCTATTACAGCCCGCAGCCCTGTGGGACTATTTCCACCCGTCGTCCTTGTGATGTGCCTCCCAGCCTGGGCTGCGTTGGTCGGGTGAAGGTAGGCAGCACCATGTGTGCTTACGGAGCCACGCTCCACCGCAATCCCCCCACCATAGGGTAGGAGGTCAAGGCTAATGGTGAGCCTTCAGTGGATGCCCCTCCCACATCAGTGCCCCATGCCCTGTGTAGCGGTGAACCCCATGTATCGGGTCACCTTCCTCCCTCGTTCCCCCCCTTAATAGGGGGAAAAAGGGCGGGGGAGAGGGGTTGTGTGTATGATGGCCTCGGTGTACCCTATTACACGCTTAGGGCTTAGTATTGCCTTTACCGGTTAACGGGTGTCAGAGCCGCGGCTTTATTTGTTTTTGTACTAATAGCCGCAGCGCCTTTACTGTATTCTACATGGCATGTACGGCGGACGCCACAGCGTCAATTTTTTTCTGTATTCCTTTTTCTTTACTATCTTCCTTAGTCTCTTCTGAGGTAATCCACTCGGTCTTTTCTTCAGGCGTTACTGCTTGTTGTCCTGATTGGCTATGCGCCTTCGAGCTTCGCGCTCTCTGGGGTGGGCGTGGTTCTGGCTTGGCGCGTTCAGCTCTGGCCCGCCCTTCGAGGTTCGCTTGGCACCATTTCTTACTCACGCGCGCGTGGTACATACCGTCCTCCCCTCTCTGTCTGTAAGTGCCCTCACGGGCGATTTTTTTTCATTAGCTTTTGCTCCCTTACGCTTGACTCTGACATCCTTGTTCCCCTTATGTCTTTCAGACCGTGGATTTTGGTGGCTTCTCCCGGCCCGGTGTAGCTCCCGGTCGTGCCCATTAAAAATTACTCCCACTTTCCCGCAGGTCATTGGGGCATCCAGGGTTGCTTTATAGCGTCAATCCCTACTGGCATATTGTGCCTAATAATCACCATATGCAGGCATCTCTGGATATTGTGAACGGGGTTCCTTCGGGACCAGCCTGGCTGTGTGTAGCTTGTGGGGTCTTACCTAGCAGCGGTGACAATGCACGTGTCTGTGTTCCTTGTGCACAGCAGGCGCTATCTCGTGTTCCTGCCTCTTCTGAGGCTGGGCCTGCACCCCGCCTCACTTCACCTACTCCCCCAAGCCTGAGTCTAACCCCCAATGCTAGTGGGGATTCTCATCCTGATTTGGCCACTAGACTGGCCAGTGTTGAAAACTTGCTTGCTGGTTCTTTAGCGCGTAAAGCCACCGTCAAGAGGCGGCATTTGAACCCTGAATCGGCTCTTTCCTATAGAATCTGATTTGTTGCTCTCTTATGCCCAACCCCCCCCCCTCAGACGAAGGGGAACTGTTCTCTGGGTCATATGACGACGAGTCCAGGGGTCAGGAGGAGCCTGGTTCCGAGCATTGGTCCTCGGATGATATTGATAAACTGCTGGCCCAGATCTTTGAGGTCTTGTCCCTCTCCCCCTGCCGCGGCTCCCCGGCAAAGGGGTGATCTTTTTCACACCGCTAGAGCGTGTTTGGAATTTCGCAAACCCATTTCAATAGCATTTCAATAGCCTCGTGCTGAAAGAATGGGAACCCCCCAGCAGACTTCATGGGGTTCCTAAGAGGTGTGGATAGGAAATATCCCTTTCCTGCTGACCTGGTTAAGTGCTGGACATCGCCACCCGAGGTCGATGCTCCATTTCTAAGTTTGTCTAACACCTCTATTATGCACTCCCCCGACACTACTACGCTGCGGGACTCTGAGGACCGGCGTGTTGACCAACTGGCATGCCATGCCTTTGCATTTGGGGGAGCGACTGCCATTATGGCAGTAGTGCTCAGGACTGTGGTTAGGAGTGCTCTCGATGGCACAGATTGGTTGCCCTCTGATACTACCAACGCTCTGTCCACCTGTGAGGCTTTTGTGAACTTTATCCTGTCGGCATCGGACTATGCAATTAATATGTGTGCTAGATCATCTGCCCTGGTGGTAGCCATACGCCGTGCAGTCTGGTTGCGCCAGTGGGCCACCGACAATGCCGCCAAGAAAGCCCTTACGGGGCTTCCATTTAATGGGCTGCGCCT
This sequence comes from Gastrophryne carolinensis, assembly GCA_027917425.1. Taxonomy (NCBI): domain Eukaryota; kingdom Metazoa; phylum Chordata; class Amphibia; order Anura; family Microhylidae; genus Gastrophryne; species Gastrophryne carolinensis. Next base: position 174,872,661 of record CM051242.1, read on the forward strand.
GTTTGGGGATCGGTTAGACATCTTCGCCAAGGGAGGCAAGTTGCCCCAGCGCAGGCGACAGATTCGGCCCTTTCGTGGCCAAGGTTCCCTAACGATCCCCTACCGTGGGGCTAAACAAGGCAGAGGGGTGTCCTTCGCTGGGTCCCGCACAGATTCCTGGAACAGGAACAGAGGACGCCGTCCCGGTTCCTCCTGGGGTCCCAAGCCCAAAGCCCCTCCCAAGACCCCCCAGGCATGAAGGGGCGCCCTCGCCCGTCAGGTTGGGGGGACGTCTGCAGCACTTCGAGCATGTCTGGGGATGCCACGTCTCAGACCGGTGGATTCAGGAGGTAGTGTCCTCCGGCTACAAGAGAATTTGCTGTACGACCTCTCACCAGATTCGTTGGGTCCCGGATCCTGCAGGATCCTGTCTCAGCTCAGATCTTGTTGCTGGCCGTGCAGGGCCTTCTGGATCTAGGGGTCATTTGCAAGGTCCCCTTAAGAGACAGGGGCATGGGGTTCTATTAATCTTTTCACAGTACCCAAGAAAGATGGGTCAGTTAGGCCCATTCTGGTTTTAAAAATCCTCAACAAATTTGTCAAAAACAAACATTTTCGTATGGAAACTCTGCGCTCGGCCATCGGCTCTCTGCGCCCAGGGGACTTTATGACGTCCGTAGACATCAAGGATGCTTACCTTCACATTCCGGTGTTTCCAGGACACCAAAGGTTTCTCAGATTTGCTCTAAAAGATCAGCATTACCAATTTGTGGCCTTGCCATTCGGCCTCACGTCGGCTCCCAGGGTGTTCACCAAGGTGCTGGCAGGGGTGATGTCCCTGTTAAGGCTAAGGGGCATACGTGTGCTGCCCTACCTGGACGATATACTCATCACCTCTCGGTCTCTGCGGCAGGCCGAGTTGGACACTCGGTTGGTAGTGTCCACCCTGGAGTCCTTCGGCTGGGTGACCAATTACCCCAAGTCCTCTCTGTCCCCCTCCTCGGTGACTCCGTTTCTGGGAATGATTCTGGATACGATTCAGACAAGAATATTCCTTCCTCAGCAGAAGGTGGAAGCTCTGACAACGCAGGCGAGGTTCCTGCTTTCGAGTCCATATCCCTCCATCCGGCAGGGAATGCAGTTGGTGGGCCTGATGGTGGCGAGCTTCGAGGTGGTGCCCTTTGCCCAGTTCCATTTGAGACCTCTGCAGCTTCACCTTCTGTCAGTATGGGACAAGAACCCAGCGTCCTTGGACGAGGTCTGTGTGCTTCCCCCCTCGGTCAGACAATCCCTTGCGTGGTGGCTGGACCACAGGAACCTCATAGGGGGCAGATCCTTCCTGGCCCCCTCCTGGGAGACGGTCACAACGGATGCCAGTCTGTCAGGCTGGGGGGGATTCTGGAAGTCCCTGCGTTTCCAGGGGAGGTGGGGCCCTCAGGAGGCCCATCTACCCATCAACGTTTTGGAACTGAGGGCAGTCAGGTTGGTACTGGAGCAACTGACCCATCACCTGAGGGGTCTGGCGGTCCAGGTACGCTCGGACAACAGAACGGCGGTTGCCTAGATCAACCATCAGGGAGGGACCCGGAGCAAGGGGGCTTTCCAGGAAGTATCTCTGATTCTGACGTGGGCGGAGGCCAATGTCCAATGCATTTCGGCTGTCTACATTCCGGGGGTGGAGAATCTGCTAGCAGATGCTCTGAGCAGGGGGTCGTCCTATCAGGGGGAGTGGTCCCTCTGCAACAGGGTATTCCAGTCCCTGTGTCACCGTTGAGGTCTACCAGACGTGAATCTGTTTGCATCCCGTCACAATCACAAGCTCCCGAACTTTGTATCCCTGTCTCAGGATCCTCTGGCTCTGGCCACGGATGCCCTGTGCATGTCTTGGAGGGCGTTTCGGCTCCTGTATGTGTTTCCACCATTTCCCCTTCTGGGCAGAGTTCTGCGCAAGATTGCTCTGGAAGGGGTACCCGTGATTCTAGTGGCCCCCAGGTGGCCAAGAAGAGTGTGGTTCGCAGACGTGGTTCAAATGGCAGTAGACCAGTACGATCTGCCAAGGGTGCCAGATCTTCTAACTTAGGGGTCTCTACGCCATCCCAATTTACGAGCTCTGGCTTTGACGGCTTGGCTGTTGAAACCTCCATCTTGATGGAGAAAGGTTTGTCTGCCTCTGTGGTGGCTACTATGGTGCAAGCCAGGAAGAAGACTTCTTCTGCTATCTATTATAGAGTATGGCGTTCCTACATTGACTGGTGTGAGTCCAGGTCTCTTCCCTACCGGGAATTCTTGGTCTCTAGGGTGCTGGAGTTTTTACAACATGGTCTGGACTTAGGTCTCAAGCTTAGTACTCTGAAGGGTCAGGTTTCGGCCCTGTCTATCTTCTTTCAGAAGACTTTTGCCCAGCATCACCTGATTAAGACCTTCTTTTAGGGGGTCACTCATGTGCATCCCCCTCGAAAGCCTATGGTCCCTGTCTGGGATTTAAACTTGCTTTTGTCTGCCCTGCAGGGTGCTCCCTTTGAGCCTATTCAGGATGCTGCTCTTGCTGTTCTCACTCTCAAGGTTGTCTTCCTGGTAGCTATCACTTCTGTTAGGCGTGTGTCTGAGTTGGCTGCTTTATCTATTCAGCCTCCCTACTATGAGAGACACCAGGACAAGGTGTTGTTCCGCTTCAAACCGGATTTTCCGCCTAAAGTTGTGTCTGCATTTCATTTGAACCAAGATATTGTCCTTCCCTTGTTGTGTCCCAATCCTAGTAACCCCAAGGAGAGGGTTTTGCATTCCTTGGATGTGGTCAGGTGCTTGAAGCATTACCTGGTTGTCATTAAGGCTTTCAGGAAGACTGATGCTCTCTTCGTTATGCCTTCTGGGCCTAGGAAGGGTTTGGCTCCCGCCAAGTCTACCATCAGCAAATGGATTCGTCAGGCTGTGGTTCAGGCCTATTCTACTAAGGGAAAGTCTCCCCTTTTTCATCTTACTGCTCATTTTACTCGTGCTATTGGGGCTTCTTGGGCTTTCCAGCACCAGGCTTCTGTTGAGCAAGTTTGCAAGGCTGCTACTTGGTCTTCTGTTCATACCTTTACAAAGTTTTACAAGGTTGATTTCAGGGCCTCAGCTGATGCTATGTTTGGCCGTAAAGTTTTGCAGGCAGCAGTGGTTTAAACTGTCTGCTGTTGCCTTTTTTGTTGGGGATCCCACCCTACTTTATGGACACAGCAATTGGATGTCCCATGTGTAAGTATTATAAATGGAGCAGGACGTACTGTATACTAAGAATAATACAATTCTGTGAAATACTCACCTGTAGAATTGGTATTATACGCATACAGCACGTCCTGCTCCACCCACCCTGGTTTCACTTTGTTCTGGATCCCCTGTATGGTGATTGTTATCATTGTTGTTATTGCCAGCTTTTGGGTGGTTGGTTTCTCCCGGCTTCTTGTTCTCACTGCTTTTCAATGCTGGGGATTTGTGGGAGGTCCCTGGGTATATGAAGGGCCAGGGGTAGGCTGTTTTTGCATGTCTGCAGTGCACAGTGCCATCTGGCGGAGTGTAAGTATTATATATGGAGCAGGACGCACTGTATGCGTATAATACCAATTCTACAGGTGAGCATTTCACAGAATTGTATTATTCAGGGTGAAGGCCCGGATTAATGTGAGCAATCTGCATGTACAGGAGGGGAAACATACAAGATAGGCTCTTATTCAGAGTGAAGGTCCGGATTAATGTGGGCAATCTGTATGTACAGGTTGGAGGAAACCTATAAGATAGGCTCTTATTCAGTGTGAAGGTCTGGATTAATGTGGGCAATCTGTATGTACAGAGGGGAAACATATAAAATAGACTCTTATTTAGAGTGAAAGTCCGGATTAATGTGAGCAATCTATATGTACAGGTTGGAGGAAACATATTAGACTCTTATTCAGGGTGAAGGTCCGGATTAATGTGAGCAATCTATATGTACAGGTTGGAGGAAACATATTAGACTCTTATTCAGGGTGAAGGTCCGGATAAATGTGAGCAATCTGTATGTACAGGGGGTTTACATATAAGATATACTCTTATTCAGGGTGAAGGTCTGGATTAATGTGGGCAATCTGTATATACAGGTTGGAGAAAAGATATAAGATAGGCTCCTATTCAGGGTGAAGGTCCGGATTAATGTGGGAAATCTGTATGTACAGGGGGGGGAACATATAAGATAGGCTCTTATTCAGGGTGAAGGTCTGGATTAATGTGAGCAATCTGTATGTACAGGGGGGGGAACATATAAGATAGGCTCTTATTTAGGGTGAAGGTCCGGATTATTGTGGGCAATCTATATGTACAAGGTGTGGGAAACATATAAGATAGGCTCTTATTTAGGATGAAGGTCCGGATTAATGTGGACAATCTGTATGTACAGGTTGGAGGAAAGAAATGATAGGCTCCTATTCAGGGTGAAGGTCCAGATTAATGTGGGCAATATGTATGTACAGGGGGGAAACATATAAGATAGGCTCTTATTTAGGGTGAAGGTCCGGATTAGGGTCCGGATTAATGTGGGCAATCTATATGTACAGGGTGGGGGAAACTTATAAGATAAGCTCTTATTATAGGTGAAGGTCCGGATTAATGTGGGCAATCTGTATGTACAGGGTGGGGGAAACTTATAAGATAGGCTCTTATTCAGGGTGAAGTTCCGGATTAATGTAGGCAATCTGTATGTACAGGGTGGGGGAAACTTATAAGATAGGCTCTTATTCAGGGTGAAGGTCCGGATTAATGTGGGCAATCTATATGTACAAGGTGTGGGAAACATATAAGATAGGCTCTTATTCAGGGTGAAGGTCCGGATTAATGTGGGCAATCTGTATGTACAGGGTGGAGGAAACATATAAGATAAGCTCTTATTCAGGGTGAAGGTCCGGATTAATGTGGGCAATCTGTATGTACAGGTTGGAGGAAACATATAAGATAAGCTATTATTCAGGGTGAAGGTCCGGATTAATGTGGGCAATCTGTATGTACAGGTTGGAGGAAAGATATAAGATAGGCTCCTATTCAGGATGAAGGTCCGGATTAATGTGGGCAATCTGTATATACAGGTTGGAGGAAAGATACAAGATAGGCTCCTATTCAGGGTGAAGGTCCGGATTAATGTGGGCAATCTGTATGTACAGGGGGGAAACATATAAGATTGGCTCTTATTCAGGGTGAAGGTCCGCTTTTGTCCGGAGGCACTAAGCCTCGCTTTCAGACTATGACCTTAGTTTGGACGTGTGTGCTGCATATTTGTGTATATTTGTATCTTTATTTTGTGATATATAAAGGTTGTGAGTGAGCTTTTATCTCTTTCTGTATTTTCTCTTGTACTGTAACAGATTGTATTTTGTTTATTATTTTACCCAAATTTTTTGCTCCTTCTGTACGTTCACCATTAAAGTGGACCAACACCCAGCAGGATGGGCCTGGGAATCTATAAGATCCAATCCCTCCCCGCCGGGCATCCGAAACCGGGACGCCCCTCTGTGAGACCCCCCAGGACGCCCGCACACCTCACCTGTATCCCGGTCCAATGGCGCATGCGCAGGCCGCATCTCGCACTTCTCTCTAGCAGGACGCGTTCTGTGTTAGATGTAAGCGCGAGATGCAGCCGCCAGCGTGCTCCAAGCTGATTGGACGAGCGGCCGTGCATGCGCCATAGGAGCGGGGTGAGTTGATCTGGGTGTTCTGGGAGATTTCACATAGCGGGGCACCTTCTGATCGGGGGATCAAACCCAGGATAGTCAAACTCCTGGGTTTTGGTCCACTTTATGAAATGTTGCTATGGGGCCCAGGTGTACACAGCCCCCCCCCCCCCCACACCTACTTTCATACAACAATAAAGAAATAAAGCTGTTGAGGCAGAATTTTAGCACCAATAATCTATGTGACACATTTTTGCCTTTTGAGATGCACATTCTTTATTGATTATTTTTGATTAGTTTAGACAGTGTTTTTAATTAATGAGCTGTAAGTGTAAGCGAAGCATTTTCTGCATTTTGAGGTTTCATGACATTTTTGCTCTCTACATGGAGTAGGTTGAAGCCTTGCGTACAGAGTAGGGATGAGCGAATCGATCCGGACGAACCCGGATTCGATCCGAATTTCATGAAAAATGTGTTTCGGATCGAATCCGAATTTCCCCGTGCTTCGATCGCTCGAAGTTTTCCTTTAACATCCATTCATTTACATTACAGGCATTCTAAGATGGCGGACGGGACATGTCCAGACATCTACCCCGCACCAGTGCAAGCTGGGGCAGTCACATGCAGCCTATCAGCAGCCAGCAAGCCCGGTGACGTCACAGCGCTATTTAAGGCGGCGGACATCTTGCTTTTCCTCATTTCTCTATTGCATTCGTGAGAGACAGGACGCTACTGTAGTGAGGGAGAGACAGAGAGCCAGGGACAGACAGGGACAGGCAGGAGACAGGCAGGAAGTCAGCGAGAAGCAGGGAAAGTTAGGAAAAATCGGAGGCAGTCACAGGGAGATTTTTTTTTTTTTTCATCCAGCCTGAGTGTTACTGGCTGGATGACTGGCTTTGTTAGCGTTTTCAGGCTGCTTATACACTTACAGCAGACTTGAGATCAGTTCAGTATATATGCACAGTGAGGCATCCCATTCTGTGACTACACCAGCCTCTATTTACTATAACCCTTTGCACTTAGTCTAAAAGTAATTTGGCCTGATAAAGACACTTTTGCTGTGCATAGTACTACTGCTGCCAGGTGCACTCCGGTTGGGGCATCCCCTTCTGTGACTACACCAGCCTCTATTTACTATAACCATTTGCACTTATTCTAAAAGTAATTTGGCCTGATAAAGACACTTTTGCTGTGCATAGTACTACTGCTGCCAGGTGCACTCCGGTTGGGGCATCCCATTCTGTGACTACATCAAGCCTCTATTTACTATAACCCTTTGCACTTATTCTAAAAGTAATTTGGCCTGATAAAGACACTTTTGCTGTGCATAGTACTACTGCTGCCAGGTGCACTGCGGTTGGGGCATCCCATTCTGTGACTACACCAGCCTCTATTTAATATAACCCTTTGCACTTATTCTAAAAGTAATTTGGCCTGATAAGACACTTTTGCTGTGCATAGTACTACTTCTCCCAGGTGCTCTGCTGTTGGGGCATCCCATTCTGTAACATACCATACCCCTCTTTATTTACACTAAGCAGCTCTCTTATTTACACTAAGCAGGCCTGTTGGAGGCTGAGTGTTACTGCTCACTTTTGGTGTGCATTATATTCTGTTTCATATAGGGCCTTATTCATCAAGCCATAGCGCCAGGTAGTGTCTGACGAGTGCCAGGTTCCGCCAGCTAACGGCGGCTACCGACTCAAGTACGCCCGGCGTCGGTCACAATGACGCATTTATCAAGCTAAATGAGGCTAGCGCCGGCGATAGCGACAGCTAGCGCGGGATTCATCATGTAGCCGACTGCAACGAACAGCGCCGCTGCTAATTCCATCACAGCGACAGGTATGACCTGTCGCTACCTGGCGTTGTCCAATGCATTTCAATGGCAGACACTGCAATGATTGTTTTAAGTGGTTTTTGTGTTCTTGTATTTTGCACAAAATTCAACACATGTTTTTTGCGATATGTTTTATTAATCTGTCTTGTTATTTTTCTTTTTTAGATGAAAGTTGTAATTGTTACACTGTAATGTTGTTGTGAGTGACATCTAAAAGGCATCTCCTCCCACAAAACACATTCGGCTCAAAATAGCTTGTTTTCACAACACACGGGGCTTGTAAAGCTACTTTTTAGTCAGTCATGTTTGGGGCTCACGTTCGTTCATTGAAATTGTCAGCGCCCAAGCTATTCGGCAGCCCTGTCCTTGATGAATCTGTGTTGGTCAGAGTTTGTGCAGTCGCTGTTTTGATTCGCTATGTGGCGTCGCGAGCGTCGCTGTGCTGCGCTTTGCTGTTCATAGATGTGTCCTGCCATTTGCCTGGAATTCACTTGCCGCGACCCCAGTCATTCTTAATGAATACACTGTAGTTGTGAGCGTGCATGTCCACATTCTGCAGGATTTCTTCATGCGTACAACCTCATAACAACCCGTTATGCATTCTCCTGTGTGCCACATTATCATGTATTTGGATAGTTTTATTGTGGTATTTTATGAAGGAATAAGATTGTTATTTGTAAGCAACCAGCTTTTTGTTTTTCTCGGACCTATGCATTACAGGATCTTGAACACCCAGCTAAATCAAGCTAATAATTAAGGGCGTCTTTGCCAATAGCTTGTTGTAATGCGTAAATTTACTTTTTCCGCCACTTAGCTTGCACATAGCTGATATTAGCTTGTTCCTGGTGCGCGGGGCCTTTTTTTTTTTTTTTAACATTTTTTTCACAGTTGCTTTGGTCATATCTGGTTCCGGTTTCCTCCTTAGCGTTTCAAAGCCACCTAAAGCTAAAAATGACTAGCGCTTAGTCTAATTGCTTATTTGAATGTGTAAATCGACTATTTGCGCCACTTAGCTTGCACTTAGCGGATATTAGCTTGTTCCTGGTGTGCGGAGCGTTTTTTTTAATTTTTTTTTTATTTTCCTGTCGCTTTGGTCATATCCGGTTCCTGTTTCCTCCTTTGCGTTTCCACCATGCTGCCCAGGAGACAGATTCTGCGCCTCCCCAGCTCCTCCTCTGATTCTGACCCCACCACCCCTCCCCCACCTCCCCCACCTACCTCACCTCCCCCACCTACCTCACCTCCCACCCCTTCCCCTCCTGGGCCAGCCAAATCCAAACGCCAGAGGGTGGATAGCCGCGTAAACGGCCAGGTGGTCAAAGTGAGTATGTTTATCTTGGATTTTATGTTTAAAGTGGACCAACACACAGGGGTGTTTGTCCATGAAATCTCTTTGTTTTCAGGACCAATCTGATCACTCCCCGTGGGGCATCCCTAATCTGGATGTCCTGCGGGGATAAACCCCCCTGGAGGCCCATAAACCTTACCTCAGCCCCGTCCCATCTCTGCATGCGTGATCCGCGGATGTGTCTTACGCTTCCCTCTAGCAGGGTGGGCCCCTGCGCAAGACATTTGTTAATGGCCTGCGCAGGCGCCCTCCCTGTTAGAGTGAAACGCCACACGCGTCCTACAGCGCCCAGATGCAGCTGAGCTGGTATGCACGTCCAAGCGGCCTTGGATGCGCATACCACAGCGGCGCAGAGCGCTGTGCTAGCCTGGCGCAGTCACGTGGGAGCGTGGTCAGTGGTGTATTTCTGGCCTTCCCAGGGGGTTTCAGACAGCGTACCACCCCCGATTGGTGTGCCCCACCAAAGTTGACCCAAACCCAGATTAGTCAAAATCCAGGGTGTTGGTCCACTTTAATCTGTTCGCAGTATAACTGTTTATGCCATTGTTCTGATGTCATGTATTGATTTTTGTTTGATTTTCATTTGTCATAGGATTTCTGCATCAAACAATATGACTATGCCCGTGGGGGCAAGAAGCGAATTGCCATGGAGGTGAAGGCAACAGTGCCCCGGCGCTTCGACACCCACCTCACAGTCCGAGCTATCCAGCAAAAGTGGTCAGACTTCAAGCGCCGGGACCCTGAAGGCGTGTACCGCCTATATGATGCCTACCCATCAGGTAAGTTGAATTTTATGCTATGTTTATACTTTTGGTTAAATAATCTGCTAAGCTGTGTCCATTTGGGGTATTATTAATAATTATTTTCTTTCACCCCCTCAACACAGATACGCGTCCTCCCCTGGGGAAACGTGGGAAGGGATTCCTCCCCCGAACCAGACAGGCGGACTCGGGGGAGTCATCGGGGGAGGGTCCCTCTCGTGTTTCCAATTTGGAGGACCCAGGGGAGGAAGGGATGATGCCCCAGAGGAGTGTGCTGCTGGGGGGCTGGCAGGATCAAGCCTCAGCTCCTCACACTCTGACTCTGAGGAGTCTCACCAGACAAGGGGCCACTCTCAAGTGGGGAGTCCAAGTGGGGTGGAAGTAATGGACTCTCCCACACTCCCTGAAGGAGCAGGGAGTGAGAGGGAGGAGGGTGGCCCTTTGCCTGGGGGATCTTCGGAGCAGAGTGTGAGGAGCCGAGGCTCCCCGCCTCCTCCTCAGAGCCCTCCCTGGGCTTCAAGTGGCGGGTCATCCCCTGCTGAATGCACATTTTGTCATTGCTAGTCTGTGACAGGTTTCATCTGGCCATTTGTACTTAGCCCTTGCCATTCCTCTCTAATTTGCAGGGCATCATATAGGCGGCACCTCCATGGCCTTTTGGCAACGCCTTCTCCACGGGCATAGTCATGGTAAGTGTTTGTTGTTATCCCTCACATTCCCTATGTTATAACATTCCTTAAAGTGTACCAACACCCATTGTTGATAGTGCTTGGAATCTCGAAGCTTCCATGCCCAATCACCTCCCTGACCCAGGGCCCCCCCCCCCCCCCAAAAGCCCACAAGCTCCTTACCTCATTGGGGGTGGCAGAAGCCACCGCCGCAGCCTCCTGTGTGCCCCTCTAGATGTGTGTGCGCCTGCGCTCTCTGTTTCATAATGGGCTGTGCGTGCGCACACACTGGAGGAGTGATGTGCGGAAGGCAGCGGCGGCGGACGGTGTCTCACTCAAATTGTTGTGCTCTGCCAAAGTGGACAAAAACACCAAATAGTATCAATCCTGGGTATTGGGCCACTTTTAACAGACACATGTTTCCTGGTCCATAGTACAAGCTGGTTTGATAATGTACATTAACATCACAAACCCCACTACTGTGCAATCCAAATGGCAACCACCCCTATGTTTCTGGCCACAACATAATGGTGTCTAGCAAATGTGTTATTTGTTTAAGTAGCTCCGGCTAACACATGTTGCACACTAGTAACATTCTACAATCAACTGCAAATTAGTCCTTGCACTGACAAGGTTATTGGCACATTATCTTTGTGTCCATGTTGCAACCATAAATAATTTACATGAACTAATGGACCAGGAAATATGCTAATGTGTGTAACCATGCAAGCATTTGTTTTTGCAGACTCCCTAACCAGATGGATGACAAATAGTCATGTGTCATTGGCCCACTAATTTTGCTTTTCTCTTTTGCTTTCTCATAACAGATGTGGCCACGCAGACGGACCCAGTGTATGTCACCCACACACCTCCCCGGGACGGCCAGCAGCATGGGCCCCAGCCACAGCTGCGATGGTGAGTACATCCCACTTCATATGCCTAAAGACTTGTGAACCCTATGTCTTATAGTCAATTCTGAAGACATTTACAATGTACCTATGTGTTTAAGCAACACACATCTAGGTTACATGTGTTTGGCCAACAATCCTACATGCATGTCTGCATGCTTGATTGTTGCCTCACATTCTTGAGTTTGCCACATAGAGACAATTTGTGGTTTCTACCTAACCAAATGGGCCTGCTTAGGTCATGACCTCTAAGATTCTGGGCCAAACTAGTTTACTCGTTAGGACTTAGGCCCTGATGTTTGGCTGAGACTAAACACATAAATGTCCACACTGGGACTTATACCTTTTTTGATTACCAAGAGTTAAGAGTAAATGTATGCTTGGGATGTGTTGGCCACATTTAAGCCAGCCACTAGTACTCATATAATGGTAACACCTAAGGGCACAGTGGGCAACAATGTTAATGTGAGCGTCAGCTAATTTGACCCCCTGACAGTACATTGCTACATCTGTGTCTGTTGAGGTCACATTCCATTTATTAAATCTGTTTTATTTGTAATCTCTACAGCTTGTGAAAACCAGCATCGCAGACTGTGGCGGTCGATCCGGCGTCTTCGCCTTATGCTGCTGGCCAAGAAGAGGCGGCGTTAGGGTGGGGTGAAGCCTGGCCCCTGGTTTTAGCCTTTGTGGGCAAATGTTGGGCCTGTTGCCCACCTTTTTGAATAAAAAATTTATATTTAGCAAATTACAGTGTGTTGTGCCTTGCCAAGCATAGTTTAAGTGTCTACAAACCCATTTGTGTATAAATTTTGCCATACCTTTGTAGCCATTTAATGTGTAAACCATAGTAAGCTATGGTCACAAATGTGTGGCATTAATTTTGGCCTACATTTACATATGTAGATCAAGATACTCATCCCTGACTGTGTTCTTAGCTATGTCTTAGGAAAAACACAATTTAGAGGTGGGTTCACGAAATATATTTACAAAAAAAAAATTCAACCACAAACAAATTAATATTCTTGGCTGGGTGGCCGTGGAGGTTGTGAGTCATTGCTAGGGGCGGTGTTGGGGGCCAACAGTGCAGTAAAAAAAAGAGACTGCTGTTGTATGAGCTGTTGTGTCAACAACAAACTTTGTTCCTGCCGCTGGAGACATTCTTCCTGGCGCTGGAGAGATTGCTCCATCAGATTTGCGATGCAACCAAGTTCCTGGTTATGTTGTTGTTCTTGGTTTCGGATCAACTGGTCTATCTGGCGCTGCTGGGCCTCATTTTGTTGCTGACACATCGGCACCTGATGTTCCAACGCCGCAATGCGCGTTCCATCACGCGGCTGTTGGCGACTGTAGTCCTCCAGCATCCGGACCCCTAGCTCATAAAAATCATGACTGGTTGGTGCCACACCTCCTCTTGCTCTGGTTTGAGGCTAACAAAATAGAAAACAACATTTTAGTCAAACAGAACAAATGCAGCTATGCCCCTCAAAATCATTTGGCCACACTGTAACAATACAACTTACCCTTGTTTGAGCCTCTGAAGCTTGGCCGCATGGCACTTGGTAAGAGGTCCCAGCTTGGGGTTCTGGTCCCGCCTCCTGCAAAAACAACCAAGAAAGGAAATGTGACATGTTGGTTCCTCGCCTATCCACGAACATGGCAATGTAGTTAGTGGTCCTCTAAATCAGCCATGTTACCTCCGTGTCGTCCGGCACTGGTAGGAGCGGGGTATCGCTGCCAGAGAGGGGCAAATCAACATCCGAGAGCTCCGGCAAGTTGCCATATGCTAAACAGGAAAGTCAGGTTAGTAGGTCAGTGGAACAAACTCAAATGTAACATGGATAGCCTTTCGAGGCCATACCTCCACAAAGTGCAAGATTCCACACTAGCCAAAAGGTATCTTTGAAACTCAGATTGCTAACATGTATGTAAGAGGAATATGAGGCAATAATTTTGCAAAATAAGATCAGACACATTGCTAGAATTACACATACCCGCACTCTCCCAGATGTCTGGAGTGGGGACCTCACTCGAGCTTTGCCCTGGAAAATACATGTTTAAACACAAGTTTGCCAAATAAAGTGCAACAAAAGTAGAGCTAAAATACATACTAGATCATCAAGCCAAAAAAACTTACCCTCATCTCTCGCATCCTCAAGGTGAAGGGCCCTTTCCGGACAGCCACTTCTGATATTTTGGCCAACTAAAAGACACAATTAATGTCTCTAAATATTCCTCAAACTACTTGGGTGAATGTTTAAAATAAAAAATGCATTGCAATCACTCAAACTATTACACTGACCCTGGGGATGGAAAAAGCACTCAAAATAGGCATCTTCAAGTTGACAAAGCAAACATGTAGATTATTAGACTAACCCAATTGAGCTAGTGTCACATAAACAGCATAAAGGATACATTATTTATTGCAATACACACCAACAGGGTCCTGTTGACCTGCAACATCGGAAGTGGGGTCCAAAGATGAACCAGTCACTTGGCCTACAAATCAAAAAAAGGAATGATAGACATGCAATTGTGGTAAAGTGGATAAAGCAAGGTTGACACATGCACTTACCGGCATCCAAAGAGTAGCTTGGCTCCTGAGGAGATGCTGGTGCCAATGGCGGGGCAGCTAGACAAAAACAAAGCAAACATTTAGCCATTGGTAATGTGCGGCACAAAATAAAACATGCATTTAGGTGTGTGTGAGCAGCTCATTAAATAATATTCACTAATCAAGGCCAGTGTGGCTTACACATGTATATGCAGATATATGGCCACACATCTGTGCCTTCCCACATAGCTACACATGTTAGGGCCTTGTTAGTTAGTTGCTGTGAGGGTTAAATTTGGCGTCAAATTAGTCCGCAGGTCCATATTAGTAATCCTCAACAGTGGTACAAGCTATTGTTTGAGGTGCTCCCACACCCATTTTGTGCAAAAACAACCAGCCCCTAAATTAGTGTTAAATACCTTCTATGGCAGACTGGGTTAGGCTGGAGGTTGGTTGAAGGGCAGGATTTTGGGTGTCCTCCTCCTCCCCCGACTCATGGACAGCACCATGTGCACCTATGCAGAAAGCAACACACAGGAAAGTAAAACATTTATGAGGTATAATGTACTACTTCACAGGTCCTACTGTTAGTTGGCCAGAAACAGACCAAGCTAATCGCATACAATAATATTACCATCACAAAATAGACAGAAAATATGTACCTTCAGTCCAACCTGTGGTGTCATCCCCAGGATCCACACCCTGCAGCCGAGCAAGTGGAATTTTGCCCTTCAGCATCTCCTCATACGGCCTGTAGGTACTCTTTGGAGCGTGGATGGTCCCACTCTCGACATCCAGATCGTGATTCATCTTTTTGATAAGGGCCCCTCTCAAAGTGTAGAAGCGTTTCCTGCAGGATGGGCCACTACGTGGGTGTTGAGCACTGCTACTAAGCTCCTCACCAATGGCATCCCACAGTTTGCTTCTTTCTTGTTTGCCTATTGACTTGCTTTGGGAGCCAAAGATCAGCTCCCATTTCGCAAGGGTAAGGCGCACAAGATTATTATTCTCCGCCAAATTAAATTCAGGCTCCCTCTTGGCACCTGGGCGCTTAGCCTGGGGTGCTGCACCACCTTCAGGCTGGGCCCTTTTCCGTAAGGGAGGTCTGCGCACAGCACCCACCACACTCCTACTTGGGCCTGCTGTGGCCGGCAGATGTCCTGAATTTGGCTCCATCCTGTAGCTGCACACACACACCAATACACAACCAACAAGCACGCATGCAGACTACAGAATGGAATCGCCCTCTCTTTGGGTTGGCCAGGTTTTATGTGCTCTAACAGCCAATCACAAACAGGTCCACTTAATTGATTCACACATACTGGCCAGGTGCTTGTAGCAACACCTCCACTGCAGTGACTGAAGCATGTGTGTTAGGCAATTAACTAATTACAGACCTCATTAACCAAACAACACACAACCAAATTCTACAATGTACTCATGTATATTAAACACTTGTGACATGTGGCTATACTAACGGCTATTTAAATAAACAGCAGCTTACCTTTCATTGGCCCACCACAGAATTTACAGCCATGTCCGTTAATGCACGCAAGTTTAGGCTCACGTACGCTAGTAGCGCTACTAGCGTTCGCGTGCGTACTCCGTTTCACGCACACCTGGGTCAGCTAATTGGCGCCCGGAAATAGCAGAGCAACGCAAAAGGCGGTAAAGCGGACCTGTCCTTTTTGAAAGTGAAGTATAAATGGCTGGATTTGGCAAGCTTCTGGTATTGTTACACTGTGGCAAAGGCTGTGGTGTGGTGCTTGTTTCCCTTAGCTCATTTGAGTGTCTTGCTTGGTTTGTTCCTCACTCTCTGTGGCTTGTTGGGTGATTTATGACATCATTGCTGTTTCTTAAGGAGATTGTTTTTGTTGGCATATGCAAATATTGTGGAGCATACAGCAAGTGAGGCTTGATTTTGGGGCCTTTTGTGGGCTGTGCAGCAACTCCCCTCTTGGTTGTACCTAACTTAGAAAGCTGTTTATCAGCAGGCTGGTGGTTTGGACCACTATACTTCTGGTTTTGTGGTGAGCTGCATTGTAGTGAGTGTGTGAGGAGTGTGATTGTTTGTGTGTGTGCTGTGTTTGTGGTTTTTGTTTGGCTGATTTGGTATATCTGAGTGTGTGATGGATAATAGGGTGATGTATGGGGTATGGGTGTATGGATGTATGCGTATGCTGGAAGAGCAGGAGGACAGGGAGGGGGGTGCTGTGAGGCTTAGGGCACCCCGCTCCTTTGGAATCCGCCTTTCAGTATGGGACTTAAGTGACGAGCAGATCAGGAGCCGCTTCCATCTGAATTGTGCTGCACTACAGTCCCTATATGATCAGATTAAGCACAAAATCGAGCCACCCACCAAACGCACTCGATCCATTCCAGGCATAGTACGCCTGTGTGCCACTTTGAACATTTTGGCACGAGGGACCTTCCAGGCAACCTCTGCCCTCCTCAGCGGGATCAGCCAGGCTACTATGAGCCGCATATTAATCCAGGTAGTTCTGGTGATTTGTGATTTGATCCCAATTTACATCAAGTTTCCTGAGGATGAGGTTGCCAAAATAAAACATGCCTTCTATCTAATGGGAGGGATCCCGAATGTGCTAGGGTGCGTTGATGGTACACATATCCCTTTCCGCCCTCCCCGTGCACAGGAGCTGTATTTCCGAAACCGGAAGCAATTCCATTCTATTAACATCATGGTGGTCTGTGACCACGAAATGAAGCTGCGGGCGGTGAGATCGGGGATCCCCGGCTCATGCCACGATTCTTACATCCTGCAGCGGACAGTCCTGTGGCGGAAGTTTGAGAACAACGAAATGCCAGCTGGCTGGCTACTGGGTAAATAATTAACCATGTCAAAGTATTTTGCCTAAAATATGTGGCCTAGTAAGCGAAATTCTTAAAAATGAAAACCAAAACATGTACTAGTACTAATTGCTGTCTATCTCCTTGTGTTTTTTCCACAGCGGACAAGGGATATGGGCAGAGAACGTGGTTGATGACTCCGGTCAAAAGCCCACAGACCTCTGCCCATGAACGCTACAATGCAGCACACCGCAAAACCCGAAGAATTGTGGAACGAACCATCGGCCTGCTGAAAGCACGCTTTCTCTGTTTGGCACGCCCAGGAGGAGAGATGCTGTACAGTCCACAAAAGGTCTCCAAGATCATCCTCGCCTGCTGTGTGCTCCACAACATTTGTATATGCCACAGAATCCAATCCCCTGAAGAGACAGCACTGGTGGCCGAAATCCCAAACTTGGCCACAGAAAGAAGTGAGGACACCCAGACTGGCAATGAGCTAAGGGAAAGCATGATCACTTCTTTTTTTGCGGTAAGCTAACTACCCTTCACTCTAATCCAAGTACTGCACTACAGGGCAATTTTATTTTGGCTCAAATCATAATTTGTCCATAACCACTATAAGGGGGGTGTAAGATGACCCAAACCACTATAAGGGGGGTGTAAGATGACCCAAACCACTATAAGGGGGGTGTAAGATGACCCAAACCACTATAAGGGGGGTGTAAGATGACCCAAACCACTATAAGGGGGGTGTAAGATGACCCAAACCACTATAAGGGGGGGGGGGGGGGTGGGTGGAAGCTGAACAACATAACAATTAGGGTTGTTGTGCAAGTTGGACCCAAATGTTTGTAACAAATTAATGCATTCTTTTTTTACAGCGAAAAAGCCACATTAAATATAAATACTAACTGCACTTTTTCTTCTTTTTCAGGCACCCCGAGAATCTTCCTGAAAATTCCTTTTGTTTTTTTTAAATATTTAAGTTAATTAGCAAAACATTTAAAACCAAAATAAAAAACAAAAAATGAAACATGTTGCAATGTGTTTACTTCTGAAGGTACTAACATTGATTTCAAGCCCACAGCAAAGCAAAGCGCAGGCGCTGGGTTGAATAGCGTGGTCAAAATGACAGCGCCTACAAAGCTGAGCTCAAACATCATATTCAGCAATGTAGGCGTTGTTCCCAACAACGCCAGGTAGCGACTGAGGAGGCCTGCTATAGCGAATCGCTACCGCCCGCAGTGTAAGCTAGCGGCGCTCATAGCGCCATACTTCAGTCGCTCATCTGTCGCTACCTGGCGCTATCACTGAATCGGCCTCTTAGACACACCGCTGCCTGGGGGTTCTTAAAATATCACCTACTACCACGCCAGTTAGACTATGTCGGGCAGACAAGTGCCTGGAAGTGAAAAGAGGAGTGGCAGAGGCCAAGATTCCGCAGGCAGAGGTCGCAGCAGACTGGGGGCCAGTAGCAGCAGGAGTCACGCTGAGAGACCTAATCTGCCAGTATCTGCTAGCGGTCGGGTCTCCACCAGTAACGCATCTGTTGTGGTAGATTGGTTAACGCGCTCATCAACAACATCATCACAACTTACGTCTGAGACCCCGAGTCTAGGGTCGGTAGGTTCCTCTGACACAACCCTGAGTTGGCATGCCCCGAGAGCAGTCCCTGTCCTCCCATTGCCTCTGTTCCCTCCCCCAGCGACGTATCCTATGCTTTGGGTTCAGCTCCACTCTTTAGTGAGGAGGATGATCAGATAGAGGACAGTCAGCAGCTACTGCCCAGCCAAGAAATAGAGGTGGCTTCTTTAGCTAGGCAGACAAATAGTGATGTGGACAGTGTCGTGGGTGCTGCGAGCGTTCCAGCTCCTGCGCCAGACACTGTTGACGAATCCACGAACATCAGTGACGTACAGCCACAACTCAATGAAAATGATGATATCGATGAAGCCGATCGCACTTGGGGGCTTCATCGTCATCATCAGGAGAAGAAGGGGCGCAGGTTGCTCCGGAGTCAGCAGCTCAGGCAGCAAGGTGTTAGCAGCATGGTTGGCAGGCAGCATGGGGGTACAATTGTAAAGCCTGGAGCCAAACGGGGCCGGGGTAGAGCACCTGCTGCGCGGCAGGCTACCTTATCGGGAGGTAGTGGGGCAGGGGTTCCTGGAGTTGGCGACAATAGCAGCGAATCAGTGAGGCCTGTTGGTGGGAAAAGTAGCTACTCGGCAGTGTGGCAGTTTTTCCTGAAGCATCCGCAGGAGGGTAACATGGCCACATGCAAGATATGTAGGCAGAAGGTGAAGCGTGGCCAGGGTCCAAATGTTGGCACCACGGCCCTGCGTTAACATATGCAGCGTCACCATAAAGCGGCCTGGGAGAACCTAGGCTCCGGAGAGGTGGTCCAGACTGCTTCCTCACAGAGTGGCACGCCGCTCCCAATTTCTGCCAGCCAAGGCTCCAGCACCTCAGCCGAAGGCAGCTGTGTGTCATACCCATCCTCTGTCGCTCCTGCTTCTCCTGCTCCTCCTTTTCCAAGTCATGCATCCCGCCAGCAATCCATCAGTGAAGCCATGCCCAAGAGACAGCAGTATGCGCCCACTCATCCTACGGCGCAGAAGCTGAATGTGCTCCTGTCCAAGTTGCTGGTGCTGCAGTCACTCCCTTTTCAGGTGGTGGACTCTGCACCTTTCAGAGAACTGATGGCTTGTGCCGAGCCGAGGTGAAGAGTCCCAAGCCATAATTTCTTTGCCAAGAAGGCAGTACTAGCGCTGCACACTTTTGTTGAACAGAAGGTGGGCCAGTCCTTGAGCCTGTCGGTGTGTAGCAAAGTGCATGGCAGCCCCGACGTCTGGAGCTGTAACTATGGTCAGGGACAGTACATGTCGTTTACGGCCCACTGGGTGAATGTGGTCCCTTTGCAGCAGCAACTTGGATAGGTCACGCCGCTTCGGCCTCCGCGTTCCCTGCCCGTTGGGCCTGTGACACTGTGCGACTCAGCCTCCTCATCCTCCGCCATCTCCTCACCCTCCACTGTAGGCTCAAGTCTCAGTGCCCCTCCAGTCTACTATGTGTGCAGGGCATGGAGGTGTCACGCAGTGCTTCACATGGTTTGTCTTGGCGAACGGAGTCACACAGGGGAGGAACTGCTTAAATTTATTCATCAGGAAATCCAAACATGGCTTACTCCAAGAAAACTTAAAATGGGAATCATGGTTACCGAGATGGGTCCTCTGTCTCGCCTTCCTCAAAAACCTCTAGCTCCTCTGGCTGCTCCTGCTCCTCCTCTCCTGTCCGCTGACTAGATAAACTGGGCAACTCCTCCTCCTCTTCCTCCTCCTCCTCCAGTTCAGCTCCAATGGGGTTCATGTGGCCGTAAGATGTAAACGCCATGTCTCCAGTGCCCTGACCAGCCATAGTTTCCAACATGTTCTGTAGTACATGAAGCAGTGGAATCACGTCGTTCATCCCGTAATCCTGCCGACTGACAAATAAAGTGGCTTCCTCAAAGGGCCTGAGCAAACGGCAGGTGTCACGTATGAGCTGCCACTGGTTGACATTGAAGTTACACAGGGGAGTCCCCCTATCTGCTTGGATCATCAGGAAATCCGTGATGGCTTTTCTCTGTTCATATAATCGGTCCAACATGTGAAGGGTGGAATTCCAACGGGTGGAAACATCGCAAATCAGACTATGTTGGGGGATACCGTTCTGACGCTGTAGCTCAAGAAGGGTGTGTTTGGCGGTGTATGAGTGGCTGAAGTGCATGCAAAGTTTCCTTGAAGTTGTTAGGATGTCTTGCAGATGGGGGGAACACTTCAGAAACCGCTTGACAACCAGATTGAAGACGTGAGCCATGCAGGGGGCATGGGTCAGGCTTCCTTGGCGCAGCGCAGACAAAATGTTCTTCCCATTGTCGGTAACCATGATTCCCATTTTAAGTTTTCTTGGAGTAAGCCATGTTTGGATTTCCTGATGAATAAATTTAAGCAGTTCCTCCCCTGTGTGACTCCGTTCGCCAAGACAAACCATGTGAAGCACCGCGTGACACCTCCGTGCCCTGCACACATGGTAGACTTGAGGAGCACTGAGACTTGAGCCTACAGTGGAGGGTGAGGAGATGGCGGAGGATGAGGAGGCCGAGTCGCACAGTGTCACAGGCCCAACGGGCAGGGAACGCGGAGGCCGAAGCGGCGTGACCTGTCCAAGTTGCTGCTGCAAAGGGACCACATTCACCCAGTGGGCCGTAAACGACATGTACTGTCCCTGACAGTAGTTACAGCTCCAGACGTCGGGGCTGCCATGCACTTTGCTACACACCGACAGGCTCAAGGACTGGCCCACCTTCTGTTCAACAAAAGTGTGCAGCGCTGGTACTGCCTTCTTGGCAAAGAAATGACGGCTTGGGACTCTCCACCTCAGCTCGGCACAAGCCATCAGTTCTCTGAAAGGTGCAGAGTCCATCACCTGAAAAGGGAGCGACTGCAGCACCAGCAACTTGGACAGGAGCACATTCAGCTTCTGCGCCGTAGGATGAGTGGGCGCATACTGCTGTCTCTTGGACATGGCTTCGCTGATGGATTGCTGGCGGGATGCATGACTTGGAGGAGGAGGAGCAGGAGCGACAGAGGATGGGTATGACGCACAGCTGCCTTCGGCTGAGGTGCTGGAGCCTTGGCTGGCAGAAATTGGGAGCGGCGTGCCACTCGGTGAGGAAGCAGTCTGGCCCACCTCTCCGGAGCCTAGGTTCTCCCAGGCCGCTTTGTGGTGATGCTGCATATGTTGACGCAGGGTCGTGGTGCCAACATTTGGACCCTGGCCACGCTTCACCTTCTACCTACATATCTTGCATGTGGCCATGTTACCC
The DNA here is from genome assembly GCA_027917425.1 of Gastrophryne carolinensis. Taxonomy (NCBI): domain Eukaryota; kingdom Metazoa; phylum Chordata; class Amphibia; order Anura; family Microhylidae; genus Gastrophryne; species Gastrophryne carolinensis. The sequence goes on from CM051242.1 coordinate 174,894,060, forward strand.
TCCTGCGGATGCTTCAGGAAGAACTGCCACACTGCCGAGTAGCTACTTTTCCCACCCCCTGGCCTCACTGATTCACTGCTGCTGTTGCCAACTACAGGAACCCCTGCTCCACTACCTCCCGATAAGGTAGACTGCCGCACAGCAGGTGCTCTACCCCGGCCCCGGCCAGCTCCAGCCTTTGGAATTGTGCCCCCATGCTGACTGCTACCACCTTGCTGCCTCAGCTGCTGACTCCGGGGCAACCTGCGCCCCTCTTCTCCTGATGATGAAGCCCCTTCATCACCCGGCTCCCAAGTGCGATCAGCTTCATCATCATCATCATCATCATCATCATCATCACCGAGTTGTGGCTGTAGCTCCCTGATCTTATCGGTTTCAGTGTTTGGCGCAGGAGCTGGAAAGCTCCCAACACCCACATCACTCTCCACATCACTATTTCTGTGCGGAGCTAAAGAAGGCACCTCCATTTCATGGCTGGCCAGTAGCTGCTGGCTGTCCTCCAGATGATCGTCCTCCTCACTAAAAAGTGGAGCTGAACCCAAAGCATGGGATACGTCGCTGGGGGAGGGAACGGCGTAGGACAGAGTCAGTGGGAGGACAGGGACTGCTCTCGGGGCATGCCAACTCAGGGTTGTGTCTGAGGAACCGACCGACCCTATACTGGGGCTCTCAGACGTAAGTCGAGATGATGTGGTTGTTGATGAGCGCGTCAACCAATCTACCACGGCAGATGCGTTACTGGTGGAGACCCGACCGCTAGCAGATACTGGCAGATTAGGTCTCTCAGCGTGACTCCTGCTGCTACTGGCCCCCAGTCTGCTGCGACCTCTGCCTGCGGAATCTTGGTCTCTGCCACTCCTCTTTTCACTTCCAGGCACTTGTCTGCCCGACATAGTCTAACTGGCGTGGTAGTAGGTGATATTTTAAGAACCCTTAGGCAGCGGTGGGTCTATATGAAACAGAATATAATGCACACCAAAAGTGAGCAGTAACACTCAGCCTCCAACAAGCCTGCTTAGTGTAAATAAGAGAGCTGCTTAGTGTAAATAAAGAGGGGTATGGTATGTTACAGAATGGGATGCCCCAACAGCAGAGCACCTGGGAGCAGTAGTACTATGCACAGCAAAAGTGTCTTTTTTGAGCCAAATTACTTTTAGAATAAGTGCAAAGGGTTATAGTAAATAGAGGCTGGTGTAGTCACAGAATGGGATGCCCCAACAGCAGAGCACCTGGGAGCAGTAGTACTATGCACAGCAAAAGTGTCTTTATCAGGCCAAATTACTTTTAGAATAAGTGCAAAGGGTTATAGTAAATAGAGGCTGGTGTAGTCACAGAATGGGATGCCCCAACAGCAGAGCACCTGGGAGCAGTAGTACTATGCACAGCAAAAGTGTCTTTATCAGGCCACATTACTTTTAGAATAAGTGCAAAGGGTTATAGTAAATAGAGGCTGGTGTAGTCACAGAATGGGATGCCCAAACAGCAGAGCACCTGGGAGCAGTAGTACTATGCACAGCAAAAGTGTCTTTATCAGGCCACATTACTTTTAGAATAAGTGCAAAGGGTTATAGTAAATAGAGGCTGGTGTAGTCACAGAATGGGATGCCCCAACAGCAGAGCACCTGAGAGCAGTAGTACTATGCACAGCAAAAGTGTCTTTATCAGGCCAGATTACTTTTAGAATAAGTGCAAAGGGTTATAGTAAATAGAGGCTGGTGTAGTCACAGAATGGGATGCCCCAACAGCAGTGCACCTGGGAACAGTAGTACTATGCAAAGCAAAAGTGTCTTTATCAGGCCAAATTACTTTTAGAATAAGTGCAAAGGGTTATATGAAATAGAGGCTGGTGTAGTCACAGAATGGGATGCCCCAACAGCAGTGCACCTGGGAGCAGTAGTACTATGCAAAGCAAAAGTGTCTTTATCAGGCCAAATTACTTTTAGAATAAGTGCAAAGGGTTATAGTAAACAGAGGCTGATGTAGTCACAGAATGGGATGCCCCAACAGCAGTGCACCTGGGAGCAGTAGTACTATGCAAAGCAAAAGTGTCTTTATCAGGCCAAATTACTTTTAGAATAAGTGCAAAGGGTTATAGTAAATAGAGGCTGGTGTAGTCACAGAATGGGATGCCCCAACAGCAGTGCACCTGGGAGCAGTAGTACTATGCAAAGCAAAAGTGTCTTTATCAGGCCAAATTACTTTTAGAATAAGTGCAAAGGGTTATAGGAAATAGAGGCTGGTGTAGTCACAGAATGGGATGCCCCAACAGCAGAGCACCTGGGAGCAGTAGTACTATGCACAGCAAAAGTGTCTTTATCAGGCCAAATTACTTTTAGAATAAGTGCAAAGGGTTATAGTAAATAGAGGCTGGTGTAGTCACAGAATGGGATGCCCCAACAGCAGAGCACCTGAGAGCAGTAGTACTATGCAAAGCAAAAGTGTCTTTATCAGGCCAAATTACTTTTAGAATAAGTGCAAAGGGTTGTAGGAAATAGAGGCTGGTGTAGTCACAGAATGGGATGCCCCAACAGCAGTGCACCTGGAAGCAGTAGTACTATGCAAAGCAAAAGTGTCTTTATCAGGCCAAATTACTTTTAGAATAAGTGCAAAGGGTTGTAGGAAATAGAGGCTGGTGTAGTCACAGAATGGGATGCCCCAACAGCAGAGCACCTGGGAGCAGTAGTACTATGCACAGCAAAAGTGTCTTTATCAGGCCAAATTACTTTATTTACTATAACCCTTTGCACTTATTCTTAAAGTAATTTGGCCTGATAAAGACACTTTTGCTTTGCATAGTACTACTGCTCCCAGGTGCACTGCTGTTGGGGCATCCCATTCTGTGACTGCATCAGCCTCTGTTTACTATAACCCCTTGCACTTATTCTAAAAGTAATTTGGCCTGATAAAGACACTTTTGCTTTGCATAGTACTACTGCTCCCAGGTGCTCTGCTGTTGGGGCATCCCATTCTGTGACTACACCAGCCTCTATTTACTATAACCCTTTGCACTTATTCTTAGAGGCTGGTGTAGTCACAGAATGGGATGCCCCAACAGCAGAGCACCTGGGAGCAGTAGTACTATGCACAGCAAAAGTGTCTTTATCAGGCCAAATTACTTTTAGAATAAGTGCAAAGGGTTATAGTAAATAGAGGCTGGTGTAGTCACAGAATGGGATGCCCCAACAGCAGTGCACCTGGAAGCAGTAGTACTATGCAAAGCAAAAGTGTCTTTATCAGGCCAAATTACTTTTAGAATAAGTGCAAAGGGATGTAGGAAATGAGGCTGGTGTAGTCACAGAATGGGATGCCCCAACAGCAGAGCACCTGGGAGCAGTAGTACTATGCACAGCAAATGTGTCTTTATCAGGCCAAATTACTTTTACAATAAGTGCAAAGGGTTATAGTAAATTGAGGCTGGTGTAGTCACAGAATGGGATGCCCCAACAGCAGAGCACCTGGGAGCAGTAGTACTATGCACAGCAAAAGTGTCTTTATCAGGCCAAATTACTTTTAGAATAAGTGCAAAGGGTTATAGTAAATAGAGGCTGGTGTAGTCACAGAATGGGATGCCCCAACAGCAGTGCACCTGGAAGCAGTAGTACTATGCAAAGCAAAAGTGTCTTTATCAGGCCAAATTACTTTTAGAATAAGTGCAAAGGGATGTAGGAAATGAGGCTGGTGTAGTCACAGAATGGGATGCCCCAACAGCAGTGCACCTGGAAGCAGTAGTACTATGCAAAGCAAAAGTGTCTTTATCAGGCCAAATTACTTTTAGAATAAGTGCAAAGGGTTGTAGGAAATAGAGGCTGGTGTAGTCACAGAATGGGATGCCCCAACAGCAGAGCACCTGGGAGCAGTAGTACTATGCACAGCAAAAGTGTCTTTATCAGGCCAAATTACTTTATTTACTATAACCCTTTGCACTTATTCTTAAAGTAATTTGGCCTGATAAAGACACTTTTGCTTTGCATAGTACTACTGCTCCCAGGTGCACTGCTGTTGGGGCATCCCATTCTGTGACTGCATCAGCCTCTGTTTACTATAACCCCTTGCACTTATTCTAAAAGTAATTTGGCCTGATAAAGACACTTTTGCTTTGCATAGTACTACTGCTCCCAGGTGCTCTGCTGTTGGGGCATCCCATTCTGTGACTACACCAGCCTCTATTTACTATAACCCTTTGCACTTATTCTTAGAGGCTGGTGTAGTCACAGAATGGGATGCCCCAACAGCAGAGCACCTGGGAGCAGTAGTACTATGCACAGCAAAAGTGTCTTTATCAGGCCAAATTACTTTTAGAATAAGTGCAAAGGGTTATAGTAAATAGAGGCTGGTGTAGTCACAGAATGGGATGCCCCAACAGCAGTGCACCTGGAAGCAGTAGTACTATGCAAAGCAAAAGTGTCTTTATCAGGCCAAATTACTTTTAGAATAAGTGCAAAGGGATGTAGGAAATGAGGCTGGTGTAGTCACAGAATGGGATGCCCCAACAGCAGAGCACCTGGGAGCAGTAGTACTATGCACAGCAAATGTGTCTTTATCAGGCCAAATTACTTTTACAATAAGTGCAAAGGGTTATAGTAAATTGAGGCTGGTGTAGTCACAGAATGGGATGCCCCAACAGCAGAGCACCTGGGAGCAGTAGTACTATGCACAGCAAAAGTGTCTTTATCAGGCCAAATTACTTTTAGAATAAGTGCAAAGGGTTATAGTAAATAGAGGCTGGTGTAGTCACAGAATGGGATGCCCCAACAGCAGTGCACCTGGAAGCAGTAGTACTATGCAAAGCAAAAGTGTCTTTATCAGGCCAAATTACTTTTAGAATAAGTGCAAAGGGATGTAGGAAATGAGGCTGGTGTAGTCACAGAATGGGATGCCCCAACAGCAGAGCACCTGGGAGCAGTAGTACTATGCACAGCAAATGTGTCTTTATCAGGCCAAATTACTTTTACAATAAGTGCAAAGGGTTATAGTAAATTGAGGCTGGTGTAGTCACAGAATGGGATGCCCCAACAGCATTGCACCTGGAAGCAGTAGTACTAAGCAAAGCAAAAGTGTCTTTATCAGGCCAAATTACTTTTAGAATAAGTGCAAAGGGTTATAGTAAATAGAGGCTGGTGTAGTCACATAATGGGATGCCCCAACAGCAGAGCGCCTGGGAGCAGTAGTACTATGCAAAGCAAAAGTCTTTATCAGGCCAAATTACTTTTAGAATAGGTGCAAAGGGTTATAGGAAATAGAGGCTGGTGTAGTCACAGAATGGGATGCCCCAACAGCAGTGCACCTGGGAACAGTAGTACTATGCAAAGCAAAAGTGTCTTTATCAGGCCAAATTACTTTTAGAATAAGTGCAAAGGGTTATAGTAAATAGAGGCTGGTGTAGTCACAGAATGGGATGCCCCAACAGCAGAGCACCTGGGAGCAGTAGTACTATGCACAGCAAAAGTGTCTTTATCAGGCCAAATTACTTTTAGAATAAGTGCAAAGGGTTATAGTAAATAGAGGCTGCTGTAGTCACAGAATGGGATGCCCCAACAGCAGAGCCCCTTAGAGCAGTAGTACTATGCACAGCAAAAGTGTCTTTATCAGGCCAAATTACTTTTAGAATAAGTGCAAACGGTTATAGTAAATAGAGGCTGGTGTAGTCACATAATGGGATGCCCCAACAGCAGTGCACCTGGGAGCAGTAGTACTATGCAAAGCAAAAGTCTTTATCAGGCCAAATTACTTTTATAATAAGTGCAAAGGGTTATAGGAAATAGAGGCTGGTGTAGTCACAGAATGGGATGCCCCAACAGCAGTGCACCTGGGAGCAGTAGTACTATGCAAAGCAAACGTGTCTTTTTCAGGCCAAATTACTTTTAGAATAAGTGCAAAGGGTTATAGGAAATAGAGGCTGGTGTAGTCACAGAATGGGATGCCCCAACAGCAGAGTACCTGGGAGCAGTAGTACTATGCACAGCAAAAGTGTCTTTATCAGGCCACATTACTTTTAGAATAAGTGCAAAGGGTTATAGTAAATAGAGGCTGGTGTAGTCACAGAATGGGATGCCCCAACAGCAGAGAACCTGAGAGCAGTAGTACTATGCACAGCAAAAGTGTCTTTATCAGGCCAAATTACTTTTAGAATAAGTGCAAAGGGTTATAGTAAATAGAGGCTGCTGTAGTCACAGAATGGGATGCCCCAACAGCAGAGCCCCTTAGAGCAGTAGTACTATGCACAGCAAAAGTGTCTTTATCAGGCCAAATTACTTTTAGAATAAGTGCAAAGGGTTATAGTGAATAGAGGCTGGTGTAGTCACATAATGGGATGCCCCAACAGCAGTGCACCTGGGAGCAGTAGTACTATGCAAAGCAAAAGTGTCTTTATCAGGCCAAATTACTTTTAGAATAAGTGCAAAGGGTTATAGTAAATAGAGGCTGGTGTAGTCACAGAATGGGATGCCCCAACAGCAGTGCACCTGGGAGCAGTAGTACTATGCACAGCAAAAGTGTCTTTATCATTCTAAAAGTAATGTGGCCTAAGTGCAAAGGGTTATAGTAAATAGAGGCTGGTGTAGTCACAGAATGGGATGCCCCAACAGCAGAGCACCTGAGAGCAGTAGTACTATGCACAGCAAAAGTGTCTTTATCAGGCCAGATTACTTTTAGAATAAGTGCAAAGGGTTATAGTAAATAGAGGCTGGTGTAGTCACAGAATGGGATGCCCTAACAGCAGTGCACCTGGGAACAGTAGTACTATGCAAAGCAAAAGTGTCTTTATCAGGCCAAATTACTTTTAGAATAAGTGCAAAGGGTTATATGAAATAGAGGCTGGTGTAGTCACAGAATGGGATGCCCCAACAGCAGTGCACCTGGGAGCAGTAGTACTATGCAAAGCAAACGTGTCTTTATCAGGCCAAATTACTTTTAGAATAAGTGCAAAGGGTTATAGTAAATAGAGGCTGGTGTAGTCACAGAATGGGATGCCCCAACAGCAGAGCAACTGAGAGCAGTAGTACTATGCAAAGCAAAAGTGTCTTTATCAGGCCAAATTACTTTTAGAATAAGTGCAAAGGGTTATAGGAAATAGAGGCTGGTGTAGTCACAGAATGGGATGCCCCAACAGCAGTGCACCTGGGAGCAGTAGTACTATGCAAAGCAAAAGTGTCTTTATCAGGCCAAATTACTTTTAGAATAAGTGCAAAGGGTTATAGTAAACAGAGGCTGATGTAGTCACAGAATGGGATGCCCCAACAGCAGTGCACCTGGGAGCAGTAGTACTATGCAAAGCAAAAGTGTCTTTATCAGGCCAAATTACTTTTAGAATAAGTGCAAAGGGTTATAGTAAATAGAGGCTGATGTAGTCACAGAATGGGATGCCCCAACAGCAGTGCACCTGGGAGCAGTAGTACTATGCAAAGCAAAAGTGTCTTTATCAGGCCAAATTACTTTTAGAATAAGTGCAAAGGGTTATAGTAAATAGAGGCTGGTGTAGTCACAGAATGGGATGCCCCAACAGCAGAGCACCTGAGAGCAGTAGTACTATGCACAGCAAAAGTGTCTATCAGGCCAAATTACTTTTAGAATAAGTGCAAAGGGTTATAGTAAATAGAGGCTGGTGTAGTCACAGAATGGGATGCCCCAAACAGCAGAGCAACTGAGAGCAGTAGTACTATGCAAAGCAAAAGTGTCTTTATCAGGCCAAATTACTTTTAGAATAAGTGCAAAGGGTTATAGGAAATAGAGGCTGGTGTAGTCACAGAATGGGATGCCCCAACAGCAGTGCACCTGGGAGCAGTAGTACTATGCAAAGCAAAAGTGTCTTTATCAGGCCAAATTACTTTTATAATAAGTGCAAAGGGTTATAGTAAACAGAGGCTGATGTAGTCACAGAATGGGATGCCCCAACAGCAGTGCACCTGGGAGCAGTAGTACTATGCAAAGCAAAAGTGTCTTTATCAGGCCAAATTACTTTTAGAATAAGTGCAAAGGGTTATAGTAAATAGAGGCTGATGTAGTCACAGAATGGGATGCCCCAACAGCAGTGCACCTGGGAGCAGTAGTACTATGCAAAGCAAAAGTGTCTTTATCAGGCCAAATTACTTTTAGAATAAGTGCAAAGGGTTATAGTAAATAGAGGCTGGTGTAGTCACAGAATGGGATGCCCCAACAGCAGTGCACCTGGGAGCAGTAGTACTATGCAAAGCAAAAGTGTCTTTATCAGGCCAAATTACTTTTAGAATAAGTGCAAAGGGTTATAGGAAATAGAGGCTGGTGTAGTCACAGAATGGGATGCCCCAACAGCAGAGCACCTGGGAGCAGTAGTACTATGCACAGCAAAAGTGTCTTTATCAGGCCAAATTACTTTTAGAATAAGTGCAAAGGGTTATAGTAAATAGAGGCTGGTGTAGTCACAGAATGGGATGCCCCAACAGCAGTGCACCTGGGAGCAGTAGTACTATGCAAAGCAAAAGTGTCTTTATCAGGCCAAATTACTTTTAGAATAAGTGCAAAGGGTTGTAGGAAATAGAGGCTGGTGTAGTCACAGAATGGGATGCCCCAACAGCAGTGCACCTGGAAGCAGTAGTACTATGCAAAGCAAAAGTGTCTTTATCAGGCCAAATTACTTTTAGAATAAGTGCAAAGGGTTGTAGGAAATAGAGGCTGGTGTAGTCACAGAATGGGATGCCCCAACAGCAGAGCACCTGGGAGCAGTAGTACTATGCACAGCAAAAGTGTCTTTATCAGGCCAAATTACTTTATTTACTATAACCCTTTGCACTTATTCTTAAAGTAATTTGGCCTGATAAAGACACTTTTGCTTTGCATAGTACTACTGCTCCCAGGTGCACTGCTGTTGGGGCATCCCATTCTGTGACTACATCAGCCTCTGTTTACTATAACCCCTTGCACTTATTCTAAAAGTAATTTGGCCTGATAAAGACACTTTTGCTTTGCATAGTACTACTGCTCCCAGGTGCTCTGCTGTTGGGGCATCCCATTCTGTTACTACACCAGCCTCTATTTACTATAACCCTTTGCACTTATTCTTAGAGGCTGGTGTAGTCACAGAATGGGATGCCCCAACAGCAGAGCACCTGGGAGCAGTAGTACTATGCACAGCAAAAGTGTCTTTATCAGGCCAAATTACTTTTAGAATAAGTGCAAAGGGTTATAGTAAATAGAGGCTGGTGTAGTCACAGAATGGGATGCCCCAACAGCAGAGCACCTGAGAGCAGTAGTACTATGCACAGCAAAAGTGTCTTTATCAGGCCAGATTACTTTTAGAATAAGTGTAAAGGGTTATAGTAAATAGAGGCTGGTGTAGTCACAGAATGGGATGCCCCAACAGCAGTGCACCTGGGAACAGTAGTACTATGCAAAGCAAAAGTGTCTTTATCAGGCCAAATTACTTTTATAATAAGTGCAAAGGGTTATAGGAAATAGAGGCTGGTGTAGTCACAGAATGGGATGCCCCAACAGCAGTGCACCTGGGAGCAGTAGTACTATGCAAAGCAAACGTGTCTTTATCAGGCCAAATTACTTTTAGAATAAGTGCAAAGGGTTATAGGAAATAGAGGCTGGTGTAGTCACAGAATGGGATGCCCCAACAGCAGAGCAACTGAGAGCAGTAGTACTATGCACAGCAAAAGTGTCTTTATCAGGCCAAATTACTTTTAGAATAAGTGCAAAGGGTTATAGGAAATAGAGGCTGGTGTAGTCACAGAATGGGATGCCCCAACAGCAGTGCACCTGGGAGCAGTAGTACTATGCAAAGCAAAAGTGTCTTTATCAGGCCAAATTACTTTTAGAATAAGTGCAAAGGGTTATAGTAAACAGAGGCTGATGTAGTCACAGAATGGGATGCCCCAACAGCAGTGCACCTGGGAGCAGTAGTACTATGCAAAGCAAAAGTGTCTTTATCAGGCCAAATTACTTTTAGAATAAGTGCAAAGGGTTATAGTAAATAGAGGCTGATGTAGTCACAGAATGGGATGCCCCAACAGCAGTGCACCTGGGAGCAGTAGTACTATGCAAAGCAAAAGTGTCTTTATCAGGCCAAATTACTTTTAGAATAAGTGCAAAGGGTTATAGTAAATAGAGGCTGGTGTAGTCACAGAATGGGATGCCCCAACAGCAGTGCACCTGGGAGCAGTAGTACTATGCAAAGCAAAAGTGTCTTTATCAGGCCAAATTACTTTTAGAATAAGTGCAAAGGGTTATAGTAAATAGAGGCTGGTGTAGTCACAGAATGGGATGCCCCAACAGCAGTGCACCTGGGAGCAGTAGTACTATGCACAGCAAAAGTGTCTTTATCATTCTAAAAGTAATGTGGCCTAAGTGCAAAGGGTTATAGTAAATAGAGGCTGGTGTAGTCACAGAATGGGATGCCCCAACAGCAGAGCACCTGAGAGCAGTAGTACTATGCACAGCAAAAGTGTCTTTATCAGGCCAGATTACTTTTAGAATAAGTGCAAAGGGTTATAGTAAATAGAGGCTGGTGTAGTCACAGAATGGGATGCCCCAACAGCAGTGCACCTGGGAACAGTAGTACTATGCAAAGCAAAAGTGTCTTTATCAGGCCAAATTACTTTTAGAATAAGTGCAAAGGGTTATATGAAATAGAGGCTGGTGTAGTCACAGAATGGGATGCCCCAACAGCAGTGCACCTGGGAGCAGTAGTACTATGCAAAGCAAACGTGTCTTTATCAGGCCAAATTACTTTTAGAATAAGTGCAAAGGGTTATAGTAAATAGAGGCTAGAGATGAGCGAACTTTTGAAAAATTTGATTCGACTGATTCGCCGAATTTTCCGACAAAAATCGTTTCGACCCGAATAAATTCGCGACGAATCGCTATTAAAAATGGCTATTTCTGAGCCTCCTAGAGCCTCAATAGGGTTGTAAACCATTCTGCCTTGCTGTAACACGCACAGGATGCGTGCTGGGTTAGTTAAATAATACTTTGAAGAAATATCACATGCAGATCAGAGGCATCGCTAATAGAATCGCAGAGCGGCACAATTGCAGAGAGTTGAAGTGGCATCACTATGAGGGGCAGAAGGAGCCCAAACATTGCTTTAAAGAGACACTGGAGTTGGCAGCAGCAGGAGCCCAAAAATTGGATGAATCACACCCTGGAGTTGGCAGGAGTTGACAGCAGCAGCAGCAGCAGGAGCCCAAATATTACATTAAAGAGACCCTGGGGTTGGCCTCAGGAGCCCAAAAATTGGATGAATCACACCCTGGAGTTGGCAGCAGCAGGAGCCCAAATATACACTGGAGTTGGCTTCAGGAGCCCAAAAATTGGATGAATCACACCCTGGAGTTGGCAGGAGTTGACAGCAGCAGCAGCAGCAGGAGCCCAAATATACACTGGAGTTGGCTTCAGGAGCCCAAAAATTGGATGAATCACACCCTGGAGTTGGCAGCAGCAGCAGCAGGAGCCCAAATATACACTGGAGTTGGCTTCAGGAGCCCAAAAATTGGATGAATCACACCCTGGAGTTGGCAGAAGTTGGCAGCAGGAGCCCAAATATACACTGGAGTTGGCTTCAGGAGCCCAAAAATTGGATGAATCACACCCTGGAGTTGGCAGAAGTTGGCAGCAGCAGCAGCAGGAGCCCAAATATACACTGGAGTTGGCTTCAGGAGCCCAAAAATTGGATGAATCACACCCTGGAGTTGGCAGGAGTTGGCAGTAGCAGCAGCAGGAGCCCAAATATACACTGGAGTTGGCTTCAGGAGCCCAAAAATTGGATGAATCACACCCTGGAGTTGGCAGGAGTTGACAGCAGCAGCAGCAGCAGGAGCCCAAATATTACATTAAAGAGACCCTGGGGTTGGCCTCAGGATCCCAAAAATTGGATGAATCACACCCTGGAGTTGGCAGCAGCAGGAGCCCAAATATACACTGGAGTTGGCTTCAGGAGCCCAAAAATTGGATGAATCACACCCTGGAGTTGGCAGAAGTTGGCAGCAGCAGCAGCAGGAGCCCAAATATACACTGGAGTTGGCTTCAGGAGCCCAAAAATTGGATGAATCACACCCTGGAGTTGGCAGGAGTTGACAGTAGCAGCAGCAGGAGCCCAAATATACACTGGAGTTGGCTTCAGGAGCCCAAAAATTGGATGAATCACACCCTGGAGTTGGCAGGAGTTGACAGTAGCAGCAGCAGGAGCCCAAATATACACTGGAGTTGGCTTCAGGAGCCCAAAAATTGGATGAATCACACCCTGGAGTTGGCAGGAGTTGACAGTAGCAGCAGCAGGAGCCCAAATATTACATTAAAGAGACCCTGGGGTTGGCCTCAGGAGCCCAAAAATTGGATGAATCACACCCTGGAGTTGGCAGCAGCAGCAGCAGGAGCCCAAAAAATGGCCTAAAGACATAAATATGTTTTGCACCATTTGGAAAGTGTAAAACGTGGCACCATGCTGAATCTAGTCGCATGCATCAGGCATTGGTGGGTGGAAATCCTGGCTGATCCATCCCTGATTCAATTTGACAAAGGTGAGTCTCTCCACATTTTTAGTTGACAGACGAGTTCTCCTCGCCGTAACTATGGCCCCCGCCGCACTAAACACCCGCTCAGATGGCACGCTACTTGCCGGGCAGGACAGCTTTTCCAGGGCAAACTCTGCTAGTTGCGGCCACAAATCAAGTTTGGCTGCCCAGAAGTCCAGCGGATCCTCAAGGTGTGTTGGCATGGTCATGTCAAAGTATGACATGACCTGCTGGTTGAGGTCCTGCTCCAGGTCTTCCTGCTGCTCATGAGTTGGCAGAAGTTGGCAGCAGCAGCAGCAGGAGCCCAAATATACACTGGAGTTGGCTTCAGGAGCCCAAAAATTGGATGAATCACACCCTGGAGTTGGCAGGAGTTGGCAGTAGCAGCAGCAGGAGCCCAAATATACACTGGAGTTGGCTTCAGGAGCCCAAAAATTGGATGAATCACACCCTGGAGTTGGCAGGAGTTGACAGCAGCAGCAGCAGCAGGAGCCCAAATATTACATTAAAGAGACCCTGGGGTTGGCCTCAGGATCCCAAAAATTGGATGAATCACACCCTGGAGTTGGCAGCAGCAGCAGCAGGAGCCCAAATATACACTGGAGTTGGCTTCAGGAGCCCAAAAATTGGATGAATCACACCCTGGAGTTGGCAGAAGTTGGCAGCAGCAGGAGCCCAAATATACACTGGAGTTGGCTTCAGGAGCCCAAAAATTGGATGAATCACACCCTGGAGTTGGCAGGAGTTGACAGTAGCAGCAGCAGGAGCCCAAATATACACTGGAGTTGGCTTCAGGAGCCCAAAAATTGGATGAATCACACCCTGGAGTTGGCAGGAGTTGACAGTAGCAGCAGCAGGAGCCCAAATATACACTGGAGTTGGCTTCAGGAGCCCAAAAATTGGATGAATCACACCCTGGAGTTGGCAGGAGTTGACAGTAGCAGCAGCAGGAGCCCAAATATTACATTAAAGAGACCCTGGGGTTGGCCTCAGGAGCCCAAAAATTGGATGAATCACACCCTGGAGTTGGCAGCAGCAGCAGCAGGAGCCAAAAAAATGGCCTAAAGACATAAATATGTTTTGCACCATTTGGAAAGTGTAAAACGTGGCACCATGCTGAATCTAGTCGCATGCATCAGGCATTGGTGGGTGGAAATCCTGGCTGATCCATCCCTGATTCAATTTGACAAAGGTGAGTCTCTCCACATTTTTAGTTGACAGACGAGTTCTCCTCGCCGTAACTATGGCCCCCGCCGCACTAAACACCCGCTCAGATGGCACGCTACTTGCCGGGCAGGACAGCTTTTCCAGGGCAAACTCTGCTAGTTGCGGCCACAAATCAAGTTTGGCTGCCCAGAAGTCCAGCGGATCCTCAAGGTGTGTTGGCATGGTCATGTCAAAGTATGACATGACCTGCTGGTTGAGGTCCTGCTCCAGGTCTTCCTGCTGCTCATGAGTAGCCTCACTATGCGGGTGTAGAAAGCTACTCATTAGCGACTGAAGACTGAGGCTGCTGCTGCTGATGGAGCTGCTGCTGCTGCTCCTGCCAACCCCCCCAGCGGCCATGGCAGTGGAAGGTGAGCGCAGAGGTCCCCTCGAGTCAGACCTGCGAGAGTATGGACCATGGCGCAGATAGGCATCGGCCAACTGCCTACGTAGAATGTCTTTGTAGTAGTTGAGTTTGTCCTCCCTCTCGGTGGGTTTAAAAAATGCCCCCATTTTGTGCCGGAAGCGAGGGTCCAATAAGGTGGACAGCCAGAAGTCATCCCGCCGACAGATGGAAACAATTCTGGGGTCACTACGCAAGCACGTGAGCATGCTTCGTGCCATTTGCGCAAGTGACTCGGATGGACTACCTGTCTCCATCTCCACTGCATACTGCCACGGTGTGCCCGGGTCCTCTGTCTCGCCTTCCTCAAAAACCTCTAGCTCCTCTGGCTGCTCCTGCTCCTCCTCTCCTGTCCGCTGACTAGATAAACCAGCCATTTCGCCAAGCCTAAACTGTGTTTCGCTGGGCAACTCCTCCTCCTCCTCCTCTTCCTCCTCCTCCTCCAGTTCAGCTCCAACGGGGTTCATGTGGCCGTAAGATGTAAACGCCATGTCTCCAGTGCCCTGACCAGCCATGGTTTCCAACATGTGCTGTAGTACATGAAGCAGTGGAATCACGTCGTTCATCCCGTAATCCTGCCGACTGACAAATAAAGTGGCTTCCTCAAAGGGCCTGAGCAAACGGCAGGTGTCACGTATGAGCTGCCACTGGTTGACATTGAAGTTACACAGGGGAGTCCCCCTATCTGCTTGGATCATCAGGAAATCCGTGATGGCTTTTCTCTGTTCATATAATCGGTCCAACATGTGAAGGGTGGAATTCCAACGGGTGGAAACATCGCAAATCAGACTATGTTGGGGGATACCATTCTGACGCTGTAGCTCAAGAAGGGTGTGTTTGGCGGTGTAGGAGTGGCTGAAGTGCATGCAAAGTTTCCTTGAAGTTGTTAGGATGTCCTGCAGATGGGGGGAACACTTCAGAAACCGCTTGACAACCAAATTGAAGACGTGAGCCATGCAGGGGGCATGGGTCAGGCTTCCTTGGCGCAGCGCAGACAAAATGTTCTTCCCATTGTTGGTAACCATGATTCCCATTTTAAGTTTTCTCGGAGTAAGCCATGTTTGGATTTCCTGATGAATACATTTAAGCAGTTCCTCCCCTGTGTGACTCCGTTCGCCAAGACAAACCATGTGAAGCACTGCGTGACACCTCCGTGCCCTGCACACATGGTAGACTGGAGGGGCACTGAGACTTGAGCCTACAGTGGAGGGTGAGGAGATGGGGGAGGATGAGGAGGCCGAGTCGCACGGTGTCACAGGCCCAATGGGCAGAGAGCGCGGAGGCCGAAGCGGCGTGACCTGTCCAAGTTGCTGCTGCAAAGGGACCACATTCACCCAGTGGGCCGTAAACGACATGTACTGCCCCTGACCGTAGTTACAGCTCCAGATGTCGGCGCTGCCATGTATTTTGCTACACACCGACAGGCTCAAGGACTGGCCCACCTTCTGTTCAACAAAAGTGTGCAGCGCTGGTACTGCCTTCTTGGCAAAGAAATGACGGCTTGGGACTCTCCACCTCGGCTCGGCACAAGCCATCAGTTCTCTGAAAGGTGCAGATTCCACCACCTGAAAAGGGAGCGACTGCAGCACCAGCAACTTGGACAGGAGCACATTCAGCTTCTGCGCCGTAGGATGAGTGGGCGCATACTGCTGTCTCTTGGACATGGCTTCGCTGATGGATTGCTGGCGGGATGCATGACTTGGAGGAGGAGGAGGAGGAGCAGGAGCGACAGAGGATGGGTATGACGCACAGCTGCCTTCGGCTGAGGTGCTGGAGCCTTGGCTGGCAGAAATTGGGAGCTCACTTGGTGAGGAAGCAGACTGGACCACCCCTTGGGAGCCTCGGTTCTCCCAGGTCGTTTTATGGTGACGCATCATATGTTGACGCAGGGCCGTGGTGCCAACATTTGGACCCTGGCCACGCTTCACCTTTTGCCTACATATCTTGCATGTGGCCATGTTACCCTCCTGCGGATGCCTCAGGAAAAACTGCCATACTGCCGAGTAGCTACTTTTCCCACCCCCTGGCCTCACTGATTCACTGCTGCTGTTGCCAACTCCAGGAACCCCTGCTCCACTACCTCCCGATAAGGTAGACTGCCGCACAGCAGGTGCTCTACCCCGGCCCCGGCCCCGGCCGGCTCCAGCCTTTGGAATTGTGCCCCCATGCTGACTGCTACCACCTTGCTGCCTCAGCTGCTGACTCCGGGGCAACCTGCGCCCCTCTTCTCCTGATGATGACGATGAAGCCCCTTCATCACCCGGCTCCCAAGTGCGATCGGCTTCATCGTCATCATCATCATCATCACCGAGTTGTGGCTGTACGTCACTGATGTTCGTGGATTCGTCAACAGTGTCTGGCGCAGGAGCTGGAACGCTCGCAGCACCCACGACACTGTCCACATCACTATTTGTCTGCCTAGCTAGAGAAGCCACCTCCATTTCTTGGCTGGGCAGTAGCTGCTGACTGTCCTCTATCTGATGGTCCTCCTCACTAAAGAGTGGAGCTGAACCCAAAGCATAGGATACGTCGCTGGGGGAGGGAACGGCGTAGGACAGAGGCAATGGGAGGACAGGGACTGCTCTCGGGGCATGCCAACTCAGGGTTGTGTCAGAGGAACCTACCGACCCTAGACTGGGGGTCTCAGATGTAAGTTGTGATGATGTTGTTGATGAGCGCGTCAACCAATCTACCACGGCAGATGCGTTACTGGTGGAGACCCGACCGCTAGCAGATACTGGCAGATTAGGTCTCTCAGCGTGACTCCTGCTGCTACTGGCCCCCAGTCTGATGCGAGCTCTGCCTGCGGAATCTTGGCCTCTGCCACTCCTCTTTTCACTTCCAGGCACTTGTCTGCCCGACATAGTCTAACTGGCGTGGTAGTAGGTGATATTTTAAGATCCCCCGGGCAGCGGTGGGTCTATATGAAACAGAATATAATGCACACCAAAAGTGAGCAGTAACACTCAGCCTCCAACAGGCCTGCTTAGTGTAAATAAGAGAGCTGCTTAGTGTAAATAAAGAGGGGTATGCTATGTTACAGAATGGGATGCCTCAACAGAAGTGCACCTGGCAGGCAGCAGTAAGCCTATGCCCAGCAAAAGTGTCTTTATAATATAAATATAATAAGAGCAAATGGTTATATGGTCTTAAACAGAGGCTGCTTTAGTCACAGAATGGGATGCCCCCAAAAAAGATCCAGTAGTACTATGCCCAGCAAAAGTGTCTTTATCAGGCTAATTTCAAATATGATAAGATCAAATGCTTATATGGTCTTAAACAGAGGCTGCTTTAGTCACAGAATGGGATGCCCCCAAAAAATATCCAGTAGTACTATGCCCAGCAAAAGTGTCTTTATCAGGCTAATTTCAAATATGATAAGAGCAAATGCTTATATGGTCTTAAACAGAGGCTGCTTTAGTCACAGAATGGGATGCCCCAAAAAAATATCCAGTAGTACTATGCCCAGCAAAAGTGTCTTTATCAGGCTAATTTCAAATATGATAAGAGCAAATGCTTATATGGTCTTAAACAGAGGCTGCTTTAGTCACAGAATGGGATGCCCCCAAAAAATATCCAGTAGTACTATGCCCAGCAAAAGTGTCTTTATCAGGCCTGATTTCTATGAGAATAAGTGCAAATGGTTATTATGCTATTAAATAGAGGCTGGTGTTGTCACAGAATGGGATGCCCCCAAAAAAGATCCAGTAGTACTATGCCCAGCAAAAGTGTCTTTATCAGGCCTAATTTCTATGAGAATAAGTGCAAATGGTTATTATGCTATTAAATAGAGGCTGGTGTTGTCACAGAATGGGATGCCACAAAAACCAGAGAGCATGCACAGCAAAAGTGTCTTTATCAGGCCTGATTTCTATGAGAATAAGTGCAAATGGTTATTATGCTATTAAATAGAGGCTGGTGTTGTCACAGAATGGGATGCCACAAAAACCAGAGAGCATGCACAGCAAAAGTGTCTTTATCAGGCCTGATTTCTATGAGAATAAGTGCAAATGGTTATTATGCTATTAAATAGAGGCTGGTGTTGTCACAGAATGGGATGCCCCCAAAAAAGATCCAGTAGTACTATGCCCAGCAAAAGTGTCTTTATCAGGCTAATTTCAAATATGATAAGAGCAAATGCTTATATGGTCTTAAACAGAGGCTGCTTTAGTCACAGAATGGGATGCCCCCAAAAAATATCCAGTAGTACTATGCCCAGCAAAAGTGTCTTTATCAGGCCTGATTTCTATGAGAATAAGTGCAAATGGTTATTATGCTATTAAATAGAGGCTGGTGTTGTCACAGAATGGGATGCCCCCAAAAAAGATCCAGTAGTACTATGCCCAGCAAAAGTGTCTTTATCAGGCCTAATTTCTATGAGAATAAGTGCAAATGGTTATTATGCTATTAAATAGAGGCTGGTGTTGTCACAGAATGGGATGCCACAAAAACCAGAGAGCATGCACAGCAAAAGTGTCTTTATCAGGCCTGATTTCTATGAGAATAAGTGCAAATGGTTATTATGCTATTAAATAGAGGCTGGTGTTGTCACAGAATGGGATGCCCCCAAAAAAGATCCAGTAGTACTATGCCCAGCAAAAGTGTCTTTATCAGGCTAATTTCAAATATGATAAGAGCAAATGCTTATATGGTCTTAAACAGAGGCTGCTTTAGTCACAGAATGGGATGCCCCCAAAAAACATCCAGTAGTACTATGCCCAGCAAAAGTGTCTTTATCAGGCTAATTTCAAATATGATAAGAGCAAATGCTTATATGGTCTTAAACAGAGGCTGCTTTAGTCACAGAATGGGATGCCCCCAAAAAATATCCAGTAGTACTATGCCCAGCAAAAGTGTCTTTATCAGGCTAATTTCAAATATGATAAGAGCAAATGCTTATATGGTCTTAAACAGAGGCTGCTTTAGTCACAGAATGGGATGCCCCCAAAAAATATCCAGTAGTACTATGCCCAGCAAAAGTGTCTTTATCAGGCCTGATTTCTATGAGAATAAGTGCAAATGGTTATTATGCTATTAAATAGAGGCTGGTGTTGTCACAGAATGGGATGCCCCCAAAAAAGATCCAGTAGTACTATGCCCAGCAAAAGTGTCTTTATCAGGCCTGATTTCTATGAGAATAAGTGCAAATGGTTATTATGCTATTAAATAGAGGCTGGTGTTGTCACAGAATGGGATGCCACAAAAACCAGAGAGCATGCACAGCAAAAGTGTCTTTATCAGGCCTGATTTCTATGAGAATAAGTGCAAATGGTTATTATGCTATTAAATAGAGGCTGGTGTTGTCACAGAATGGGATGCCACAAAAACCAGAGAGCATGCACAGCAAAAGTGTCTTTATCAGGCCTGATTTCTATGAGAATAAGTGCAAATGGTTATTATGCTATTAAATAGAGGCTGGTGTTGTCACAGAATGGGATGCCCCCAAAAAAGATCCAGTAGTACTATGCCCAGCAAAAGTGTCTTTATCAGGCTAATTTCAAATATGATAAGAGCAAATGCTTATATGGTCTTAAACAGAGGCTGCTTTAGTCACAGAATGGGATGCCCCCAAAAAAGATCCAGTAGTACTATGCCCAGCAAAAGTGTCTTTATCAGGCTAATTTCAAATATGATAAGAGCAAATGCTTATATGGTCTTAAACAGAGGCTGCTTTAGTCACAGAATGGGATGCCCCAAAAAAATATCCAGTAGTACTATGCCCAGCAAAAGTGTCTTTATCAGGCTAATTTCAAATATGATAAGAGCAAATGCTTATATGGTCTTAAACAGAGGCTGCTTTAGTCACAGAATGGGATGCCCCCAAAAAATATCCAGTAGTACTATGCCCAGCAAAAGTGTCTTTATCAGGCTAATTTGAAATATGATAAGAGCAAATGCTTATATGGTCTTAAACAGAGGCTGCTTTAGTCACAGAATGGGATGCCCCCAAAAAATATCCAGTAGTACTATGCCCAGCAAAAGTGTCTTTATCAGGCCTAATTTCTATGAGAATAAGTGCAAATGGTTATTATGCTATTAAATAGAGGCTGGTGTTGTCACAGAATGGGATGCCCCCAAAAAAGATCCAGTAGTACTATGCCCAGCAAAAGTGTCTTTATCAGGCCTAATTTCTATGAGAATAAGTGCAAATGGTTATTATGCTATTAAATAGAGGCTGGTGTTGTCACAGAATGGGATGCCCCCAAAAAAGATCCAGTAGTACTATGCCCAGCAAAAGTGTCTTTATCAGGCCTGATTTCTATGAGAATAAGTGCAAATAGTTATTATGCTATTAAATAGAGGCTGGTGTTGTCACAGAATGGGATGCCACAAAAACCAGAGAGCATGCACAGCAAAAGTGTCTTTATCAGGCCTGATTTCTATGAGAATAAGTGCAAATGGTTATTATGCTATTAAATAGAGGCTGGTGTTGTCACAGAATGGGATGCCCCCAAAAAAGATCCAGTAGTACTATGCCCAGCAAAAGTGTCTTTATCAGGCTAATTTCAAATATGATAAGAGCAAATGCTTATATGGTCTTAAACAGAGGCTGCTTTAGTCACAGAATGGGATGCCCCCAAAAAATATCCAGTAGTACTATGCCCAGCAAAAGTGTCTTTATCAGGCTAATTTCAAATATGATAAGAGCAAATGCTTATATGGTCTTAAACAGAGGCTGCTTTAGTCACAGAATGGGATGCCCCCAAAAAATATCCAGTAGTACTATGCCCAGCAAAAGTGTCTTTATCAGGCTAATTTCAAATATGATAAGAGCAAATGCTTATATGGTCTTAAACAGAGGCTGCTTTAGTCACAGAATGGGATGCCCCCAAAAAATATCCAGTAGTACTATGCCCAGCAAAAGTGTCTTTATCAGGCTAATTTGAAATATGATAAGAGCAAATGCTTATATGGTCTTAAACAGAGGCTGCTTTAGTCACAGAATGGGATGCCCCCAAAAAATATCCAGTAGTACTATGCCCAGCAAAAGTGTCTTTATCAGGCCTGATTTCTATGAGAATAAGTGCAAATGGTTATTATGCTATTAAATAGAGGCTGGTGTTGTCACAGAATGGGATGCCCCCAAAAAAGATCCAGTAGTACTATGCCCAGCAAAAGTGTCTTTATCAGGCCTGATTTCTATGAGAATAAGTGCAAATGGTTATTATGCTATTAAATAGAGGCTGGTGTTGTCACAGAATGGGATGCCCCCAAAAAATATCCAGTAGTACTATACCCAGCAAAAGTGTCTTTATCAGGCCTGATTTCTATGAGAATAAGTGCAAATGGTTATTATGCTATTAAATAGAGGCTGGTGTTGTCACAGAATGGGATGCCCCCAAAAAAGATCCAGTAGTACTATGCCCAGCAAAAGTGTCTTTATCAGGCCTGATTTCTATGAGAATAAGTGCAAATGGTTATTATGCTATTAAATAGAGGCTGGTGTTGTCACAGAATGGGATGCCACAAAAACCAGAGAGCATGCACAGCAAAAGTGTCTTTATCAGGCCTGATTTCTATGAGAATAAGTGCAAATGGTTATTATGCTATTAAATAGAGGCTGGTGTTGTCACAGAATGGGATGCCACAAAAACCAGAGAGCATGCACAGCAAAAGTGTCTTTATCAGGCCTGATTTCTATGAGAATAAGTGCAAATGGTTATTATGCTATTAAATAGAGGCTGGTGTTGTCACAGAATGGGATGCCCCCAAAAAAGATCCAGTAGTACTATGCCCAGCAAAAGTGTCTTTATCAGGCCTAATTTCTATGAGAATAAGTGCAAATGGTTATTATGCTATTAAATAGAGGCTGGTGTTGTCACAGAATGGGATGCCCCCAAAAAAGATCCAGTAGTACTATGCCCAGCAAAAGTGTCTTTATCAGGCCTGATTTCTATGAGAATAAGTGCAAATGGTTATTATGCTATTAAATAGAGGCTGGTGTTGTCACAGAATGGGATGCCCCCAAAAAATATCCAGTAGTACTATGCCCAGCAAAAGTGTCTTTATCAGGCCTGATTTCTATGAGAATAAGTGCAAATGGTTATTATGCTATTAAATAGAGGCTGGTGTTGTCACAGAATGGGATGCCACAAAAACCAGTAGTGCTATGCCCAGCAAAAGTGTCTTTATCAGGCCTGATTTCTATGAGAATAAGTGCAAATGGTTATTATGCTATTAAATAGAGGCTGGTGTAGTCACAGAATGGGATGCCACAAAAACCATGGAGCATGCACAGCAAAAGTGTCTTTATCAGGCCTGATTTCTATGATAATAAGTGCAAATGGTTATTATGCTATTAAATAGAGGCTGGTGTAGTCACAGCAGACTTAAGATCAGTTCAGTATATATGCACAGTTAGTTAGTATAAGCAGCCTGAAAACGCTAACAAAGCAGACTGGATGAAAAAAAAAAAAAACTGACAGCCTCCGATTTTCCCTTCCTTTCCCTGTTTTTCGCTTACTTTCTGTCTGTCTCCTGTCTGTCTCCTGCCTGTCTCCAGCCTGTCCCTGTCTGTCCCTGCCTGTCTAACTGTCTGTCTCTCCCTCAGCTACACAGCGTTCTGTCTCTCACGAATGCAATAGAGAAATTAGGCTGGAAAGCAAGATGGCCGGCCTTAAATACCGCTGTGACGTCACCGGGCTTGCTGGCTGCTGATAGGCTGCATGTGACTGTCCCAGCTTGCACTGGCGCGGGGTTGATGTCTGGACATGTCCCGTCCGCCATCTTAGAATGCCTGTAATGTAAATGAATGGATGTTAAAGGAAAACTTCGAGCGATCGAATCGCGGGGAAATTCGGATTCGATCCGAATCGAATTTTTCCTGAAATTCGGATCGAATCCGGGTTCGTCCGGATCGATTCGCTCATCCCTAATAGAGGCTGGTGTAGTCACAGAATGGGATGCCCCAACAGCAGTGCACCTGGGAGCAGTAGTACTATGCAAAGCAAAAGTGTCTTTATCAGGCCAAATTACTTTTAGAATAAGTGCAAAGGGTTATAGGAAATAGAGGCTGGTGTAGTCACAGAATGGGATGCCCCAACAGCAGTGCACCTGGGAGCAGTAGTACTATGCAAAGCAAAAGTGTCTTTATCAGGCCAAATTACTTTTAGAATAAGTGCAAAGGGTTGTAGGAAATAGAGGCTGGTGTAGTCACAGAATGGGATGCCCCAACAGCAGAGCACCTGGGAGCAGTAGTACTATGCACAGCAAAAGTGTCTTTATCAGGCCAAATTACTTTATTTACTATAACCCTTTGCACTTATTCTTAAAGTAATTTGGCCTGATAAAGACACTTTTGCTTTGCATAGTACTACTGCTCCCAGGTGCACTGCTGTTGGGGCATCCCATTCTGTGACTACATCAGCCTCTGTTTACTATAACCCTTTGCACTTATTTTACTATAACCCTTTGCACTTATTCTAAAAGTAATTTGGCCTGATAAAGACACTTTTGCTTTGCATAGTACTACTGCTCCCAGGTGCTCTGCTGTTGGGGCATCCCATTCTGTGACTACACCAGCCTCTATTTACTATAACCCTTTGCACTTATTCTTAGAGGCTGGTGTAGTCACAGAATGGGATGCCCCAACAGCAGAGCACCTGGGAGCAGTAGTACTATGCACAGCAAAAGTGTCTTTATCAGGCCAAATTACTTTTAGAATAGGTGCAAAGGGTTATAGTAAATAGAGGCTGGTGTAGTCACAGAATGGGATGCCCCAACAGCAGAGCACCTGAGAGCAGTAGTACTATGCACAGCAAAAGTGTCTATCAGGCCAAATTACTTTTAGAATAAGTGCAAAGGGTTATAGTAAATAGAGGCTGGTGTAGTCACAGAATGGGATGCCCCAACAGCAGAGCACCTGAGAGCAGTAGTACTATGCACAGCAAAAGTGTCTATCAGGCCAAATTACTTTTAGAATAAGTGCAAAGGGTTATAGTAAATAGAGGCTGGTGTAGTCACAGAATGGGATGCCCCAACAGCAGTGCACCTGGGAGCAGTAGTACTATGCAAAGCAAAAGTGTCTTTATCAGGCCAAATTACTTTTAGAATAAGTGCAAAGGGTTGTAGGAAATAGAGGCTGGTGTAGTCACAGAATGGGATGCCCCAACAGCAGTGCACCTGGAAGCAGTAGTACTATGCAAAGCAAAAGTGTCTTTATCAGGCCAAATTACTTTTAGAATAAGTGCAAAGGGTTGTAGGAAATAGAGGCTGGTGTAGTCACAGAATGGGATGCCCCAACAGCAGAGCACCTGGGAGCAGTAGTACTATGCACAGCAAAAGTGTCTTTATCAGGCCAAATTACTTTATTTACTATAACCCTTTGCACTTATTCTTAAAGTAATTTGGCCTGATAAAGACACTTTTGCTGTGCATAGTACTACTGCTCCCAGGTGCTCTGCTGTTGGGGCATCCCATTCTGTGACTACACCAGCCTCTATTTACTATAACCCTTTGCACTTATTCTTAGAGGCTGGTGTAGTCACAGAATGGGATGCCCCAACAGCAGAGCACCTGGGAGCAGTAGTACTATGCACAGCAAAAGTGTCTTTATCAGGCCAAATTACTTTTAGAATAAGTGCAAAGGGTTATAGTAAATAGAGGCTGGTGTAGTCACAGAATGGGATGCCCCAACAGCAGTGCACCTGGGAGCAGTAGCACTATGCACAGCAAAAGTGTCTTTATCAGGCCAAATTACTTTTACAATAAGTGCAAAGGGTTATAGTAAATTGAGGCTGGTGTAGTCACAGAATGGGATGCCCCAACAGCATTGCACCTGGAAGCAGTAGTACTATTCAAAGCAAACGTGTCTTTATCAGGCCAAATTACTTTTAGAATAAGTGCAAAGGGTTATAGTAAATAGAGGCTGGTGTAGTCACAGAATCTTAGATGAGTGGGGGGGTGGATCAGGGTGTGTTGACTGGATGAGAGGCCACGCATGCACCATAGAACCGGGGAAAGTTGTATTAGATTGGGTGACCTGGGGGGTTTCACACCCTGATCCAGGATGCTTTAAGGGTAAGTACCAAGACCCAGGTTAGTGAAAATTCTGGGTTTCAGTCCACTTTAATTGTTTCTTATCCCGTAAGGGAAGAAACTATCTTAGGAATAGGTAAGTATCTACCCATCTCACTTATGGCAAGATGGGTTAGGTGAGGGAGATTCCTGTCCCCCATCATATGGCTGAGTGTATATCTAATGCAAAAAATGAGACAGGAAATAGCAATACACTTCAGTGAAGCATTCCTCCTACTGGAGGAGATATTATTTGTTTCCTATCTGATTCATCTTCTCCTAGTAACACCCATAGCTATTCTGTGCCAGTCACCCCCGCCTGCTCCAAGTGACACCCATGGCTTTCATCACCTCCTCTAATAGAGGGCATGCTTCATTTCAGTGTCATTCTGTTTCCTGTCTCTGGTCGTACACAGCCTCGTGAAGGAATAGTAACTAAGTCGGACCTACAAAAAGAATAAAACAGTGAAGGGAGTGTGTGCTGACTGCAGTGTTGTAGTTATGATAGTTCATGCGCAACACGATGTCTGCAATGTATAGCAGCTTAATTCTGTTACTCCCATATCCCATCCTATCCTTATCCTATGTTGGGTGAACCCCTAGAGGTTTTGACAACGTTGAACAAAAGTTTTGGTTTGTGTACCCGAACTTGAGCCAAACCCGAATCCAGTCCCCATTAAAATCACTGGGGACCCAGTGAGGCGATTCTGCCTCTACGGGCCCCTCTGTCCCCCCTCATCTATTGGGCAGAAGGGGGCCTGCCTGTTAAGGGGCCTCCAGATGCAGAACTGTAACTGGAACTGTAAAGAAAAAAAAATGTGGTGGCAGGCGTGTATGTGTGTGTTTGGGGGGGGGGGGGCGCTTTAAAATAATAGAGAGTAGCAGAAAGTGGCTGTAAACATGTAAGCCAGTGATCTGGTCTGTGGTTGGTCGGTGTTTTTTTGCTGTCGAATAGGCTACGGCTGGAGCTTCAGAAAGGTGACTGCCGCTCGCATGAGTGAGGACACTGGCAGCAGCTAGCTGCACTTCTAGTGCTAGCTGCCAGTGTCCTCATTCATGGGAGCTGTGGCCATCTTCCTGAAGCCCATGGCTGTAGCCAACTGCTGACAGGATCACGGGGCTTATGTAAGTTGTATAGCAGCTTCCTACTGCTGCTAAGGAGCCCATCAACCGGCTTTTCCGGCTGAACATGTAAAATACAGTACCAACCCAAATTTTGCTGTTTAGTGTTGGGAGAACCCAATCGTAAAGGGTTACTAAACCTCCCCAAGAAAACAAACAGGCATTCACCTTCACTCCCGCACAGAAGCTTCAGCTCTGGCTTGTGCCCGAAAGCCTCCCGGTTTCAGAGAACAGCGACTGGGGGCAGCGGGGGGGGGGGGGGGGGGCAACTACCTGCTGCAAGACCGATAGCTAGCAGCCAATCCGGTGGAAGTCCTCCCAGGTCGGAGCCCTGCACTTCCGCCTGATCGTGACCACTGTCCATTTCAATGAATGGATGGTGCTGAGTGATTGACACGAGGGATGTGGCGGCACACGAGTGTCGTACTCTGAAGCCGGGAGGTTTCAGAGTTTTGAGAGCCAGGGGGGTTGTGTGGGAGTGAAGATGAGTGGCCGATTTTATTCATTTTTGTGTTTAGTAACCCTTTAACACAATGCAAAGTAAAATATCTTACCAGACCTCCAGTCAAAAAATCTAAGCTTAGTCCCTTTGTAGCAATCTAAGACATCATCTTATTGAGAGGGATTAACACCATGCAGATGTTTGGAATAGCAGGCAGATTCAGCATTTCTAAACTTGCATGGCAGCAGACATTTTGCCACACACATTAGAGATCTGTTTCTGAAAAACCGAGTCTCTCAAGCAAATAGCCTCAATCATCTCTAATTTGTAGCCAGAAGTAGTAGGCCTTCAGTTGTAATGACTCATTGTTGAATAAAATATATTGTATACATTGTATCCCCTTACTGAGTGCTTTAGCGGCTGCCACAGTCATAGAGCTGTATTGTAATAGATTTAATCACACAGATGTCTTTTGCTACATTAACTGTTTATTTAGTGTTTAGTGTGAAATATGCCAGTCAAGCTTCTCATTGTTTCTGAGGAATAGATCTATCTTAATTTGGTGTGAATTGCTAATGGCACAACTATCCCCTAATCAGCACCCCCCTCATTTTCATGTGTAAGCAGGACTATCATGTTTGTGGTCCATGTAATTCTTTTCAGGATTTTTAGGGGTTGCCATTGTATGCTTAAGAATTAAGCTTAATGCATAAGAATTTTTCCTCCAAATTTAACCAATCTGTGCAGTAAGGTGTCTGAGTTGCAATTGGGAGGTTAGGTGGCTTGCAATTCAGACATGTCCCATGGAACAGAACCAGCAACCCTCTGGCCACAAGACCGCTTCCTTACCTGCACTCCACAACTGCCCCTAATTCAAGAAAAATTCATCTTAATGAGAAAGAGTAAAGGTGGATGTATCTGTATGTCACTGAGGTGTGCTTGTATATTACCAATGACTTTCTCTTACAGCCTGCACCATGGTTGTGCTGGAAGAAACTAAAGCGCAAACGCCACCATTTTCAGGTTAGTCTTTTAATAAGAATTTGGAAGCAAGAGGGGAATGTGAACCATCTGATATTCTGTTATTTATCAACCAGACCTAATCCACACCCTCTACACTGACTGACACCAGTCTTCTTGGTATGGCTTTCTCACCATTTACAGACTGTCATCTGGATGGTGGCTGATGTGTGTAAGCCAAAAGATGGACAGGCCAGCACCCTCTCCACTGATCCACCAGGTTGTGAACACTCCTGGTCCTGCGGGATGCTGTTCAGTGGGATACAGATCCTCCAGCCAGGGGTAATGCTGTCTAGTGGAGACAGGAGCAACCTCTCTATGGCTGGTGTTTGGGGTGTGCGAGGTGTGTGTGGTCACACATGGCGCCATCACAACCAGGAGCTCTCCACTACAAAAGCAGGACTCTCATATCTAAAATATGTCCAACCATCTCCCTTGCTTTTTGCAAATTTCTTTATAATTGTGTCTTTTACCTTTTGCTCCTTTTTTGAATTTCCCTTTCTCCTTTATTTCATGATCACTCTCTCTTTCCTTCTTTCCCTTTCTCCCCACACATACTTATTTCCTCTATCTCTTTTATCTTTCTTACATGCTTTCTGTCTGCCCTTTTCTTTATTTCTTTCTCTCCCCCTGTCTCTTCCCCCCTCTTTCTTCCTTTCTACCTCTCTCTCTCCCTCTTTTTTTCGCTCTATCTTTCATTCTCTGCATTCTTAACTCTCTCTCTTTCTCTTCCACTCTTTCATTTCTGCATTCCTTCCATCTCAATCTCAGTGATCTTACCTGAAGTAATTCTGCCGGCAGCCGCATCCCCTAATTCTGTGCTGCCGTGTGAGCTCCCTTGCCCAGCCTTCCTGATTTCCTGGGTGCGGGCAATGATGCCGCCAGTTGGCTGCACCCTATTCACAGCAGCATTTTTGAGAGAGCAAATAATCTTTTTCAAAAAGTGCCGCAGGGCGTGGCTTTGGGCCATCCCAAGTCAGCAGCAGTGCTTGGCTGCTCAGATGGGGGGGCAGAAGATGAGCAGTGGACTTAAAGTTAGGTTTCCATCCACTTTAAAGTGCCTCTATAATCAGAGGAAAGGTCATGGGTTCACCTTCCATCCCCAGCACAGTGCCCCAAAACAGCCTGTGTTTCTTTTTTTTTTACCTCAGCCTTTGCCCAATATTTATACAAACGCCAGGAAAAAACAACAGGAAGTAGTATTATGGTGAATGGCAGCCATATGCTAATTAATACAGTTACAACCAAGCTGTCACATAATGGCAGTTAGGCTGAAGTTCTTACCATTGCTGAGCTGTGTGTAATGATTGCATCATCATTGGGGGCGGGGCTGCTCAGCCAGGGACCAATATCCAGTTGGTCAGGTTATGAATATTGGGCAAAGGCTGAGGTAAAAAAAGAAACACAGGCTGTTTTGGGGCACTGGGCTTGGAATAGAAGGTGGCTACATACACTTCTCTCTAAGTATAGGTGCACTTTAAACTGGACCAACACCTGTTTTTTTCTTTAACTGTTGTTGATCTCGCAGTCAGCTAATTACCACCGCACATAACCCCCCAGTACGCCTGTAATCCTCACCTTCACTATGAGCCAGCACCGGGAATGGAGTCCCATGATTGGCCAGTGGGCGGTCATGGAGGCAGGCCGTTCTGATGGCCTGGCACCAAGGACGCGACCATGGCCCGCGTGGCCACCCAGTGGCCAATCGTGGGACTTCTTTCTGCTCTGGCTGGTAGTGAAGGTGAGGATTACGGGTGTTCTGGTGGGTTTTGGGTGGGGGGGAATCAAGCATTCTGGATGCCCCCAAACTTGTTTTGATTATCTGACTGTGGGACCAACACTTGGTAAAGGAAAAACGGGTGTTGGACCGGTGTAAGTGTGGGATACTGGGGACTATCCGTCCAGAAGCCTTCTAAACCGGATGGACTCTTGTCCAGCATATTATTAGAGGCAATTCAGCAGGGTGAACAGCATGGTATAGTGGTTATATGGATGGTGGATGTTGCTCACATGGGTGGAAATGCAAGGAGGACAGAAGTTCTAATTAAGCCTTGAGCTTTCCAAAAGTCAAAGTGCTGACTAGGGATGAGCGAAATTAAATTTTAAAGTTGGGGGTTGGTACTGAACATCCCACACACAGGCATGGACTTCACCCAAAGTTCTGCAGACAGGAGTGGGGAAACCCACTAGGCTGCTACATAAGTTCCCTCCAGTGCCAACTCCTTTTATTCTCAGAGGTGGGACATCTGAGTATGTGCATCAAACCCCCCCCCAAGCCTTGCCTTCCAATGACAGAGATGCTCAAAAGCCCCGCCTCTGAGCATAATACAGTTTGCCTCACTGGGGATTGAGGATCGGGGGAACTGTTGTCCCTTGGTTGAACTTGATGAACATGTGTTTCTTTTCAACTGTATTGACTATGTAACTAGCAAGGGGTCCCAGAAACCCCAAACTAGTTCACAGGGTAGGGGGGCTGCAAACCACCTGCCCGGCTGATGGTGGGTGGTTTGCAGGTAACCCTGCCTTATTATTCACACCCCCCACTAGCCTGGGCCCTGCCGAAGGGTATAGGGGCTGATGTTGGCCGGAGGTTGGCCGCTGGGTCTCTTGGCTCTTGGTTTACCAGCCCCTATGCTTGGTATCCCTTTTAGTGCATTGTAAAGGGAATCTCACGTTTTTTTTTTTTATATTTTTACATTCAACCCACAGCAGCCCCCCTAGCCCTCACAACAAGCTTTTTACAGCCATTTTACAACACCATAGTTCAGGTCCCGGTTGACTACGGAGTTTGGTGTCCGGGTCCAATTGGGTCAAGTTTTGGTCACTAAAGTTTGGTTGAAGCCAGCGAAACTGAGGATCCACTGGTTTGCTCATCCTTAGTGCTGAAGTAGGAGTGTTTAGGAGAATTTATGCTTTATTTTCTGGATTTACTCTTTAATACTTTCTTTCTCAGATACACAATGTGGACCCAATGAAGAATTAAGATGTCCATGCTCGTTAGAAAAATTACAAGGCTGAGCTTCCAGCTGTAACCCTTGAAAAGTATAAAGAAAGAAATGAAAGATGTGGCCAAAGAAAGCAAAACAAGCCCAGGCGGGCTGATTCATTACTAGCGCCAGCTATCGGCAGATGATCGTCTGTACAGAGGCGCTAAGAGCGACCGATAGTATACGCTGTGATCGGCTATTGGGTGCTGTAACAGAGCATCTCATTCGCTGTAGTAACCTGGCCGGCATTGATGAATGAGATGTATGTTGGGCGTTCTAACACCAGTACAGCGTTGCAGGGAGCGAAAGGTAGTGCCAGCTCATTGCGACCAATTCTCAGCGATTCACACCATATTCAACAAAAAAACAGATACACAGAGCGTAGGCACTCTGGATCTGGTCACTATAGCATAGAGCGCTGGATGCTGTGTGATTAAAGTCTGTTTTTGAACACATATCCACCAATAACAAAGTGAAAACACATGTAATTACATTGTTGTAACATTGTGACATTAATACTTTAATGCCAGACATGTAATGACAATTCTGCATAAAAATATAAAAAAATCTAAAAAGTTTTGATAAACAGAAGAAAAGGAACGGCCATTGAAATGTATGGGAGAGCGACAGGTAAAACCTGGCGCTCTGGAAGCCAGAGCGTCGGCGCTATACGCTGAGCTGCCTGTAATGATGAATTGTTTGCTACATGG
Source organism: Gastrophryne carolinensis (assembly GCA_027917425.1). NCBI lineage: Eukaryota > Metazoa > Chordata > Amphibia > Anura > Microhylidae > Gastrophryne > Gastrophryne carolinensis. Next base: position 174,925,454 of record CM051242.1, read on the forward strand.
CGCTGTTAGAGTTGCCCACCAGACCTTCATAAATGTGATATTGCGTACAGTGCCCAGCTTTCACCAGACGCTGTCTGCTGCTATGAGGCGCTACCTGCTTCTATCCCTTGATGAATAAACCCCTAAATGTTTTTTTAAATATATAAATTCAAAGAAAACTAAATCAGAACAGATAGGTGCCTTGAAGTGGACCAACTCCCAGGGGGGGGGGGGGGGATCGGCCCAGGAATCTATAAGATTTCCAGGCCAATCAGATCCCTCCCCGTGGGGCATATGAAATCGGGATGTCCCATAGGGTGAAACCCCCCAGGAAACCCAGAAACCTTCCTTACCTTAACCCCGTTCCAACGGCGCATGCGTGGGCCACGGCCGCGTCTCGCGCTTCCCGCTAGCAGGGCGCGCACCCGCGCCGCCCGTTTATGAATGGCTGGCGTGGGTGCGCTCCCTGTTAGAGGGAAGCGCGAGACGCGGCCTCCATCGTTCAGAGCCGCTGTGGTTGGACGCCGCTTGTATGTGCATACCACAGCGGCTCTGAGCGCTCTGATTGGACGAGTGCTCGCGTAGGAGCGTGGTGAGGTGAGTGTTTCCGGGCGTTCTGGGGGGTTTCACACAGCGGGGCCCCGATCGGGGTGCCCCACCAAAGTGGACCAAAAGCCAGGATAGTGAAAATCCTGGGTGTTGGTCCACTTTAATTAATGATAATGGGGAAATGGTCACTGGGGATGAAGAGAAGGAGGAGCTGTTAAATGGATTCTTTAGCTCTGTGTACACAAGAGAGGAACAAGGAGCCAACACAGGAGATGCCACTGATAGCAATAGCCCAAGTATAATACCCAACAAACTAAAGATGGATATCATCCAAGAAAGACTAAATTTAAATGTGAATAAGACTGTGAATAAGATGTGAATAAGACTGCAGGACCAGATGGACACCCAAGAGTTCTTAAATAACTCAGCTCAGATATCTCACCCCTGCTCTTGATCTTTAAAGACTAACAACAGGTATAGTGAATGAGAGATAGGCACAGGGAAAATGTGGTGCCCATTTTTACAAAGGGCTCTAGGTCTTCTCCGGGCAATTAGAGACCTGTAAGTTTAACATCCATTGTGGGTAAATTGATTGAGGGGCTATTAAGGGACTACATACACGGATATATAACTATCCATAATATTATAAGTAACAACCAGCATGGTTTTACTAAGGACAGAAGCTGTCAGACTAACCTGGTTGGCTTCTATGAGGATATGATATTATTTTGTGGATATAGTTTTTCTGGATTTGGCAAACGCATTTGAGACTCTCTCTCCCATAGGTGCTTATTAGGGAAATTGAGATCTTCGGAATTACAGTTTGCAACAATATTGAAAACTGGCTGAAGGATCATGTGCAGACAGTTGTGGTTAATGATACCTAATCTGAATGGTTACCACTTGTAAGTGGCGTACTCCAGGGTTCAGTTCTGGGCCCCTTTATTGTTAAACTTGTTTATAAACAACAAAGAAGATGGAATTAGAAGCACTGTCTCCATTTTTGCAGATGACACAAGGATATGTAGCACAATGCATTCTATTGAAGATGTTCACAAGCTTCATGCTGACGTGTCTGGGCACCCACTTTAATGTGGAGAAATGTAAAGTCATGCACTTGGGGTCTAACAACCTGAAGGCCACATATGTACTCGGGGGAGTAAAACTGGGAGAATCACTTGTTGAGAAGGATCTGGGGGTACCGGTAGATCACAGGCTAAATAACAGCATGCAATGACAAGCAGCAGCTTCTAAGACCACCAAGATATTATCATGCATTAAAAGAATCATGGGATAGGGATGTAATTTTGTCTCTTTACTAGGCACTGGTGCGCCCTAACCTGGAATGTGCCGTCCAGTTCTGGGCACCCTTTCAAAGAAAGGACACTCTGACTATGGAAAGGGTGCAGAGGAGAGCCACCAAACTGATAAGAGGAATGAAGGATCTTAATTATGAGGAAAGATTACGAGAATTAAATCTGTTAAAGAGAAGAGACGACTGAGGGGGGACAGGATTAATTTGTATAAACATATAAATGGCCAATACAAAAAAATAAAATTCTGTGAAATACTCACCTGTAGAATTGGTATTATATGCATACAGCACGTCCTGCTCCAGATGTAGTAATTACATGTGGGTATCCTCCGCCTGAAGGCGCTGTGCACTGCAGACATGTAGAAAACAGGCTCCTCCCGGCCCTACATATACCGAGGGACCTCCCACAAATCCCCAGCATTGAAAAGGAGAAGCCGGGAGAACCAACCACCCAAAAACTGGCAATAACAATGATAACAATCACCAAACAGGGGATCCAGAACAACGTGAAACCAGGGTGGGTTGGAGCAGGACGTGCTGTATGCATATAATACCAATTCTACAGGTGAGTATTTCACAGAATTGTATTATTCTAAGCATACAGCACGTCCTGCTCCAGATATAGTAATTACATGTGGGACATCCAATAGCAGTGTCCATAAAGTAGGGTGGGATCCCCAATAGAAAAGGCAACAGCAAGCAGTTTAAACTACTGCCGCCTGCAAAACCTTGTGGCCAAACACAGCATCAGAAGACCAAGTAGCGGCCTTGCAAACTTGTTCCACAGAGGCCTGGTGCTGAAAATCTCAAGAAGCCCCAACAGCTCGAGTTGAATAAGCAGTAAGACGGAAGGGGGGAGACTTCCCCTTAGTAGAATAGGCTTGAACCACAGCCTGACGAATCCATTTACTGATGGTAGACTTGGCGGGAGCCAAACCCTTCCGGCCCGTGAGGCACAACGAAGAGAGCATCAGTCTTCCTAAAAAGCCTTAGTGATAACTAGGTAATACTTGACGCACCTAACCACATCCAAGGAATGCAAAACCTTCTCCTTAGGGTTAATAGGATTAGGGCACAGAGAAGGAAGCACAATATCTTGATTCAAATGAAATGCAGACACCACTTTAGGTAGAAAGTCTGGCTTGAAACGGAACACCACCTTGTCCTGGTGTCTCTCATAGTAGGGAGGCTGAATAGATAAAGCAGCCAACTCAGACACACGCCTAACAGAAGTGATAGCTACCAGGAAGACAACCTTGAGCGTGAGAACAGTGAGAGCAGCCTCCTGAATAGGCTCAAAAGGAGCACCCTGCAGGGCCGATAAAACCAAGTTTAAATCCCAAACAGGTACCATAGGCTTCCGAGGGGGACGCACATGAGTGACCCCCTGAAAGAAGGTCTTGATAAGGGGATGCTGGGCAAAGGTCTTCTGAAAGAAGATAGACAGGGCCGAAACCTGGCCCTTCAGAGTACTAAGCTTAAGACCTAAGTCTAGACCATGTTGTAAAAACTCCAGCACCCTAGAGACTAAGAATTCCCAGCAGGGAAGAGACCTGGACTCACACCAGTCAATGTAAGAACGCCATACTCTATAATAGATAGCAGAAGAAGTCTTTTTCCTGGCTTGCACCATAATAGCCACTACAGATGCAGACAAACCCTTTTCCATCAGGATGGAGGTTTCAACAGCCAAGCCGTCAAAGCCAGAGTTAGTAAATTGGGATGGCGTAGAGACCCCTGAGTTAGAAGATCTGGCAACCTTGGCAGATCGTACTGATCTACTGCCATTTGAACCACGTCTGCGAACCACGCTCTTCTTGGCCACCTTGGGACCACCAGAATCGTGGGTACCCCTTCCAAAGCAATCTTGCGCAGAACTCTGCCCAGAAGGGGAATTGGTGGAAACACATACAGGAGCCGAAACTCCCTCCAAGACATGGACAGGGCATCCGTGGCCAGAGCCAGAGGATCCTGAGACAGGGATACAAAGCTCGGGAGCTTGTGATTGTGACGGGACGCAAACAGATCCACATCTGGCACACCCCAACTGTGACACAGGGACTGAAATACCCTGTTGCAGAGGGACTATTCCCCCTGACGGGACGACCCCCTGCTCAGAGCATCTGCCAGCAGGTTCTCCGCCCTCGGAATGTAGACAGCCGAGATACATTGGACATTGGCCTCCGCCCATGTTAGAATCAGAGATACTTCCTGGAGAGCCCCCTTGCTCCGGGTCCCTCCCTGATGGTTGATGTAGGCAACCGCCGTTCTGTTGTCTGAGCGTGACCGTCTCCCAGGAGGGAGCCAAGAAGGATCTGCCCCTTGTCAAATTCCTGTGGTCCAGCCACCACGCAAGGGATTGTCTGACCGAGGGAGGAACCACCCATGTCTCATCCAAGGACGCTGGGTTCTTGTTCCAAACTGACAGAAGGTGAAGCTGCAGGATTCTCAGATGAAACTGGGCAAAGGGCACCGCTTCGAAGCTTGCCACCATCGAGCCCACCAACTGCATTCCCTGCCGGATGGAGGGATGAGTGCTCAAAAGCAGGGACCTCGCCTGCGTTGTCAGAGCTTCCACCTTCTGCTGAGGTAGCAATATCCTTGACTGAACTGTATCCAGAATCATTCCCAGGAACGGGGTCACTGAGGAGGGGGACAGAGAGGACTTGGGGTAATTGATCACCCAAGGACTGCAGGGTGGACACTACCAACTGAGTGTCCAGCTCTGCCTGCTGCAGAGACCGAGAGGTGATGAGTATATCGTCCAGGTAGGGCAACACGCGTATGCCCCTTAGTCTTAACAGGGACATCACCCCTGCCAGCACCTTGGTGAACACCCTGGGAGCCGACGTGAGGCCGAATGGCAGGGCCACGAACTGGTAATGCTGATCCAGCAGCGCGAATCTGAGAAACTGTTGGTGTCCTGGAAACACCGGAACGTGCAGGTAAGCATCCTTGATGTCCACAGATGTCATGAAGTCCCCTGGGCGCAGCGAGGCAATGGCCGAGCGCAAAGTTTGCATACGAAAATGCTTGTTTCTGACAAATCTGTTGAGGATTTTTAAATCCAGAATGGGTCTGACTGACCCGTCCTTTTTGGGTACCGTGAAAAGGTTGGAATAAATCCCCATGCCCCTGTCTCTTAAGGGGACCTTGCAAATGACCCCTAGATCCAGAAGGTCCTGCACAGCCAGCATCAAGACCCGAGCTGAGGCAGGGTCCTGTGGGATCCAGACCCAAGGAACCTGGTAGGGGGCGGTACAGCAAATTCTATCTTGTAACCGGAGGACACTACCTCCTGAATCCACCGGTCTGAGACGTGGTGTCTCCGGACATGCTCGGAGTGCTGCTGACGTCCCCCCACCCTGACGGGCGAGGGCGCTCCGTCATGCCTGAGGGGTTTTGGGAGGGGCCTTGGGCTTGGGCCCCCAGGAGGAACCGGGACGGCGTCCTCTATTCTTGTTCCAGGAATCTGCGCGAGACCCAGCGAAGGACACTCCTCTGCCCTGCTTAGTCCCACGGTAGGGGGTCGATTGGGAGCTTGGGCCACGAAAGGGCCGAATCTGATGCTTGCGCTGGGGTAACTTGCCACCCTTGGCAAAGATATCTAACCTTTCTCCAAACAGGCGCAGCCTCTTAAATGGAAGCCCCGTAGGGGGCCTTCTTGGCGGCGTTATCAGCGGCCCACTGGCGCAACCAGACCGCTCAGCGAATGGCTACCACCAGAGCAGAAGATCTAGCGCTCAGCTTAATAGCATCATCCGATGCAGATAGGATAAAGTTCACAAAAGTTTCACAGGTGGCCAGAGCATTGGCAGCATCAGAGGGCAAGTCATCCGCCCCTTCAAGAGCGGTCTTAACCACTGTCCTGAGCGCCACCGCTGTGATGGCTAAGGCGCAAACTGGGCGGAGCGACGCTCCCCCAAATGCAAAGGCATGACATGCCAGTTGGTCCACACGCCGATCCTCCGAATGCCGCAGCGTAGTAGTGTCAGGGGAGTGCATAATAGAGGTATTGGACAGACTTAGATTTGGGGCATCGACCTCGGGTGGTGATGTCCAACACTTGACCAGGTCAGCAGGAAAGGGATATTTCTTATCTACACTTTTAGGAACCCCATGAAGTTTGCTGGGATGTTCCCATTCTTTTAGCACGAGGCTATTAAAATGAGTTTGTTCGGGAAATTCCAACCGCGCCCTAGCGATGTGAAACAGATCACCCCTTTGCCGGGGAGCCGCGGCAGGGGGAGAGAGGGACAATACGTCAAAGATCTGGGTCAACAGTCTATCAATGTCATCCGGGGACCAATGATCAGAATCAGACTCCTCCTGTCCCCTGGACTCGTCGTCGTATGACCCTGAGTCAGAGAACAGTTCCCCTTCTTCTGAGGGGCGGATGTGCATAAGAAAGCAGTAAATCATCAGATTCTATAGGAAAGATAGTAGATTCAGGATTCAGATGACGCCTCTTGGCAGTGGCCTTGCACGCCAAGGAGCCAGCAGTTAAGTTTTCCACACTAGCCAGTCTAGTGGCAAAATCATTATGAGAATCCCCACTGGTATTGGGGGTTAGGCTCAGACTTGGGGGAGTAGGTGAAGCGAAGCGAGGTGCGGGCCCAGCCTCGGAAGATGTGGGAAGACCGGCTAGCGCCTGCTGCACACAAGGGACGCAGACCCGTGCATTGTCACCGCTGCTAGGTAAGACCCCACAAGCTACACACAGACGGGCTTGTCCCGAAGGAACCCCGTTCACAATATCCTGAGATGCCTCCATATGGTGATTATTAGGTACAATATGCCAGTAGGGATTGACGATGTAAAGCAACCCTGGATGCCCCAATGACCCGCTGGGAAGTGGGAGTGATTTTTTAATGGTCAGGACCAGGCGCTACACCTGGCCGGGAGAAGCCACCGAAGTCCACGGTCTGAAAGACACAAGGGGAACAGGGATGTCAGAGCCAAGCGAGAAGGAGCAAAAGCTAAAGAAAAATCGCCCGTGAGGGAACTTACAGCGCAGCGAGGGGGGGACAGTCTTCACCACGCGCACGTGAGAAAGAAATGGCACCAAGCGAACCTCGAAGGGCGGGCCAGAGCTGAAGATGACGCGGAACGCGCCAAACCAGACCACGCCCCCCCCCCCCGGAGAGCGCGAAGCTCGAAGGCGCGTAACCAATCAGAAAACAGTAGTTAGTAACTGAAACAGACCAAGTGAATTACCTTAGAGACTAATCCTGACAGGATAGAATACCGTGATAAACGCCCTAGCATCTGCGAACAGAGCCGCCATACGCGCCAAGTAAATACAGTAAAGGCGCTGGGGCTAACGTTAACATCAATGTGAAGTGCGGCTCTGACACCTAGTAACTGTTAAGGGTTATAAGCTTACAAGTGTAAATAGGGCAAGGTTAGGCCATCGTACACACAACCCCCCCCCCCCCCCCTCTTTTTCCCCCCACTAACGGGGGGGAACTAGGGAGGAAGGTGATCCGACCCTCGGGGTTCACCGCTACACGGGTCGTGGGGGCACCGATGCGGGAGGGGCATCCACTGAAGGCTCACCGTTAGCCTTGACCGCCTACCCTATGGTGGGGGATTGCGGTGGAGCCTAGCTCCGTAAGCACACATGGTGCTGCCTACCTTCACCCGACCAACGCAGCCCAGGCTGGGAGGCAATTATTTTCACAATGAGAACGGGTGGAAATAGTCCCGCAGGGCCTCGGGCTGTAAAGCCCCGCTCGCCTGCGAGAGCGTGATACTTCATGTCTTCGCAGTTCCAGCACTGCAGAGAAATCTGGGGATTTGTGGGAGGTCCCTCGGTATATGTAGGGCCGGGAGGAGCCTGTTATCTACATGTCTGCAGTGAACAGCGCCCTCAGGCAGAGGATTACCCACATGTTATTACTATATCTGGAGCAGGACGTGCTGTATGCTTAGAATAACTAAAGTGTGAATTGTGATGGTGAGCTAGTCGTGGATGGTAATGGTGAGTAATGGAGCACTGGACTAAGGTCCCTAAAAATCCCAGTAGGCCAGCACCAGGAAAGGCCACGACCCATGAATTGTGGCTGCAGGGAGAACAGCAGCGAGGGGCAGATCAGCCGGCCGCCCACCCTCCCCCATCTGTCATTCATGGGTCACGGCCTTTCCTGGTGCCGCCTCTTCCACACACAGACTGGTTGTTGAGCGGTGAGCGTCTATTGACATTGTTTTCATTGGACGCTGGCCATATGGGGCCCACCCCCTGACCAGCGTGCAACAACCAGGAAGTGCTGGTAAGTGTGTGTGTGTAATTGTGTGTGTGTGTGCACACGTGCAGCGGGAACAGCAGTGAAGGGCAGACCAGCCCCATGACCACCAGGTACCAGCGTGTGTGAGTGAGTGTGGGAGCAGCTGGGGGGTAACGGCAGCGGCGGGCAGGCAGGCAGGAATCTTTTAGCCTGACCGCCTGCTGCCTTATTATTGTCGCCCCCACTGGCTGTAATGAGGGACGCGCCTCACTAACTGTAATGTAGCGATGCCCCTCACTGCCTGTAATGAGGGATGCCGCAACATGCCTCTGTGGGATGACCCTCATCCGCTGTAATGAGGGATGCTACTTACTGGTTGTAATGTGTGGAGTGATGGGCCGGTGTGCCCCAAAAAGTCCCAGGGCTGTTTTTTAGCCCAGTCCACCCCTGCTGGAAAGGGTGAGTACAGGAATATGGGATACACTTGGAACAGGTGAGTACAGGAACACAAAACTGTCGTAGTAGTCTGGTTTTCAATGGGGCAAAGGGCTGGACTTCAGGTATAACCAGGGTTGGAGCTACAGTGGGTAGTCAGATAGAGCCATGGGTCAAAAGCCAGAGTGGTAAACAAACGTAGCCAAAGGGCAGAAGCCAGAGCAGGTAATCAGACACATCTAAGGGATCTGGAGCCAGAGTGAGCAATCATGTGGAAGAAGCATAATGTTGTTCACTATGCGGCCGCATCTCCAGCCAGTAGCATTGCCAGGGGTTAAAAAAATGGAACTTAGTCTGCGACTTCTCGGACGCAATCATCGTACTTTTGGTGCAGCCACATATTTGTCTTATCATATCACAAGTCATTTTGGTGTTTCAAATGCACAAGCATAGGGTGAATGGCATCGGAGGAGATGAGGGTCTTGCTGAGGATGAACCGTGTAACAAAAAATCAGATAACTATTATTTTTTGCACAAGTCGGGCCCTGCACCGGCGATGGGCCCTTTAAAGTGGACCAACACCCAGGGGGAATCGGCCCGGAAATCTATAAGATTCCCGGACCGATCAAATCCCTCCCCGCGGGCCATCTGAAATCGGGATGTCCCGCGGGGAGGAACCCCCCAGGAGGCCCAGAAACCTTACCTTAGCCCCGTTCCATCGGCGCATGCGCGAGCCGCGGCTGCGTCTCGCGCTTCCCTCTAGCAGGGCGCGCACCCGCGCCGGCCGTTTGTGAATGGCCGGTGCAGGCGCACTCCCTGTTAGAGGGAAGCGCCAGACGCAGCCTCCAGCGCTCAGAGCCAGCTGAGCTGGTATGCGCGTCCAGGCGGCCTTGGACGCGCATACCACAGCGGCTCTGAGCCCTGTGATTGGCTGGCGCGGTCACGTGGGAGCGGGGAGAAATGAGTTTTTTGGGGCTTTCTGGGGGGTTTCAGACAGCGGGGCATCCCCGATCGGGGTGCCCCACCGAAGTGGACCAAAACCCAGGATAGTCAAAATCCTGGGTGTTGGTCCACTTTAACCGTGTCTCATTTGTAGTTGCATCGACAATCCTTGGCATAGAAAACTGGCTCTACCAGGGAGGAGGAACATGAAGAACTGAGGTTCCATTATCTTCACTCTGGGGCACTTCCTTATTTACTACCAGGAATCAGTCATGAAGAACATAATGTGACAGCTCTGCCATTATTGCTTCTTACCTGCAGGGCAATCAGTAGTTTCACCACTTAATTAACTATTTGCTGTGTATCCAAAGCATTTCACATTGTGTTTTATATTGATGGAGAGACCCCAGAGCTCCCTGAACCAGCCCAAGCAATATTTCCGGAATGTGTAGTGTTCAGCGCTACATTTTTATTCAAATATTATAATTTTCCTCTGTGTGTAGCATATATTTGGATACATGTGAGCATTTATCTATGTGATTATCATACATATGCATTTAGTATTTAAAGTGTAAGTGTATTGCTCCCCTAAACTGTGATGATCAGTGGTATAAACTGTTTGACAGGTCTTAACGTCGTACTGATGTTGTAGCATAGCTGTACTCCTAGAATTACATGGGAATGGCCATTTTACTTTACAGCTGGTAGTCCTTCTTACACATGAGGGTGTAGAGGAGGTGGGGGCCCATTGGTATTGGGTATGGGTTCTTATTAGAGATTAGCAAATTTTTGAAAAATTTGATTCGTCTAATTCTTGCCCAAAAAATTATTTTGGTCCACGGTTCATATATTCGTGGTGAATCACTATTAAAAACGGCTATGTCTGGCCTACAGAGAGCTTCAATAGGGTTGTATAACACTTTGCCTTGCTTTAACACACATAGGGTGTGTGCTGGGTTAGTGAAATAATACTGTTATGCAGTATGACATGCAGATCAGAGGCGTTGCTATTAGAATCACTGTTGCAGAGCGGCACAATGACAGAGCCTTGAGGTGGCATGAGTATGAGGAGACCAAGAGTGGCTGAATGACACAGCGTATAGGTGGCGGCAGCATGATGAGTTCTTATAGTGGCTGAATGACACACCCTAGAGGTGGCGGCTACATGAGGAGACCATAGAGTGGCTGAATGACACAGCCTGGAGGTGGTGGCAGCATGATGAGTCCTTATAGTGGCTGAATGACGCCGCCGGGAGTCGGCAGCAACATGAGGAGACCATATGATGGCGAATGACACACTCTGGGGTTGGTAGCAGCCTGAGGAGAACATATAGTGCTTGACTGACACAACTGTAGTTGGCAGCAGCATAAGGAGAACATATAGTGGCAGAATAACTTATCCTGGAGTTGGCAGCAGCTTGAGGGGAACATATAGTGGCTGAATGACACAGCGTGGTGTTGTCAGCAGCACGAGGAGAATTTATTCATGGTCATTCGCTATTAAAAATGTCTATTTCTGGCCTATAGAGAGCCTCAGTAGGGTTGTATAACACTTTGCCTTCCTTTATCACATATAAGGTGTGTGCTGGGTTAGTGAAATAATAATGTTATGCAGTATGACATGCAGATCAGAGGCATTACTATTAGAATCACTGTCGCAAAGCAGCACAATGACACACAAGGAGAAGGTGAGCGAGAAAAGTAGAACTTGGCATTAGATGTGTGGCATCAGGTGAATGGCAGGATCAGAAAGTAACTGAGGCAGGTAGGCAGAAGAAAACTGTCTCTTTTGTAAAATGCAGGATATGCAAGTAAGTATTGAGAAATGAATAATGCGAGAGTAGGGCCTTACAGGGGAAGATTTTACCCCCACCGGTTACAATGGACCATACGTTGTTCCCTTTGCACTATCCATATTTGTGAAGTGTTGGTGTGGCACCATGATCAATCTATTCTGATGCATCAGGCATTGGTGGGTGGAAATCCTGGCTGATACATGCCTGATCCATATTCACAAAGGTCAGTCTCTCCACATTTTTTATGGAGAGAGGAGTTCTCCTGGGAGTTTCTATGGCCCCTCGCTGCATTAAGTATAAAATTAAATATAAATGGCCTGGACCGCATTAATGGAGTTTAATGAAGCGAGTTGCATGATGGAATTGTGTAGATATTCAGATTCCTTGTGAATCGATTTTTGTCTGAAATTTGTAACAAATTCAGAAACATCAGATTCAATTCGCTCATCCCTAGTTCTTATGTTATCAGGGTTGTATCCCTTACATTTAAATCATACAAATAGAAGAAATAATAGCACATACCACAGAGCAGATATAGTCCAGGGAGCTGCTCCTTTTCTCAGTGATGATCACTTACTGTCACACTGCTGGAAATACATTTATAAAAGGGCCAGCTCCCTGGACTGTATCTTCTCTGTTGTATGTGTTATTATTTCTTTTCTATGCATGGGCTCTTACACATCACATACAGTGGTTCAGTAAACTGTCATGCTTGTTGTAAAATGGTGCATGAAGACACATTTCATCATGGCTATGGCACATGGTTAGCGCACACGCAAAAGCATACATTTCTGTCTTGTGCCATGGATTGTGCATGTGCCACAGGAAATGGTGACCTGCACTGAATCAATCCCATTATAAAAGCCATGAGCCTCCTATAAAATTGCAAAAGCTCATAGCTGATCCACAGCTTTCTGAAATGTTTAAGTGTGTTTTCTGTGATTTGGAGTTTACAAAGAAGAATGATGCATTTTTAGTAGACTTAACTCTTCCTGTGTTTTTGAGACATAAATGTCTAAAGTAATTTTACCAAGAAAGTCAATCAATCTGAGCTGCTCACGTCTGACCACATCTCCACTATCTTGTACCTGAGCCTATCTACCACTAAGTGCAGTAGCTCGACCGCCACCAACGGCTGCTGCTGAGGTCCTCCTGACAGAAAAGGGGATATAGCAGGAAAAACTAAAGTGTGAATTGTGATGGTGAGCTAGTTGTGGATGGTAATGGTGAGTATTGGAGCATTGGACTAAGCTGGAAAGCAGGGCTGGGCTGGCCATAGGACATACCGGGAAAAAATACAATTCTGTGAAGTACTCACCTGTAGTATTGGTATTATATGCATACAGCACGTCCTGCTCCAGATATAGTAATAACATGTGGGTAATCCTCCGCCTGAGGGCGCTGTTCACTGCAGACATGTAGAAAACAGGCTCCTCCCGGCCCTACATATAGCGAGGGACCTCCCACAAATCCCCAGCATTGAAAAGCAGTGAGAAGGAGAGGCCAGGAGAAACCAACCACCCAGAAAATGGCAATAATATCAATGGTAACAATCACCATACAGGGGATCCAGAACAAAGTGAACCAGGGTGGGGTGGAGCAGGACGTGCTGTATGCGTATAATACCAATTCTACAGGTGAGTACTTCACAGAATTGTATTATTCTAAGCATACAGCACGTCCTGCTCCAGATGTAGTAATTACATGTGGCACATCCAATAGCAGTGTCCATAAACAGGTTGGGATCCCCGTGAGAAAAGGCACAGCCAACAGTAAAAGTGCTGTCACCCGCAACCATGCTACCAAAGCAACGAGAGCAAATGCTCTAACTTCAACCTATGAAAACCTTGCAAGGAAGAACTAAAACACAAGCAGCAAACTCGTCAGCTTGCTCAACAGAACCTAGTGCTGAAAGGCCCAAGCCAAGCACCCGTAGAAAGAGAACAAATAAGAGAGAAGAAGAATCTTCCGCTAAACGAAAAAGCCGGAGTACGGCCTGACCATGCTACTGCAAAAAAAGGATAGCTTATGGCAACCTTAAAACTTTCCCTCTTGGGGAATAAGAACCCTAGTCTCAGGCGAGATCAACAGGAATACTGAAAACAACACTGACAAGAGTCAGCAAGAGCCAAAACGTTTACTTCAGGATCAGAAGGACAAAACCAACCGAGTAAGACCAATCCAAGGGACACCTACACCCATGGAAGCAGTCAAGATCCTGAACTTAAGGATGAACAAACCTGCAACCCCAAGGGCATAAATCCCTATCAGGGACAGGAGAAAACACCAACACTGTTAAGGGATGCAGATCCCTTTAGCTCATAGTAATCCAGACAATAGCCCAGAGGCTGGAGGTTCTGGAATAAAGGATAATAAAAACACCGCCTGGACCAAAACTCGGCGTAAGGCGGAACACCCCCACCTCATGGTGTACAGATATATAAGCATATATATATATATAATGACAAGGACCGCTAACAGAGCCCTCCTTTATGGCACACTTCTGCCTGGAGCAACCGCCCCAGAAGAGTGACATGAGGGAAGGAACAGTTCAGACAAGAACCTGAATAAGACCCAAGGGAACCCTTAGCAGGGCATTAGGATAAGTGATTCCCCCAAAAGGGATCATAGAATTCCCAGGGGAACGCAACTAAGCAACCCCTGAGGAATGCTCAACACAGAAGATTGAAACAGACTTCTGCAGTAGGAGAACAGGGCGAGCCCTGAGAACCTTCAGAGAACTGAGTTGGGGAGCCAACTTCAACCGTGCTGTAATAACTCTAGGACCCAGGGAACAGAGAAAATCCCGCAGGAGAGAGAGCTAGTCCAAACAAGGAAAAACTAGTACAACCTACCCCAACATAGTTGGCGGGAAAGGGAGAAGAAGAGGAGGAAGCTAGGGCCTAGCCCTCCAATAGAGAAAAGACACCCAGAGATACCCATCTCCAATAGGGTGAAGATCAAACCGTCCAATCGCCTAAAAGGCTGTAGAAAGGGGCGAAATAGTAAGGAGCCTGAATAGGCAGAACAGCCCTCGTGAAAGAGCGTACAGGACAACTGTCCTCAGCAGAAAATTTGCGAACCACACCCCGCCGGGCCACCCAGGGCCCCCAGCATAACGGTTCTCCCTTTCTTCAGCAATCTAGTGCAGAACCCCGCCTAGCAGGGTGAAAGAAGATAAGACATATGGAATATAATGTCCTGACAGAAAAGCCATAATAGGCCCCCATGACCAAGGCCAGAGAGTTCTGGGACAATAACCCAGGGCACAGTCCCTGTAATAGCGACGGGCCCCGTAGGGCCACACCAGCAGGGACTCAGAGACACTAGAATAGAACCACCTGCCACAGTGGGACAGCCATTGAAGCTAATACCGTTGAAGTGCAAGGAATGTAAACCCCCACTTAGATCAGAACCTTCTGGAAGGATCAACCTGTTTCGAGAGCTTCACAGATAAAAAGGAACAGGACTGACCGAGAGTCCCCCAAAAGGACAAGACCTGAAGAGGAGTAGTCCAGCAAAAAAAAAAAACCCCAAAGGCTCACTGTGTCAGCCGAAAAAACTGTATGAAAATGGACACCCTAAGGGGCCCCCCTTAGGAACCAACGGGGACTTCAGAAGAAATAAAACCCCCCAGTCAACCTGCAAGACTTGGTACCCATGGTGACCATCTACAGGGAAGGCAAGAAGGAAGGGAATGGTCCCAGACCTACTCCTTGAATTAACCACCTCAAGAGGGACTCCCTTAACAAGAGGGAAGCGTACTGACCTAGTTCCAGGGGTGCTGGAACCCTGTCCAAGATAAGTAACCTAAGGTGTTGCAGGGCCCAAGGCTTCTGAGAATAAGAGACAGCATCCGGGCCGCCACCAACAGGCCCACCAGCTGCAAGGTGAAGGTAAGGTGACATCAAAGAGGGCAAAGCCCTTTCCATAATAAGTCCACATATTGAAGAAGGAAGGCTCTAGCATGAACCAATCTAAATGCCACCCCGTAGGGAGATACCGCACCAGGGGACACTAAGTAAGGGAGGTGCCTGAGCACCAATCCCAAAGACTCCCAAAAGACCCACAAGTCAAACAGCCAACATGGCTTGACTCAGAAATTGGAAGTAAAGAAAGACAATCAAGCAGAACCTAGCGCAAACGCCACACGGACACGTCCAAGACATCACTCCCATACTCGCCTTGGTGAGCCATCTGGGAGCAGGAGAGGAACCAAAAACAAGACCCCAATCCGCAGAGTTGGTCCTTCAACACTGGCTAGTAATGACCCAGGTGTCCTGAAGGCACAGGGGACCAAAAAAGGATCATAGATCCTCACAGGCATCAAGAGGCCCACTGGACAAGAGGTCCTGCGTCCCAACGGATAGATACCATGTAGGAACTGCCTGTGAAAGTATAAATGAAAGGGCCCAGAATGCCAGCCCGGGTCAGACTGCCTCATTCCAGAGGGAAAAGGTAATGTGGATGCAATCACAAGTTAAGGGCCAACCTGTAAGAGAGCCCAGACCCTGCAAGCCGAACTCGGCCTGCCTCAACTCCCAAAGATAAAACAGGGACTAGAAGAACCCTGACAACCTCAGAAAGGGACAGCCCAGCAAACTCCATTCTGCCTTCAGGGGGACTACTCCTGTAACAACCTGAAAGAAGCATGGCGCCCTGCGATAGGAGCCAAGTCCTGCGGCAGTCCCCTCGCCCAAAAAGGGCGAGGGCGTCCCTTCATGCTTGTGCGGTTTTAGCTGATTTGGACTTCGCCCTGCCAGAGGTCCCAGGGCGTTGCCTGCCCCCCCTGGGGCGAGCCTCCACTCCAAAAGGTTGGAAGCACACTTCTGCTTCGCGCTTGACACTAACGTAGGGAGGGGGGTCCCTGCCCCTGGGAGGCCGAGACGGCCTTTTGCGCGAGGGTGCCTTACCTTTCTTTCCAAAAAGGTCCAACCGGGCCCCAAATAAGCGTCGTCCTCTAAAAGGAAGACCAGTATGAGCCTTTTTTGTATCATTGTCAGCTCCCCACTGTCGCAGCCAAAGCAGGCGGCGAATAGCTACCACAAGAACCGAGGTTCTAGCGCACATCTTAATAGTGTCATCCATTGCTAAAAGGATAAACCTCACAAAAACATCGCAATCGGAAAGTGCATTAAAGACCTGCCAAGGGAGATCCTCCGGCTGGTGATCAAGAATCTTCCTAAGAAGGGTCCTGGCGGCCACCGCAGTGATGGCCGCGGCACAGACCGGGCGCAGAGCCGTCCCTGCACAAGAAAAGGCGTGGGAAGCCAATCTGTCAATGCGCCGGTCCTCAGCATCCCGAAGGGTACGATGAGTAGAAGCTGCCATGAAGGGAGGTTTAGCAACCCCAATGATAGGTGCATCCACCTCGGGAGGGACTGACCAACAGTCAACCACATCAGGGGGAAAAGGGTACTTCCAATCCCATACCCCCGGAACTCCTGTAAGTTTACAAGGTGATTCCCATTTCTTATATATAAGAGCCTGGAAATGATCCTGCTCCAGAAATTCCAAGCGCGGCGTCGCCGTGTGGAAACTCTCCCTCTTGGGCTTGGGAGACTCTCCCGGAGGAGAGATGGACAGTACTTCAAAAATCTTAATAAGTAATTCATCAGTGTCACACAGGCCCCAGGAACCAGGGCCAGAATTGTCACGGCTCCAGGGAATCTCGTCTGAGGAACTGGAACCTGAGAACAGTTCACCTTCATCAGAAGGATCAAGGTCCTGCATAGCAGCAGACTCTTCAGTTTCATTGGGAAACATAGAACCAGGAGGCGTCAGGGACCGCTTCTTTCCAGCGCCCAAGCGCTCCGCCAAACTAGACATCACCTGCTCAGCCGTAGGTAGCCTGCGCGGCACCACCTGCTGGTCCTCCCCGCTCGAATGCGACTCCTCAGGAGTGAGATTTAAGCACGGGGAGACAGGTGTGTTGAAGCGAGGTGCAGCCACTGGTAAACCTGATTGCAGGGCCAGCACTTGTTCAGCACACGGTCCGCAGACCCGTGCTCTGTCAGCGTCAGCAAGGGGTTGTCCACACGCAGTACACAGCCGGTCTTGTCCCCGCGGGACCCTGGACACATAATTCTGAGATGCCTCCATATGGTGATTATCTAAGAAATATGCCAGCAGGGATTTATGCTATAAGCAACCCTGGATGCCCCAAGACCCGCTAGGAGAGGGAGAATTTTAATGTGAACCCGTTTAAGATATATATCAGGCCGGGAGAAGCCACCGGAATCTTGGCGTCTGAAAGACATAAGGAGAAGAATGGGTGTCAAAGCCATGCGCAGCACACGAAGAAACATAAACCGAAACGCCCGCGAGGGCACTTACAGGAGGAGGATCGTGACCACGCGCGCGCGGGAAGACCGACAAAATGGCGCCAAGCGAACCTCGAAGGGCGGGCCAGAGCTGCAGATGACGCGGAACGCGCCAAACCAGACCACGACACCCCCCCCCCCCCCCCCCCGGAGAGCGCAAAGCTCTAAGCGCGTAGCCAGTCAGAAAACAGTAGTTAGGAACTAATACTCAGACCGAGTGAATTACCTCAGAGACTAAACATGACAGGATAGACAGGAATAAACGCGTAGCGTCCGCGAAAAGAGCCGCCGTACGCACTAAGTAAAATACATTAAAGGCACTGCGGCTAACATTAACATCAAAGTTTGTAGTGCGGCTCTGACCCCCGGTAACCATTAAGGGCTATAAGCTTACAAGTGTAAAAGGGCAAGGTTATGCCATCGTACACACAACCCCCCCCCCTCTTTTTCCCCCCACTAACAAGGGGAACTATGGAGGAAGGTGACCCAACACTCGGGGTTCACCACTACACGGGGCGTGGGGCACTGATGCGGGAGGGGCATCCACTATGAGGCTCACCATTAGCCTTGACCGCCTACCCTATGGTGGGGGATTGCGGTGGAGTCTGGCTCCGTAAGCACACGAGGTGCTGCCTACCTTCACCCGACCAACGCAGCCCAGGCTGGGAGGCATATTCTTCACAAAGAGGACGGGTGGAAATAGTCCCGCAGGGCCTCAGGCTGTAAAGCGCCGCTCGCCTGCGAGAGCGTGATACTTCATGTCTTCGCAGTTCAGCACTGCAGAGAAATCTGGGGATTTGTGGGAGGTCCCCCGGTATATGTAGGGCCGGGAGGAGCCTGTTATCTACATGTCTGCAGTGAACAGCGCCCTCAGGCAGAGGATTACCCACATGTTATTACTATATCTGGAGCAGGACGTGCTGTATGCTTAGAATATCCCAGTAGGTCAGAACCAGGAAAGGCCATGACCCATGAATTGTGGCTGCAGGGAGAACAGCAGCGAGGGGCAGATCAGCTCGCCGCCCACCCTCCCCCTTGTGTCATTCATGGGTCACGGCCTTTCCTGGTGCCGCCGCTTCCACACACAGACACACACTCATGCCTACAAGCACTTCCGGGTTGTTGAGCGGTGAGCGTCTATTGACATCGTTTTCATTGGATGTCGGCCATATGGGGCCCACCCCCCAACCAGCGTGCAACAACCAGGAAGTGCTGGTAAGTGTGTGTGTGTAATTGTGTGTGTGTGCACACGTGCAGCTGGAACAGCAGTGAAGGGCAGACCAGCCCCATGACCACCAGGTACCAGCGTGTGTGAGTGAGTGTGGGAGCAGCTGGGGGATAACGGCACGGCGGGCGGGCGGGCAGGCAGGCAGGAATCTTTTAGCCTGACCGCCTGCTGCCTTATTATTGTCGCTCCCACTGGCTGTAATGAGGGACGCGCCTCACTAACTGTAATGTAGCGATGCCCCTTACTGCCTGTAATGAGGGATGCCCCTCACTGCCTTTAGCGAGAGATGCCGCAACATGCCTCTGTGGGATGACCCTCATCCGCTGTAATGAGGGATGCTACTTACTGGTTGTAATGTGTGGAGTGATGGGCCGGTGTGCCCCAAAAAGTCCCAGGGCCGTTTTTTAGCCCAGTCCACCCCTGCTGGAAAGGGTGAGTACAGGAATATGGGATACACTTGGAACAGGTGAGTATAGGAATACAGGACTGTCGTAGTAGTCTGGTTTTCAATGGGGCAAAGGGCTGGACTTCAGGTATAACCAGGGTTGGAGCTACAGTAGGTAGTCAGACAGAGCCATGGGTCAAAAGCCAGAGTGGTAAACAAATGTAGCCAAGGGGCAGGAGTCAGAGCAGGTAATCAGACACATCTAAGGGATCTGGAGCCAGAGTGAGCAATCATGTGGAAGAAGCATAATGTTGTTCACTATGCGGCTGCATCGCCAGCCAGTAGCATTGCCAGGGGTTAAAAAAATGGAACTTAGTCTGCGACTTCTCGGACGCAGTCATCGTACTTTTGGTGCAGCCACATAACTGTCTTATCTTATCACAAGTCATTCTGGTGTTTCAAATGCACAAGCATAGGGTGAATGGCATCGGAGGAGATGAGGGTCTTGCTGAGGATGAACCGTGTAACAAAAAATCAGATAACTATTATTTTTTGCACAAGTCGGGCCCTGCACCGGCGATGGGCCCTTTAAAGTGGACCAACACCCAGGGGGAATCGGCCCGGAAAGCTATAAGATTCCCGGACCGATCAAATCCCTCCCCGCGGGGCATCTGAAATCGGGATGTCCCGCGGGTAGGAACCCCCCAGGAGGCCCAGAAACCTTACCTTAGCCCCGTTCCATCGGCGCATGCACGAGCCGCGGCCGCGTCTCGCGCTTCCCTCTAGCAGGGCGCGCACCCACGCCGGCCGTTTGTGAATGGCCGTGCAGGCGCACTCCCTGTTAGAGGGAAGCGCCAGACGCGGCCTCCAGCGCTCAGAGCCAGCTGAGCTGGTATGCGCGTCCAGGCGGCCTTGGACGCGCATACCACAGCGGCTCTGAGCCCTGTGATTGGCTGGCGCGGTCACGTGGGAGCGGGGAGAAATGAGTTTTTTTGGGCTTTCTGGGGGGTTTCAGACAGCGGGGCATCCCCGATCGGGGTGCCCCACCGAAGTGGACCAAAACCCAGGATAGTCAAAATCCTGGGTGTTGGTCCACTTTAACCGTGTCTCATTTGTAGTTGCATCGACAATCCTTGGCATAGAAAACTGGCTCTACCAGGGAGGAGGAACATGAAGAACTGAGGTTCCATTATCTTCACTCTGGGGCACTTCCTTATTTACTACCAGGAATCAGTCATGAAGAACATAACGTGACAGCTCTGCCATTATTGCTTCTTACCTGCAGGGCAATCAGTAGTTTCACCACTTAATTAACTATTTGCTGTGTATCCAAAGCATTTCACATTGTGTTTTATATTGATGGAGAGACCCCAGAGCTCCCTGAACCAGCCCAAGCAATATTTCCGGAATGTGTAGTGTTCAGCGCTACATTTTTATTCAAATATTATAATTTTCCTCTGTGTGTAGCATATATTTGGATACATGTGAGCATTTATCTAAGTGATTATCATACATATGCATTTAGTATTTAAAGTGTAAGTGTATTGCTCCCCTAAACTGTGATGATCAGTGGTATAAACTGTTTGACAGGTCTTAACGTCGTACTGATGTTGTAGCATAGCTGTACTCCTAGAATTACATGGGAATGGCCATTTTACTTTACAGCTGGTAGTCCCTCTTACACATGAGGGTGTAGAGGAGGTGGGGGCCCATTGGTATTGGGTATGGGTTCTTATTAGAGATTAGCAAATTTTTGAAAAATTTGATTCGTCTAATTCTTGCCCAAAAAATTATTTTGGTCCACGGTTCATATATTCGTGGTGAATCACTATTAAAAACGGCTATGTCTGGCCTACAGAGAGCTTCAATAGGGTTGTATAACACTTTGCCTTGCTTTAACACACATAGGGTGTGTGCTGGGTTAGTGAAATAATACTGTTATGCAGTATGACATGCAGATCAGAGGCATTGCTATTAGAATCACTGTTGCAGAGCGGCACAATGACAGAGCCTTGAGGTGGCATGAGTATGAGGAGACCAAGAGTGGCTGAATGACACAGCGTATAGGTGGCGGCAGCATGATGAGTTCTTATAGTGGCTGAATGACACACCCTAGAGGTGGCGGCTACATGAGGAGACCATAGAGTGGCTGAATGACACAGCCTGGAGGTGGTGGCAGCATGATGAGTCCTTATAGTGGCTGAATGACGCCGCCGGGAGTCGGCAGCAACATGAGGAGACCATATGATGGCGAATGACACACTCTGGGGTTGGTAGCAGCCTGAGGAGAACATATAGTGCTTGACTGACACAACTGTAGTTGGCAGCAGCATAAGGAGAACATATAGTGGCAGAATAACTTATCCTGGAGTTGGCAGCAGCTTGAGGGGAACATATAGTGGCTGAATGACACAGCGTGGTGTTGTCAGCAGCACGAGGAGAATTTATTCATGGTCATTCGCTATTAAAAATGTCTATTTCTGGCCTATAGAGAGCCTCAGTAGGGTTGTATAACACTTTGCCTTCCTTTATCACATATAAGGTATGTGCTGGGTTAGAGAAATAATAATGTTATGCAGTATGACATGCAGATCAGAGGCATTACTATTAGAATCACTGTCGCAAAGCAGCACAATGACACACAAGGAGAAGGTGAGCGAGAAAAGTAGAACTTGGCATTAGATGTGTGGCATCAGGTGAGTGGCAGGATCAGAAAGTAACTGAGCCAGGTAGGCAGGTGTGCAATGCGAGAGTAAGGCCTTACAGGGGAAGATTTTACCCCCACCGGTTACAATGGACCATACGTTGTTCCCTTTGCACTATCCATATTTGTGAAGTGTTGGTGTGGCACCATGATCAATCTATTCTGATGCATCAGGCATTGGTGGGTGGAAATCCTGGCTGATACATGCCTGATCCATATTCACAAAGGTCAGTCTCTCCACATTTTTCATGGAGAGATGATTTCTCCTGGGAGTTTCTATGGCCCCTCGCTGCATTAAGTATAAAATTAAATATAAATGGCCTGGACCGCATTAATGGAGTTTAATTAAGTGAGTTGCATGATCGAATTGTGTAGATATTCAGATTCCTTGCGAATCGATTTTTGTCTGAAATTTGTAACAAATTCTGAAACATCAGATTCAATTCGCTCATCCCTAGTTCTTAGGTTATCAAGGTTGTATCCCTTACATTTAAATCATACAAATAGAAGAAATAATAGCACATACCACAGAGCAGATATAGTCCAGGGAGCTGCTCCTTTTCTCAGTGATGATCACTTACTGTCACACTGCTGGAAATACATTTATAAAAGGGCCAGCTCCCTGGACTGTATCTTCTCTGTTGTATGTGTTATTATTTCTTTTCTATGCATGGGCTCTTACACATCACATACAGTGGTTCAGTAAACTGTCATGCTTGTTGTAAAATGGTGCATGAAGACACATTTCATCATGGCTATGGCACATGGTTAGCGCACACGCAAAAGCATACATTTCTGTCTTGTGCCATGGATTGTGCATGTGCCACAGGAAATGGTGACCTGCGCTGAATCAATCCCATTATAAAAGCCATGAGCCTCCTATAAAATTGCAAAAGCTCATAGCTGATCCACAGCTTTCTGAAATGTTTAAGTGTGTTTTCTGTGATTTGGAGTTTACAAAGAAGAATGATGCATTTTTAGTAGACTTAACTCTTCCTGTGTTTTTGAGACATAAATGTCTAAAGTAATTTTACCAAGAAAGTCAATCAATCTGAGCTGCTCACGTCTGACCACATCTCCACTATCTTGTACCTGAGCCTATCTACCACTAAGTGCAGTAGCTCGACCGCCACCAATGGCTGCTGCTGAGGTCCTCCTGACAGAAAAGGGGATATAGCAGGAAAAACTAAAGTGTGAATTGTGATGGTGAGCTAGTTGTGGATGGTAATGGTGAGTATTGGAGCATTGGACTAAGCTGGAAAGCAGGGCTGGGCTGGCCATAGGACATACCGGGAAAAAATACAATTCTGTGAAGTACTCACCTGTAGTATTGGTATTATATGCATACAGCACGTCCTGCTCCAGATATAGTAATAACATGTGGGTAATCCTCCGCCTGAGGGCGCTGTTCACTGCAGACATGTAGAAAACAGGCTCCTCCCGGCCCTACATATAGCGAGGGACCTCCCACAAATCCCCAGCATTGAAAAGCAGTGAGAAGGAGAGGCCAGGAGAAACCAACCACCCAGAAAATGGCAATAATATCAATGGTAACAATCACCATACATGGGATCCAGAACAAAGTGAACCAGGGTGGGGTGGAGCAGGACGTGCTGTATGCGTATAATACCAATTCTACAGGTGAGTACTTCACAGGATTGTATTATTCTAAGCATACAGCACGTCCTGCTCCAGATGTAGTAATTACATGTGGCACATCCAATAGCAGTGTCCATAAACAGGTTGGGATCCCCGTGAGAAAAGGCACAGCCAACAGTAAAAGTGCTGTCACCCGCAACCATGCTACCAAAGCAACGAGAGCAAATGCTCTAACTTCAACCTATGAAAACCTTGCAAGGAAGAACTAAAACACAAGCAGCGAACTCGTCAGCTTGCTCAACAGAACCTAGTGCTGAAAGGCCCAAGCCAAGCACCCGTAGAAAGAGAACAAATAAGAGAGAAGAAGAATCTTCCGCTAAACGAAAAAGCCGGAGTACGGCCTGACCATGCTACTGCAAAAAAAGGATAGCTTATGGCAACCTTAAAACTTTCCCTCTCGGGGAATAAGAACCCTAGTCTCAGGCGAGATCAACAGGAATACTGAAAACAACACTGACAAGAGTCAGCAAGAGCTAAAACGTTTACTTCAGGATCAGAAGGACAAAACCAACCGAGTAAGACCAATCCAAGGGACACCTACACCCATGGAAGCAGTCAAGATCCTGAACTTAAGGATGAAGAAACCTGCAACCCCAAGGGCATAAATCCCTATCAGGGACAGGAGAAAACACCAACACTGTTAAGGGATGCAGATCCCTTTAGCTCATAGTAATCCAGACAATAGCCCAGAGGCTGGAGGTTCTGGAATAAAGGATAATAAAAACACCGCCTGGACCAAAACTCGGCGTAAGGCGGAACACCCCCACCTCATGGTGTACAGATATATAAGCATATATATATATATAATGACAAGGACCGCTAACAGAGCCATCCTTTATGGCACACTTCTGCCTGGAGCAACCGCCCCAGAAGAGTGACATGAGGGAAGGAACAGTTCAGACAAGAACCTGAATAAGACCCAAGGGAACCCTTAGCAGGGCATTAGGATAAGTGATTCCCCCAAAAGGGATCATAGAATTCCCAGGGGAACGCAACTAAGCAACCCCTGAGGAATGCTCAACACAGAAGATTGAAACAGACTTCTGCAGTAGGAGAACAGGGCGAGCCCTGAGAACCTTCAGAGAACTGAGTTGGGGAGCCAACTTCAACCGTGCTGTAATAACTCTAGGACCCAGGGAACAGAGAAAATCCCGCAGGAGAGAGAGCTAGTCCAAACAAGGCAAAACTAGTACAACCTACCCCAACATAGTTGGCGGGAAAGGGAGAAGAAGAGGAGGAAGCTAGGGCCTAGCCCTCCAATAGAGAAAAGACACCCAGAGATACCCATCTCCAATAGGGTGAAGATCAAACCGTCCAATCGCCTAAAAGGCTGTAGAAAGGGGCGAAATAGTAAGGAGCCTGAATAGGCAGAACAGCCCTCGTGAAAGAGCGTACAGGACAACGGTCCTCAGCAGAAAATTTGCGAACCACACCCCACCGGGCCACCCAGGGCCCCCAGCATAACGGTTCTCCCTTTCTTCAGCAATCTAGTGCAGAACCCCGCCTAGCAGGGTGAAAGAAGATAAGACATATGGAATATAATGTCCTGACAGAAAAGCCATAATAGGCCCCCATGACCAAGGCCAGAGAGTTCTGGGACAATAACCCAGGGCACAGTCCCTGTAATAGCGACGGGCCCCGTAGGGCCACACCAGCAGGGACTCAGAGACACTAGAATAGAACCACCTGCCACAGTGGGACAGCCATTGAAGCTAATACCGTTGAAGTGCAAGGAATGTAAACCCCCACTTAGATCAGAACCTTCTGGAAGGATCAACCTGTTTCGAGACCTTCACAGATAAAAAGGAACAGGACTGACCGAGAGTCCCCCAAAAGGACAAGACCTGAAGAGGAGTAGTCCAGCAAAAAAAAAAAAACCCCAAAGGCTCACTGTGTCAGCCGAAAAAACTGTATGAAAATGGACACCCTAAGGGGCCCCCCTTAGGAACCACCGGGGACTTCAGAAGAAATAAAACCCCCCAGTCAACCTGCAAGACTTGGTACCCATGGTGACCATCTACAGGGAAGGCAAGAAGGAAGGGAATGGTCCCAGACCTACTCCTTGAATTAACCACCTCAAGAGGGACTCCCTTAACAAGAGGGAAGCGTACTGACCTAGTTCCAGGGGTGCTGGAACCCTGTCCAAGATAAGTAACCTAAGGTGTTGCAGGGCCCAAGGCTTCTGAGAATAAGGGACAGCATCCGGGCCGCCACCAACAGGCCCACCAGCTGCAAGGTGAAGGTAAGGTGACATCAAAGAGGGCAAAGCCCTTTCCATAATAAGTCCACATATTGAAGAAGGAAGGCTCTAGCATGAACCAATCTAAATGCCACCCCGTAGGGAGATACCGCACCAGGGGACACTAAGTAAGGGAGGTGCCTGAGCACCAATCCCAAAGACTCCCAAAAGACCCACAAGTCAAACAGCCAACATGGCTTGACTCAGAAATTGGAAGTAAAGAAAGACAATCAAGCAGAACCTAGCGCAAACGCCACACGGACACGTCCAAGACATCACTCCCATACTCGCCTTGGTGAGCCATCTGGGAGCAGGAGAGGAACCAAAAACAAGACCCCAATCCGCAGAGTTGGTCCTTCAACACTGGCTAGTAATGACCCAGGTGTCCTGAAGGCACAGGGGACCAAAAAAGGATCATAGATCCTCACAGGCATCAAGAGGCCCACTGGACAAGAGGTCCTGCGGCCCAACGGATAGATACCATGTAGGAACTGCCTGTGAAAGTATAAATGAAAGGGCCCAGAATGCCAGCCCGGGTCAGACTGCCTCATTCCAGAGGGAAAAGGTAATGTGGATGCAATCACAAGTTAAGGGCCAACCTGTAAGAGAGCCCAGACCCTGCAAGCCGAACTCGGCCTGCCTCAACTCCCAAAGATAAAACAGGGACTAGAAGAACCCTGACAACCTCAGAAAGGGACAGCCCAGCAAACTCCATTCTGCCTTCAGGGGGACTACTCCTGTAACAACCTGAAAGAAGCATGGCGCCCTGCGATAGGAGCCAAGTCCTGCGGCAGTCCCCTCGCCCAAAAAGGGCGAGGGCGTCCCTTCATGCTTGTGCGGTTTTAGCTGATTTGGACTTCGCCCTGCCAGAGGTCCCAGGGCGTTGCCTGCCCCCCCTGGGGCGAGCCTCCACTCCAAAAGGTTGGAAGCACACTTCTGCTTCGCGCTTGACACTAACGTAGGGAGGGGGGTCCCTGCCCCTGGGAGGCCGAGACGGCCTTCTGCGCGAGGGTGCCTTACCTTTCTTTCCAAAAAGGTCCAACCGGGCCCCAAATAAGCGTCGTCCTCTAAAAGGAAGACCAGTATGAGCCTTTTTTGTATCATTGTCAGCTCCCCACTGTCGCAGCCAAAGCAGGCGGCGAATAGCTACCACAAGAACCAAGGTTCTAGCGCACATCTTAATAGTGTCATCCATCGCTGAGAGGATAAACCTCACAAAAACATCGCAATCGGAAAGTGCATTAAAGACCTGCCAAGGGAGATCCTCCGGCTGGTGATCAAGAATCTTCCTAAGAAGGGTCCTGGCGGCCACCGCAGTGATGGCCGCGGCACAGACCGGGCGCAGAGCCGTCCCTGCACAAGAAAAGGCGTGGGAAGCCAGTCTGTCAATGCGCCGGTCCTCAGCATCCCGAAGGGTACGATGAGTAGAAGCTGCCATGAAGGGAGGTTTAGCAACCCCAATAATAGGTGCATCCACCTCGGGAGGGACTGACCAACAGTCAACCACATCAGGGGGAAAAGGGTACTTCCAATCCCATACTCCCGGAACTCCTGTAAGTTTACAAGGTGATTCCCATTCCTTATATATAAGAGCCTGGAAATGATCCTGCTCCAGAAATTCCAAGCGCGGCGTCGCCGTGTGGAAACTCTCCCTCTTGGGCTTGGGAGACTCTCCCGGAGGAGAGATGGACAGTACTTCAAAAATCTTAATAAGTAATTCATCAGTGTCACACAGGCCCCAGGAACCAGGGCCAGAATTGTCACGGCTCCAGGGAATCTCGTCTGAGGAACTGGAACCTGAGAACAGTTCACCTTCATCAGAAGGATCAAGGTCCTGCATAGCAGCAGACTCTTCAGTTTCATTGGGAAACATAGAACCAGGAGGCGTCAGGGACCGCTTCTTTCCAGCGCCCAAGCGCTCCGCCAAACTAGACATCACCTGCTCAGCCGTAGGTAGCCTGCGCGGCACCACCTGCTGGTCCTCCCCGCTCGAATGCGACTCCTCAGGAGTGAGATTTAAGCACGGGGAGACAGGTGTATTGAAGCGAGGTGCAGCCACTGGTAAACCTGATTGCAGGGCCAGCACTTGTTCAGCACACGGTCCGCAGACCCGTGCTCTGTCAGCGTCAGCAAGGGGTTGTCCACACGCAGTACACAGCCGGTCTTGTCCCCGCGGGACCCTGGACACATAATTCTGAGATGCCTCCATATGGTGATTATCTAAGAAATATGCCAGCAGGGATTTATGCTATAAGCAACCCTGGATGCCCCAAGACCCGCTAGGAATGTGGGAGAATTTTAATGTTAACCCGTTTAAGATATATATCAGGCCGGGAGAAGCCACCGGAATCTTGGCGTCTGAAAGACATAAGGAGAAGAATGGGTGTCAGAGCCATGCGCAGCACACGAAGAAACATAAACCGAAACGCCCGCGAGGGCACTTACAGGAGGAGGATCGTGACCACGCGCGCGCGGGAAGACCGACAAAATGGCGCCAAGCGAACCTCGAAGGGTGGGCCAGAGCTGCAGATGACGCGGAACGCGCCAAACCAGACCACGACACCCCCCCCCCCCGGAGAGCGCAAAGCTCTAAGCGCGTAGCCAGTCAGAAAACAGTAGTTAGGAACTAATACTCAGACCGAGTGAATTACCTCAGAGACTAAACATGACAGGATAGACAGGAATAAACGCGTAGCGTCCGCGAAAAGAGCCGCCGTACGCACTAAGTAAAATACATTAAAGGCACTGCGGCTAACATTAACATCAAAGTTTGTAGTGCGGCTCTGACCCCCGGTAACCGTTAAGGGCTATAAGCTTACAAGTGTAAAAGGGCAAGGTTAGGCCATCGTACACACAACCCCCCCCCCCTTTTTCCCCCCACTAACAAGGGGAACTATGGAGGAAGGTGACCCAACACTCGGGGTTCACCACTACACGGGGCGTGGGGCACTGATGCGGGAGGGGCATCCACTATGAGGCTCACCATTAGCCTTGACCGCCTACCCTATGGTGGGGGATTGCGGTGGAGTCTGGCTCCGTAAGCACACGAGGTGCTGCCTACCTTCACCCGACCAACGCAGCCCAGGCTGGGAGGCATATTCTTCACAAAGAGGACGGGTGGAAATAGTCCCGCAGGGCCTCAGGCTGTAAAGCGCCGCTCGCCTGCGAGAGCGTGATACTTCATGTCTTCGCAGTTCAGCACTGCAGAGAAATCTGGGGATTTGTGGGAGGTCCCCCGGTATATGTAGGGCCGGGAGGAGCCTGTTATCTACATGTCTGCAGTGAACAGCGCCCTCAGGCAGAGGATTACCCACATGTTATTACTATATCTGGAGCAGGACGTGCTGTATGCTTAGAATATCCCAGTAGGTCAGAACCAGGAAAGGCCATGACCCATGAATTGTGGCTGCAGGGAGAACAGCAGCGAGGGGCAGATCAGCTCGCCGCCCACCCTCCCCCTTGTGTCATTCATGGGTCACGGCCTTTCCTGGTGCCGCCGCTTCCACACACAGACACACACTCATGCCTACAAGCACTTCCGGGTTGTTGAGCGGTGAGCGTCTATTGACATCGTTTTCATTGGATGTCGGCCATATGGGGCCCACCCCCCAACCAGCGTGCAACAACCAGGAAGTGCTGGTAAGTGTGTGTGTGTAATTGTGTGTGTGTGCACACGTGCAGCTGGAACAGCAGTGAAGGGCAGACCAGCCCCATGACCACCAGGTACCAGCGTGTGTGAGTGAGTGTGGGAGCAGCTGGGGGATAACGGCACGGCGGGCGGGCGGGCAGGCGGGCAGGAATCTTTTAGCCTGACCGCCTGCTGCCTTATTATTGTCGCTCCCACTGGCTGTAATGAGGGACGCGCCTCACTAACTGTAATGTAGCGATGCCCCTTACTGCCTGTAATGAGGGATGCCCCTCACTGCCTTTAGCGAGAGATGCCGCAACATGCCTCTGTGGGATGACCCTCATCCGCTGTAATGAGGGATGCTACTTACTGGTTGTAATGTGTGGAGTGATGGGCCGGTGTGCCCCAAAAAGTCCCAGGGCTGTTTTTTAGCCCAGTCCACCCCTGCTGGAAAGGGTGAGTACAGGAATATGGGATACACTTGGAACAGGTGAGTACAGGAATACAGAACTGTCGTAGTAGTCTGGTTTTCAATGGGGCAAAGGGCTGGACTTCAGGTATAACCAGGGTTGGAGCTACAGTGGGTAGTCAGATAGAGCCATGGGTCAAAAGCCAGAGTGGTAAACAAACGTAGCCAAAGGGCAGAAGCCAGAGCAGGTAATCAGACACATCTAAGGGATCTGGAGCCAGAGTGAGCAATCATGTGGAAGAAGCATAATGTTGTTCACTATGCGGCTGCATCGCCAGCCAGTAGCATTGCCAGGGGTTAAAAAAATGGAACTTAGTCTGCGACTTCTCGGACGCAATCATCGTACTTTTGGTGCAGCCACATATTTGTCTTATCATATCACAAGTCATTTTGGTGTTTCAAATGCACAAGCATAGGGTGAATGGCATCGGAGGAGATGAGGGTCTTGCTGAGGATGAACCGTGTAACAAAAAATCAGATAACTATTATTTTTTGCACAAGTCGGGCCCTGCACCGGCGATGGGCCCTTTAAAGTGGACCAACACCCAGGGGGAATCGGCCCGGAAAGCTATAAGATTCCCGGACCGATCAAATCCCTCCCCGCGGGGCATCTGAAATCGGGATGTCCCGCGGGTAGGAACCCCCCAGGAGGCCCAGAAACCTTACCTTAGCCCCGTTCCATCGGCGCATGCACGAGCCGCGTCCAGACGCGGCCTCCAGCGCTCAGAGCCAGCTGAGCTGGTATGCGCGTCCAGGCGGCCTTGGACGCGCATACCACAGCGGCTCTGAGCCCTGTGATTGGCTGGCGCGGTCACGTGGGAGCGGGGAGAAATGAGTTTTTTTGGGCTTTCTGGGGGGTTTCAGACAGCGGGGCATCCCCGATCGGGGTGCCCCACCGAAGTGGACCAAAACCCAGGATAGTCAAAATCCTGGGTGTTGGTCCACTTTAACCGTGTCTCATTTGTAGTTGCATCGACAATCCTTGGCATAGAAAACTGGCTCTACCAGGGAGGAGGAACATGAAGAACTGAGGTTCCATTATCTTCACTCTGGGGCACTTCCTTATTTACTACCAGGAATCAGTCATGAAGAACATAACGTGACAGCTCTGCCATTATTGCTTCTTACCTGCAGGGCAATCAGTAGTTTCACCACTTAATTAACTATTTGCTGTGTATCCAAAGCATTTCACATTGTGTTTTATATTGATGGAGAGACCCCAGAGCTCCCTGAACCAGCCCAAGCAATATTTCCGGAATGTGTAGTGTTCAGCGCTACATTTTTATTCAAATATTATAATTTTCCTCTGTGTGTAGCATATATTTGGATACATGTGAGCATTTATCTAAGTGATTATCATACATATGCATTTAGTATTTAAAGTGTAAGTGTATTGCTCCCCTAAACTGTGATGATCAGTGGTATAAACTGTTTGACAGGTCTTAACGTCGTACTGATGTTGTAGCATAGCTGTACTCCTAGAATTACATGGGAATGGCCATTTTACTTTACAGCTGGTAGTCCTTCTTACACATGAGGGTGTAGAGGAGGTGGGGGCCCATTGGTATTGGGTATGGGTTCTTATTAGAGATTAGCAAATTTTTGAAAAATTTGATTCGTCTAATTCTTGCCCAAAAAATTATTTTGGTCCACGGTTCATATATTCGTGGTGAATCACTATTAAAAACGGCTATGTCTGGCCTACAGAGAGCTTCAATAGGGTTGTATAACACTTTGCCTTGCTTTAACACACATAGGGTGTGTGCTGGGTTAGTGAAATAATACTGTTATGCAGTATGACATGCAGATCAGAGGCGTTGCTATTAGAATCACTGTTGCAGAGCGGCACAATGACAGAGCCTTGAGGTGGCATGAGTATGAGGAGACCAAGAGTGGCTGAATGACACAGCGTATAGGTGGCGGCAGCATGATGAGTTCTTATAGTGGCTGAATGACACACCCTAGAGGTGGCGGCTACACGAGGAGACCATAGAGTGGCTGAATGACACAGCCTGGAGGTGGTGGCAGCATGATGAGTCCTTATAGTGGCTGAATGACGCCGCCGGGAGTCGGCAGCAACATGAGGAGACCATATGATGGCGAATGACACACTCTGGGGTTGGTAGCAGCCTGAGGAGAACATATAGTGCTTGACTGACACAACTGTAGTTGGCAGCAGCATAAGGAGAACATATAGTGGCAGAATAACTTATCCTGGAGTTGGCAGCAGCTTGAGGGGAACATATAGTGGCTGAATGACACAGCGTGGTGTTGTCAGCAGCACGAGGAGAATTTATTCATGGTCATTCGCTATTAAAAATGTCTATTTCTGGCCTATAGAGAGCCTCAGTAGGGTTGTATAACACTTTGCCTTCCTTTATCACATATAAGGTATGTGCTGGGTTAGTGAAATAATAATGTTATGCAGTATGACATGCAGATCAGAGGCATTACTATTAGAATCACTGTCGCAAAGCAGCACAATGACACACAAGGAGAAGGTGAGCGAGAAAAGTAGAACTTGGCATTAGATGTGTGGCATCAGGTGAGTGGCAGGATCAGAAAGTAACTGAGCCAGGTAGGCAGGTGTGCAATGCGAGAGTAAGGCCTTACAGGGGAAGATTTTACCCCCACCGGTTACAATGGACCATACGTTGTTCCCTTTGCACTATCCATATTTGTGAAGTGTTGGTGTGGCACCATGATCAATCTATTCTGATGCATCAGGCATTGGTGGGTGGAAATCCTGGCTGATACATGCCTGATCCATATTCACAAAGGTCAGTCTCTCCACATTTTTTATGGAGAGAGGAGTTCTCCTGGGAGTTTCTATGGCCCCTCGCTGCATTAAGTATAAAATTAAATATAAATGGCCTGGACCGCATTAATGGAGTTTAATTAAGTGAGTTGCATGATCGAATTGTGTAGATATTCAGATTCCTTGCGAATCGATTTTTGTCTGAAATTTGTAACAAATTCTGAAACATCAGATTCAATTCGCTCATCCCTACTCATCCCTAGTTCTTAGGTTATCAAGGTTGTATCCCTTACATTTAAATCATACAAATAGAAGAAATAATAGCACATACCACAGAGCAGATGTAGTCCAGGGAGCTGCTCCTTTTCTCAGTGATGATCACTTACTGTCACACTGCTGGAAATACATTTATAAAAGGGCCAGCTCCCTGGACTGTATCTTCTCTGTTGTATGTGTTATTATTTCTTTTCTGTGCATGGGCTCTTACACATCACATACAGTGGTTCAGTAAACTGTCATGCTTGTTGTAAAATGGTGCATGAAGACACATTTCATCATGGCTATGGCACATGGTTAGCGCACACGCAAAAGCATACATTTCTGTCTTGTGCCATGGATTGTGCATGTGCCACAGGAAATGGTGACCTGCGCTGAATCAATCCCATTATAAAAGCCATGAGCCTCCTATAAAATTGCAAAAGCTCATAGCTGATCCACAGCTTTCTGAAATGTTTAAGTGTGTTTTCTGTGATTTGGAGTTTACAAAGAAGAATGATGCATTTTTAGTAGACTTAACTCTTCCTGTGTTTTTGAGACATAAATGTCTAAAGTAATTTTACCAAGAAAGTCAATCAATCTGAGCTGCTCACGTCTGACCACATCTCCACTATCTTGTACCTGAGCCTATCTACCACTAAGTGCAGTAGCTCGACCGCCACCAACGGCTGCTGCTGAGGTCCTCCTGACAGAAAAGGGGATATAACAGGAAAAACTAAAGTGTGAATTGTGATGGTGAGCTAGTTGTGGATGGTAATGGTGAGTATTGGAGCATTGGACTAAGCTGGAAAGCAGGGCTGGGCTGGCCATAGGACATACCGGGAAAAAATACAATTCTGTGAAGTACTCACCTGTAGTATTGGTATTATATGCATACAGCACGTCCTGCTCCAGATATAGTAATAACATGTGGGTAATCCTCCGCCTGAGGGCGCTGTTCACTGCAGACATGTAGAAAACAGGCTCCTCCCGGCCCTACATATAGCGAGGGACCTCCCACAAATCCCCAGCATTGAAAAGCAGTGAGAAGGAGAGGCCAGGAGAAACCAACCACCCAGAAAATGGCAATAATATCAATGGTAACAATCACCATACAGGGGATCCAGAACAAAGTGAACCAGGGTGGGGTGGAGCAGGACGTGCTGTATGCGTATAATACCAATTCTACAGGTGAGTACTTCACAGGATTGTATTATTCTAAGCATACAGCACGTCCTGCTCCAGATGTAGTAATTACATGTGGCACATCCAATAGCAGTGTCCATAAACAGGTTGGGATCCCCGTGAGAAAAGGCACAGCCAACAGTAAAAGTGCTGTCACCCGCAACCATGCTACCAAAGCAACGAGAGCAAATGCTCTAACTTCAACCTATGAAAACCTTGCAAGGAAGAACTAAAACACAAGCAGCGAACTCGTCAGCTTGCTCAACAGAACCTAGTGCTGAAAGGCCCAAGCCAAGCACCCGTAGAAAGAGAACAAATAAGAGAGAAGAAGAATCTTCCGCTAAACGAAAAAGCCGGAGTACGGCCTGACCATGCTACTGCAAAAAAAGGATAGCTTATGGCAACCTTAAAACTTTCCCTCTCGGGGAATAAGAACCCTAGTCTCAGGCGAGATCAACAGGAATACTGAAAACAACACTGACAAGAGTCAGCAAGAGCCAAAACGTTTACTTCAGGATCAGAAGGACAAAACCAACCGAGTAAGACCAATCCAAGGGACACCTACACCCATGGAAGCAGTCAAGATCCTGAACTTAAGGATGAAGAAACCTGCAACCCCAAGGGCATAAATCCCTATCAGGGACAGGAGAAAACACCAACACTGTTAAGGGATGCAGATCCCTTTAGCTCATAGTAATCCAGACAATAGCCCAGAGGCTGGAGGTTCTGGAATAAAGGATAATAAAAACACCGCCTGGACCAAAACTCGGCGTAAGGCGGAACACCCCCACCTCATGGTGTACAGATATATAAGCATATATATATATAATGACAAGGACCGCTAACAGAGCCATCCTTTATGGCACACTTCTGCCTGGAGCAACCGCCCCAGAAGAGTGACATGAGGGAAGGAACAGTTCAGACAAGAACCTGAATAAGACCCAAGGGAACCCTTAGCAGGGCATTAGGATAAGTGATTCCCCCAAAAGGGATCATAGAATTCCCAGGGGAACGCAACTAAGCAACCCCTGAGGAATGCTCAACACAGAAGATTGAAACAGACTTCTGCAGTAGGAGAACAGGGCGAGCCCTGAGAACCTTCAGAGAACTGAGTTGGGGAGCCAACTTCAACCGTGCTGTAATAACTCTAGGACCCAGGGAACAGAGAAAATCCCGCAGGAGAGAGAGCTAGTCCAAACAAGGCAAAACTAGTACAACCTACCCCAACATAGTTGGCGGGAAAGGGAGAAGAAGAGGAGGAAGCTAGGGCCTAGCCCTCCAATAGAGAAAAGACACCCAGAGATACCCATCTCCAATAGGGTGAAGATCAAACCGTCCAATCGCCTAAAAGGCTGTAGAAAGGGGCGAAATAGTAAGGAGCCTGAATAGGCAGAACAGCCCTCGTGAAAGAGCGTACAGGACAACGGTCCTCAGCAGAAAATTTGCGAACCACACCCCACCGGGCCACCCAGGGCCCCCAGCATAACGGTTCTCCCTTTCTTCAGCAATCTAGTGCAGAACCCCGCCTAGCAGGGTGAAAGAAGATAAGACATATGGAATATAATGTCCTGACAGAAAAGCCATAATAGGCCCCCATGACCAAGGCCAGAGAGTTCTGGGACAATAACCCAGGGCACAGTCCCTGTAATAGCGACGGGCCCCGTAGGGCCACACCAGCAGGGACTCAGAGACACTAGAATAGAACCACCTGCCACAGTGGGACAGCCATTGAAGCTAATACCGTTGAAGTACAAGGAATGTAAACCCCCACTTAGATCAGAACCTTCTGGAAGGATCAACCTGTTTCGAGACCTTCACAGATAAAAAGGAACAGGACTGACCGAGAGTCCCCCAAAAGGACAAGACCTGAAGAGGAGTAGTCCAGCAAAAAAAAAAAAACCCCAAAGGCTCACTGTGTCAGCCGAAAAAACTGTATGAAAATGGACACCCTAAGGGGCCCCCCTTAGGAACCACCGGGGACTTCAGAAGAAATAAAACCCCCCAGTCAACCTGCAAGACTTGGTACCCATGGTGACCATCTACAGGGAAGGCAAGAAGGAAGGGAATGGTCCCAGACCTACTCCTTGAATTAACCACCTCAAGAGGGACTCCCTTAACAAGAGGGAAGCGTACTGACCTAGTTCCAGGGGTGCTGGAACCCTGTCCAAGATAAGTAACCTAAGGTGTTGCAGGGCCCAAGGCTTCTGAGAATAAGGGACAGCATCCGGGCCGCCACCAACAGGCCCACCAGCTGCAAGGTGAAGGTAAGGTGACATCAAAGAGGGCAAAGCCCTTTCCATAATAAGTCCACATATTGAAGAAGGAAGGCTCTAGCATGAACCAATCTAAATGCCACCCCGTAGGGAGATACCGCACCAGGGGACACTAAGTAAGGGAGGTGCCTGAGCACCAATCCCAAAGACTCCCAAAAGACCCACAAGTCAAACAGCCAACATGGCTTGACTCAGAAATTGGAAGTAAAGAAAGACAATCAAGCAGAACCTAGCGCAAACGCCACACGGACACGTCCAAGACATCACTCCCATACTCGCCTTGGTGAGCCATCTGGGAGCAGGAGAGGAACCAAAAACAAGACCCCAATCCGCAGAGTTGGTCCTTCAACACTGGCTAGTAATGACCCAGGTGTCCTGAAGGCACAGGGGACCAAAAAAGGATCATAGATCCTCACAGGCATCAAGAGGCCCACTGGACAAGAGGTCCTGCGGCCCAACGGATAGATACCATGTAGGAACTGCCTGTGAAAGTATAAATGAAAGGGCCCAGAATGCCAGCCCGGGTCAGACTGCCTCATTCCAGAGGGAAAAGGTAATGTGGATGCAATCACAAGTTAAGGGCCAACCTGTAAGAGAGCCCAGACCCTGCAAGCCGAACTCGGCCTGCCTCAACTCCCAAAGATAAAACAGGGACTAGAAGAACCCTGACAACCTCAGAAAGGGACAGCCCAGCAAACTCCATTCTGCCTTCAGGGGGACTACTCCTGTAACAACCTGAAAGAAGCATGGCGCCCTGCGATAGGAGCCAAGTCCTGCGGCAGTCCCCTCGCCCAAAAAGGGCGAGGGCGTCCCTTCATGCTTGTGCGGTTTTAGCTGATTTGGACTTCGCCCTGCCAGAGGTCCCAGGGCGTTGCCTGCCCCCCCTGGGGCGAGCCTCCACTCCAAAAGGTTGGAAGCACACTTCTGCTTCGCGCTTGACACTAACGTAGGGAGGGGGGTCCCTGCCCCTGGGAGGCCGAGACGGCCTTCTGCGCGAGGGTGCCTTACCTTTCTTTCCAAAAAGGTCCAACCGGGCCCCAAATAAGCGTCGTCCTCTAAAAGGAAGACCAGTATGAGCCTTTTTTGTATCATTGTCAGCTCCCCACTGTCGCAGCCAAAGCAGGCGGCGAATAGCTACCACAAGAACCAAGGTTCTAGCGCACATCTTAATAGTGTCATCCATCGCTGAGAGGATAAACCTCACAAAAACATCGCAATCGGAAAGTGCATTAAAGACCTGCCAAGGGAGATCCTCCGGCTGGTGATCAAGAATCTTCCTAAGAAGGGTCCTGGCGGCCACCGCAGTGATGGCCGCGGCACAGACCGGGCGCAGAGCCGTCCCTGCACAAGAAAAGGCGTGGGAAGCCAGTCTGTCAATGCGCCGGTCCTCAGCATCCCGAAGGGTACGATGAGTAGAAGCTGCCATGAAGGGAGGTTTAGCAACCCCAATAATAGGTGCATCCACCTCGGGAGGGACTGACCAACAGTCAACCACATCAGGGGGAAAAGGGTACTTCCAATCCCATACCCCCGGAACTCCTGTAAGTTTACAAGGTGATTCCCATTCCTTATATATAAGAGCCTGGAAATGATCCTGCTCCAGAAATTCCAAGCGCGGCGTCGCCGTGTGGAAACTCTCCCTCTTGGGCTTGGGAGACTCTCCCGGAGGAGAGATGGACAGTACTTCAAAAATCTTAATAAGTAATTCATCAGTGACACACAGGCCCCAGGAACCAGGGCCAGAATTGTCACGGCTCCAGGGAATCTCGTCTGAGGAAC
Source organism: Gastrophryne carolinensis (assembly GCA_027917425.1). Classification (NCBI taxonomy): domain Eukaryota; kingdom Metazoa; phylum Chordata; class Amphibia; order Anura; family Microhylidae; genus Gastrophryne; species Gastrophryne carolinensis. The sequence continues at coordinate 174,963,582 of CM051242.1, forward strand.
TGGAACCTGAGAACAGTTCACCTTCATCAGAAGGATCAAGGTCCTGCATAGCAGCAGACTCTTCAGTTTCATTGGGAAACATAGAACCAGGAGGCGTCAGGGACCGCTTCTTTCCAGCGCCCAAGCGCTCCGCCAAACTAGACATCACCTGCTCAGCCGTAGGTAGCCTGCGCGGCACCACCTGCTGGTCCTCCCCGCTCGAATGCGACTCCTCAGGAGTGAGATTTAAGCACGGGGAGACAGGTGTATTGAAGCGAGGTGCAGCCACTGGTAAACCTGATTGCAGGGCCAGCACTTGTTCAGCACACGGTCCGCAGACCCGTGCTCTGTCAGCGTCAGCAAGGGGTTGTCCACACGCAGTACACAGCCGGTCTTGTCCCCGCGGGACCCTGGACACATAATTCTGAGATGCCTCCATATGGTGATTATCTAAGAAATATGCCAGCAGGGATTTATGCTATAAGCAACCCTGGATGCCCCAAGACCCGCTAGGAATGTGGGAGAATTTTAATGTTAACCCGTTTAAGATATATATCAGGCCGGGAGAAGCCACCGGAATCTTGGCGTCTGAAAGACATAAGGAGAAGAATGGGTGTCAGAGCCATGCGCAGCACACGAAGAAACATAAACCGAAACGCCCGCGAGGGCACTTACAGGAGGAGGATCGTGACCACGCGCGCGCGGGAAGACCGACAAAATGGCGCCAAGCGAACCTCGAAGGGCGGGCCAGAGCTGCAGATGACCCATGAATTGTGGCTGCAGGGAGAACAGCAGCGAGGGGCAGATCAGCTCGCCGCCCACCCTCCCCCTTGTGTCATTCATGGGTCACGGTCTTTCCTGGTGCCGCCGCTTCCACACACAGACACACACTCATGCCTACAAGCACTTCCGGGTTGTTGAGCGGTGAGTGTCTATTGACATCGTTTTCATTGGATGTCGGCCATATGGGGCCCACCCCCCAACCAGCGTGCAACAACCAGGAAGTGCTGGTAAGTGTGTGTGTGTAATTGTGTGTGTGTGCACACGTGCAGCTGGAACAGCAGTGAAGGGCAGACCAGCCCCATGACCACCAGGTACCAGCGTGTGTGAGTGAGTGTGGGAGCAGCTGGGGGATAACGGCACGGCGGGCGGGCGGGCAGGCAGGCAGGAATCTTTTAGCCTGACCGCCTGCTGCCTTATTATTGTCGCCCCCACTGCCTGTAATGAGGGATGCCCCTCACTGCCTTTAGCGAGAGATGCCGCAACATGCCTCTGTGGGATGACCCTCATCCGCTGTAATGAGGGATGCTACTTACTGGTTGTAATGTGTGGAGTGATGGGCCGGTGTGCCCCAAAAAGTCCCAGGGCCGTTTTTTAGCCCAGTCCACCCCTGCTGGAAAGGGTGAGTACAGGAATATGGGATACACTTGGAACAGGTGAGTATAGGAATACAGGACTGTCGTAGTAGTCTGGTTTTCAATGGGGCAAAGGGCTGGACTTCAGGTATAACCAGGGTTGGAGCTACAGTAGGTAGTCAGACAGAGCCATGGGTCAAAAGCCAGAGTGGTAAACAAATGTAGCCAAGGGGCAGGAGTCAGAGCAGGTAATCAGACACATCTAAGGGATCTGGAGCCAGAGTGAGCAATCATGTGGAAGAAGCATAATGTTGTTCACTATGCGGCTGCATCGCCAGCCAGTAGCATTGCCAGGGGTTAAAAAAATGGAACTTAGTCTGCGACTTCTCGGACGCAGTCATCGTACTTTTGGTGCAGCCACATAACTGTCTTATCTTATCACAAGTTATTCTGGTGTTTCAAATGCACAAGCATAGGGTGAATGGCATCGGAGGAGATGAGGGTCTTTGCTTAGGATGAACCGTGTAACAAAAATTCAGATAACTGTATTATTTTTTGCAGAAGTCGGGTCCTGCGCCGGCGATGGGCCCTTTAACCGTGTCTCATTTGTAGTTGCATCGCCAATCCTTGGCATAGAAAACTGTCTCTACCAGGGAGGAGGAACATGAAGAACTGAGGTTCCAATATCTTCACTCTGGGGCACTTCCTTATTTACTACCAGGAATCAGTCATGAAGAACATAACGTGACAGCTCTGCCATTATTGCTTCTTACCTGCAGGACAATCAGTAGTTTCACCACTTAATTAACTATTTGCTGTGTATCCAAAGCATTTCACATTGTGTTTTATATTGATGGAGAGACCCCAGAGCTGAACCAGCCCAAGCAATATTTCCGGAATGTGTAGTGTTCAGCGCTACTTTTTTATTCAAATATGATTTTCCTCTGTGTGTAGCATATATTTGGATACATGTAAGCATTTATCTATGTGATTATTATACATATGCATTATTTAGTATTTAAAGTGTAAGTGTATTGCTCCCCTAAACTGACCCTCTGATGATCAGTGGTATAAACTGTTTGACAGGTCTTAACATCGTGCTGATGTTGTGGCATAAAAAAAATAAAGTAAAATTACAGCGCTGAAATGACAAAGGAGAACTGCTTGGCGTGCATCGACCCAAATATCCCAATAGGTCCAAGATTAACATGTAGCAATATAGCGGTCAGATTAAGGCTGACATCCAAACCTTGCTCTGGTAAGAGTATATAATAGAAGGTGAAGGGCACACGTTTGTTGCTTGAAGTGGAGTGACTTTAATTATCACTTTGGAATAGTGCATGCAACTTTGGGACAACGTTGTATTTAATTTTTGGATATTCTTGATCATGCGGGGACTTTAAATAGCCTAATCTAATTTTTCTCTGTGCCCATTGGGAATGTCCATTTTACTACACAGCTGACAATTCCTTACACGTGAGGAAGTAGAGGAGGTGGGGGCCCATTGGTATTGGTTCTTATTAGAGATTTTTGAAAAATTTGATAGCTCAATTTTTCCCCCAAAAATTATTTTGGTACACGGTTCATTTATTTGCGGTGAATCGCTATAAAAACTGCTATTTCTGGCCTACAGAGAGTTTCATTAGAGTTGTATAACACTTTGCCTTGCTTTAACATGCTTAGGGTAGGTTGCTGGGTTAGTGAAATAATACTGTTATGCAGTATGAAATGCAGATCAGAGGTGTTGCTATTAGAATCACTTTCGCAGAGCGGAACAATGACAGAGCCTTGAGGTGGCATGAGTATGAGGAGACCATATGATGGCAGAATGACACACTCTGGGCTGGTAGCAGCCTGAGGAGAACATATAGTGCTTGATTGACACAACTGTAGTTGGCAGCAGCATGAGGAGACCATATAGTGCCTGAATGATTTATCCTGGAGTTGGCAGCAGCTTGAGGGAAACATATGGTGCCTGAATCACTGAGCGTGGGGATGGCCGCAACATGAGGAGACCATTTAGCGGCTGAATGACATTGCCTGGAGTTATCAGCAGCACGAGGAGAATTTATTCATGGTCATTCGCTATTAAAATGTCTATTTCTGGCCTACAGGGAGCCTCAGTAGGGTTGTATAACACTTTGCCTTGCTTTAACACATATAGGGTGTGTGCTGGGTTAGTGAAATAATACTGTTATGCAGTATGACATGCAGATCAGAGGTGTTACTATTAGAATCACTGTCACAGAGCAGCACAATGACACACAAGGAGAAGGTGAGTGAAAAAAGTAGAACTTGGCATTAGATGTGTGGCATCAGGTGAGTGGCAGGATCAGAAAGTAACTGAGGCAGGTAGGCAGAAGAAAACTGTCTCTTTTGTAAAAGTGTTAGTGTGCACATGTAAGTACTGAGGATATGCAAGTAAGTATTGAGAAATGAATAATGCGAGAGTAAGGCCTTACAGGGGAAGATTTTACCCCCACCGGTTACAATGGACCATACGTTGTTCCCTTTGCACTATCCATATTTGTGAAGTGTTGGTGTGGCACCATGATCAATCTATTCTGATGCATCAGGCATTGGTGGGTGGAAATCCTGGCTGATACATGCCTGATCCATGTTCACAAAGGTCAGTCTCTCCATATTTTTTATGGAGAGAGGAGTTCTCCTTGGAGTTTCTATGGCCCCTCGCTGCATTAAGTATAAAATTAAATATAAATGGCCTGGACCGCATTAATGGAGTTTAATGATATTCAGATTCCTTGTGAATCGATTTTTGTCTGAAATTTGTAACAAATTCAGAAACATCAGATTCAATTCGCTCATCCCTAGTTCTTATGTTATCAGGGTTGTATCCCTTACATTTAAATCATACAAATAGAAGAAATAATAGCACATACCACAGAGCAGATGTAGTCCAGGGAGCTGCTCCTTTTCTCAGTGATGATCACTTACTGTCACACTGCTGGAAATAAATTGAGAAAAGGGCCAGCTCCCTGGACTGCATCTTCTCTGTGGTATGTGTTATTATTTATTTTCTATGCATGGTTTCTTACACATCACATACAGTGGTTCAGTAAACTGTCATGCTTGTTGTAAAATGGTGCATGAAGACACATTTCATCATGGCTATGGCACATGGTTAGCGCACACGCAAAAGCATACATTTCTGTCTTGTGCCATGGATTGTGCATGTGCCACAGGAAATGGTGACCTGCGCTGAATCAATCCCATTATAAAAGCCATGAGCCTCCTATTAAATTGCAAAAAGCTCACAGCTGATCCACAGCTTTCTGAAATGTTTGAGTGTGTTTTCTGTGATTTGGAGTTTACATAAAAGAATGATGCATTTTTTAGTAGACCTCTGTAAATGACCTCTTCCTGTGTTTTTGAGACATAAATGTCTAAAGTAATTTTACCAAGAAAGTCAATCAATCTGAGCTGCTCACGTCTGACCACATCTCCACTATCTTGTACCTGAGCCTATCCACCACTAAGTGCAGTAGCTCGACCACCACCAATGGCTGCTGCTGAGGTCCTCCTGACAGAAAAGGGGCTATAGCAGGAAAAACTAAAGTGTGAATTGTGATGGTGAGTTAGTCGTGGATGGTAATGGTGAGTATTGGAGCATTGGACTAAGCTGGAAAGCAGGGCTGGGCTGGCCATAGGACATACCAGGAAAAATCCCAGTAGGCCAGCACCAGGAAAGGCCATGACCCATGAATTGTGGCTGCAGGGAGAACAGCAGCGAGGGGCAGATCAGCCGGCCGCCCACCCTCCCCCATCTGTCATTCATGGGTCACGGCGTTTCCTGGTGCCGCCGCTTCCACACACAGACACACACTCTTGCCTACAAGCACTTCCTGGTTGTTGAGCGGTGAGCGTCTATTGACATTGTTTTCATTGGACGCCGGCCATATGGGGCCCACCCCCCTGACCAGCGTGCAACAACCAGGAAGTGCTGGTAAGTGTGTGTGTGTAATTGTGTGTGTGTGCACACGTGCAGCGGGAACAGCAGTGAAGGGCAGACCAGCCCCATGACCACCAGGTACCAGCGTGTGTGAGTGAGTGTGGGAGCAGCTGGGGGGTAACGGCAGCGGCGGGCAGGCCGGCAGGAATCTTTTAGCCTGACCGCCTGCTACCTTATTATTGTTGCCCCCACTGCCTGTAATGAGGGACGCCCCTCACTGCCTTTAACGAGAGATGCCGCAACATGCCTCTGTGGGATGCCCCTCACTCGCTGTAATGAGGGATGCTACTTACTGGTTGTAATGTGTGGAGTGATGGGCCGGTGTGCCCCAAAAAGTCCCGGGACATTTTTTAGCCCCAGATATATGAGGAACAGGTGAGTACAGGCATACACGCCATGTTCTGGAGTGTGGATTCTAATGAAAGGCCTGGTGTTCAATGGGGCAAAGGGCTGGACTTCAGGTATAACCAGGGTTGGAGCTACAGTAGGTAGTCAGACAGAGCCATGGGTCAAAAGCCAGAGTGGTAAACAAACATAGCCAATGGTCAGGAGCCACAGCGGATAATCAGACAAAGCCAAGGAGTCTGAAGCCACAGTGGGCAATCAGATGTAGCCAAGGATCAGGAATGAGTCACAAGCCACCATGTGGAGAAACCCATTAATATTGGGGGCTAAAGAGACCCAAAGACCCTCTTCTCCAATGTAAAAGCAAAGAGGTGCTTTCCTAGAACAGAAAGTATTTACACACACCCAACTCAAGGAATAATAGAATTACCCTTAACTCCTTGCAGTAGGCGAAGCCATGAATATCATCTCTTTAAGTGTCAAAGCTATATGTTGGATCGTGGAGAGGTACGTTTTATTGGGTAAACTGGGGGGCATCTCAATTTGGGTAGCCGGTGATCAGAGCCAAAGCAGTTAGTCAGGACGAAGCCAAGAGTCAGAAGCAGAACTAGGACCAAGGAAGGCTGGGGTCACTCCAAAAAGACCGGCCGCTTTCCTAGGCCTCAGCAGCACATGTGTGTTCCAAGAAACGCGCGCACAGTCAGCTAACATATGTGAATACGCCTGCCCAGTATTGTGAATGCAGTGTTAGACTTGTCATTGCACGTTTGCGGGAACAGTGAGAAATGCAGAAGACGAAGACCATGACACCCACCCTCCTACCCAGGCTGGTGTCCAGGTGCATGACCTGGGTAAGTGTTCTGCTAAAGCATTGCCCTACAATGAATGCTATTTTGGTGAAGATCAGAAAGGTCACCTTGCAAGGAAACAGGTTTAATAGCTGTATAATGCAATACAAAGAACCTGTCAAAGGAAACTGGCCTCATACCACTCTATTCATAAAGTTCCAGCTTTTAATAATCTAATAACTGGCATCATTGTTTCTAACCCCGGTAGTTACATCACTTCTTGCCCTTACAGTTCATTGTGCATTCAGTCCTGCTGTGTATTTAAAGAGAGATCCCCGAGGTCTATACACCAGTTTGAGCAATACATCTGAATCGCAGAGTGCTACTGCTGGTAAGTGCATCTTTTCTCTTTACAATGTGTCATTAAGACTATGTTAACTTGTTTGTGCTCTGCTTAACAAATACTTTTATTTCAGCTATTATTATTTTACATATGCATTAATAATTATTTTTGTATTTTTTTTAGTTTTATTTTGTCTTTTTATATATGTTCAGTTTACAAATACATATATTATAAATACATTATACTATCAATAACAAGTTAATAATTAATACGTGTTGTTTTTCTCAAGATAATGTATGCGTTTATTCTTTATTTGTACACTATTATCATTGATTGTGATTTATTTTATTCATTTATGTTTGGCAATGATTCTTGGGGCCTTATTTATCAAGGGATAGCGCCAGGTAGTGTCTGACTAGCGCCAGGTACCGCCAGCTATCGGCGGCTACCGACTCCAGAACGCCCGGCGGCGGACACAATGACGCATTTATCACGCTAAATGAGGCTAGCGCCGGCGAGAGCGTCAGCTAGCGCTGGATTCATCATGTAGCCGACTGCAACAAACAGCGCCGCTACTAATCCCATCACAGCGCCAGGTCTGACCTGTCGGTCCCTGACGCTCTCCAATGCATTTCAATGGAGCTATCTTTAAATATTCATAATTAATTGATATTAATGTTTTTTTTTAAATGGCAAACATTCTGTGACCACTTCTGCAATGTTATATTTTTTTTTTTAAGGTAAAAAAAAAATAAAAAAACATTTGTGCAGAATTGATATTACAGGTCTGATATTAATGTATTCATATTACAAAATGTTTAGAAAAACTTGTTTCATTTTTTAATCAAAAAATATGGTTGTTTGGGGGTTAAAAACTACTTTACATCCATTGCCGCCAGCGCTCTGGAGTTTCAACAAGCATTTCACAGCGCGAGAAATTTTTGAGCATGATTTGTTAATGAATATGCTGGAAGCCGTTCGCTCTGGCCATTCGCTGTCAGGCGCACCCATACAGCGCGGAACCTGTGAAACAGCGACTCCTAACCCCGTATTCAACATTACCGCACACCGACTGAGTCGCTCTCAACAAGCGAACAACGGCCAAGCACAGCGAATACTACCAGGCGCTGTGAAAATCACGCTACTGACGCTCATCTGTCGCTACCTGGCGCTATTATTGAATCGGCCTCTTGCTATTATTAAGGGTTAACCTTTTGTATTTTTGCTGGGGAGGCTCATAAGCACACAATAAGTTACTGTGAATTAAAAAATACTTTTATATTTAAAATCTTGATTTTCCACTCATGCAATAGGTCAGTTCTATGGGTGAGCAACACCTTATTTTTAATAGGGTAGATACTTTATTTTAGGAAGATACAAAATAAAAGCGGCCTATAGATAATCAAACCACATTTGGGGAGGCTCATTTATAATGTGGCGTGCTGTTATATTGTACCATCTATAATAAAATATACACCCCAATAAAATAATTTGCTTCTCATCTGTAGAACTGTGCACTCACTGCCTCTCCTAAGAACGCCAAATAAGTTTCATAACCCTCATTTTTATTTTACATATAAATTTAGGCATTATTAAATCTATGTATATTATATATTTTTTTGGTTTTCTATGTTTATCATTTATAACATCTCTTCTATTTACTACAAAAAATGTATTATTGTCATTGTTATTCATAATATTCTAATGCATGTATTCTTTATTATTATACTATTATCATAGGTTATCTCGCACCTTATTAATGTATTTGGGCTATCCCTATTGCAATTATAATTATGATTTTGATGTTTTAGAATGTAACTTATATTTAAGCTTAGTAAATTAGCTTTGGTAATGTTTTTTATTTATTATTTAGATGTATTATTATCAATAGTATTTTTTATATATTATATATATGTTCAATGTTGTTTATTTAAGATCTTTTCTATTTAAAGTATTTGTTTTGCTTATAGAATTGATCTCTTCTCTCAAGAAAATGGCTTCACGAGCTGTGCTGGTTCTGCTGGGTTTGGGTGAGTGCCATCATCCTTTATATCTAGTGATGATGAATTATGTGGTTTGATGTATAGTAGTTTGGCCAAACCTTTTGGGATATTCTGTTTCTGCGCCGCACTACTCCCCAGATGTTTTAAGTGTTCCCTTCATGCAATCTGGGGGTCTATTTAGCTGCTTTACCAGCCCCCCCCCCTCTTACACACACACACACACACACACACACACACACACACACACACACACACACACACACACTTCAATAGCATTCTGACCAATAGAGTTACAAAGTTTTAATAAAATTAAGCCAAACTACATCATCCAGAATCACTATTAAATGGTTTTCATGCCCTAAGGCGGCCCATTCTCATATTGCTGAGTCGGTATAAGGGTCCCTTGCTGCCCAGCTCACACTTCCCATAAGCCTGGGGCGTAGCTATGGGGGGACACTTGCCCCGAGTGCAGCAGGTCAGGGGGGTGCCAGAGGGGGGCCTGAGAACAGGTGGGGGGACTCCATTTTAAATCTTTGCCCCTTGTGCCAGAAAGCATAACTACTCCTCTGCCATAAACCAGTTACATGTGTTTGTATATTTAATGCGGAATGTCTTTTTCTTACAGCCTGCGCCATGATGGTGTTGAAAGAAACTGAAGCTCAAGGATTACCAGACACAACAAGTTAGATATGTTATATATATATATATATTTTTTAATTTGGGGACAAGGGTGCTGTAAAATCTTCTGATATAGCAATACTAATCAACCAAACCTGATCCACATCTTCTATACTGACCAGAGGATATCGCCACACCACAAAGCCACCCTTACCTCTATCCTCTCCAGCCAGCTTTCTCTATATCTCCAGGCTGGCAATTGGTTGGTGGCTGGTGGACACCTGTCTTCTCTGTCCCACAAAGTTCCCTTTACCCCCAGCCCTCCCAATCAGCTTTCTCACAATCTCCAAGCTGGCACCTGGTTGGTGGCTGGTGGTGAATAAGCCATTGACCAGGGGACACCTGTCACAAAGCCCCACTTACCTTCAACTTCTAAGCCCGGCTCTCCCTCACATTTACCTTCTTCACCATCTCCAGGCTGTCAACCTGTTGGTGGCTGGTGTGTAGTAGGCCACTAACTGGGGAACACCTGTCCTTCATACCCCACAAAGCCTTACTCACCGCCACCTTCAGGGATGAAGCTAGTCTCTCTGCTGCGAGGGGAAAAGATCCTCCACTGTATCAAAAAGGTAACCTACCTGTATATAAAATCTAATTTCTACACTGTCATGTTGTTTATTTAATACATTCAATCATTGAGATGGCTGTCTCACCTCGCCTCATTACAAGTGGCCCCGGCCACCTTCCTACCCCAGCATTCTTCTGTCTCCATCTCCAAGCTTTCTCTGTATCTCAGAGGTGGCAACTATTGGAAGGTGGTGAGTAAGCCAAGGAATACCTGTCTTCTGGGCCCGACAAAGCCCCACTCACCTGCACTTTTCCTCAGCCCATCCTGTTCAGCTTTCTCCAGGCAGAAGGAATGATGAATTGGTGATAAGCTTCTCTATGGTTTGAGGGTTTGTATTTGCTCAAACTTCACTCAAATGTAGGATTAAGTATAAACTTCTATTATATCTGCTAAAGAGGAACATCCACCAGCCTAGAGTGTAAATGACTTTAGGGACACTGGTCCCCCTCTTTATTGTACATCCTAAATGGGAAAGCCCTGCTGTGTGTGTAACCTCATGGACTGACCGGTACCCTCACCCCACTGGTCCTGGGCGCCGCCATCTTGACTCAGAAGCATCACACTTACTGAGGAGAGGAGAGCGGGATAAAGTACAGAGGGGCGGGTTATAGCTGTGCTTTGCTCAGACAGAGCAGAGCTGGGGCCAGGAAAAGGTCAGCAATCCCGCAATGCAGAGCAACACAGTGAGAAGACACTTCCTGTTTGCAGGATGCCTGATGCTCCATGAACCGCCATCTTGGATGTTTAAAGGCTCATAACATGCAGTAGATGCAGGTAGGATGATTTTTAATGTGAGCAATCTGTATGTACAGGGTGTGGAAAACATATAAGATAGGCTCTTATTCAGGGTGAGGGTCCGGATTAATGTGAGCAATCTGTATGTACAGGGGGGAAACATATAATACTTTATTGCTGAACATTATTCAGTCCTTTCACATATTTAAAGGTCTCAATCATGTAGCAAGCATAAGGGCTGGTACAGGGACTCTGCTGCCAGTCGTGTTGCTTTAGCGACTCTTAGACCCTTTGGCAGAATTACGAGAGGCCCAATAGTTGGTAAAGCAACATGGCCGTTCTGCTATGTGGCTGCTGCTTTGCTGTGCTCTCTGGAGCAACTGTACAGCGCTGACATTGCTTAATAGAGACTCTGCTGGTGCCGGTCGTGTTGCCCGTCCCCATCCCGTGACCCACCCTGTCATCCAACCCCATCACCAGGCAATGGCCGGCGGCTGCACAGGGGTATCTGCTGGCACCTGTCCTCCCCCATCACATCACCCTGCTGGTTGCCAGGCAACAGTGAGAGGCTACTCGGAGCTCTATGCATCAGCGCCCTCATATGCCGCCAGTCCCACCCACTCTCCCTTCAGATGCAAGAATGAGGCGACGGCGTGTGAAGCAGCTTCACATTTAAAGGGAGTGAGAGAGACATCAGGGGCATAACTATAGGGGGTGCACCAGGGTCCAGAAAGTTAGAGGGCCCCATCATTTTTGTCCCCATCATGGGTGTAACCAGGGCCCTGAGTGGTCCAGAAGGGACCAGGCCTCCAGCAATACAGGCAGACCTCTGCAGACTGACTGCGCTGTGTCGAACCGAAAAAAAATGAAGGAAGAGGTGGGCGGAGCCAGTGTGTGCGCCATTCAGCGTCCGGCACCGCCCACCACCCGTCTCTCCCTTCAGATGCAAGGAGGAGGCAGCATGGTGAGTAGCTGGGATGACTCCGGGCTCAGGAGGGGCCCTTTCAAGGCTCATACAGTAATGTATCGGTCTTTTAACTCAATTGGATTCAGCTAGACAACTAAAGACTGGACCAGCAGAGACAAATGCTGCATCAGTGACCCCAAATATGATAAATAAGAAGGAGGAGCACCAATGATGGCCGCCCTGATCTTCAGGTCCTGGTGTGGTTGCACCCGCTGCCCATGAGATCAGGGGAGGGTCCCATCATTGGTTCACACAGCGGGCGACCCAGTGCGATGCCCCGGGAGAAAGCCAGTGGCGTGGCTGCGCACAGCTGAAGGATGGGTTTTGGTCTTCTTTAAAATATTTTAGCTACAGTTTTTTTATTTTATAAGGCAAAAAAATTGTATTTACACATCTGTGTAGCAAGAAAATGGGGGGAGTGGGGGCAGACATTGTGCCACCATTTAGTCTAGGCGGGGGAAGGGGCGCCGTCTGATCATATCAGGCTCTGCTTGTTGGTGTGTGTGAGGTTGGCACATTTAGAGAAATCTCTGCTTTAGTATCAGGCTTCCTTCCTAAAGAGGAAAATCAGACCTAAAATAAAAAGGGTCCTAATCCCCCCCATCGCTCCCTGACATCCGGCTGCTCCGAGTGTGACCCTCACCCCCACCGCTGGCTTAGCCGCCTGGAAATGTCAGCATGGCTTAGCCGCGCTCTTCAAAGTCCCGCGCTGCATATCAAAGTCTCGCGGGATTTCGGGCGGCTTCATTGCTTGGGCCTGATGGGATGCAAGATGGCGCCGCTCGCCGGAAGGTCGCCTGCAATCTGAGGGACACACAAGATGGATCCCCCGGCAAGGTGAGTAAATAGTTACCAACCGGAAGGAGGGGAACAGTCTGGTGAGGTTTGGGGGAGGTTTTCACCGATGTTCCTCTTTAAAGAGATCGACCAGTCAGACTTGAAAATAATTTGCCAGGCAGCTTAAGTGATGCAGCTTCAGTCCCATACTGACACTAAAAAGAAGGGCAATTACTTCTTCCTCCTTCTCTGTCCCCGCTCTGGTCCTGACCACCAACTGAATGTGGAGGCTCGTGTCAGTAATAAACCCCTCTGTCAGTGAATCAGTCGCAGCTCACTTCCATGTAATGCACACTGTGCTTGTATCACACGCCCATCACAGAGGACAGCACAACATGAGGTGAAGCTTTAATTGGAAGTTATCCCTGCACATCAAAATACTTTTGTGTTCATCTGAATAATGATTTTAAATGCTTTCTTCATTTCTCCTAGTCAAGCAATGTTTAGGAGAGATTTCAAAAAAATTTCGATGTTGCTACAAATGGGAGACACTTGGAACCTGCAGAGCAGGCTTCATCCTAGGAGACGATTCACATCCTTTTCTAATCGCAGCTGGTGAGTAAGCCAAGGAATACCTGTCTTCTCGGCCCGACAAAGCCCCACTCACCTGCACTTTTCCTCAGCCCATCCTGTTCAGCTTTCTCCAGGCAGAAGGAATGTTGAATTGGTGATTGGCTTCACACAAATGTAGGATTAAGTATAAACTTCTATTATATCTGCTAAAGAGGAACATCCACCAGCCTAGAGTGTAAATGACTTTAGGGACACTGGTCCCCCTCTTTATTGTACATCCTAAATGGGAAAGCCCTGCTGTGTGTGTAACCTCATGGACTGACCGGTACCCTCACCCCACTGGTCCTGCTATGTTACATCTCTGGGCCACGTCCACATGCCTGCTATACCCTTATCCTGGGGGCATACCGGTACCAGGCTTTCTGAATGGCTGCCATGGACACACCCCACAGATACAGGTTAGTGGCCAAAGGTGATGGAAGCTTTCTGGTGATTCCTGAGGAAACACACGCTGGGGCCAAGAAAATATTGGATTCATTCCTCTGGATTTCATTCCTCGATCATCATACAGTTATAGGGATTATGGAACTTGTGGGTTCAGCCAAATTTTAATGAAAAGTTCAGATTGTGACCCCAAACCCAATAGAAGTCATTAGAGATCTGAAATGTATTTAATGTTCTGCTATGTGGCTGCTGCTTTGCTGTGCACGTAGTGTGCTCTCTGGAGCAACTGAGCAATTGTTTAAAAGAAACTTTGCTGGTGCCGGTCCTGTTGCCCCTCCCCATCACATGACCCACCCTGTCATCCAATCCCATCGCCAGGCAACGGGCGGCGGCTGTACGGGGCTCTTTGCTGGCACCTGTCCTCGCCCGTTGCATCGCCTTGCTGGTTGCCAGGCAACAATGGGCAGCTACATGGAGCTCTCTGCATCAGCGCCCTCATGTCCCTTCAGATGCAAGGAGGAGGCAGCATGGTGAGTAGCTGGGATGACTCCGGGCTCAGGAGGGGCCCTTTCAAGGCTCATACAGTAATGTATCTGTCTTTTAACTCAATTGGATTCAGCTAGACAACTAAATACTGGACCAGCAGAGACAAATGCTGCATCAGTGACCCCAAATATGATAAATAAGAAGGAGGAGCACCAATGATGGCCGCCCTGATCTTCAGGTCCTGGTGTGGTTGCACCCGCTGCCCATGAGATCAGGGGAGGGTCCCATCATTGGTTCACACAGCGGGCGACCCAGTGCGATGCCCCGGGAGAAAGCCAGTGGCGTGGCTGCGCACAGCTGAAGGATGGGTTTTGATCTTCTTTAAAGCTCTTTCAAAGCCTAACCTGATTCCCCCCCCCAGGGCTCGAGGAAAGGTAAGAAAAGATGGCTACCCGGAGGGGGAGGGGGCATCCCAAACTGGATGGATCAAAACCCAAAATAGTGAAATCCTGGGTTTTGGTCTACTTTATAATATTTTAGCCAAAGTTTTTTTTATTTTATAAGGCAAAAACAATTGTATTTACACATCTGTGTAGGAAGAAAATGGGGGGAGTGGGGGCAGACATTGTGCCACCATTTAGTCTAGGCGGGGGAAGGGGCGCCGTCTGATCATATCAGGCTCTGCTTGTTGGTGTGTGTGAGGTTGGCACATTTAGAGAAATCTCTGCTTTAGTATCAGGCTTCCTTCCTAAAGAGGAAAATCAGACCTAAAATAAAAAGGGTCCTAATCCCCCCCCATCGCTCCCTGACATCCGGCTGCTCCGAGTGTGACCCTCACCCCCACCGCTGGCTTAGCCGCCTGGAAATGTCAGCATGGCTTAGCCGCGCTCTTCAAAGTCCCGCGCTGCATATCAAAGTCTCGCGCTGCATATCAAAGTCTCGCGCTGCATATCAAAGTCTCGCGCTGCATATCAAAGTCCCGCGCTGCATATCAAAGTCTCGCGCTGCATATCAAAGTCCCGCGCTGCATATCAAAGTCTCGCGCTGCATATCAAAGTCCCGCGCTGCATATCAAAGTCCCGCGCTGCATATCAAAGTCTCGCGGGATTTCGGGCGGCTTCATTGCTTGGGCCTGATGGGATGCAAGATGGCGCCGCTCGCCGGAAGGTCGCCTGCAATCTGAGGGACACACAAGATGGATCCCCCGGCAAGGTGAGTAAATAGTTACCAACCGGAAGGAGGGGAACAGTCTGGTGAGGTTTGGGGGAGGTTTTCACCGATGTTCCTCTTTAAAGAGATCGACCAGTCAGACTTGAAAATAATTTGCCAGGCAGCTTAAGTGATGCAGCTTCAGTCCCATACTGACACTAAGAGGAAGGGGAATTACTTCTTCCTCCTTCTCTGCCCCCGCTCTGGTCCTGACCACCAACTGAATGTGGAGGCTCGTGTCAGTAATAAACCCCTCTGTCAGTGAATTAGTTGCAGCTCACTTCCATGTAATGCACACTGTGCTTGTATCACACGCCCATCACAGAGGACAGCACAACATGAGGTGAAGCTTTAATTGGAAGTTATCCCTGCACATCAAAATACTTTTGTGTTTGTCCGAATAATGATTTTAAATGCTTTCTTCATTTCTCCTAGCCAAGCTATGTATGGAAGATGGGTTTCAATTACAGTGTTGCCACAAAACGGAGCCAGAGGCTACATGCGCAGTAGTGACCAGGTCAGACCTCTGATGAGATAAAGCCTGAGACCCAGAGAACCTCGTCCATGACGCTCCAGAGACAAGAACATGAACCCGATTAAAGACCAAGATAAGAAACTCGCTGCAACCCTCTGTACGCAAGGCTTCACCCTACTCCATGTAGAGAGCAAACATGTCATGAAACCTCAAAATGCAGAAAAAGCTCCGCTTACACTTTACAGCTCATTAATTATAAACACTGTCTAAACTAATCAAAAATAATCAATAAACAATGTGCATCTCAAAAGGCAAAAATGTGTCACATAGATTATTGGGGCTAAAATTCTGCCTCAACAGCTTTATTTCTTTATTGTTGTATCAAAGTAGGTGTTGAAAGCGAGGCTTAGCCTCCGGACATAAAGCGGACCTTCACCCTGAATAAGAGCCTATCTTATATGTTTCCTACACCCTGTACATACAGATTGCCCACATAAATCCGGACCTTCACCCTCAATAAGAGCATATCTTATGTTTCCCCCCTTTACATACAGATTGCTCACATTAATCCGGACCTTCACCCTGAATAAGAGCCTATCTTATATGTTTCCTACACCCTGTACATACAGATTGCCCACATAAATCCGGACCTTCACCCTCAATAAGAGCATATCTTATGTTTCCCCCCTTTACATACAGATTGCTCACATTAATCCGGACCTTCACCCTGAATAAGAGCCTATCTTATATGTTTCCTACACCCTGTACATACAGATTGCCAACATTAAACCGGACCCTCACCCTGAATAAGAGCCTATCTTATATGTTTCCCCCCTGTACATACACATTGCCCACATTACTCCGGACCTTCACCCTGAATAAGAGCCTATCTTATATGTGTCCTCCCCCCTGTACATACAGATTGCCCACATTACTCCGGACCCTCAACCTGAATAAGAGCCTATCTTATATGTGTCCTCCCCCCTGTACATACAGATTGCCCACATTACTCCGGACCCTCACCCTGAATAAGAGCCTATCTTATCTGTGTCCTCCCCCCTTTACATACAGATTGCCCACATTAATCCGGACCCTCAACCTGAATAAGAGCCTATCTTATATGTGTCCTCCCCCCTGTACATACAGATTGCCCACATTACTCCGGACCCTCAACCTGAATAAGAGCCTATCTTATATGTGTCCTCCCCCCTGTACATACAGATTGCCCACATTACTCCGCACCCTCAACCTGAATAAGAGCCTATCTTATATGTGTCCTCCCCCCTGTACATACAGATTGCCCACATTACTCCGGACCCTCAACCTGAATAAGAGCCTATCTTATGTGTTTCCCACACCCTGTACATACAGATTGCCCACATTAATCCGGACCTTCACCCTGAATAAGAGTCTATATTATTTATTTCCCCCCTGTACATACACATTGCCCACATTAATCCGGACCTTCACCCTGAATAAAAGTCTATCTTATATGTCCCCCCCCCCCCCTGTACATACAGATTGCCCACATTAATCCGGACCTTCACCCTGAATAAGAGCCTATCTTATATGTTTCCCACTCCCTGTACATACAGATTGCCCACATAAATCCGGACCTTCACCCTCAATAAGAGCATATCTTATGTTTCCCCCCTTTACATACAGATTGCTCACATTAATCCGGACCTTCACTCTGAATAAGAGCCTATCTTATATGTTTCCCCCCTGTACATACAGATTGCTCACATTAATCCGGACCTTCACCCTGAATAAGAGTCTATCTTATATGTTTCCCTCACCCTGTACATACAGATTGCTCACATTAATCCGGACCTTCACCCTGAATAAGAGCCTATCTTATATGTGTCCTCCCCCCTGTACATACAGATTGCCCACATTACTCCGGACCCTCACCCTGAATAAGAGCCTATCTTATATGTGTTCTCCCCCCTGTACATACAGATTGCCCACATTACTCCGGACCTTCACCCTGAATAAGAGTCTATATTATTTATTTCCCCCCTGTACATACAGATTGCCCACATTAATCCGGACCTTCACCCTGAACAAGAGCCTATCTTATATGTTTCCCCCCTGTACATACAGATTGCTCACATTAATCCGGACCTTCACCCTGAATAAGAGGCCGATTCAGTAATAGCGCCAGGTAGCGACAGATGAGCGACTGTTGCGTGATTTTCTCAGCGCCAGCCAGTATTCGCTGTGCTTGGCCGGCGTTAGCTTGATGACAGCGACTCAGTCGGTGTGCGGTAATGTTGAATACGGGCTTAGGGGTCGCTGTTTCACAGGTTCAGCGTTGTATGTGAGCGCCTGACAACGAATGGCCAGAGCGAACGGCTAGCTGCGTATTCATTAACAAATCACGCTCCGAATTTGCTGGCGCTGTCCATTCCTTGTTTTAACCCCAGAGCGATTGCGGCGATGGGTGTAAAAGAGTTTTTAACCCCTAAACAACCATATTTTTGGAATGTAACATTATACATGTTTTTTAAATCATTATGTAATATGAATACATTAATATCAGACCTGTAATATCAATTCTGCACAAAAATTTTTTTTTTATTTTTATAACT
Organism: Gastrophryne carolinensis; assembly: GCA_027917425.1. Taxonomy (NCBI): domain Eukaryota; kingdom Metazoa; phylum Chordata; class Amphibia; order Anura; family Microhylidae; genus Gastrophryne; species Gastrophryne carolinensis. The sequence continues at coordinate 174,981,871 of CM051242.1, forward strand.
TTAAAAAAAAACTTAACATTGCAGAAGTGGTCTCAGAATTTTTGACATTAAAAAAAAAAAAAAAAAATTAATAACAATTATGATTAATTAAAGATTGCTCCATTGAAATGCATTGGACAACGCCAGGGAGCGACAGCTCATACCTGGCGCTGTGAGGGAATTTGCAGCGGCGCTGTTCGGTCCAGGCGGCTTCATGATGAATCCCGTGCTAGCCGTCGCTTTCGCCGGCGCTAGCCTCATTTAGCTTGATAAATGCGTCATTGTGCCCGCCGCCGGGCGTACTTGAGTCGGTAGCCCCCGATAGCTGGCGCTACCTGGCGCTCACCATTCGCTACCTGGCACTAGCCCTTGATAAATAAGGCCCCAAGAGTCTATCTTATATGTTTCCCTCACCCTGTACATACAGATTGCTCACATTAATCCGGACCTTCACCCTGAATAAGAGTCTATCTTATATGTTTCCCACACCCTGTACATACAGATTGCTCACATTAATCCGGACCTTCACCCTGAATAAGAGTCTATCTTATATGTTTCCCCCACCCTGTACATACAGATTGCTCACATTAATCCGGACCTTCACCCTGAATAAGAGTCTATATTATTTATTTCCCCCCTGTACATACAGATTGCTCACATTAATCCGGACCTTCACCCTGAATAAGAGTCTATATTATTTATTTCCCCCCTGTACATACAGATTGCTCACATTAATCCGGACCTTCACCCTGAATAAGAGTCTATCTTATATGTTTCCCTCACCCTGTACATACAGATTGCTCACATTAATCCGGACCTTCACCCTGAATAAGAGCCTATCTTATATGTTTCCTCTGACCTGTACATACAGATTGCCCACATTAATCCGGACCTTCACCCTGAATAAGAGCCTATCTTATATGTTTCCCCCACCCTGTACATACAGATTGCTCACATTAATCCGGTCCTTTACCCTGAATAAGAGCCTATCTTATATGTTTCCCCCCTTTACATACAGATTGCTCACATTAATCCGGACCTTCACCTTGAATAAGAGCCTATCTTATATGTTTCCTCCAACCTGTACATACAGATTGCCCACATTAATCCGGTCCTTTACCCTGATTAAGAGCCTATCTTATATGTTTCCCACACCCTGTACATACAGATTGCTCACATTAATCCGGACCTTCAACCTGAATAAAAGTCTATCTTATATGTTCCCCCCCTCCCCGTACATACAGATTGCTCACATTAATCCGGACCTTCACCCTGAATAAGAGCCTATATTATATGTGTCCTCCCCCCTGTACATACAGATTGCTCACATTAATCCGGACCTTCACCCTGAATAAGAGCCTATCTTATATGTTTCCTCCCCCCTGTACATACAGATTGCTCACATTAATCCGGACTTTCACCTTGAATAACAGCCTATCTTATATGTTTCCTCCAACCTGTACATACAGATTGCCCACATTAATCCGGACCTTCACCCTGAATAAGAGTCTATCTTATATGTTCCCCCCTCCCCGTACATACAGATTGCTCACATTAATCCGGACCTTCACCCTGAATAAGAGCCTATATTATACGTGTCCTCCCCCCTGTACATACAGATTGCTCACATTAATCCGGACCTTCACCCTGAATAAGAGCCTATCTTATATGTGTCCTCCAACCTGTACATACAGATTGCCCACATTAATCCAGACCTTCAACCTGAATAAGAGCCTATCTTATATGTTTCCTTCAACCTGTACATACAGATAGCCCACATTAATCCGGACCTTCACCCTGAATAAGAGCCTATCTTATATGTTTCCCCCCTGTACATAACGATTGCTCACATTAATCCGGACCTTCACCCTGAATAAGAGCCTATCTTATATGTTTCCCCCCTGTACATACAGATTGCCCACATTAATCCGGACCTTCACCCTGAATAAGAGCCTATCTTATATGTTTCCCCAACCTTGTACATACAGATTGCTCACATTAACCCGGACCCTCACCCTGAATAAAAGCCTATCTTATATGTTTTCTCCAACCTGTACATATAGATTGCCCACATTAATCCGGACCTTCACCCTGAATAAGAGTGTATCTTATATTCTAAGTATGTCACACACCCCACTTCATTTACTCATTATTATTACACTTGGGTTAACTCACCGCTAGGTGGCGTAGTTGCAGAGATCTCCAAAAAAGCAGCAAGCCCCCCCCCCATGGTCTATTGCTGCCCGGCCCTGTTTTGTGTATTCCCCTGTTAACCGGCAGCCTCCCAGCCTTGGCTGTAGGTCGGGCAAAGGTAGCTGGCACCTTAGGTGCCCAGGAGATTAGCTCCTCCACTCGACTCCATATTGTGGGGCATAGCGGGATTCCCGGAGTGGTGATCCGGATGTGGGATGCCCCGATTCTCTAGCGGTTAGTTAGGGCTGTACTGCGTTTATCCCTGGTTGTCCGTGTGTGGCATGCCTTGTGGTTGTGTCCCCCCACCCCTCCCCCCCACCCCTCCCCCACCTCCCACACCATCGTTGAATCTGAACCCTGCCTTGCGGTGTTCCCGGGAGTGCGTTTTCTTGGCCCCTGGTCCCTGTGGGTGACTGTTTCACTTAGGGGGGAGATGCTCCTTTGGCGCCGTTTTTTTCTTATCCCCCCCTGGGGGCTGGGAGGCGGGGTCGCGCGGCGCGCTGCGCCGCGGGACCGCTGTGTTGGAGACTGGTGGGGTTCGCGCCTTGCGGGCGCTTGTGACGCTGCTCTGTGTGTGTGTGTGTGTGTTTTGTGTGACGCGTCTTCTTCACTCCCGCCGGCTCGGCGGTATCGCCGGCGCTGCCCTCGCAGGGCCAGACGCTCGGCGCGGTTGGGGGTGGGACCGCAGTGATGCGCGGTCCGCGCGGTGGCAGGCGCGTCAGGGGGGGCGGGGCCTCAGCGGCTCCCGCGGTTTCTAATTAGGCACGCCCTTCTTCTTCTTCTTCCTCCTGAGCGGCGCTTGTGCGGGCCGTCATAGTACACGTGCGGTAGGTCCCCCTTCTTCCTTGTTCCTACGGGGGTGGTGTGTGTGTGTGTTTTATGTGGGGCAGGGGTGTTGATAGTCCCCCCACTGTGATGTGCCCCCTTTTGTCTCTCCCCCCTCTCGTTCCCATTCTTGGAGGTGATGGCAGGCTCTAGAGCCTAGTGTTGGGTAAAAGGGGGGAGACTTGTCAGCATATAGTATTCTTTATTGTGCTTGTATATGTTTCTATATATATATTTACTCACATATCTTCGGCTGTTAACATTTACATATGTGTAGCATGTGCCTGGAATGATTGTTGTCTTTCTTTGTGTCTTCCATATCCCGGGACCCCTTCCTGTTGGGCTCTCCCGGTCTTACATACCTGGGGGGGACTAAAATTTGGGATATATAGATATATATATATATAGATATATATATATATAAAGTTATTAGGTTTCCCCGTGGTCAGGGTAGTGAAAATTCTTAGCTAGACCTTATTAAAGGGGGCATCCCGGGTTGCTTACTGCGTAAATCCCTAGGTTTGCGAATACCATAATTTCACCATATGGAGGCTGCCAGGGATACCGGATCTGATCCTTCGGGACAATCTAGGCTGTGTGGGGGTTGTGGGACTCCGCTCCCGGGGGATGATGTCATTGTATGCATTCCATGTGCGCAGCGGAGCATTGAGCGCCAGTCCAGCACCCCGGTGCCTGGTACGTCATCGTCCGCGCCATCTCCCTCTCCTCCTCGCCTGTTCCGGACCCCGTGTGACGTGGTCACGGGTGGGGATTCGCAATCGGAGGTGTGCGCCCGGTTGGCCAACCTCGAGAAAATGTTTTCCACCATGTCCGCTCAGAAGGCTACGGCCAAGCGTAAACACCTATCTCCGCCTCCGCCGGACTCGGAGGAAGAGGTGATTGAGGACCTGGATTGGTCGGACCGTCCCCTCGAAGAGGGTGAGCTCGTGGAGGAATTGGATGATTCAGAGGGCCAGCAGGTGCTGGGCGCTGAGGGGGACCAGGTTGATGGTCCCGTTCCTGATACGCCTTCTATTTTGGCCCAAATGTTTGAGGTTTTGGATTTGGACCCTCCCGAGGTTGCTCCTCGGCCTAGGGGCCAGCTTTTTGGGGGCTCCAAGCAGAGTCTGGAGTTCCCCAGTCAACAGCATTTCAAGGACGTTGTCCTTAAGCAGTGGGAGCATCCTACATGGCTCGTCGGGGTACCGCCTAGCTGGGATAAGAAATATCCCTTTCCGGCTGAAACGTTGGTCTGTCCCTCCCGAGGTGGATGCTCCGGTTTTGGGGCTGTCTAATACGGCGGCTGTTCATTTTCCTGACACTACTTATCTTAAGGATGGCGAGGATCGCCGGATTGATCAGCTGGCCCGCCATGGTTTCGTCTGTGCGGGTTCGGTTTTGAGGCCGGTTTGTGCTTCGGCTCTTTTGGCCTTGGCGGTTAGGTCTATGGTCAGGGATTTATGTGTGGATCTTGATCCCTCGGGTGATGAGTTTCTTGCGCTTAAGCGTTGTGACTCCTTCTTGTCATTTATCCTGGCCGCTCAGGATGATGCCATGTTGATGGGTGGCAGGTCTTTTGCCCTGCTGGTGGCTATTCGCCGATCTGTGTGGTTGAGACAGTGGACGGCTGACTTTAATTCTAAAAGATCTCTCACGGCTCTTCCCTTTCTGGGTTTGAGGCTTTTTGGTGAAAAGCTGGATTCTGTTGCCAAGGGAGGTAGGCTGCCTCAGCGCAAGAAGTTTCGCCGTTCCTTTCGGGGGGCGGCCCCCTTCAATCCGTCCTTTCGGGGAGCCAGAGCCGGCAGGAGTGCGGGCTTCTCGGCTTCCAGGGGTGCAGGTTGGAATAGGGGTAAAGGCCGTGGCCGCCCCGTTCACGCCTGGGACGCCAAGCCCAAGTCAGCTGCCAAGCCCGCTCAGCAATGAAGGGGCGCCCTCACCCGTGCGGGTGGGGGGACGGTTGCGATTCTTTTCCCGGGTATGGGACCAGGAGGTCTCGGACAGGTGGATTCGGGAGGTGGTGTCGGCCGGTTACAAGCTGGAGTTCGAGTCCCGCCCTCCTCCAAGGTTTTTCAGGTCTCGGGTTCCTTCAGACCCTGTGGCTGCACAGGGGCTCCTGGCGTCGGTTCAAAATCTCGTGGAATTGGCGGTCATTTGCCCGGTCCCTTCTTCAGAGGTGGGGCGGGGATATTACTCCAATCTGTTCACTGTACCCAAGAAGGACGGGTCGTTCCGTCCGATCCTGGATTTGAAGTTTCTCAACCGGTTTATTAGTCCCCGGAAGTTTCGCATGGAGACCTTGCGGTCTGCGATCGGCTCGCTTCGGCAGGGGGACTTTATGACGTCCATAGACATCAAGGACGCGTACCTTCACATTCCGATCTTTCCGGCTCATCAGCGGTTTCTTCGCTTTGTGGTGGAGGATCGGCACTTTCAGTTTGTAGCTCTTCCATTCGGTCTCACCACGGCTCCGAGAGTGTTCACCAAGGTGTTGGCAGGGGTGATGGCCCTGCTCAGAGCTCAGGGGATTCGCATTGTTCCTTACCTGGACGATCTTCTCATCATTGCTCCTTCCTTCAGTCAGGCGGAAGGGGACACCAGCACGGTGGTGTCTATGTTAGAGAGGTTCGGCTGGGTGATCAATTACCCCAAGTCCTCTCTGGTTCCGGCCAGGGTGGTGACCTTTCTGGGGATGTCCTTGGACTCTTGCCAGCACAGAGTGTTTCTCCCTCAGGCCAAGGTTCTTTTGATTCAGGAATTGGCTCAGCTTCTTCTTTCCAATCCTCACCCGTCCATTCGGCTAGGGATGAGACTGGTGGGGCTGATGGTGGCCTCGTTCGAGGCGGTTCCCTTCGCGCAGTTTCACACGAGGACGCTGCAGCTTCATCTTTTGGCGTCTTGGGACAGGCGCCCGCGGTCGTTGGATCGGTCCTTCCAGATGTCCCCTCGAGTTTGGCAGTCTCTTCGGTGGTGGTTGGTCTCGGACAATCTTTTGAAGGGCAGGTCGTTTCTGACTCCGCTTTGGGAAACTGTCACCACGGATGCCAGCTTGTCAGGATGGGGAGGTTTCTGGAAGGATCTTCAGTTTCAGGGGCAGTGGGACCCTCAGGAGGCCCACTTGCCCATCAATGTTCTGGAGTTGCGAGCCATCAGATTGGTTCGGTCTCACTTGACGCATCATTTACAGGGTCTGCCGGTTCAGGTTCGATCGGACAATTAGACGGCGGTAGCTTACATCAATCACCAAGCAGGGACTCGCAGTCTGGGTGTCTCTGAAGTGTCTTTGATTCTGGTTTGGGCGGAGACGTATGTCCCTTGCATTTCGGCAGTGTACATTCCAGGAGTGGAGAACACGGAGGCGGATTTTCTGAGCCGGTGCTCGTCCCGCGGGGGGAATGGTCCCTCCATCCCCAGGTTTTTCGGTCGATGTGTCTTCGGTGGGGGACGCCGGAGGTGGATTTGTTTGCCTCTCGTCACAATCACAAGCTTCCGACATTCGTGTCGCTGTCTCGGGACCCTCTGGCTCTGGCGGCGGATGCCATGGCCTTGAGCTGGAAGGATCTGGGGTTCCTGTATCTGTTCCCTCCGATTCCCATGTTAGGCAGAGTGCTGCGAAAGCTAGTTCAGGAAGGAGTTCCCGCCATTCTCGTGGCTCCAAGGTGGCCAAGGCGGGTGTGGTTCGCAGACATCGTTCGTCTGGCAGTGGATCAGTTCGATCTGCCTCTTCGACGGATCTGCTCACCCAGGGTCAACTGTGTTACCCCAGTTTACCAACGCTGGCTTTGACGGCTTGGCTGCTGAAACCTCCATCTTGAGGGAAGAGGGTCTTTCGGATTCGGTCATTCAGACTTTCGTTAGTGCTAGGAAGAGGTCTTCCTCTTCCATCTATTATAGGGTCTGGAGATCTTATATTGATTGGTGTGAGGCTAGATCTTTGCCATGCCGGGTCTTTTCTATTTCTCGGATTTTGGATTTTCTTCAATCAGGGCTGGATTCTGGTCTTCAGCTGAGTACCTTGAAGGGGCAGGTGTCTGCCTTGTCAATTTTTTTCCAGAGGTCTTTTGCTAGCCATTCTTTGGTCAAGACTTTCTTCCAGGGGGTTTCGCATCTGCGGCCTCCTAGGAAGCCTTTGCTCCCAGTTTGGTATTTGAATTTGGTGCTCTCTGCGTTACAGGCTCCTCCCTTTGAGCCTTTGCAGGATATTGCTTTGTCCATTCTTACTCAGAAGGTTGTCTTTTTGGTGGCCATCACTTCGGTTCGGCGTGTTTCGGAGTTGGCAGCCTTGTCGATTCAGGCTCCTTATTTTGAGAAACATCAAGTGGTCTTTCGTTTCAAGTCAGATTTTCTCCCTAAGGTGGTCTCTGCTTTTCATCTTAATCAGGACATTGTTCTTCCTTCTTTGTGTCCTAAGCCTAGGAATGACAAGGAGAGTGCGTTGCACTGCTTGGACGTGGTGCGTTGTGTTAGGTGCTATTTGCGTGCTACGTCTTCCTTTCGTAAGACTGATGCCTTTTTCGTTGTGCCCTGTGGGGCTAGGAAAGGTTTTGGCTCCGGCTAAGTCTTCCATTAGCGAATGGATTCGTCAGGCGATTGTTGGAGCCTATTCTGCCAAGGGAAGAATCCCCCTTTTCGTGTTACTGCTCATTCTACTCGCGCGGTTGGAGCGTCCTGGGCTTTTCAGCACCAGGCTTCTGTTGAACAAGTTTGTAAGGCTGCAACTTGGTCTTCGGTTCATACTTTTTCCAAGTTTTACAAGGTTGATGTGCGGGCCTCAGCGGATGCTGTGTTTGGCCGTAAGGTTCTGCAGGCTGCAGTGGTTTGAGTTTTATCTGCGTTATTGCCTGGTTTGGATACCCGCCCTTTTCTGGACACTGCTGTTGGATGTCCCTAGTGTAATAATAATTAGTGAATGAAGTGGGGTGTGTGACATACTTAGAATAATACCATTTTGTGATTACTCACCTGTAAAATGGGTATTATAAGTATGTCACACACCCCGCTTCACCCGCCCTCTTTTGGTATCCTGGTTCCTTATATGGTGAAGTTTTGTTATTTACAGTTGAGGGTTACAATTGTTTGTTCCTGGTACCTTGTCTTACTGCTGTTTTAACACTGGGGAATTGATGGGAGGTACCAGGTATGTATAGACCGGGAGGGGCTTGCTGCTTTTTTGGAGATCTCTGCAAGTGCGCCACCTAGCGGTGAGATTACCCAAGTGTAATAATAATTAGTAAATGAAGTGGGGTGTGTGACATACTTATAATACCCATTTTACAGGTGAGTAATCACAAAATGGTATTATGTTTCCCCCTGTACATACAGATTGCCCACATTACTCCGGACCCTCACCCTGAATAAGAGCCTATCTTATATGTGTCCTCCCCCCTGTACATACAGATTGCCCACATTACTCCGGACCCTCAACCTGAATAAGACCCTATCTTATATGTGTCCTCCCCCCTATACATACAGATTGCCCACATTACTCCGGACCCTCACCCTGAATAAGACCCTATCTTATGTGTTTCCCACACCCTGTACATACAGATTGCCCACATTATTCCGGACCTTCACCCTGAATAAGAGTCTATATTATTTATTTCCCCCCTGTACATACAGATTGCTCACATTAATCCGGACCTTCACCCTGAATAAGAGTCTATCTTATATGTTTCCCCCCTATACATACAGATTGCCAACATTAATCCGGACCTTCACCCTAAATAAGAGCCTATCTTATATGTTTCCTCCGACCTGTACATACAGATTGCCCACATTAATCCGGACCTTTACCCTGAATAAGAGCCTATCTTATATGCCCCCCCCCGTACATACAGATTGCTCACATTAATCCAGTCCTTTACCCTGAATAAGAGCCTATCTTATATGTTTCCCCCCTTTACATACAGATTGCTCACATTAATCCGGACCTTCACCTTGAATAAGAGCCTATATTATATGTTTCCTCCAACCTGTACATACAGATTGCTAACATTAATCCGGTCCTTTACCCTGATTAAGAGCCTATCTTATGTGTTTCCCACACCCAGTACATACAGATTGCTCACATTAATCCGGACTTTCACCTTGAATAAGAGCCTATCTTATATGTTTCCCCCCTGTACATACAGATTGCTCACATTAATCCGGACCTTCACCCTGAATAAGAGTCTATCTTATATGTTCCCCCCTCCCCGTACATACAGATTGCTCACATTAATCCGGACCTTCACCCTGAATAAGAGTCTATATTATTTATTTTCCCCCTGTACATACAGATTGCTCACATTAATCCGGACCCTCGCCCTGAATTAGAGTCTATATTATTTATTTCCCCCCTGTACATACAGATTGCTCACATTAATCCAGACCTTCACCCTGAAAAAGAGCCTATCTTATATGTTTCCCTCACCCTGTACATACAGATTGCTCACATTAATCCGGACCTTCACCCTGAATAAGAGTCTATATTATTTATTTCCCCCACCCTGTACATACAGATTGCTCACATTAATCCGGACCTTCACCCTGAATAAGAGTCTATATTATTTATTTCCCCCCTGTACATACAGATTGCTCACATTAATCCGGACCTTCACCCTGAATAAGAGCCTATCTTATATGTGTCCTCCCCCCTATACATACAGATTGCTCACATTAATCCGGACCTTCACCTTGAATAAGAGCCTATATTATATGTTTCCTCCAACCTGTACATACAGATTGCTAACATTAATCCGGTCCATTACCCTGATTAAGAGCCTATCTTATAGGTTTCCCACACCCTGTACATACAGATTGCCCACATTACTCCGGACCCTCACCCTGAATAAGAGCCTATCTTATATGTTTCCCACACCCTGTACATACAGATTGCCCACATTACTCCGTACCCTCAACCTGAATAAGAGCTTATCTTATATGTGTCCTCCCCCCTGTACATACAGATTGCCCACATTACTCCGGACCCTAACCTGAATAAGACCCTATCTTATGTGTTTCCCACACCCTGTACATACAGATTGCCCACATTATTCCGGACCTTCACCCTGAATAAGAGTCTATATTATTTATTTCCCCCCTGTACATACAGATTGCCCACATTAATCCGGACCTTCACCCTGAATAAGAGCCTATCTTATATGTTTCCCCCCCTGTACATACAGATTGCTCACATTAATCCGGACCTTCACCCTGAATAAGAGCCTATCTTATATGTTTCCCCCCCTGTACATACAGATTGCTCACATTAATCCGGACCTTCACCCTCAATAAGAGCCTATCTTATATGTTTCCCCCCCTGTACATACAGATTGCTCACATTAATCCGGACCTTCACTATGAATAAGAGCCTATCTTATATGTTTCCCCCCTGTACATACAGATTGCTCACATTAATCCGGACCTTCACCCTGAATAAGAGTCTATATTATTTATTTCCCCCTGTACATACAGATTGCTCACATTAATCCGGACCTTCAACCTGAATAAGAGCCTATCTTATATGTTTCCCCCCTTTACATACAGATTGCTCACATTAATCCGGACCTTCACCTTGAATAAGAGCCTATCTTATATGTGTCCTCCAACCTGTACATACATATTGCTCACATTAATCCGGACCTTCACCCTGAACAAGAGCATATCTTATATGTTTCCCCCCTTTACATACAGATTGCCCACATTAATCCGGACCTTCACCCTGAATAAGAGCCTATCTTATATGTTTCCCACTCCCTGTACATACAGATTGCCCACATAAATCCGGACCTTCACCCTCAATAAGAGCCTATCTTATATGTTTCCCACACCCTGTACATACAGATTGCTCACATTAATCCGGACCTTCACCCTGAATAAGAGTCTATCTTATATGTTTCCCTCACCCTGTACATACAGATTGCTCACATTAATCCGGACCTTCACCCTGAATAAGAGTCTATATTATTTATTTCCCCCTGTACATACAGATTGCTCACATTAATCCGGACCTTCACCCTGAATAAGAGCCTATCTTATATGTTTCCTCCGACCTGTACATACAGATTGCCCACATTAATCCGGACCTTCACCCTGAATAAGAGCCTATCTTATATGTTTCCTCCGACCTGTACATACAGATTGCTCACATTAATCCGGACCTTCACCCTGAATAAGAGCCTATCTTATATGTGTCCTCCAACCTGTACATACATATTGCTCACATTAATCCGGACCTTCACCCTGAATAAGAGCCTATCTTATATGTTTCCTCCAGCCTGTACATACAGATAGCCCACATTAATCCGGACCTTCACCCTGAATAAGAGCCTATCTTATATGTTTCCCCCCTGTACATACAGATTGCCCACATTAATCCGGACCTTCACCCTGAATAAGAGCCTATCTTATATGTTTCCCCCCTGTACATACAGATTGCCCACATTAATCCGGACCTTCACCCTGAATAAGAGCCTATCTTATATGTTTCCCCCCTGTACATACAGCTTGCCCACATTAATCTGGACCTTCACCCTGAATAAGAGCCTATCTTATATGTTTCCCCCCTGTACATACAGATTGCCCACATTAATCCGGACCTTCACCCTGAATAAGAGTCTAACTTATATGTTTCCCCCACCCTGTACATACAGATTGCTCACATTAATCCGGACCTTCACCCTGAATAAGAGTCTATCTTATATGTTTCCCACACCCTGTACATACAGATTGCTCACATTAATCCAGACCTTCACCCTGAATAAGAGCCTATCTTATATGTTCCCCACACCCTGTACATACAGATTGCCCACATTAATCCGGACCTTCACCCTGTATAAGAGTCTATCTTATATGTTCCCCACACCCTGTACATACAGATTGCCCACATTAATCCGGACCTTCACCCTGTATAAGAGTCTATCTTATATGTTCCCCACACCCTGTACATACAGATTGCCCACATTAATCCGGACCTTCACCCTGTATAAGAGTCTATCTTATATGTTTCCCACACCCTGTACATACAGATTGCTCACATTAATCCGGACCCTCGCCCTGAATAAGAGCCTATCTTATATGTTTCCCCCCTGTACATACAAATTGCCCACATTAATCCGGACCTTCACCCTGAATAAGAGCCTATCTTATATGTTCCCCCCTGTACATACAAATTGCCCACATTAATCCGGACCTTCACCTTGAATAAGAGCCTATCTTATATGTTTCCCACACCCTGTACATACAGATTGCTCACATTAATCCGGACCCTCACCCTGAATAAGAGTCTATCTTATATGTTTCCCATACCCTGTACATACAGATTGCTCACATTAATCCGGACCTTCACCCTGAATAAGAGCCTATCTTAAATGTTTCCCACACCCTGTACATACAGATTGCTCACATTAATCCGGACCTTCACCCTGAATAAGAGCCTATCTTATATGTTTCCCCCACCCTGTACATACAGATTGCTCACATTAATCCGGACCTTCACCCTGAATAAGAGCCTATCCTATATGTTTCCCCCACCCTGTACATACGGATTGCTCACATTAATCCGGACCTTCACCCTGAATAAGAGCCTATCTTATATGTTTTCCACACCCTGTACATACAGATTGCTCACATTAATCCGGACCTTCACCCTGAATAAGAGCCTATCTTACATGTTTCCCCCACCCTGTACATACAGATTGCTCACATTAATCCGGACCTTCACCCTGAATAAGAGTCTATTTTATATGTTTCCTCCAACTTGTACTTTCAGATTGCTCACATTAATCCGGACCTTCACCCTGAATAAGAGTCTAATTCATATGTTTCCCACACCCTGTACATACAGATTGCCCACATTAATCCGGACCTTCACCCTGAATAAGAGCCTATCTTATATGTTCCCCCCCTGTACATATAGATTGCCCACATTAATCCGGACCTTCACCCTGAATAAGGGCCTATATTATACGTGTCCCCCCGTTGTACATACAGATTGCTCACATTAATCCGGACCTTCACCCTGAATAAGAGCCTATCTTATATGTGTCCTCCAACCTGTACATACATATTGCTCACATTAATCCGGACCTTCACCCTGAATAAGAGCCTATCTTATATGTTTCCTCCAGCCTGTACATACAGATAGCCCACATTAATCCGGACCTTCACCCTGAATAAGAGCCTATCTTATATGTTTCCCCCCTGTACATACAGATTGCCCACATTAATCCGGACCTTCACCCTGAATAAGAGCCTATCTTATATGTTTCCTCCAACCTGTACATATAGATTGCCCACATTAATCCGGACCTTCACCCTGAATAAGAGTGTATCTTATATGTTTCCCCCTGTAAATACAGATTGCCCACATTAATCCGGACCTTCACCCTGTATAAGAGTCTATCTTATATGTTTCCCCACACCCTGTACATACAGATTGCCCACATTAATCCGGACCTTCACCCTGAACAAGAGCCTATCTTATATGTTTCCCACACCCTGTACATATAGATTGCCCACATTAATCCGGACCTTCACCCTGAATAAGAGCCTATCTTATATGTTTCCCCAACCTTGTACATACAGATTGCTCACATTAATCCGGACCCTTACCCTGAATAAAAGCCTATCTTATATGTTTCCTCCAACCTGTACATATAGATTGCCCACATTAATCCGGACCTTCACCCTGTATAAGAGTGTATCTTATATGTTTCCCACACCCGGTACATACAGATTGCCCACATTAATCCGGACCCTCACCCTGAATAAAAGCCTATCTTATATGTTTCCTCCAACCTGTACATATAGATTGCCCACATTAATCCGGACCCTCACCCTGAATAAAAGCCTATCTTATATGTTTCCTCCAACCTGTACATATAGATTGCCCAAATTAATCCGGACCTTCACCCTGAATAAGAGCCTATCTTATATGTTTCCCCTCTGTACAGATTGCTCACATTAATCCGGACCTTAACCCTGAATAAATGCCTATCTTATATGTTCCCCCCTGTACATACAGATTGCTCACATTAATCCGGACCTTCGCCCTGAATAAGAGTCTATCTTATATGTTTCCCACACCCTGTACATACAGATTGCTCACATTAATCCGGACCTTCACCCTGAATAAGAGCCTATCTTATATGTTTCCCACACCCTGTACATACAGATTGCTCACATTAATCCGGACCCTCACCCTGAATAAGGCCCTTATTCATCAAGCGATAGCGCCAGGTAGTGTCTGACGAGCGCCAGGTAGCGGCAGCTAACGGCGCCTACCGACTCAAGTACGCCCGGCGGCGGTCACAATGACGCATTTATCAAGCTAAATGAGGCTAGCGCCGGCGAGAGCGACGGCTAGCGCGGCATTCATCATGAAGCCGGCTGGACCGAACAGCGCCGCTGCAAATTCCTTCACAGCGACACGTATTACCTGGCGCTACCTGCCGCTCTCCCATACATTTCAATGGCAGACGCTGCAATGATTGTTCTTAGTGGTTAGGGGGTTTTTTGTTTTGGGACAAAATTCCACACATGTTTATATTGATATGTTTTATGAATCTAGCTGGTTATTTATGTTTTTTTTTTTTTTTTTTTTTTTTCACAATGTAATGTTGTGAGTGACATGGGAATTGCATCTCCTCCACCCAAACTCATTGGCCTCAAAAGCGCTGGTTTTCCACACAAACGGGGCTTGTAAAGCTATTTTGTAGCCTGTCAGGTTGGGCGGTCACGTTCGCTCTTCGAAATTGTCAGCGCCCAAGCTATTCGGCAGCCCTGTCCTTGATGAATCTGTGTTGGTCAGTGTTTGTGCAGTCGCTGTTTTAATTCGCTATGTGGCGGCGCGAGCGTCGCTGTGCCTCGCTGCGCGGCGTTGTGCGGCGCTGTGCTGTTCATACATGTGCCCTTCTGCCATTTGCAAGGAATTCACTTCCCGCGACCCCAGTCGTTGTTAATGAATACACTGTAGTTGTGAGCGTGCCTGGCCACATATTGCAGGATTAACATTCAGTCGTACCAGCTCATAACAACCCGTTATGCATTCTCATGTGTGCCACATTGTCAGGTAGTTGTCTAGTTTGATTGTGTGATGACTTTGTGAAGGAATAAGATTTGTATATGTAAGCACAACGGTGTATGCTTTAGAAGGACCTATGCATTCCAGTATGTAGAACCCCCTGCTAAATCAAGCTAATAATTTGTGGCGCCGTGGGCCCTAGCTTGTTTTTCAGCGTCATTTTTATGTTTTTCCGCCATTTAGCTTGCACATAGCTGATATTAGCTTGTCCCTGCTGCGCGCATTTTTGGAATTTTAGTTTGGAAGCACAGTTGCTTGCGTCATATCCGGTTCCGGGATCCTCCTTTGCGTTTCAACGCCACCTTAAGGTAAAACTGTCTTGCGCTTATGCCAATAGCTTGTTTTTCAGCGTCATTTTAATGTTTTTCCGCCATTTAGCTTGCACATAGCTGATATTAGCTTGTCCCTGCTGCGCGCATTTTTGGAATTTTAGTTTGGAAGCACAGTTGCTTGCGTCATATCCGGTTCCGGGATCCTCCTTTGCGTTTCAACGCCACCTTAAGGTAAAACTGTCTTGCGCTTATGCCAATAGCTTGTTTTTCAGCGTCATTTTAATGTTTTTCCGCCACTTAGCTTGCACATAGCTGATATTAGCTTGTTGCTGGGGCGCGGTGCGTATTCTTGTTTTGGTTTGGTTTTTATGTCTCATGTCGCTAGCGTCATTTCCGGTTCCTGTTTCCTCCTTAGCGTTTCCAATATGGCTCCCAAACGGAGAGTAATGCGCCTCCCCAGCTCCTCCTCAGATTCCGGCCCCACCACCCCTCCCCCACATCCCCCACCTACCTCACCTTCCCCAAATTCCACCCCTCCCACCCATTCCCCTCCTGTGCCCCAAAAACAAACGCGCACCCGGGTGGATAGCCGGGTCAATGGCCAGGTAGTTAAAGTGAGTATTTGAGTTTTGTATTTTTAGTTTAAAAATGTCTAAACACACAGGGTGGATAGGGGCTGTTTTTTGTTTGTTTTTAGTCCAAAATTGTACACTCCACATGGGGCATCCCCATTGTGGATGTCCTGCTTGGATGCCCCCCCCCCCCCCTGGAGGCCCCCAAAAATTATCTCTGGCCCCTCCCATCTGTGCATGTGTGAGTGGCGGATGCCTATTGCGCTTACCTCTAGCAGGGTGTACCCCTGCGCCATACATATTTTCAATTGGTGTGCAGGCGCACTCCCTGTTAGAGTCAAACGCCACATGCGTACTTTGCCGTGCAGATGCAGCTGAGCTGGTATGCACCTCCCAAGGTCCTTGGTTGCGCATACCACACCGGCGTGGACCGCTGTGTTTGGCTTGCGGAGTGACGTGGGAGTGTCCTCAGCTGTGTATTTGGGCCCTTCAAAGGGGCTTGCAGACAGTGGGCCACCCACAATAGTTGTGGCCCACAAAAGTGCACACAAACACAGACTAATGTAAATCCTGGGTGTGGATCCACTTTGATCTTGTCTCTGTAGAACTGTTTATGACATTGTTCTGAGGTCATGTTGTGATTTTGTTTTTTTTTTGTTTTTACTTTTTTCATAGGACTTCTGCCTGGCCGAATACGACTATGCCCGAGGAGCAAAAAAACGCCTTGCCATGGAGGTGAAGGCCACTGTGTCCCGGCGCTTCAAGACCAACCTGACCATCCGGGCAATCCAACAGAAATGGTCAGATTTTAAGCGCCGGGACCCAGAAGGCGTGTACCGCCTATATGATGCCTACGCATCAGGTAAGTGAAAGCTTATGTTCTTTTTGGCCTTTGTGCACAATCATCTGCTAAGCTGTGTCCTTTTTTGCTTTTTATATTAATTATTTGCTTTCACCCCCTCCACACAGATAAGCGTCCTCCCCTGGGGAAACGTGGGAAGGGATTCCTCCCCCGAACCAGGCAGGCGGACTCGGGGGAGTCATCGGGGGAGGGTCCCTCCCGCGGGTCCTATTTAGAGGACCCAGGGGAGGAAGGGGATGACGCCCCAGAGGAGTGTGCTGCTGGGGGGCAGGCTGGATCAAGCCTCAGCTCCTCACACTCTGAGGCTGAGGACTCTCACCAGGCAAGGGGCCACTCTCAAGCAGGGAGTGAGAGGGAGGAGGGTGGCCCTTTGCCTGGTGGATCTTCTGAGCAGAGTGTGAGGAGCCGAGGCTCCCCGCCTCCTCCTCAGAGCCCTCCCTGGGCTTCAAGTGGCGCTTCATCCCCTGGTGAGTTTACATGTTTTAATTGTTAGTCTGTGCCAGGTTTCATCTGACCATTTGTGCTTAGCCCTTGCCATTCCTCTGTAATTTGCAGGGCATCATATAGGCGGCACCTCCATGGATTTTTGGCGTCAAATCCTCCTCGGGCATAGTCGTGGTAAGTGTATGTTTGAAGCTAGTACATTTTGGACTTTATGTCATTCCTTAAAGTGGACCCACAAACCTTGCTGAGATTGTTTGGATTATGGCGCCTTGCCTGCCAAATCACATCCCTCACCCAGGGCCCCCCCCCAACCAAACACCACAAACTACTTCCCTCTTTGGGGGTGGCAGAAGCCATTGTCCCTGCCTCCTGTGTGGCACTCGAGATGTGTGTGCGCCTGCGCTCTGTTTCCTACTGGCATGCGTGTGCGCACACACTGGCGGAGTGAGGTGCGGAAGGCAGGGGCGGTGGCGGACTAAAATTGTGTTGCTCTGGCAAAGTAGACTACTACACTGAATAATCACAATCCTGTGTCTTGGTCCACTTTTAACACACACGTTTCCTGGTCCATTGTCTAAGCTGGTTTGCTAATGTACATTAACATCACAAACCACACTACAGTGCTAGCCAACTGGAAACCACCCCTATGTTTCTGGCCACACCATGATGGTTGTTCTCATTTCTTTTCTTGGGTTAAGTTGTTCCCGCTAAAACATGTGGCACACTAGTAACATTAGCCAATCAACTGCTAATGAGTCCTTTACATAGCACTGTCTATGTTATTAGCACATTATCTTTAGGGATACATGTTGCAACCCTAACTAATTGACATTAACTCATGGACCAGGAAATATGCTAATTTTGTACAACCTGTATGTAACCATGCAAGCCTTTGATTTTTCAGACTCAATAACCAGATGGATGTCAAATAGTCAGGTGTCATTGGCCCACTAATTGTGTTTTTGTCTTTTGCTTTCTGTTGACAGATGTTGCTACGCAGACGGAGCCAGAAAACCTCCTCCCCACCCCAGCTCCAGGGACGGCCAGCAGCATGGGCCCCCGCCACAGCTGCGATGGTGAGTACATCCCACTTCATATGCCTAAAGACTTGTGAAACCTATGTCTTCTAGTCACATCTGCCGAAATTTAAAATGTACCTATGTGTTAATTTCAAACACATCTAGATTCCATGTGTTTGTACAATAATCCAACATGCCTGTCTGCATGCTTGATTGTTGCCTCACATTCTTCATTTGGCCACATAGAGACTATTTTTGCCTGTCTTGGGCCTGTTTTGTCTGGACCTCTAACATTATAGGGCAAACTCGTGTACTCGTTAGGACTTAGGCCCTGAGGTTTGGCTGTGACTAAACACAAAAATGGACACACTGGGACTTATACCTTCTTTGCTTCCCCACAGTTAAAGTGGAACAACAACCAGGAATTTGACTTTCCTGGGTCTTGGTCCACTACGGTGGGGCACCCCTGATCGTCACCGCTGTGTGACAACCCCCTGAACTCACTTTTACTCCAGCAAACGTACAAGCCGTGGCCAAGTGGCTCTTCCTCCGCCTCCCGCGCGTCCCTTTTTACTGAGGTAGGGATTTTGGGGTGTTGGGGGGGTTTCACCCCGAGGGACATCCCGATCTTGGATGTCCCGCGGGGAGGGAGGTGATCAGGCCGGGAATCTGATAGATTCCAGGGCCGATCACCGGTGGCTGTTGGTACACTTTAAGAGTAAATGTATGCTTGGCATGTGTTGTTCACATTCCTGCCAGTCAATAGTACTCATATCATGTTAACCAATAAGTGCACAGTGGTCAACAATGTTAATGTGAGTGTCACCTAATTGGACACACTGACATTACATTGCTACATCTGTGTCTGTTGAGGTCACATTCAATTTATTAACAAATTTTTTTTTCTACATCTCTACAGCTTGTGAAAACCAGCATCGCAGACTGTGGCGGGAGATCAGGCTCCTGAAGCTGATGCTGCTGGCCAAGAAGAGGCGCCGGCGGCGTCGTTAGGGTGGGGGGAAGGCTGGCCTGTTTACGCCCTTTGATGGGCAATGTTGGCCCTGTTGGCCCTTTTTTAAAATTAAATCTTTTGATGAACATCATTACAGTGTGGTGCCTTGCAAAGCATAGTTTAACTGTCTCTAAACCCATTTGTGTGTCAATTTAGCCATACCTTTGGAGCCATTTCATGTGTTAATCATAGTAAGCTATGGTCTCAAATGTGTGGCCTAAATTTACAAATACATTGACATATCTAGATCAAGATACTCATCCCTGACTGTGTTATTAGCTAGGTCTTAGGAAAAACACAATTTAGATGTGGGTTAAGCAAATATATTTACACAAACAAAAACAAACAAAATTAATATTCTTGGCTGGGTGGCCGGGGAGGTTGGGAGTCATTGCTAGGGGCGGTGTTGGGGGACAACAGTGCAGTAAAAAATATAGACTGCTGTTGTATGAGCTGTTGTATCAACAACAAAGTTTGGTCCTGCCGCTGTATTGCCTCTGCCTGGCGCTGTATTGCCTCTTCCTGCCGCTGTACAGATTGTTCGATAACATTGGCAAGGCGACCAAGGTCCTGGTTCTGTTGTAGGTTTTGCCTTAACTGGTCCACCTGGCGCTGCAGGCCCTCATTTTGTTGCTGACACATCAGCACCTGATTTTCCAACGCCGCAATGCGCTCATTAGTTCCATCACGCGGCTGTTGGCGACTGTAGTCCTCCAGCATCCGGACCCCTAGTGTGTAGAAATCGGCACTGGTTGGTGCCACACCTCCTCTTGCTGTGGTAGTAGGCTAAAAAAATAGTAAACCACATTTTAGTCAAACGGAACAAATGCAGCTATGCCCCTCCCAAAAGTTACCATAAACACTCACTAGACAACTTACCCTTGTCTGAGCCTCTGAAGCTTGGCCACATGGGACTTGGGAAGAGGTCCCAGCTTGGGGTTCTGGTTCCGCCTCCTGCCAAAACAACAATGAAATGAAATGTTACATGTTGCTTCTTCCACTACCCACGAATATGCCAATGGGTTTAGAGGTCGTCTACATCAGCCATGTTACCTGCGTGTCCTCCAGCCCAGGTAGGCTCGAGGTATCGCTGCCAGAGAGTCGCGAATCAACATCAGAGATGTCGGCCAAGTTGGCAAATGCTAAACAGGAAAATCAGGTTAGTAGGTCTGTGGGCCAAACTCTAATGTAACCTGGTTAGGCTATCGAGGTCATACCTCTCAAAATTAAAAAAATACACAGTAGACCAAAGGTCTTGGTTAAACTCAGATTGTTAACATGTATGTTACAGGACTAAGACGCACTAATTTCTGCAAATCTCATCATAAACATTGCTTAAATTAAACATACCCGCAATATCCCAGATGTCTGGAGTGGGGTCCTCACTCGAGATTGGACCTTGAAAATAGATGTGGACACACAAGTTGCCAGAAGCAAGTGGCACAACATTAGAGCCCAAAGACATACTAGAGCAAGGCAAAACCACTTACCCTCATCTCTGGCAGCTGGAACTTGAGGGGCCCTTTCTGGACAGCCACTTCCGATATTCGGGTCAACTAAAACCAAATAAAAAAGGGTCTAAAGATTCAGCAAACTACTACAGTGAATGTTTTCCTAAAAATATGTCCGCAAATATACATTGCTATCACTAAAATAACTAATAGACTGACCCTGGGGAGGCAACCAGCACTCCCAAGAGGCATCTTCAAGTTTACCAAGCAAACATGTAGCTTAGTAGACTAACCAAATTGAACCAGTGTTACCGAAACAGCATAAAGGATACATTATGTATTGCTCTACACACCAACAGGGTCCTGTTGACCGGCAACATCGGAAGTGGGGTCCAAAGATGAACCAGTCACTTGGCCTACAAAGAAAAAAGACAAATGAGACACATGCACTTGAGTCAAAGTGGATCAAGCAAGGTGAACACATGCACTTACCGACATCCAAAGAGTAGGTGGGATCCGGAGGAGATGCTGGGGCCAAGGGCATGGGAGCTAGTGCAAAATAAAACCAACATTGAGCCATAGCTAATGTGCGTGCCAAAATACAACCTGCATTAAGGTGTGTGAGCAGCTCTTTCACTAATATTGACTAATCAAGCCAAGTGTGGCTCACACATTGATAGGCCGATATATGGCTACACATCTCTGGCATCCTACATATCTACACATGTTAGGGCCTTGTTAGTTACTGACTGTGAGTGTTACAGTGGGCGTGCAATTAGGGCGCACCCACATATTATTAATAGTCAACAGGGCAAACCTTTATTGCTTGAGCTGCTCCCACACCCATTTGTTTTTCAAAAAACCAGCAAACAAATAATGGGTAAATACCTTCAATGGCAGACTGGGGTAGCCTTGAGGTTGCTGGAAGGGCAGGAGCTTGGTTGTCCGGAGCAACATCCCGGACAGCAGCATGTGCACCTATGCATAAAGCAACAGACAGAAAAGTTACAAATGTTTTAGCTATAATGTAATACTTCAAAGGTCCTACAGTTAGTTGGTCAGAATGTAAAAATGCTAATCACAGACATTAACATTAGGTTATTGTAAAAGGCAGAAAATATGTACCTTCAGCCCAACCGGTGGTGTCATCCCCAGGATCCACACCCTGCAGCCGAGCCAGTGGGATTTTGGCCTTCAGCATCTCCTCATACGGCCTGTAGGTACTCTTTGGAGCCTGGCTGAACCCACTGTCCACATCAAGATCGTGATTCATCTTTTTCATAAGGGCCCCTCGCAAAGTGTAGAAGCGTTTCCTGCAGGATGGGCCACTACGTGGGTGTTGAGCTGTGCTACTAAGCTCCACACCAATGGCATCCCACAGTTTGCTTCTTTCTTGTTTGCCTATGGACTTGCTTTGGGAGCCAAAAAGCAGCTCCCATTTCGCAAGTGTCAGGCGCACAAGATGATTATTCTCAGCCAAATTAAATTCAGGCTCCCTCTTGGCACCTGGGCGCTTAGCCTGGGGTGCTGCCCCACCTTCAGGCTGTGCCCTTTTCCGTAAGGGAGGTCTGCGCACAGCACCCACCAAACTCCTACTCGGGCCTGCTGTGGCCGGCAGATGTCCTGTATTTGGCTCCATCCTGTAGCTGCACACACACACAAATCAACACCCCACAAGCACGCATGCACACTACAGAATGGCATCGCAATCTCTTAGGCTTGGCCAGGTTTTATGTGCTCTAACAGCCAATCCAAAAGCAGCCCACTTAATTGATTCACACATACAGCCCAGTTCCTTCTAGGCACACCTCCACTGCACTGACAGAAGCATGTGTGTTAGCCAATTAACTCATTACAGACCTCAATCAACAAACAACACACACCCAAATCCAACAATGGACTGATGTATCTGCAACCCTTGTGACATGTGCTTAGCCTAACGGCTATTTAAAAAAACAACAGCTTCACTTTCATTGGTCCCCACCTGATTTTTGGCCCATGTCCGTTAATGCACGCACGTTACGGCTCAAGTACGCTAGTAGCGCTACTAGCGTGCGCGTGCGCACTCTGTTTTACGCACACCTGGGTCGGCTAATTGGCGCCCGGAAATAGCAGAGCGACGCAAAAGGCGGCAAAGCGGACCTGTCACTTTTGAAAATGAAGTATAAAAGGAAGGAATGAACTAGGTTCTGCTATTCTTACACTGTGGCAAAGGCTGTGGTGTGGTGCTGTGCTCGCTTCCCTTAGCTCATTTGAGCCTCTGTCTGGTTTCTGTCCTCACTCTCTGTGGCTTGTTGGGTGATTTCTGACATCAGTGCTGTTTCTTTAGGAGCTTGGTTTGGGTGGCATCTGCAAATTTTGTGTAGCATACAGCAAGTAAGGCTTGATTTTGGGGCCTTTTGTGGGCTGTGCAGCAACTCCCCTCTTGGTTGTGCTTAACTTAGAAAGCTGGTTTTCAGCAGGCTGGTGGTTTGGACCACTATAGTTCTGGTTTTGTGGTGAGCTGCATTGTAGCGGGTGTGTGTGTAGTGTGATTGTTTGTGTGTGTGTTGTGTGTGATTGTTTTTTTTTTTTTTTTTTTGATTTTGTATATATCTTTAGTGTGTGTGATGGATAAGAGGGTGATGTATGGTGTCTGGGTGGATGGATGTATGCGTATGCTGGAAGAGCAGGAGGAAAGGGAGCGGGGTGTTGTGAGGCTTAGGGCACCCCGCTCCTTTGCAATCCGCCTTTCAGTATGGGACTTAAGTGACGAGCAGATCAGGAGCCGCTTCCGTCTGAATCGTGCTGCACTACAGTCCCTATATGATCAGATTAAGACCAAAATCGAGCCATCCACCAAACGCACTCACTCCATTCCAGGCATAGTACGCCTGTGTGCCACTCTTAATGTGTTGGCACGAGGGACCTTCCAGGCAACCTCAGCCCTCCTCAGCGGGATAAGCCAGGCTACTATGAGCCGCATCCTAATCCAGGTAGTTCTGGCAATTTGTGATTTAATCCCAATTTACATCAAGTTTCCTGAGGAGGAGGAAGAGGTTGCCAAAATAAAACATGCTTTCTATATGATGGGAGGGATCCCGAATGTGCTAGGGTGCGTTGATGGTACACATATCCCTTTCCGCCCTCCCCGTGCACAGGAGCTGTCCTACAGAAACAGGAAGCAGTTCCATTCCTTTAACATCATGGTGGTCTGTGACCATGAGATGAAGCTGCGGGCGGTGAGATCGGGGTTCCCCGGCTCATGCCACGATTCTTACGTCTTGCAGCGGACAGTCCTGTGCCGGAAGTTTGATAACAACGAAATGCCAGCTGGCTGGCTACTGGGTAATAAATTAACCATGTCTATGTATTTTGCTAATATGTGGCCTAGTAAGGCAATTTTCAACAAACTACCACCCAAAAACATGTACTAGTACTAATTGCTGTCTCTCTCCTTGTGTTTTTTCTACAGCGGACAAGGGATATGGGCAGAGAACGTGGGTCATGACTCCGGTCAGGAACCCACGGACCTCTGCCCATGAACGCTACAATGCAGCGCATCGCAAGACCAGATGCATTGTGGAAAGAACCATCGGCCTGCTGAAAGCACGCTTTCTTTGTTTGGCACGGCCAGGAGGAGAGATGCTCTACAGCCCACAGAAGGTTTCCAAGATCATCCTTGCCTGCTGTGTGCTACACAACATTTGCATTTGTCACCGAATCCAAGCCCCCGAGGAGACAGCACTGGTGCCAGAAATCCCCAACCTGCCCGCAGATAGAAGTGAGGACACCCAGACTGGCGATGAGCTAAGGGAAAGGCTGATCACTTCTTATTTTGCGGTAAGCTAACTACCCTTCACTCTAATGCAAGTACTGCACTCCTGTTTAAATGTCTTTGACCTCCCATCCAAAAGAGCAACCAAACGCACTAAGGGGGGGTTTAAGATGACCCAAACCACTCTAAGGGGTGTTTCAGATGACCCAAACCACTCTAAGGGGGGTTTAAGATGACCCAAACCACTCTAAGGGGGGTGTAAGACGCCAATGTTGGTTATCAAGTTATGCATTTTTTTTTAATAAAGCACAAAATAACTATAAAGATATATACTAACTGCACTTTTCTTAATTTTTCAGGCACCCAGAGATGCACCGTGATCAGGACATTCCTCTAACAAACCTTTCCTGGACTTTTCTTTTCTTTTGCATTTCTGCAGGACTTTTCTTTTTCTATTTCATTTATATTTTATTCTTACTTTAGTTTAAGATAAAAAATTAAACAAAAATTAGATATATACATGTGGCTATGTGTTTAATTTGGTTGTAAGTTTCCTTTACATTCTAATTCCTATTTTCATTTTCCTTTTCTTTCTCTGTTCTGTTTTTATTTTCATTTTCTTTCTCTGTTCTGTTTTTATTTTCCTTTTCTTTCTCTGTTCTGTTTTTATTTTCCTTTTCTTTCTCTGTTCTGTTTTTATTTTCCTTTTCTTTCTCTGTTCTGTTTTTATTTTCCTTTTCTTTCTCTGTTCTGTTTTTATTTTCCTTTTCTTTCTCTGTTCTGTTTTTATTTTCCTTTTCTTTCTCTGTTCTGTTTTTATTTTCCTTTTCTTTCTCTGTTCTGTTTTTATTTTCCTTTTCTTTCTCTGTTCTGTTTTTATTTTCCTTTTCTTTCTCTGTTCTGTTTTTATTTTCCTTTTCTTTCTCTGTTCTGTTTTTATTTTCCTTTTCTTTCTCTGTTCTGTTTTTATTTTCCTTTTCTTTCTCTGTTCTGTTTTTATTTTCCTTTTCTTTCTCTGTTCTGTTTTTATTTTCCTTTTCTTTCTCTGTTCTGTTTTTATTTTCCTTTTCTTTCTCTGTTCTGTTTTTATTTTCCTTTTCTTTCTCTGTTCTGTTTTTATTTTCCTTTTCTTTCTCTGTTCTGTTTTTATTTTCCTTTTCTTTCTCTGTTCTGTTTTTATTTTCCTTTTCTTTCTCTGTTCTGTTTTTATTTTCCTTTTCTTTCTCTGTTCTGTTTTTATTTTCCTTTTCTTTCTCTGTTCTGTTTTTATTTTCCTTTTCTTTCTCTGTTCTGTTTTTATTTTCCTTTTCTTTCTCTGTTCTGTTTTTATTTTCCTTTTCTTTCTCTGTTCTGTTTTTATTTTCCTTTTCTTTCTCATTGGTGATTTAATTGTATTTCCTTTTTAGGTAACAAATAAAAATTAAAAAAATTGTGACTATGTGTTTAATTATGTTTTATTTTCCATTTATATTCGAAGATCTGGTAGAATGTAATTACCTTTTACACACAATAAAAAAAAATATTCATTTCAAAACAAATGTGGCAATGTGTTTTATTCAGAAGGTACTGGATGGGCAGGACACAGCAAAGCTAACAGGCGCTGTGTAGAATAGCGTGGTCACACTGACTGACAGCGCCAACAAAGCTGAGGGCCAACATCATATTCAGCAATGTAGGCGTTGTTCGCAACAACGCCAGGTAGCGACTGAGGAGGCCTGCTATAGCGAATCGCTAACGCCCGCGGCTGACGCTAGCGGCGCTCATAGCGCCATACTTCAGTCGCTCATCTGTCGCTACCTGGCGCTATTGATGAATCGGCCTCCCCGAGTCTATCTTATATGTTTCCCATACCCTGTACATACAGATTGCTCACATTAATCCGGACCTTCACCCTGAATAAGAGCCTATCTTAAATGTTTCCCACACCCTGTACATACAGATTGCTCACATTAATCCGGACCTTCACCCTGAATAAGAGCCTATCTTATATGTTTCCCCACTTTACATACAGATTGCCAACATTAATCCAGACCTTCACCCTGAATAAGAGCCTATCTTAAATGTTTCCCACACCCTGTACATACAGATTGCTCACATTAATCCGGACCTTCACCCTGAATAAGAGCCTATCTTATATGTTTCCCCACTTTACATACAGATTGCCAACATTAATCCAGACCTTCACCCTGAATAAGAGTCTATTTTATATGTTTCCTTCATCCTGTACATACAGATTGCTCACATTAATCCGGACCTTCACCCTGAATAAGAGCCTATCTTATATGTTTCCCCCACCCTGTACATACAGATTGCTCACATTAATCCGGACCTTCACCCTGAATAAGAGCCTATCCTATATGTTTCCCCCACCCTGTACATACGGATTGCTCACATTAATCCGGACCTTCACCCTGAATAAGAGCCTATCTTATATGTTTCCCCCCTGTACATACAGATTGCCCACATTAATCCGGACCTTCACCCTGAAAAAAAGCCTATTTTATATGTTTCCCAACTGTACATACAGATTGCTCACATTAATTCGGACCTTCACCCTGAATAATAGCCTATCTTATATGTTTCCCACACCCTGTACATACAGATTGCTCACATTAATCCGGACCTTCAACCTGAATAAAAGTCTATCTTATATGTTTCCCCCCTATACATACAGATTGCCAACATTAATCCGGACCTTCACCCTGAATAAGAGTCTATTTCATATGTTTCCTCCAACCTGTATATACAGATTGCTCACATTAATCCGGACCTTCACCCTGAATAAGAGCCTATCTTATATGTTTCCCACACCCTGTACATACAGATTGCTCACATTAATCCGGACCTTCACCCTGAATAAGAGCCTATCTTATATGTTTCCCACACCCTGTACATACAGATTGCTCACATTAATCCGGACCTTCACCCTGAATAAGAGTCTAATTCATATGTTTCCCACACCCTGTACATACAGATTGCCCACATTAATCCGGACCTTCACCCTGAATAAGAGCCTATCTTATATGTTTCCCACACCCTGTACATACAGATTGCCCACATTAATCCGGACCTTCACCCTGAATAAGAGCCTATCTTATATGTTTCCCCCCTGTACATACAGATTGCCCACATTAATCCGGACCTTCACCCTGAAAAAAAGCCTATCTTATATGTTTCCCACACCCTGTACATACAGATTGCCCACATTAATCCGGACCTTCACCCTGAATAAGAGTCTATCTTATATGTTTCCCACACCCTGTACATACAGATTGCTCACATTAATCCGGACCTTCACCCTGAATAAGAGCCTATCTTATATGTTTCCCACACCCTGTACATACAGATTGCTCACATTAATCCGGACCCTCACCCTGAATAAGAGTCTATCTTATATGTTTCCCATACCCTGTACATACAGATTGCTCACATTAATCCGGACCTTCACCCTGAATAAGAGCCTATCTTAAATGTTTCCCACACCCTGTACATACAGATTGCTCACATTAATCCGGACCTTCACCCTGAATAAGAGCCTATCTTATATGTTTCCCCACTTTACATACAGATTGCCAACATTAATCCAGACCTTCACCCTGAATAAGAGCCTATCTTAAATGTTTCCCACACCCTGTACATACAGATTGCTCACATTAATCCGGACCTTCACCCTGAATAAGAGCCTATCTTATATGTTTCCCCACTTTACATACAGATTGCCAACATTAATCCAGACCTTCACCCTGAATAAGAGTCTATTTTATATGTTTCCTTCATCCTGTACATACAGATTGCTCACATTAATCCGGACCTTCACCCTGAATAAGAGCCTATCTTATATGTTTCCCCCACCCTGTACATACAGATTGCTCACATTAATCCGGACCTTCACCCTGAATAAGAGCCTATCCTATATGTTTCCCCCACCCTGTACATACGGATTGCTCACATTAATCCGGACCTTCACCCTGAATAAGAGCCTATCTTATATGTTTCCCACACCCTGTACATACAGATTGCTTACATTAATCCGGACCTTCACCCTGAATAAGAGCCTATCTTATATGTTTCCCACACCCTGTACATACAGATTGCCCACATTAATCCGGACCTTCACCCTGAATAAGAGCCTATCTTATATGTTTCCCACACCCTGTACATACAGATTGCCCACATTAATCCGGACCTTCACCCTGAATAAGAGCCTATCTTATATGTTTCCCACACCCTGTACATACAGATTGCCCACATTAATCCGGACCTTCACCCTGAATAAGAGTCTAATTCATATGTTTCCCACACCCTGTACATACAGATTGCCCACATTAATCCGGACCTTCACCCTGAATAAGAGCCTATCTTATATGTTTCCCACACCCTGTACATACAGATTGCCCACATTAATCCGGACCTTCACCCTGAATAAGAGCCTATCTTATATGTTTCCCCCCTGTACATACAGATTGCCCACATTAATCCGGACCTTCACCCTGAAAAAAAGCCTATTTTATATGTTTCCCAACTGTACATACAGATTGCTCACATTAATTCGGACCTTCACCCTGAATAAGAGCCTATCTTATATGTTTCCCACACCCTGTACATACAGATTGCTCACATTAATCCGGACCTTCAACCTGAATAAAAGTCTATCTTATATGTTTCCCCCCTATACATACAGATTGCCAACATTAATCCGGACCTTCACCCTGAATAAGAGTCTATTTCATATGTTTCCTCCAACCTGTATATACAGATTGCTCACATTAATCCGGACCTTCACCCTGAATAAGAGCCTATCTTATATGTTTCCCACACCCTGTACATACAGATTGCTCACATTAATCCGGACCTTCACCCTGAATAAGAGCCTATCTTATATGTTTCCCACACCCTGTACATACAGATTGCTCACATTAATCCGGACCTTCACCCTGAATAAGAGCCTATCTTATATGTTTCCCACACCCTGTACATACAGATTGCTCACATTAATCCGGACCTTCACCCTGAATAAGAGCCTATCTTATATGTTTCCCACACCCTGTACATACAGATTGCCCACATTAATCCGGACCTTCACCCTGAAAAAAAGCCTATTTTATATGTTTCCCAACTGTACATACAGATTGCTCACATTAATTCGGACCTTCACCCTGAATAAGAGCCTATCTTATATGTTTCCCACACCCTGTACATACAGATTGCTCACATTAATCCGGACCTTCAACCTGAATAAAAGTCTATCTTATATGTTTCCCCCCTATACATACAGATTGCCAACATTAATCCGGACCTTCACCCTGAATAAGAGTCTATTTCATATGTTTCCTCCAACCTGTATATACAGATTGCCCACATTAATCCGGACCTTCACCCTGAAGAAGAGCCTATCTTATATGTTTCCCCCACCCTGTACATATAGATTGCCCACATTAATCCGGACCTTCACCCTGAATAAGAGCCTATCTTATATGTTTCCCACACCCTGTACATACAGATTGCCCACATTAATCCGGACCTTCACCCTGAATAAGAGCCTATCTTATATGTTTCCCCCCTGTACATACAGATTGCCCACATTAATCCGGACCTTCACCCTGAAAAAAAGCCTATTTTATATGTTTCCCAACTGTACATACAGATTGCTCACATTAATTCGGACCTTCACCCAGAATAAGAGCCTATCTTATATGTTTCCCACACCCTGTACATACAGATTGCTCACATTAATCCGGACCTTCAACCTGAATAAAAGTCTATCTTATATGTTTCCCCCCTATACATACAGATTGCCAACATTAATCCGGACCTTCACCCTGAATAAGAGTCTATTTCATATGTTTCCTCCAACCTGTATATACAGATTGCTCACATTAATCCGGACCTTCACCCTGAATAAGAGCCTATCTTATATGTTTCCCACACCCTGTACATACAGATTGCTCACATTAATCCGGACCTTCACCCTGAATAAGAGCCTATCTTATATGTTTCCCACACCCTGTACATACAGATTGCTCACATTAATCCGGACCTTCACCCTGAATAAGAGTCTATCTTATATGTTTCCCACACCCTGTACATACAGATTGCTCACATTAATCCGGACCTTCACCCTGAATAAGAGTCTATCTTATATGTTTCCCACACCCTGTACATACAGATTGCCCACATTAATCCGGACCTTCACCCTGAAAAAAAGCCTATTTTATATGTTTCCCAACTGTACATACAGATTGCTCACATTAATTCGGACCTTCACCCTGAATAAGAGCCTATCTTATATGTTTCCCACACCCTGTACATACAGATTGCTCACATTAATCCGGACCTTCAACCTGAATAAAAGTCTATCTTATATGTTTCCCCCCTATACATACAGATTGCCAACATTAATCCGGACCTTCACCCTGAATAAGAGTCTATTTCATATGTTTCCTCCAACCTGTATATACAGATTGCCCACATTAATCCGGACCTTCACCCTGAAGAAGAGCCTATCTTATATGTTTCCCCCACCCTGTACATATAGATTGCCCACATTAATCCGGACCTTCACCCTGAATAAGAGCCTATCTTATATGTTTAGCCCTGTACATACAGATTGCTCACATTAATCCAGACCTTCACCCTGAATAAGAGCCTATCTTATATGTTTCCCACACCCTGTACATACAGATTGCTCACATTAATCCGGACCTTCACCCTGAATAAGAGCCTATCTTATATGTTTCCCCCACCCTGTACATACAGATTGCTCACATTAATCCGGTCCTTTACCCTGAATAAGAGCCTATCTTATATGTTCCCCCCTGTACATACAGATTGCCCACATTAATCCGGACCTTCACCCTAAATAAGAGTCTATTTTATATGTTTCCCCCTGTACATACAGATTGCTCACATTAATTCGGACCTTCACCCTGAATAAAAGCCTATTTTATATGTTTCCCCCCTGTACATACAGATTGCTCACATTAATCCGGACCTTCACCCTGAATAAGAGTCTATCTTATATGTTTCCCCCCTGTACATACAGATTGCTCACATTAATCCGGACCTTCACCCTGAATAAGAGCCTATCTTATATGTTTCCCACACCCTGTACATACAGATTGCCCACATTAATCCGGACCTTCACCCTGAATAAGAGCCTATCTTATATGTTTCCCCCCTGTACATACAGATTGCCCACATTAATCCGGACCTTCACCCTGAAAAAAAGCCTATTTTATATGTTTCCCAACTGTACATACAGATTGCTCACATTAATTCGGACCTTCACCCAGAATAAGAGCCTATCTTATATGTTTCCCACACCCTGTACATACAGATTGCTCACATTAATCCGGACCTTCAACCTGAATAAAAGTCTATCTTATATGTTTCCCCCCTATACATACAGATTGCCAACATTAATCCGGACCTTCACCCTGAATAAGAGTCTATTTCATATGTTTCCTCCAACCTGTATATACAGATTGCTCACATTAATCCGGACCTTCACCCTGAATAAGAGCCTATCTTATATGTTTCCCACACCCTGTACATACAGATTGCTCACATTAATCCGGACCTTCACCCTGAATAAGAGCCTATCTTATATGTTTCCCACACCCTGTACATACAGATTGCTCACATTAATCCGGACCTTCACCCTGAATAAGAGCCTATCTTATATGTTTCCCACACCCTGTACATACAGATTGCTCACATTAATCCGGACCTTCACCCTGAATAAGAGCCTATCTTATATGTTTCCCACACCCTGTACATACAGATTGCCCACATTAATCCGGACCTTCACCCTGAAAAAAAGCCTATTTTATATGTTTCCCAACTGTACATACAGATTGCTCACATTAATTCGGACCTTCACCCTGAATAAGAGCCTATCTTATATGTTTCCCACACCCTGTACATACAGATTGCTCACATTAATCCGGACCTTCAACCTGAATAAAAGTCTATCTTATATGTTTCCCCCCTATACATACAGATTGCCAACATTAATCCGGACCTTCACCCTGAATAAGAGTCTATTTCATATGTTTCCTCCAACCTGTATATACAGATTGCCCACATTAATCCGGACCTTCACCCTGAAGAAGAGCCTATCTTATATGTTTCCCCCACCCTGTACATATAGATTGCCCACATTAATCCGGACCTTCACCCTGAATAAGAGCCTATCTTATATGTTTAGCCCTGTACATACAGATTGCTCACATTAATCCAGACCTTCACCCTGAATAAGAGCCTATCTTATATGTTTCCCACACCCTGTACATACAGATTGCTCACATTAATCCGGACCTTCACCCTGAATAAGAGCCTATCTTATATGTTTCCCCCACCCTGTACATACAGATTGCTCACATTAATCCGGTCCTTTACCCTGAATAAGAGCCTATCTTATATGTTCCCCCCTGTACATACAGATTGCCCACATTAATCCGGACCTACACCCTAAATAAGAGTCTATTTTATATGTTTCCCCCCTGTACATACAGATTGCTCACATTAATTCGGACCTTCACCCTGAATAAAAGCCTATTTTATATGTTTCCCCCCTGTACATACAGATTGCTCACATTAATCCGGACCTTCACCCTGAATAAGAGTCTATCTTATATGTTTCCCCCCTGTACATACAGATTGCTCACATTAATCCGGACCTTCACCCTGAATAAGAGCCTATCTTATATGTGTCCTCCAACCTGTACATACATATTGCTCACATTAATCCGGACCTTCACCCTGAACAAGAGCATATCTTATATGTTTCCCCCCTTTACATACAGATTGCTCACATTAATCCGGACCCTCGCCCTGAATAAGAGCCTATCTTATATGTTTCCCCCCTGTACATACAGATTGCTCACATTAATCCGGACCTTCACCCTGAATAAGAGCCTATCTTATATGTGTCCTCCAACCTGTACATACATATTGCTCACATTAATCCGGACCTTCACCCTGAACAAGAGCATATCTTATATGTTTCCCCCCTTTACATACAGATTGCTCACATTAATCCGGACCTTCACCTTGAATAAGAGCCTATCTTATATGTTTCCTCCAACCTGTACATACAGATTGCCCACATTAATCCGGACCTTCACCCTGAATAAGAGTCTATCTTTTATGTTTCCCCCCTGTACATACAGATTGCTCACATTAATCCGGACCTTTACCCTGAATAAGAGTCTATCTTATATGTTCCCCCCTCCCCGTACATACAGATTGCTCATATTAATCCGGACCTTCACCCTGAATAAGAGCCTATCTTATATGTGTCTTCCAACCTGTACATACATATTGCTCACATTAATCCGGACCTTCACCCTGAACAAGAGCATATCTTATATGTTTCCTTCATCCTGTACATACAGATTGCTCATATTAATCCGGACCTTCACCCTGAATAAGAGCCTATCTTATATGTTTCCCACTACCTGTACATACAGATTGTCCACATTAATCCGGACCTTCACCCTGAATTAAAGTCTAACATATATTATTCCTCCAACCTGTACATACAGATTGCTCACATTAATCCGGACCTTCACCTTGAACAAGAGCCTATCTTATATGTTTCCCCCACCCTGTACATACACATTGCTCACATTAATCCGGACCTTCACCCTGAATAAGAGCCTATCTTATATGTTTCCTTCATCCTGTACATACAGATTGCTCACATTAATCCAGACCTTCACCCTGAATAAGAGCCTATCTTATATGTTTCCCCCACCCTGTACATACACATTGCTCACATTAATCCGGACCTTCACCCTGAATAAGAGCCTATCTTATATGTTTCCTCCAACCTGTACATGCAGATTGCTCACATTAATCCGGACCTTCACCTTGAATAAGAGCCTATCTTATATGTTTCCTCCAACCTGTACATACAGATTGCTCACATTAATCCGGACCTTCACCCTGAATAAGAGCCTATCTTATATGTTTCCCACACCCTGTACATACAGATTGCTCACATTAATCCGGACCCTCACCCTGAATAAGAGTCTATCTTATATGTTTCCCACACCCTGTACATACAGATTGCCCACATTAATCCGGACCTTCACCCTGAATAAAAGCCTATTTTATATGTTTCCCAACTGTACATACAGATTGCTCACATTAATTCGGACCTTCACCCTGAATAAGAGCCTATTTTATATGTTTCCCAACTGTACATACAGATTGCCCACATTAATCCGGACCTTCACCCTGAATAAGAGCCTATCTTATATATTTCCTCCAACCTGTACATACAGATTGCCCACATTAATCCGGACCTTCACCCTAAATAAGAGCCTATCTTATATATTTCCTCCAACCTGTACATACAGATTGCCCACATTAATCCGGACCTTCACCCTGAAAAAGAGTCTATTTCATATGTTTCCTCGAACCTGTATATACAGATTGCTCACATTAATCCGGACCTTCACCCTGAATAAGAGCCTATCTTATATGTTTCCCACACCCTGTACATACAGATTGCTCACATTAATCCGGACCTTCAACCTGAATAAAAGTCTATCTTATATGTTTCCCCCCTATACATACAGATTGCCAACATTAATCCGGACCTTCACCCTGAATAAGAGTCTATTTCATATGTTTCCTCCAACCTGTACATACAGATTGCTCACATTAATCAGGACCTTCACCCTGAATAAGAGTCTATCATAAATGTTTCCTCGAACCTGTACATACAGATTGCCCACATTAATCCGGACCTTCACCCTGAAGAAGAGCCTATCTTATATGTTTCCCCCACCCTGTACATATAGATTGCCCACATTAATCCGGACCTTCACCCTGAATAAGAGCCTATCTTATATGTTTAGCCCTGTACATACAGATTGCTCACATTAATCCAGACCTTCACCCTGAATAAGAGCCTATCTTATATGTTTCCCACACCCTGTACATACAGATTGCTCACATTAATCCGGACCTTCACCCTGAATAAGAGCCTATCTTATATGTTTCCCCCACCCTGTACATACAGATTGCTCACATTAATCCGGTCCTTTACCCTGAATAAGAGCCTATCTTATATGTTCCCCCCTGTACATACAGATTGCCCACATTAATCCGGACCTTCACCCTAAATAAGAGTCTATTTTATATGTTTCCTCCAACCTGTACATACAGATTGCTCACATTAATTCGGACCTTCACCCTGAATAAAAGCCTATTTTATATGTTTCCCCCCTGTACATACAGATTGCCCACATTAATCCGGACCTTCACCCTTAATAAGAGTCTATCTTATATGTTCCCCACACCCTGTACATACAGATTGCCCACATTAATCCGGACCTTCACCCTGAACAAGAGCCTATCTTATATGTTTCCCACACCCTGTACATACAGATTGCTCACATTAATCCGGACCTTCAACCTGAATAAAAGCCTATCTTATATGTTTCCCCCCTGTGTCAGGTAACCGGGCGTCACGTGGTCCCGCTACTAACCAGAGACCGCCGCACACGCCCACCGGGTTCCCCAAAACCTTGTCCGACCCTCTTATTATTAGGGTAACCAGGCAAACTGCCTTTGGACACACAAATTCCGGGTTTAAGGCAAGAAGACAGCTCAATTAAATATACGTTTTAATGGCTATAAGCACGCTAGGCAGAGTTTACAAGCATTTAACTATAAAGAAGTGTGGAATATTACAGATTAAATAACTATGCGGTTCTGAGGTGGGTTACAACAGCTATGCAATACACAGAGACAATAACAAGCAAAGTTTACCTTGGCATGCAGCGTGGTGAGGAGCTCTTACAAGGGGGTGTGTCAAGAGCTTCTGGTTATGGTGATGGACACCCCTGGATATGCCGGCGAGCATAACCCCCTTCCGATGAGTGACACGAGCCTGGTTTTTGACCATCCAATTTATGCTGCCAGGCTATCCATCTCCCCTCCCCACTGTGGGAGGGGATGTTACCTCCCATTTTTTAGAGGGGGATTTTGCCCTAAAACCCTTTTAGGAGCTATAACTTGGAGCAGGGGGGTCACACTGCCTTGTGAGTGGTACCAACATATCGGGCCAGGCGCACTGAACGCGTTAAGTCCAGGAACCGGGTCTTTATTCGGTCCAGAACCTTAGTTCCCTGTTTACCAGTCTCTGTCTGGTTTCCAGACCTGTTTTATACTATGCTCCGGTCCGGCTTTGGGAGCTGGTTCTGGTTCTGTGACCGGTTTGGCCGTTGGACGCAAGGCGTCCGCGTTACGGCCCATAGACTATCGGTGCCGTGCGTCTGCCCTGTTACATGTTACATGTGACACAATCCCAGCAGGGGAATACCTGAACGTAGCCGCACTGGCAACTTCCCAGCTGGGGGTGTTATACAACAGCAGGAGGCATGCTGGCTGCAGCCTAGCTTGTGACCAAAAGGCAGGAATCAAGTACCCCAGGGGGTTTGATCAGAGCTTTCACACATCCCTGCCAAACATCTCTTCCGCATCTCGTTAAAATACCTGGGCCATTTGTAATCAGGGGGCTGGAAGGGGGGATTCTAGACTTGACATAAAAACATAAATAATAAAGAAGATATGTGGAGTTTCCTAATCATTCCTTCACATTTGCGCTATAATATTTGGCCTATTCTCCACATCTCCCCCTTCAAAAGGGCGCTAAGGGGCAGCGCATCTTGATGCTGGCCCGTGCGCCCATGCATCCGCTATTCCTGTCTGGCAGTACCACGGCGGTAGTGCTGTTTTGGGTTGAGGGTTCTGGGCCAGGTCCACTCCCGGAAGGGGTGTAAGGTGGCCCATAGCTGGGACCGCGGGTCCAGTTGCTGATGGCAACTCATCCCTTTCTGCTTTACCCGAGCCAGGGGCCTTGGTGCATGTTGCCAACACTGGCCAAGGAGGCAGCCCCGAGTGGGTGCCTGCCTGACCTCCAGCACCATGAACCGGGTCCCCTGGATGGGGTGTCTGCCCTGGGGGGGACCCTCCGTGGGAAGGATCTCCCACCGGGCAGTACCCACCCCGTCAAGCCAGGTGGGTGACAAGGCCATTAAACTTGGAACCGGCGTGGCATAGACCACTGCCATTGGTACAGACCTCTTTCCTTGCGGCCGAGTTATCGGTGGGATGCTGGGACTTGACCCTGCCACCCCCACCCTCTGGCCGGTATAGTACAAATGGCAGCGGACAGCCAGGCCCGGCTCCACTGGCTTGTTGGTGATCCCTATGTGCCCAATCGTCCGGCTCTCTAAGGCATAGCACTCCTTAGCCCTGGGCAGATAGGGGACCACCAACTGCTGGTCCTCAGGCCACCCCCCTGGTGACCCTGACCTGACCATCATTGGGTACAGCCGCACTTGTCCCCCGACCACCCATCTGGGGTCTGGGCCCAAGTGAGGCTGCATGTCTTGCTTGGGGAGAACTCTCTGGGGGTCATCAGTGCCTGATGCTACCCCACATCTCTGCCTGGACATAGTCGGGACCACCATGTCCTCAGTCAGTTTCACGGGACCCCCCTCTGGGTTTCCGCCTGCCTCAGCAGCCTCCTGGGAGGAAGGGAAGGATCGGTCGGTCCCCTGAGGGGACTCTGGGACCTGCTCCTCCACCACTTCCACCCGAGCTGCCGGTTCAGGCAGAACACCCTGGTCCCTTAACACCCCGGGCGTGCTGAAACCCTGCAGTGGGGAGTTACCTAGGGGTCCCACCTCTCCATGGGCACCCCTCATCCCACCTGCAGGTTCCACCACCCCTGTTTCTGGGCATGGACTGGTCCTCTCGGGTCGAGGTGCCGGGAACCCTGGACGGGGGGTGGTCGGAATAGACGAGACCATCCCATCCCCCGTCCGTCTCCCGGGACCTCCCTCCCGACTTCTGTCGGCCCTGGCAGCCACTTGGTTTGGGGGAAGGGGGCAAATAGACCGCCGAGGGGCCCCTGAGCCACCAGCGCTCCCACTATTCTCGATAGTGGCCAGAGCCGCTGCGGCCTCAGGTAATGTCTGC
Source organism: Gastrophryne carolinensis (assembly GCA_027917425.1). Taxonomy (NCBI): domain Eukaryota; kingdom Metazoa; phylum Chordata; class Amphibia; order Anura; family Microhylidae; genus Gastrophryne; species Gastrophryne carolinensis. The sequence continues at coordinate 175,020,322 of CM051242.1, forward strand.
CCCCCTTCCATTCCCCTCCAAGCCGCCAGTCCAGACAGACCAGCCTGGCCCTCTACTACCCCAGTGGTGGAGAAACCCGGCGATGTGGACTTACCTGGGGGTTCCACGTCTCCTGGAACAGCCCTCACCTCAGTCGCAGTTTCCTCCCCAGCTTCTGGGTAACCCTCCTTCCTCCGGGAGGAAGAAGCACACTTTACACCCCCTACCCCCACATTCCCTGTAGCAGGTAGGTTACTTACATTATTTGCACATCTTGAAACATACACGCTATTACATTCTGGGGGACCAGACCTCGGGGGTTCAGTGGCCACATACTGAGACACTAGCCGCCCCAAGTCTGTCCCTAGCAAAACACCGGCAGGGATATTCGGCGATACCCCCACCTCCCGCACACCCCGCCCGGCACCCCAGTCCAAATAAACTTTTGCCATGGGTAGTGCCGATGCACCTCCCTCAATTCCAGAGACTGAGACAGTCTTTCCAGGGATGAAGTCCGGTGGGGACACCATCTCAGGGCGCACAAGAGTTGTCTCTGCGCCGGTGTCCCTAAGTCCCACGGCCACAGCTTGGCCCACGGTGACGAATTGCAAATTGTCCCGGGAACTCCCAGCACCCCTACCCACATACAGCACCGTGGAGGGGTTCTGGGACGGACCCTGCTGGCGCTGGGGACATGCGGCCTTGAAGTGTCCTGGTTGGTTGCAGTGGTGACAGAGTTGGGGCCCCCCTTGTCTGGAGAAGGGGGTAGGGGCAGGGGTCTTGGGCTGAGGGGCATGTACAACAGACGCCAGCGGCGGCTTACCCACTTTCCAGCTGGCAGGTTTCCGGGGCTCCTGGGCTCTGTTGTGACTGTACTCATCTGCAAGGGCGGCCGTTGCTGAGGCCCCCTCTGGCTTCCGGTCGCGCAGAAACTGCTGCAGCTCGTCAGAGCAATTCCAGAGGAACTGCTCTATGGCAATCAGCTCCTTCAGCTGCTGGATGGAGGTGACTCCTAAGCCGGTGGTCCACTGCTCAATTGCTCTCTGTAGCGCCCGCATGTGATCAGCCCAGCTGTCGCTGGGGCCCCGTCGCAGACCCCGCAGCTTCTTGCGATAAAATTCCGGAGTAAGGTTATATTGTCGGATCAGGGCTTGCTTGACCCCCTCGTAGCTCAGGGTGGTTTCGCTGGGCAGGTACCCAAAGATTTCCAGGGCTTTACCCCTAAGGCGGGGGGTTAGGTACCTGACCCACTGATCCTCCGGCACATTGTATTGACGGCAAACGGTTTCAAAAGCCAGCAGAAATGTGTCCAGATCTGTGCCTTTGTCCAGGATGGGGAAATCCTCTGCACGCAACTTTGGGGCCTGGTTCTCGGGGGGCCCGCCAGATGTGCTGGGTGGAGGGTGCTGAAGCTGTAGCTGCAAAACTTGGAGCTGGTGTTCGCGTTCAGCTTGCTCTCGGCGCTCGGCTGCCTCGATCTGCTCCCGTTGACGGCGTTCCTCGCGTTCAGCCTGCATCTGCTCCCTTTCAGCTTGGGCCCGGTGTTCCTGCATGAGGAGTGCGTAGGTGGCGTGGTCTCCTGTCTGAAGACTTGCCACAGCAGCATTCAGGAGAGTGACTGAGCCTGCTTGGCTGGGAGGACCGGCAGGCGGGGCTCGGTCCTGCGGGATGCTGAGGGCTGGTGACCGGCTTCTGGGGGAGCCCTGGCTGGGCCCCTCTGCACCCAGTATATCATCGGCAGCCACATCCCTGCTTCTGGCCCTGGTGCCACTTGCCATGCCTGCAACTGCTCTATTGCACACTGTAATCACACAACTACTGTAACCACTCTCAGAATACTCCTAGCGTTGAGCTGATCTTAAGATCCCAGCAACAGAAAAGCCGCTGCTAGTAATCTTTAGTGTATGAGAGTATGGGGCCCACACTCACTTACACTATTTGCCTTATCCCACCGCTGCCACCAAATTGTCAGGTAACCGGGCGTCACGTGGTCCCGCTACTAACCAGAGACCGCCGCACACGCCCACCGGGTTCCCCAAAACCTTGTCCGACCCTCTTATTATTAGGGTAACCAGGCAAACTGCCTTTGGACACACAAATTCCGGGTTTAAGGCAAGAAGACAGCTCAATTAAATATACGTTTTAATGGCTATAAGCACGCTAGGCAGAGTTTACAAGCATTTAACTATAAAGAAGTGTGGAATATTACAGATTAAATAACTATGCGGTTCTGAGGTGGGTTACAACAGCTATGCAATACACAGAGACAATAACAAGCAAAGTTTACCTTGGCATGCAGCGTGGTGAGGAGCTCTTACAAGGGGGTGTGTCAAGAGCTTCTGGTTATGGTGATGGACACCCCTGGATATGCCGGCGAGCATAACCCCCTTCCGATGAGTGACACGAGCCTGGTTTTTGACCATCCAATTTATGCTGCCAGGCTATCCATCTCCCCTCCCCACTGTGGGAGGGGATGTTACCTCCCATTTTTTAGAGGGGGATTTTGCCCTAAAACCCTTTTAGGAGCTATAACTTGGAGCAGGGGGGTCACACTGCCTTGTGAGTGGTACCAACATATCGGGCCAGGCGCACTGAACGCGTTAAGTCCAGGAACCGGGTCTTTATTCGGTCCAGAACCTTAGTTCCCTGTTTACCAGTCTCTGTCTGGTTTCCAGACCTGTTTTATACTATGCTCCGGTCCGGCTTTGGGAGCTGGTTCTGGTTCTGTGACCGGTTTGGCCGTTGGACGCAAGGCGTCCGCGTTACGGCCCATAGACTATCGGTGCCGTGCGTCTGCCCTGTTACATGTTACATGTGACACAATCCCAGCAGGGGAATACCTGAACGTAGCCGCACTGGCAACTTCCCAGCTGGGGGTGTTATACAACAGCAGGAGGCATGCTGGCTGCAGCCTAGCTTGTGACCAAAAGGCAGGAATCAAGTACCCCAGGGGGTTTGATCAGAGCTTTCACACATCCCTGCCAAACATCTCTTCCGCATCTCGTTAAAATACCTGGGCCATTTGTAATCAGGGGGCTGGAAGGGGGGATTCTAGACTTGACATAAAAACATAAATAATAAAGAAGATATGTGGAGTTTCCTAATCATTCCTTCACATTTGCGCTATAATATTTGGCCTATTCTCCACACCCTGTACATACAGATTGCCCACATTAATCCGGACCTTCACCCGAAATAAGAGTCTATTTCATATGTTTCCTCCAACCTGTACATACAGATTGCTGACATTAATCAGGACCTTCACCCTGAATTAGAGGCCGATTCAGTAATAGCGCCAGGTAGTGACAGATGAGAGACCGAAGTATGGCGCTATGAGCGCCGCTAGCGTACACCGCGGGCGGTAGCGATTCGCTATATCACGCCTCCTCAGTCGCTACCTGGCGTTGTTGGGAACAACGCCTACATTGTTGAATATGATGTTGAGCTCAGCTTTGTAGGCGCTGTCAGTTTGACCACGCTATTCAACACAGCGCCTGCGCTTTGCTTTGCTGTGGGCTGTACCTTCAGAATTAAACACATTGCAACATGTATTTTTTTTTATTTTTTATTTTGTTTTTAAAAGTAAAGAAATTTAACTTAAAGGTTCCTGCAAATCAAAACGCCTGTCATGCTGCATCTCGGGGTGCCTGAAAAAGATTAAAAAGAGCAGTTAGTATATATATATTTAAATTTGCTTTTTCGCTGTTAAAAAATATTGCATTAATAGGTAACCAACATTTGGGTCAAACTTGCACATCAACCCTAATTATTATGTTGTTTAGCTTCCACCCCCCTTTATAGTGTTTTGGTTCATCTTACACCCCCCTTAGAGTGTTTAGGCTCATCTTACACCCCCCTTAGAGTGTTTAGGCTCATCTTACACCCCCCTTAGAGTGTTTAGGCTCATCTTACACCCCCCCTTAGAGTGTTTTGGCTCATCTTACACACCCCTTAGAGTGTTTAGGCTCATCTTACACCCCCCTTAGAGTGTTTAGGCTCATCTTACACCCCCCTTAGAGTGTTTAGGCTCATCCTACACCCCCCTTAGAGTGTTTAGGCTCATCTTACACCCCCCTTAGAGTGTTTTGGCTCATCTTACACACCCCCTTAGAGTGGTTTGGGTCATCTTACACACCCCTTAGAGTGGTTTGTGTCATCTTACACCCCCCTTAGAGTGGTTTGTGTCATCTTACACCCCCCTTAGAGTGGTTTTGGTCATCTTACACCCCCCTTAGAGTGGTTTGTGTCATCTTACACCCCCCTTAGAGTGTTTTGGCTCATCTTACACCCCCCTTAGAGTGTTTAGGCTCATCATACACACCCCTTAGAGTGTTTAGGCTCATCTTACACCCCCCTTAGAGTGTTTAGGCTCATCTTACACCCCCCTTAGAGTGTTTAGGCTCATCTTACACCCTCCTTAGAGTGTTTAGGCTCATCTTACACCCCCCTTAGAGTGTTTAGGCTCATCTTACACCCTCCTTAGAGTGTTTTGGCTCATCTTACACCCCCCTTAGAGTGTTTTGGCTCATCTTACACCCCCCTTAGAGTGGTTTTGCTCATCTTACACACCCCCTTAGAGTGGTTTTTGACAAATTATGATGGGAGGTCACATAAATTATCCCCCTAGTGCAGTACTTGAATTAGAGTGAAGGGTAGTTAGCTTACCGCAAAAAAGGAATTGATCATGCTTTCCCTTAGCTCAAAGCCAGTCTGGGTGTCCTCACTTCTTCCTGCGGGCAAGTTGGGGATTTCGGGCACCAGTGCTGTCTCTTCAGGGGATTGAATTCGGTGACATATGCAGATATTGTGGAGCACACAGCAGGCGAGGATGATCTTGGAGACCTTCTGTGGACTGTACAGCATCTCTCCTCCTGGGCGTGCCAAACATAGAAAGCGTGCTTTCAGCAGGCCGATTGTTCTTCCCACAATGCTTCTGGTCTTGCGGTGTGCTGCATTGTAACGTTCATGGGAAGAGGTCTGTGGGCTCCTGACCGGAGTCAGCACCCACGTTCTCTGCCCATATCCCTTATCCGCTGTAGCCAAAACACAAGGAGAGAGACAGCAATTAGTACTAGTACATGTTTTTTTTTTTTTTTTTTAAATTTGCCTTACTAGGCCACATATTTTAGGCAAAATACTTTGACATGGTTAATTATTTACCCAGTAGCCAGCCAGCTGGCATTTCGTTGTTCTCAAACTTCCGGCACAGGACTGTCCGCTGCAAGACGTAAGAATCGTGGCATGAGCCGGGGAACCCCGATCTCACCGCCCGCAGCTTCATTTCATGGTCACACACCACCATGACATTAAAGGAATGAAATTGTTTTCTGTTTCGGTAATACAGCTCCTGTGCACGGGGAGGGCGGAAAGGGATATGTGTACCATCAACGCACCCTAGCACATTCGGGATCCCTCCCATTAGATAGAATGCATGTTTTATTTTGGCAACCTCATCCTCAGGAAACTTGATGTAAATTGGGATCAAATCACAAATCGCCAGAACTACCTTGATTAATATGCGGCTCATAGTAGCCTGGCTTATCCCGCTGAGGAGGGCAGAGGTTGCCTGGAAGGTCCCTCGTGCCAAAATATTCAGAGTGGCACACAGGCGTACTATGCCTGGAATGGATCGAGTGCGTTTGGTGGATGGCTCGATTTTGTGCTTAATCTGATCATATAGGGACTGTAGTGCAGCACGATTCAGACGGAAGCGGCTCCTGACCTGCTCGTCCATTAAGTCCCATACTGAAAGGCGGATTCCAAAGGAGCGGGGTGCCCTAAGCCTCACAACACCCCGCTCCCTGTGCTCCTGCTCTTCCAGCATTCTCACACATCCCTGCACCCATACCCCATACATCACCCTCTTATCCATCACACACACACTCAACAGATATACAAAATCAAACAAACAAATACAAAAAACACAAACACACCACACACACAAACAATCACACTCCTCACACACTCACTACAATGCAGCTCACTACAAAACCAGAAGTATAGTGGTCCAAACAACCAGCCTGCTGAAAAGCAGCTTTATAAGTTAGGCACAACCAAGAGGGGAGTTGCTGCACAGCCCATAAAAGTCCCCAAAATCAAGCCTCACTTGCTGTCTGCTCCACAATATTTGCATATGCCAACAAAATCAATATCCTAAAGAAACAGCACTGATGTCAGAAATCACCCAACAAGCCACAGAGATTGAGGAAAATACCCAGACAGACACTCAAATTAGCTAAGGGAAACAAGCACCACACCACAGCCTTTGCCACAGTGTAACAATACCAGAAGCTTGTCAAATCCAGCCATTTATACTTCACTTTCAAAAAGGACAGGTCCGCTTTGCCGCCTTTTGCGTTGCTCTGCTATTTCCGGGCGCCAATTAGCTGATCCAGGTGTGCGTGAAACGGAGTGCGCATGCGCACGCTAATAGCGCTACTAGCGTACGTGAGCTTAAACTTGCGTGCATTAACGGACATGGCAGGAAATTCTGTGGTGGGACAATGAAAGGTAAGCTGCTGTTTATTTAAATAGCCGTTAGGATCGCCACATGTCACAAGTGTTTAAGAGGCATGAGTACTGTCACGCTCCGGGTACTACAGCAATCCACTTAGATAACTCCAGCCCTCTCGGTAAGACCTCAACCCCCAATCTCCGCAGCCAGCTTCACCTATAGGAGCCCCCGCTTGCCGGGACGCAGAGCACGCCTGCCCGGGATCGGTTGCCCCCAGGACTTCAATGGCTCAAAGATTGGAGTCTTACCGTTCAGAGGCCTGGAGAACCCGTGGCTGGAAGTGGTGCTGAGTAGCCCAATAGCTGAGCGTATAACAGAAGTCCAAACAGGCTTAGGGTCAGCAACGGAAGTTCTGAGATGGCAGCGGTACAAAGGGTTGGACAAGTCGTGGTCGAGGATCAAGCAGAGGTCGGCAACAGGAACACAGATCGGGGATGGTCAAACACAGGCGAAGGTCGGCAATGGGAGTTCAAAGACAATCACAAGAGACTAGCAGCTAACTAGGTTCTAGGCGCTATCACAGGCAATTCCCAACTGAAGGGGAATTGCTTTTATAGGGACAGACAGGGGAGAGGAAGTGTAGGTGATTGGTGCACTTTGGGAAAACACCCAGGATTGGTCTGCAGGGCTGAGAGGCCCCTCCCTAACTCCTAGGGCTCATTGGCCCTTTAATTCAAGGATTCCTGATCCTCCGGCGGGCGCGCACACCACAGCGCCGCCGGAGGGCATAGCTACTACGTGCTCGCGCCTGCGCGCGAGCACGTCCAGAGGACGAGGAAGCGGGGGGCGTGGCCGAGCTGAGCGCTGCTCGAGCCGACGCCGCCGGATCCGCCGCCGCCCGGCGCGGCCGCCGCACACCAACAGCCGCGGCCGGACGCCTGGAGACGGCGCTGGAACGGGGGCCAGGGAGGTGATTCCTGACACTACCCCCCCCTTCACGAGGGGCCTCCGGACCCTTATCCGGCTTCCCTGGATTGTCCCGATGGAACCTCCTTACAAGAGCCTTGGCATGAACATCTCTTGCCGCCACCCAGCACCTTTCCTCTGGACCATAGCCAACCCAGTCCACCAAATACTGTAAAGAATTACGCACCTTACGTGAATCCAAGATCTTACTCACTTCATACTCGGGCTCATTATCAATGAGAATCGGCGAAGGACCAGCAAGAGGAGTGTTCTTAGCTGGTTTTAACAACGAAACATGGAAAGAGTTAGGTATTTTCATAGTCGGCGGTAGTTGAACTTTAAACGACACATTATTCAACTTCTTGATTATAGGAAAAGGGCCAATGAATTTTGGACCCAATTTGCTAGAAGGTTGATGGAGCGCAATATTTTTAGTGGAGACCCAAACTAGATCGCCCACTTGAAGAGTAGGTTCCCGTGATCTACGGCGATCAGCAAATTTCTTATATCTTAAACTAGTGGTTTTAAGAATTTCCTGAACATGTGTCCAGATATTCTTCCGTTCTTGAAGCCACTCCTCCAACGCCGGCAAGTTGGAAGGTGACCCTGAAAGGGAAGAAGCTCTAGGATTTCTCCCTAAGTTACAATAAAAAGGCGATATCTTGGTACTCTCACTAGGCGCATTATTGTAAGCAAATTCGGCGAAATCAATAAATTCTGCCCATTGTTCTTGGGCATCAGAGACATAACACCTTAAGTACTGTTTCAAGGTTTGATTAGTTCTTTCCGTCTGCCCATTGGACTGGGGATGGTAGGCAGACGAAAGAGAGATCTGTATACCCAGCCGCGAACAGAAATGTTTCCAAAAACGGGAAGTAAATTGGACGCCCCGATCAGAGACTATATTGGACGGAATACCATGAATACGAAAAATGTGTGAAGTAAATAGTCGAGAAAGCTCTGGTGCAGAAGGAAGCTTAGCCAAAGGAATGAAGTGTGCCATCTTACTGAAACGATCTACGACCACCCAAATAACAGTATTCCCGTGTGATAAAGGCAAATCTACAATAAAATCCATAGAAATATGAGTCCAAGGTTCAGCAGGGATTTCAAGAGGAACCAAACCGCCACTGGGAGCCTTGTGAACCCCTTTACTTCGAGCACAAACAGCACAAGCGTCGATAAAGGCTGTAATATCGCGTCTCATGGTAGGCCACCATACATGGCGACGGGCAAGCATAAAGGTTTTTCGGTTACCCACATGACCAGCAGTTTTAGCATCGTGAAATTCGCGAATTACATCTGAACGCAAATGTGGCGGTACAAACTGGCATCCCAAGGGAACATCACTAGGAGACTGGTCTTGAAACGGCGCCAAGGTGTTAGAGAGATCAGGAAGTAATGCCCCGACCACACAACCCATAGGTAGAATCGGGTCACCAGTATCACCCCGATCCTTACATTCACCGAACATGCGAGATAGAGCATCCGCTTTAGTATTTTTTACACCCGGCTTGAAAGTAATAATAAAATTAAAACGCGAGAAGAATAATGCCCAACGTGCTTGACGAGAGTTCAATCTCTTGGCAGACCCAATGTATTCAAGATTTTTGTGATCGGTATACACAGTTATAGGATGTAATGAACCCTCCAGCCAGTGTCACCATTCATCAAAAGCCAGTTTAATAGCTAATAGTTCCCTATTACCGACATCATAATTTTGCTCCGCAGTACTGAATTTACGTGAAAAATAAGCGCATGGATGAAGGTGCTCAGGGTTACCCGAATATTGAGACAAAACTGCACCCACTCCCAGCTCAGAAGCGTCCACTTCAACAATGAAGGCCTTACGAATATCTGGGTGAATTAACACTGGTGCCGAAGTGAAGGCCCGTTTCAAGGTCAGGAAGGCCTCACAGACAGAGGGAGACCAGTTAGCAGTAAAGGCCCCCTTGCGGGTAAGATTGGTAAGAGGTGCAACAACATGAGAGAAGCCTTTGATGAACCGCCGATAAAAATTAGCAAAACCTAGAAAACGCTGCAATTCTTTTAAGGTCTTGGGTTGAACCCAATCCTGAACCGCCGAAACTTTCCCCGCGTCCATCTCTAAACCCTGGTTGGTAATAATATACCCTATGAAAGGAACTGTGGTGACTTCAAACACGCATTTAGAAAGTTTAGCAAATAAGTTGTTCTCTCTTAATTTTTGTAGTACCAACTTAACATGACGTCTATGCTCCAACAAGGAATTAGAAAAAATGAGAATATCGTCTAAGTATATGACCACAAATCTACCGAGATACTCTCTGAATATATCGTTAACAAAATCTTGAAAAACGGCTGGCGCGTTACAAAGACCAAAAGGCATGACCAGGTACTCGTAATGGCCGTCTTTCACATTAAATGCGGTTTTCCACTCATCCCCCTGTCGGATGCGAATCAGATTGTAAGCCCCTCTTAAATCCAACTTGGAAAAAATTTGGGACCCTGTGACTTGATTGAACAGATCCCCGATCAAGGGCAAGGGGTATCGGTTCTTAACAGTGATCTTATTCAAGGCTCGATAATCTATGCATGGTCTCAGACCGCCATCTTTTTTATCTACAAAAAAGAATCCAGCCCCGGCAGGCGAGGTAGAGGGGCGAATAAATCCCTTCCTTAAATTTTCGGTGATGTACTCCCTCATTGCTTGCCCTTCGGGCAGAGTAAGATTATACATTTTTCCCCTCGGGGGAATCGTGCCAGGAAGCAAGTCAATAGGGCAGTCATAAGACCGATGTGGAGGAAGGGTATCCGCAGAACGTTCAGAGAAGACATCAACCCAGTCTGCGTATGGTTGAGGTAAAACTTGCACACTCCTAAGGCCTGTAGTAAAGCAGTGATTTTTACAATGGTCACTCCACTTGATCAATTCTCCAACCCGCCAATCTAACACCGGGTTGTGGAGTTGTAACCAGGGGTATCCCAAAACCACCGGAGTCTCTGGACAGTCGAAGATGAAAAATTCTAAGAACTCAGAGTGGGAAGAGCCAACAATTAACCGAAGAGGTGGGGTCTTGGTGTTTATAGGTCCCCCCTGGATGGCCAAAACTTGTAGGGATCTTTCAAGAGGAACTAAAGGGATACCTAAAAGGGAGATCATACTCCTGTCCAGAAAGTTTCCCGCCGCACCACTGTCGATAAAGGCGGAAACTGTTTGCTTGGAAGAACCCCAAGACAGGTCAATGGGCACTAACATTTTATTTTGGCGAGAGTTGCAAACTGACTCACCCAGATCAGTACTCTCTACCTGGTCTGGGTGCGGAAGTTTTCCGCCGGTCTCCCCTTGTTGGGACAGGAACCTGCGAAATGTCCCGAGTTCCCACAATATAGGCATAACCCCTTGGATCGCCTATGCTGCTTTTCCTCTTGGGATAACCGGGTTCTCCCTAATTGCATGGGTTCTTCCTGGGAAGGAGATGAGGTATTTTCCCCACGGGTAGCCGGGGAACTAAGACTCTGGAGGGACCTGAAGGACGTGGGAGCCCTGGCTCTCTCCCTAGCCCTCTCTCTAAGACGCCTGTCTATTTTAATGGAGACCTGCATTAATTGGTCGAGGTCTGCGGGTGGAGGAAAATTGACCAAAGCATCCTTGATGCTTTCCGACAGCCCCACCCTGAACTGACTACACAGAGCGGGGTCATTCCACCTCGATCCGATGGCCCAGCGGCGGAATTCAGCACTATAATCTTCAGCCGAATTCCGTCCTTGTCTTAAGGCCCGAAGCCTATTCTCTGCCGTAGATTGTTGATCAGGATCAGCATATAAAACGCCCATAGCACTAAAGAATGTTGTAACGGATTGTAGGGCAGAATCATGAGATGGTAAACTAAAGGCCCAGGACTGCGGGTCTCCTTGAAGCAGAGAAATAACTAGGCCTACTCGTTGGGACTCAGTGCCTGAGGAGATGGGTCTCAGCTTGAAATACAGTTCGCAGGCATTCTTAAAATTGGAAAATTTTGCTCGTTCTCCCAAAAACTTTTCAGGCAATGGAATCTTTGGTTCTGAGATATGAGGTGGTACAGAGGATGCCGGTAACTGACGAGATTCCTGAGTGGCCACTCTTTGAGCGAGCTGGTTTATCGCCGTAGCCATAGTTTGCACCTGCTGTACCAGGTCATCCATCTTTAGGCCTGTGATAATGTCACGCTCTGGGTACTACAGCAATCCACTTAGATAACTCCAGCCCTCTCGGTAAGACCTCAACCCCCAATCTCCGCAGCCAGCTTCACCTATAGGAGCCCCCGCTTGCTGGGACGCAGAGCACGCCTGCCCGGGATCGGTTGCCCCCAGGACTTCAATGGCTCAAAGATTGGAGTCTTACCGTTCAGAGGCCTGGAGAACCCGTGGCTGGAAGTGGTGCTGAGTAGCCCAATAGCTGAGCGTATAACAGAAGTCCAAACAGGCTTAGGGTCAGCAACGGAAGTTCTGAGATGGCAGCGGTACAAAGGGTTGGACAAGTCGTGGTCGAGGATCAAGCAGAGGTCGGCAACAGGAACACAGATCGGGGATGGTCAAACACAGGCGAAGGTCGGCAACGGGAGTTCAAAGACAATCACAAGAGACTAGCAGCTAACTAGGTTCTAGGCGCTATCACAGGCAATTCCCAACTGAAGGGGAATTGCTTTTATAGGGACAGACAGGGGAGAGGAAGTTTAGGTGATAGGTGCACTTTGGGAAAACACCCAGGATTGGTCTGCAGGGCTGAGAGGCACCTCTACCTGGTCTGGCGCGGCCGCCGCACACCCCACACGCCGGACGCCTGGAGACGGCGCTGGAACGGGGGCCAGGTAGGTGATTCCTGACAAGTACATTGTTGTTTTTGGTTGTGTGTTGTTTGGTTAATGAGGTCTGTAATTAGTTAATTGCCTAACACACATGCTTCATTCAGTGCAGGTGTGGCTACAACAACCTGGCCAGTATGTGTGAATCTATTAAGTGGACCTGTTTGTGATTGGCTGTTAGAGCACATAAAACCTGGCCAACCCAAAGAGAGGGCGATTCCATTCTGTAGTCTGCATGCGTGCTTGTTGGTTGTGTATTGGTGTGTGTGTGCAGCTACAGGATGGAGCCAAATTCAGGACATCTGCCGGCCACAGCAGGCCCAAGTAGGAGTGTGGTGGGTGCTGTGCGCAGACCTCCCTTACGGAAAAGGGCCCAGCCTGAAGGTGGTGCAGCACCCCAGGCTAGGCGCCCAGGTGCCAAGAGGGAGCCTGAATTTAATTTGGCGGAGAATAATCATCTTGTGCGCCTTACTCTTGCTAAATGGGAGCTTTTATTTGGCTCCCAAAGCAAGGCAATAGGCAAACAAGAAAGGAGCAAACTGTGGGATGCCATTGGTGAGGAGCTTAGTAGCAGTGCTCAACACCCACGTAGTGGCCCATCCTGCAGGAAACGCTTCTACACTTTGAGAGGGGCCCTTATCAAAAAGATGAGCCACGATCTTGATGTGGAGAGTGGGACCATCCACGCTCCAAAGAGTACCTACAGGCCGTATGAGGAGATGCTGAAGGGCAAAATTCCACTGGCTCGGCTGCAGGGTGTGGATCCTGGGGATGACACCACAGGTTGGCCTGAAGGTACATATTTTCTGTCTATTTAGTGATGGTAATGTTAATGTATGTGATTTGCTTTGTCTCTTTCTGCCCAACTAACAGTAGGACCTGTGAAGTAGTACATTATACATAATAATTTTTTAATTTTTCTGTCTTTTGCTTTATGCATAGTAGCACATGGTGCTGTCCTGGATTTGCCAGAGGAGGACAACAGTCATCCAGCACTTCAGCCAACCTCCAGCCTAACCCAGTCTGCCATTGAAGGTATTTAACACTAATTTATGCGCGGGTTGTTTGGGTACAAACTGGGTGTGGGAGCACCTCAAACAATAGCTTGGACCACTGTTGAGGATTAGTAATATGGACCTGCGGCCTAATTTCACAGCCACTTTAACCCTCACAGAACCAAACTAACAAGGCCCTAACCGGTGTAGCTATGTGGGAAGCCTGAGATCAGTGTCCATATATCTGCATAGACATGTGTAAGCCACACTGGCATTGATTAGTGAATATAATTTAATGAGCTGCTCAGACACACCTTAATGCATGGTTTATTTGTAGGCGCACATTACAAATGGCTAAATGTTTACTTTGCTTTTGCCTAGCTGCCCCGCCATTGCCACCAGCATCTCCTCAGGAGCCAAGGTACTCTTTGGATGCCGGTAAGTGCATGTGTCAACCTTGCTTTAGCCGCTTTAACACAAGTGCATGTCTATCATTCCTCTTTTTTATTTGTAGGCCAAGTGACTGGTTCATCTTTGGACCCCACTTCCGATGTTGCAGGTCAACAGGACCCTGTTGGTGTGTATAGCCTGAAATTATGTATCCTTTATGCTGTTTAAGTTACACTGGTTGAATTGGTTTTGTTTAATAATCTACATGTTTGCTATGTCCACTTGAACATGCCTATTTTGAGTCCTATTTCCATCCGCAGGGTCAGTCTAATAGTTTTTTGATTGAATGCAATGCATTTTGTTTGAATATAAAAAGACAAACATTCACCCAAGTATTTTGTATAAAATTTGTTAACATTATTTTTGTATTTTAGTTGGCCAGAATATCGGAAGTGGCTGTCCGGAAAGGGCCCCTCACGTAGAGGCTGCCAGAGTTGAGGGTAAGTTGTTTTGGCTTGATGATCTAGTATGTAGTTTGCCTCTACTTTTGTGCCACTTTATAGGGCCAACTTGTGTTTTAACATGTATTTTCCAGGCCAAACCTCGAGTGAGGTCCACACTCCAGACATCTGGGAGAGTGCGGGTATGTGTAATTATCGCAATGTGTATGATCTTATTTTGCACAATTTTTCCCTCATATTCCTCTTATATACATGTTAGCAATCTGAGTTGCAAAGATACCTTTTGGCTAGTGTGGAATCTTGCACTTTGTGGAGGTATGGCCTCGAAAGTCAGTCCCTGTTACTTTTGTTTTTGGTCCCCTGACCTACTAACCTGCCTTTCCTGTTTAGCATATGCCAGCTTGCCAGATCTCTCAGATGTTGATTTGCCCCTCTCTGGCAGCGAGACCCCGCTCCTACCTGTGCCGGACGACACGGAGGTAACATGGCTGATTTAGAGGACATATAACCACATTGCCATGTTCGTGGGTAGCCGATGAACCAACATGTCACATTTCATTTCTTGTTTGTTTTTGCAGGAGGCGGAACCAGAACCCCAACCTGGGACCTCTTCTGAAGTGCCATTCGGCCAAGCTTCTGAGGCTCAAACAAGGGTAAGTTTGATTGTTACAGTTTTGGGAAATGTTTAAGAGGTGCCTAGCTGCATTGTTTGTGTTTGACTAAAATTTGGATGTATATTTTGTTAGGCTCAAACCACAGCAAGAGGAGTTGGTGCACCAACAAGTCAAGACTTCTATGAGCTAGGGGTCCGGATGCTGGAGGACTACAGTCGCCAACAGCCGCGTGCTGGAACTAATGAGCGCATTGCGGCGTTGGAACATCAGGTGCTGATGTGTCAGCAACAAAATGAGGCCCAGCAGCGCCAGATCAACCTGCTTCTAGCCAATCAAAACCAGAACCAGGAACTCGCTCGCATTGGGAACCTCATGGAGCAATCGATCCAGCGACAGGAACAAACTTTGTTGTTGATACAACAGCTCATACAACAGCAGTCTATTTTTTTTACTGCACTGTTGTCCCCCAACACCACCCCTAGCAATGACTCCCAACCTCCCCGGCCACCCAGCCAAGAGTATTAATTTGTTTGTTAATATTTTTTTTTCTGTAAATATATTTTATGAACCCACCTCTAAATTGTGTTTTTCCTAACACGGGATAGCTAAGAACACAGTCAGGGATGAGTATCTTGATCAACATATGTAAAAGTATGCCACAATTTATGCCACACATTTGTGACCATAGCTTACTATGGTTTACACATTAAATGGCTCAAAATTGCTACCTAAATTTACACACTAATGGGTTTGTAGACTCTTAAACTATGCTGGACAAGGCACAACACAGTAATTAGCAAAAAATAAAATGTTTATTAATAAAGGTGGCCAACAGGGCCAACATTGGCCCACAAAGGGCATAAAACAAGTGGCCAGGCATCCCCCCCACCCTAACGACGCCGCCGCCTCTTCTTGGCCAGCAGCATAAATTTGAGCTGCCGGAACGCCCGCCACAGTCTGCGATGCTGGTTTTCACAAGCTGTAGAGATGTATAAAAAACAAAAAGGTTTTTAAATTTGAATGTGACCTCAACAGACACAGATGTAGCAATGTAATGTCAGTGGCTCCAATTAGCTGACACTCACATTAACATTGTTGACCACTGTGCCCTTAGTTGTTAACATTATATGAGTACTAGTGGCTTGCTTAAATGTGGGCACCACATACATTTACTCTTAAAGTGGACCAACACCCAGGATATTGACTATCCTGGGTTTTGGTCCACTTTGGTGGTGCTCACAGATCGGGTTTTCCCCGCTGTGTGAAACCCCCCAGAAAGCCATAAAAACTCACCTCTCCCCGCTCCCACGTGAATGCCGCAACGTCTAGGCGGGGGACAGGAACGTACAAGCCTCTTCCGCCGCCGCCTCCCGCACGTCACTCTCTGGCCGCGCGTGCGCCCCCGGCGTCCATTCACAGAGGGCCGGCACGGGCGCACGCACGTCTGGAGGTGCGCGCGGGAGGTGGCGGCAGATCAGTTCAGATCATTTTGGGGTTTCTGGGGGGTTTCAACCCGCGGTACATCCGAATCTCGGATGTTCCGCGGGGTGGTAGGTGATTGTGCCGGGAATCTTATAGATTTCCGGTCCAATCAACCCCCTGGGTGTTGGTCCACTTTAACTCTTGCAATTCAAAGAAGGTTTAAGTCCAAGTAAGGACATTTATGTGTTTAGTCACAGCCAAACATCAGGGCCTAAGTCCAAATGAGTAAACTAGTTTGGGCAATAATGTTAGAGGTCACGACCTAAGCAGGCCCATTTGGTTGTGTCTAAACCACAAATTGTCTCTATGTGGCAAAATCAAGAATGTGAGGCAACAATCAAGCATGCAGACAGGCATGTAGGATTGTTGTCCAAACACATGGAACCTAGATGTGTGTGAAATTAACACATAGGTACATTTTAAATGTCTGCAGATGTGACTAGAAGACATAGGGTTCACAAGTCTTTAGGCATATGAAGTGGGATGTACTCACCATCGCAGCTGTGGCGGGGGCCCATGCTGCTGGCCGTCCCTGGAGCTGGGGTGTTTACTGGCTCTGTCTGCGTAGCAACATCTGTCAAGAGAAAGCAAAAGACAAAACCAAAATTAGTGGGCCAATGACACCTGACTATTTGACATCCATCTGGTTAGGGAGTCTGAAAAATCAAATGCTTGCATGGTTACATACAGGTTGTCCTAAATTAGCATATTTCCTGGTCCATGAGTTAATGTAAATTAGTTATGGTTGCAACATGTACCCCTAAAGATAATGTGCCAATAACCTTGACAGTGCAATGTAAAGGACTCATTAGCAGTTGATTGGCTAATGTTACTAGTGTGCAACATGTGTTAGCCGGAACAACTTAACCAAATAACACATTTGCTAGCCCCCATCATGGTGTGGGCAGAAACATAGGGGTGGTTGCCAGTTGGCTAGCACTGTAGTGGGGTTTGTGATGTTAATGTACATTATCAAACCAGCTGGGACTATGGACCAGGAAACATGTGTCTCTTAAAAGTGGCCCAAGACCCAGGATTGATACTATTCTGTGCGTCCGCCGCCGCTGCCTTCCGCACATCACTCCTCCAGTGTGTGCGCACGCGCAGGCCATTAGGAAACAGAGAGCGCAGGCGCACACACATCTAGAGTGGCACGCAGGAGGCTGGGACGGTGGCTTCTGCCACCCCCAAAGAGGTAAGGAGTTTGTGGGGTTTTTTTTGGGGGGGCCCTGGGTGAGGGATGTGATTGTGCAGGGAAGCTTCGAGAATCAAAGCACTATCAACAATGTTTGTTGGTCCACATTAAGGAATGTCATAACCTAGGGAATGTGATGGATAACAACAAACACTTACCATGACTATGCCCGTGGAGAAGGCTTCTCCAAAAGGCCATGGAGGTGCCGCCTATATGATGCCCTGCAAATTAGAGAGGAATGGCAAGGGCTAAGTACAAATGGCCAGATGAAACCTGTCACAGACTAACAATGAAAAAAAGGACACTCACCAGGGGATGATCCGCCACTTGAAGCCCAGGGAGGGCTCTGAGGAGGAGGCGGGGAGCCTCGGCTCCTCACACTCTGCTCCGAAGATCCCCCAGGCAAAGGGCCACCCTCCTCCCTCTCACTCCCTGCTCCTTCAGGGAGTGTGGGAGAGTCCATTGCTTCCACCCCACTTGGACTCCCCACTTGAGAGTGGCCCCTTGGCTGGTGAGACTCCTCAAACTCAGAGTGTGAGGAGCTGAGGCTTGATCCTGCCAGCCCCCCAGCAGCACACTCCTCTGGGGCGTCATCCCCTTCCTCCCCTGGGTCCTCCAAATAGGATCCGCGAGAGGGACCCTCCCCCAATGACTCCCCCGAGTCCGCCTGCCTGGTTCGGGGGAGGAATCCCTTCCCACGTTTCCCCAGGGGAGGACGCTTATCTGTGTTGAGGGGGTGAAAGAAAATAATTAATATAAAGACCACAAATGGACACAGCTTAGCAGATGATTTCAAATAAAGTATAAACATTGCATAAGCTTAAACTTACCTGATGCGTAGGCATCATATAGGCGGTACACGCCTTCAGGGTCCCGGCGCTTGAAGTCCGACCACTTCTGCTGTATAGCTCGGACTGAGAGCTGGGTGTTGAAGTGCCGGGACACTGTGGCCTTCACCTCCATGGCTATTCGTTTTTTTCCCCCACGGGCATAGTCATATTGCATGATGCAGAAATCCTATGAGAAATGAAAAAGAAACACTAAGCAATACATGACATCAGAACAATGGCAGTTATACTGAGACCAGATCAAAGTGGACCCACACCCAGGATTATCACTATTCTGGGTTTGTGTGCACTTTGGTGGGGCACACCAATTGTGGGTGGTCCGCTGTCTGAAACCCCCTTGGAAGGCCACAAATACACCACTGACCACGCTCCCACCTGACTGCGCCAGCCTAGCACAGTGCTCTGCGCCGCTGTGGTATGCGCATACAAGGCCGTTTGGACGTGCATACCAGCTCAGCTGCCTCTGAGCACCAAAGTATGCGTGTTGCGTTTGACTCTAACAGGGAGTGCGCCTGCGCAGGCCATGAACAAATGTCTTGCGCAGGGGTACACCCTGCTAGAGGGAAGCGCAAGAGGCATCCGCAGCTCACGCATGCACAGATGGGACGGGGCTGAGGTAAGTTTTATGGGCCTCCAGGGGGGGGCATCCCCGCAGGACATCCAGATTGGGGATGCACCACGGGGAGTGATCCAATTGGTCCAGAAAAATAATATATTTCATGGCCAATCCCCCCTGGGTGTTGTTCCACTTTAAACATAAAATACAATAAAAACATACTCACTTTGACCACCTGGCCATTAACGCGGCTATCCACGCGGTGTCTTTTTTTTTTAGGCTGCCCAGGAGGGGAAGGGGTGGGAGGGGTGCTAGGTGGGGGAGGTGAGGTAGGTGGGGGAGGTGAGGTAGGTGGGGGAGGTGGGGGAGGAGGAGCTGGGGAGGCGCATAATCCTTCTCCTGGGCAGCATGGTGGAAACGCTAAGGAGGAAACAGGAACCGGATATGACCAAAGTGACATGGCAAAAAAAAAAACGCTCCGCGCACCGGGAACAAGCTATTATCAGCTATGTGCAAGCTAAGTGGCGGAAAAAGTAAAATGACGCATTACAACAAGCTATTGGCCTAAGCGCAAGACATTTTTAGCTTTAGGTGGCTTTGAAACGCAAAGGAGGAAACCGGAACCGGATATGACCAAAGCAACTGTGATTAAAAATTCAAAAAAATAGATCCGCGCACCAGGAACAAGCTAATATCAGCTATGTGCAAGCTAAGTGGCGGAAAAAGTAAAATGACGCATTACAACAAGCTATTGGCAAAGACGCCATTATTTATTAGCTTTATTTAGTTGGGTGTTCAAGATCCTGTAATGCATAGGTCCTTGAAAAGCAAAAAACTTTGTGCTTAAAAAGACAAATCTTATTCCTTCATAAAATAATCACACAATAAAACTATCCAACTACATGATAATGTGGCACACATGAGAATGCATAACGGGTTGTTATGATCTTGTACGCCAGAATAAATCCTGCAATATGTGGCCAGGCACGCTCACAGTGTATTCATTAAGAACGACTGGGGTCGCGGGAAGTGAATTCCTTGCAAATGGCAGAAGGGCACATGTATGAACAGCACAGCGCCGCACAATGCAGCGCAGCGACGCTCGCGCCGCCACATAGCGAATCAAAACAGCGACTGCACAAACTCTGACCACCACAGATTCATCAAGGACAGGGCTGCCGAATAGCTTGGGCGCTGACAATTTCGCAGAGCGAACGTGAGCGCCAAACAGGACTGGCTGAAAAGTAGCTTTACAAGCCCCGTGTGTGGTGAAAACAAGCGATTTAGAGCCCAATGAGTTTGGTGGGAGGAGATGCATTTTAGATGTCACTCACAACATTACAGTGTAACAATTACAACTTTCATCTAAAAAAGAAAAATAACAAGACAGATTAATAAAACATATCCCAAGAAACATGTGTGGAATTTTGTGCCAAAGACAAGAACACAAAAACCACTTAAAACAATCATTGCAGCGTCTGCCATTGAAATGTATGGGAGAGCGCCAGGGAGCGCCAGGTCATACCTGTCGCTGTGATGGGATTAGCAGCGGCGCTGTTCGTTGCAGTCGGCTACATGATGAATCCCGCGCTAGCCGTCGCTCTCGCCGGCGCTAGCCTCATTTAGCGTGATAAATGCGTCATTGTGACCGCCGCCGGGCGTACTTGAGTCGGTAGCCGCTGTTAGCTGGCGGAACCTGGCGCTCGTCAGACACTAACTGGCGCTATCGCTTGATGAATAAGGGCCTAAGAGTCTATCATATATGTTTCCTCGAACCTGTACATACAGATTGCTCACATTAATCCGGACCTTCACCCTGAATAAGAGTCTATTTTATATGTTTCCCCCCTGTACATACAGATTGCCCACATTAATCCGGACCTTCACCCTGAATTAGAGTCTAACTTATATTATTCCTCCAACCTGTACATACAGATTGCTCACATTAATCCGGACCTTCACCCTGAACAAGAGCATATCTTATATGTTTCCTTCATCCTGTACATACAGATTGCTCACATTAATCCGGACCTTCACCCTGAATAAGAGCCTATCTTATATATTTCCCCCCCTGTACATACAGATTGCCCACATTAATCCGGTCCTTTACCCTGAATAAGAGCCTATCTTATATGTTTCCCACACCCTGTACATACAGATTGCCCACATTAATCCAGACCTTCACCCTGAATTAGAGTCTAACATATATTATTCCTCCAACCTGTACATACAGATTGCTCACATTAATCCGGACCTTCACCCTGAACAAGAGCATATCTTATATGTTTCCTTCATCCTGTACATACAGATTGCTCACATTAATCCGGACCTTCACCCTGAATAAGAGCCTATCTTATATGTTTCCCCCCCTGTACATACAGATTGCCCACATTAATCCGGACCTTCACCCTGAATAAGAGCCTATCTTATATGTTTCCTCCAACCTGTACATACAGATTGCCCACATTAATCCGGTCCTTTACCCTGAATAAGAGTCTATCTTATATGTTTCCCACACCCTGTACATACAGATTGCCCACATTAATCCGGATCTTCACCCTGAATAAGAGCCTATCTTTTATGTTTCCCCCCCTGTACATACAGATTGCCCACATTAATCCGGACCTTCACCCTGAATAAGAGCCTATCTTATATGTTTCCTCCAACCTGTACATACAGATTGCCCACATTAATCCGGACCTTCACCCTGAACAAGAGCATATCTTATATGTTTCCTTCATCCTGTACATGCAGATTGCTCACATTAATCCGGACCATCACCCTGAATAAGAGCCTATCTTATATGTTTCCCCCCCTGTACATACAGATTGCCCACATTAATCCGGACCTTCACCCTGAATAAGAGCCTATCTTATATGTTTTCCCCCTGCTCATACAGATTGCGCACATTGATCCGGACCTTCACCCTGAATAAGAGCCTATCTTATATGTTTCCTCCAACCTGTACATACAGATTGCTCACATTAATCCGGACCTTCACCCTGAATTAGAGTCTAACATATATTATTCCTCCAACCTGTACATACAGATTGCTCACATTAATCCGGACCTTCACCCTGAACAAGAGCCTATGTTATATGTTTCCTTCATCCTGTACATACAGATTGCTCACATTAATCCGGACCTTCACCCTGAATAAGAGCCTATCTTATATGTTTCCCCCCTGTACATACAGATTGCCCACATTAATCCGGTCCTTTACCCTGAATAAGAGCCTATCTTATATGTTTCCCACACCCTGTACATACAGATTGCCCACATTAATCCAGACCTTCACCCTGAATTAGAGTCTAACATATATTATTCCTCCAACCTGTACATACAGATTGCTCACATTAATCCGGACCTTCACCCTGAACAAGAGCATATCTTATATGTTTCCTTCATCCTGTACATACAGATTGCTCACATTAATCCGGACCTTCACCCTGAATAAGAGCCTATCTTATATGTTTCCCCCCCCTGTACATACAGATTGCCCACATTAATCCGGTCCTTTACCCTGAATAAGAGTCTATCTTATATGTTTCCCACACCCTGTACATACAGATTGCCCACATTAATCCGGACCTTCACCCTGAATTAGAGTCTAACTTATATTATTCCTCCAACCTGTATATACAGATTGCCCACATTAATCCGGACCTTCACCCTGAATAAGAGCCTATCTTATATGTTTCCTCCAACCTGTACATACAGATTGCCCACATTAATCTGGTCCTTTACCCTGGATAAGAGTCTATCTTATATGTTTCCCCCCTGTACATACAGATTGCTCACGTTAATCCGGACCTTCACCCTGAATAAGAGTCTATCTTATATTTTTCCCTCACCCTGTACATACAGATTGCCCACATTAATCCGGACCTTCACCCTGAATAAGAGCATATCTTATATGTTTCCCCCACCCTGTACATACAGATTGCCCACATTAATCCGGACCTTCACCCTGAAATAGAGTCTAACTTATATTATTCCTCCAACCTGTACATACAGATTGCCCACATTAATCCGGACCTTCACCCTGAATTAGAGTCTAACATATAATATTCCTCCAACCTGTACATACAGATTGCTCACATTAATCCGGACCTTCACCCTGAATAAGAGCCTATCTTATATGTTTCCTCCAACCTGTACATACAGATTGCCCACATTAATCCGGACCTTCACCCTGAAAAAGAGTCTATTTCATATGTTTTCTCGAACCTGTACATACAGATTGCTCACATTAATCCAGACCTTCACCCTGAATAAGAGCCTATCTTGTATGTTTCCCCCTGTACATACAGATTGCTCACATTAATCCGGACCTTCACCCTGAATAAGAGCCTATCTTATATGTTTCCTCCAACCTGTACATACAGATTGCTTACATTAATCCGGTCCTTTACCCTGGATAAGAGCCTATCCTATATCTTTACCACACCCTGTACATACAGATTGCTCACATTAATCCGGACCTTCACCCTGAATTAGAGTCTAACTTATATTATTTCTCCAACCTGTACATACAGATTGCCCACATTAATCCGGACCTTCACCCTGAATTAGAGTCCTTCTTATATTTTTTCTCCAACCTGTACATACAGATTGCCCACATTAATCCGGACCTTCACCCTGAATTAGAGTCTATTTTATATGTTTCCTCCAACCTGTACATACAGATTGCTCACATTAATCCGGACCTTCACCCTGAATAAGAGTCTATTTTATATGTTTCCTCCAACCTGTACATACAGATTGCTTACATTAATCCGGTCCTTTACCCTGAATAAGAGCCTATCTTATATGTTTCCCCCCTTTACATACAGATTGCTCACATTAATCCGGACCTTCACTCTGAATAAGAGCCTATCTTATATGTTTCCTCCAACCTGTACATACAGATTGCCCACATTAATCCGGACCTTTACCCTGAATAAGAGTCTAACTTAGGGCCTTATTTATGAAGGGCTAGCGCCAGGTAGCGAATGGTGAGCGCCAGGTAGCGCCAGCTATCGGCGGCTACCGACTCAAGTACGCCCGGCGGCGGTCACAATGACGCATTTATCACGCTAAACGAGGCTAGTGCCGGCGAGAGCGTCAACTAGCGCGGGATTCATCATGTAGCCGCCTGGAACGAACAGCGCCGCTGCTAATCCCATCACAGCGCCAGGAGGCCGATTCAGTAATAGCGCCAGGTAGCGACAGATGAGCGACCGAAGTATGGCGCTATGAGCGCCGCTAGCGTACGCCGCGGGCGGTAGCGATTCGCTATAGCAGGCCTCCTCAGTCGCTACCTGGCGTTGTTGGGAACAATGCCTACATTGCTGAATATGATGTTTCAGATCAGCTTTGTAGGCGCTGTCATTTTGACACACGCTATTCAACACAGCGCCTGCGCTTTGCTTTTCTGTGGCCTTGAAATCAATGTTAGTACCTTCAGAAGTAAACACATTGCAACATGTTTTATTTGTTAAATTTTATTTATGTTTTAAATGTTGTTTTGGATAAAGAAAAATAATTGATCCACTGGATTTTTATCGGGGTGCCTGAAAAAGATTAAAAAATGCAGTTAGTATTTTTATTTAATGTGGCTTTTCGCAAATAAAAAATAAACCAATAAAATTTTAAAAACATTTTGGGCCTACTTGCACAACAACCCTAATTGTTATGTTGGTCAAATCCCCCCCCCCCCATAGTGGTTTTTGTCATCTTACACACCCCTTATAGTAGTTTTTGGTCATCTTACACACCCCTTATAGTGGTTTAGGTCATGCTACACACCCCTTATAGTAGTTTTGGTCATCTTACACACCCCTTATAGTGGTTTAGGTCATGCTACACACCCCTTATAGTAGTTATGGTCATCTTACACACCCCTTATTGTAGTTTTCTTTTAATCTAGATTGGTGCCAAAATGACATTCCCCTGTAGTGCAGTACTTGGATTAGAGTGAAGGGTAGTTACTTTACCGCAAAAAACGTAGTGATCATGCTTTCCCTTAGCTCAAAGCCAGTCTGGGTGTCCTCACTCGTTTCTGCGGCCAAGTTTGGGATCTCTGGCACAAGTGCTGTTTCTTCAGGGGGTTGGATTCTGTGGCATATGCAAATATTGTGCAGCACACAGCATGCGAGAATAATCTTGGAGACCTTTTGTGGACTGTACAACATCTCTCCTCCTGGGCGTGCCAAACACAGAAAGCACGCTTTCAGCAGTCCAATGGTTCGTTCCACAATGCTTCTGGTTTTCCGATGTGCTGCATTGTAGCGTTCTTGGGCAGGGGTCTGTGGGTTTCTGACCGGAGTCATAAGCCACGTTCTCTGCCCGTATCCCTTGTCCGCTGTAGAAAAAAACACAATGAGAGAGACACCAATTAGTCATAGTCCTTTTTTTTCATTGCATTTTTAAAAATGTAGCTTACTAGCCCACATATTTTAGCCTAAATACTTGGACATGGTTAGTTATTTACCCAGTAGCCAGCCAGCTGGCATTTTGTTGTTCTCAAACTTCCGGCACAGGACTGACCGCTGCAGAACGTAAGAGTCGTGGCATGAGCCGGGGAAGCCAGATCTCACGGCCCGCAGCTTCATGTCATGGTCACACACAACCATGACATTGATGGAGTGGAACTGCTTTCTGTTCCGATAATGCAGCTCCTGTGCACGGGGAGGGCGGAAAGGGATATGTGTACCATCAACGCACCCGAGCACATTCGGGATCCCTCCCATGCGATAGAAAGCATGTTTGATTTGGGCAACCTCATCCTCATCCTCAGGAAACTTGATGTAAATAGGGATAAGGTCACAAATAGCCAGGACTACCTGGATCAATATGCGGCTCATTGTAGCCTGGCTGATCCCGCTGAGGAGGGCAGAGGTTGCCTGGAAGGTCCCTCGTGCCAAAATGTTCAGAGTGGCACATAGGCGAACTATGCCTGGAATGGATCTGGTGCGTTTGGTTGATGCTCGATTTGGTGCTTAATCTGATCATATAGGGACTGTAGTGCAACACGATTCAGACGGAAGCGGCTCCTGATCTGCTCGTCACTTAAATCCCACACTGAAAGACGGATGGCAAAGGAGCGGGGTGCCCTAAGCCTCACTGCACCCTCCTCCCTGGCCTCCTGTTCTTCTAGCATTCTCGCACATCCCTGCACCCATAACCCATACATCACCCTCTTATCCATCTCAAACTCAACAGATATACCAAAGAAGAAAAAATTAATTCAGAAAATAAAAATCAAAACCACACACACAAGCAAACACACTACTCACACACTCACTACAATGCAGCTCACCCCAAAACCAGAAGTAAAGTGGTCAGAACCACCAGACTGCTGAAAATCAGCTTCCTAAGTTAGACACACCCAAGAGGGGAGTTGCTGCACAGTCCACAAAAGGCCCCAAAATCAAGCCTCACTTGCTGTATGCTCCACAATATTTCCTAAAGAAACAGCACTGATGTCAGAAATCACTAAACAAGCCACAGAGAGTGAGGACAAAATCCAGCCAGAAATTCAAATGAGCTAAGGGACCAAAGCACCACACCACCACACCACAGCCTTTGCCACAGTGGAACAATACCAGAAGGTTAGTAAATCCAGCCATTTATACTTCACTTGGATAAAGGACAGGTCCGCTTTGCTGCCTCTTGCGTTGCTCAGCTATTTCCTGTCTGCAATTAGCTGACCCAGGTGTGCTTGAAACTGATTGCGCATGCGTACGCTAAAATGTGTAAGTGTACGCTGAACCGCGTAAGCTAACCCACGTAAGCGTACGTGAGCAGATACTAGCGTGCTTCAGCGGGCAGGTGTGAACCTTCTGTGGGGGACCAATGAAAGGTAAGCTGCTCTTAATTTAAATAGCCGTTTGTAGGGCCACATTTCACAAGTGTTTAACCTACATTAGTCCATTGTTGCCTTTGGTTGTGTGTGGTTTAGTTAATGAGCTTAGTAATTAGTTAATTGCCTACCACACATGGTTCAATCAGTGCAGTGGAGGTGTTGCTACAAGCACCTGGCCAGTATGTGTGAATCAATTAAGTGGACCTGTTTGTGATTGGCTGTTTGAGCACATAAAACCTGCACAAACCCCAAAGAGTGTGATGCCATTCTGTAGTCTGCATGCGTGCTTGTTTGTTGTGTATTGGTGTGTGTGTGCAGCTACAGGATGGAGCCAAATTCTGGACATCTGCCAGCCACAGCTGGACCAAGTAGGAGTGTGGTGGGTGCTGTGCGCAGACCTCCCTTAAGGAAAAGGGCCCAGCCTGAAGGTGATGCAGCACCCCAGGCTATGCGCCCAATTGCCAAGAGGGAGCCAGAATTTAATTTGGCTGAGAATAATTGTCTTGTGCGTCTGACACTTGGGAGCTCATTTTTGGCTCCCAAAGCAAGTCAATAGGCAAACAAGAAAGGAGCAAATTGTGGGATGCCATTGGTGTTGAGCTTACTAGCAGTGCTCAACACCCACGTAGTGGCCCATCCTGCAGAAAACGCTTCTACACTTTGAGAAGGGCTCTTATTCAAAAGATGCAGCATGATCTTGATGTCGAGACTGGGACCATCCAGGCTCCTAAGAGTACCTACAGGCCATATGAGGAGATGCTGAAGGTCAAAATCCCACTTATTAGGCTGCAGGGTGTGGATGCTGGGGATGACACCACAGGTTGGACTGAAGGTACATCTTGTATGCATGTAAATGTGAATTTATGTGCTTTGCTTTGTCTCTTTTGGGAAACAGTATGACATGTCAAGTAGTACATTATAGCTCTTACATTTTTTGCTTTCCTGTCTGTTGTTTTATGCATAGGTGCACATGGTGTTGTGGATGCTGTGGCTCAGGACACCACTACAGCAGCACTTCAGCCAACCTCAAGCCTAACCCAGTCTGCCATTGAAGGTAGTTAACACTCATTTAGGGGCTGATTTGTATTAGAATAAATGGGTGTGTGAGCAACGAAAAAAATAGATGTGACCACTGTTTAGGATTAATAATATGTGCATGCGGACTATTTTCATGTCCACTTTGACACTCTCTGCAACTAACTAACAAGGGCCTAACATGTGTAGCTTTGTTAGAAGGCAGACATGTGTGGCCATATATCTGCATATACATGTGTAAGCCACACTGGCCTTGTTTAGGGAATCTTATTGATTGAGCTGCTCACACACACCTTAATGCATGCTTTATTTAGTATTTATTACCAATTGTTTAAATTTCTTATATTTTTTGCCCATTGGCACCAGCATCTCCTCAGGAGCCAAGGTACTCTTTGGATGTCGGTAAGTGCATGTGTCAACCTTGCTTTTGCCGCTTTACCACAAGTACATGTCTTTCATTCCTCTTTTTTCTTTGTAGGCCAAGTGAGTGCTGCATCTTTGGACCCCACTTCCGATGTTACAGGTCAACAGGACCCTGTTGGTGTGTATTGCCAACCAAAATGTATCCTTTATGATGTTTATGTTATACTGGTTCTATTTGGTTAGTCTAATAATCTACATGTTTGCTTGTTAAACTTGAAGATGTAAATTTGTGCTAGATTTCCCATCCCCAGGCTCATTATATACATTTTGAGAGTATATGCAATGCATTTTGTTGGTCTCTTTAAAGCTAAACATTCACCTGAGTATTGTTTAGTAGAATTTAATACCTTATATTTGTTTTTTAGTTGGCCAGAATATCGGAAGTGGCTGTCCGGAAAGGGCCCTTCACGTTCAGGCTGCCAGAGATGAGGGTAATTATTTTGTTTGTTGATTATTTATTAATGATTTAGTAGAAGTTTGTGTAATATTTATTTGGGCAACTTGTGTTGAAACATTTTTTTCAAAGGGCAAAGCTCGAGTGAGGGCAGAAGTCCAGACATCTGGGAGATGGCGGGTATGTGTAATTTGAGCAATGTATTTGTTTTTTATTTGACCAATAATTTCCTCTTTTTCCTCTTACATACATGTTAGCAATATGAGTTGACCAGATCCCTTTTGGCTAGTGTGTAATCTTGCACTTTGTGGATGTGTGGCCTCAATAGTCTATCATTATTACATGTGACTTTGGCCCACTGACCTACTAACATGACTTTCCTGTTTAGCATATGCCAGCTTGCCCCATCTCTCAGATGTCGATTTGCCCCTTTCTGGCAGCCAGACCCCGGAGATACTTGGGGCGGACGGCACTGAGGTAACATGTCTGTTTTAGAGGATCAATAACCAAATAGAAATGTTTGTGTGTAGTTCCGAAACCAACATGTAACATGTTTTGTTTTTGTTTTTTTTGCAGACGGCCGGACCTGAACCCCAGCCTGGGACCTCTGCCCAGTTACAATCCGGGCAAGCTCCTGAGGCTCAATCAAGGGTAAGTGTGATAGTTACACTTTGGCTAGATAAATTATTTAACCATACCTGCATTGTTTCTGCTTAACTTAATTTTTATTGTTCTAATTTTTAGCCTGAACAAAGAACAAGAGGAGGGGTTGCACCAAGCAGTGCGGACTTTTATGAGCTAGGGGTCCGGATGCTGGAGGACTACAGTCGCCAACAGCCGCGTGCTGGAACTAATGAGTACATTGTGGCGTTGGAAACTCAGGTGCAGATGTATCAGCAACAAATGGAGGACCTACAGCGGCAGCTCCAGGAGGTACAACAAGGTCAGCAAGTACAAACCAACCAACTCCTGGAGCGTCTCTCACATGGCATGGAGCAATCCTTACAGCGGCAGGACCAAACTTTGTTGTTGTTACATCAGCTCATAGAATAGCAGTCTATTTTTTTTACTGCACTGTTGGCCCCCAACACCACCCCTAGCAATGACTCCCAACCTCCCCGGCCCCCAAGCCAAGAATATTGATTTTGTATTTTTTTTTAATGTGTGAAATATATTTGATTAACCCACCTCTAATGGTGTATTTCATAAGACATAGCTAAGTACACAGTCAGGGATGAGTGTCTGCATATCTTACTATGGTTTACACATGAAATGGCTACAAAGGTACCCCAACATTTTACTAAGAATGGGTTTGTAGACAATTAAACTATGCATGACAAGGCACAACACACTGTAATTAACCAATGTCAAAAATTTGTTTTAAAAACCGGGCAACAGGCCCAACAATTGGCCGCCAAGAGCCAAACAAGGTTCCCCACACCCTAAAGACGCCTCAGCATAAGGCGAAGGCGCCGGATCGACCGCCACAGTCTGCGATGCTGGTTGACACAAGCTGTAGAGAGTATAAAAAGGCAAAAATCAAAATCAAGAATGTTACCTCAACATACACAGATGTAGCAATGTAATGTAAGTGGCTACAATTAGCTGACGCTCACATTCACATTGTTGGCCACTGTGCCCTTAGTTGTTAACATTATATGAGTACTAGTGTGTGCCTTAAAGTGGACCAACACCCTGAGGTTATTGGCCCGGGAATCTAGAAGATTCCCGGGCCAATCACCTCACACACCGCGGGACATCAGAGATCGGTATGTCCCGCGTGGTGTAAACCCCACCAAACCCCCAAAAAACATTACTTTACAATCCGCTGCTTCCGCCGCCGCCGCCTCACTCGTGCTCCTCTAGACGTGTGCGCGGCCGCGCCGGCCATCTCTGAAGAGTGACGCGTGGGAGGCACCGATGGGCAAGCTGCTTGTCCGTCGCTGTCAATCAGCTTGTCCGTTGGCGCCTAATGGACGGCGCGGCCACGTGGGAGGGTGGAGAGGTGAGTTTTTGGCCCTTTCTGGGGGGTTTCACACAGCGGGCCACCCCCGATCGGGGTGCCCCGGGGAAGTGGACCAATACCCAGGATACTCTAAATCTATCCTGTGTATTGGGTTTGCAACAACATCCCAAGCATACCTTTACTCTTAACTATTGGGAATCAAAGAAGGTATAAGTCCCATTGAGGAAAGTTATTTGTTTAGTTACTTCCAAACATCAGGGCCTAAGTCCTAAAAAATAAAAATATTTGGGCAAGAATCTTAGAGGTCAACACGTAAGCAGCCCAATTTGGTTGGTTGGAAACCACAATTTGCCTCTATGTTGCAAAATAAAGAATGTTAGCCAACAATCAAGCATGCAGACATGCATGTAGGATTGTTGGCCAAACACATGTAACCTATATGTGTGTTGAGTCAACACATAGGTACTATCGAAATGTCTGCATAATTTACTAGAAGACATAGGGGTCACAAGTTTAAAGTCATATGAAGTGGGATGTACTCACCATCACAGCTGTGGCTGGGGCCCATGCTGCTGGCCATCCTGGGAGGTGTGGTGGTGATGTACACCGGCTCCGTCTGCGTGGCCACATCTGTCAGGATAAAGCAAAAGAGAAAAGCAAAATTAGTGGGTCAATGACACATGACTATTTGACATCCATGTGGTTATGGAGTCTGCAAAAACAAATGCTTGCATGGTTACACACATGTTGTCCAACATTAGCATATTTCCTGGTCCATGAGTTCATGTAAATTATTTTTGGTTGCTACATGGACACATAAAGTTAATGTGACTCTAACCTTAACAGTGCAATGTTAAGGACTAATTACCAGTTGATTGTAGAATGTTAATAGTGTGCAACATGTGTTAGGCTGAACTACTTATAAAAATAACACATTTGCTAGGCCCCATCATGGTGTGGGCTTAAACATAGGGGTAGTTTCCAGTTGGATTGCACTGTAGTGGGGTTTGTGATGTTAATGTACATTACAAAACCAGCTTGCCCTGTGGACCAGGAAACATTAGTATGTTAAAAGTGGGCCAAGACCCAGGATTTAGACTATTCAGTTTTTTGCGCCACTTTGGCAGGGCAACCCAATTTGAGCTGAAAACCATCCGCCACCGCTGCCTTCCGCGCGTCACTCCTCAAGTGCGTGTGCACGCGCAGTCCATTCTCAAACGGAAAACGCAGGCACACACACATCTAGAGGGGCACGCAGGAGGTGGCAGTGGTGTGTTCGGCCACACAAAATGAGGTATTGAGTTTGTGGTGTTTTGGGGGGGCCCGCGTTGAGGGAGGTGATTGGGCATGGAAGTTTATAGTGTCAAATCCCAATCAACAATGGGTGTTGGACCACTTTAAGGAATGTCATAACATATGGAATGTGAGGGATTAAAAAAAACACTTACCATGACCATGCCCTTGGAGAAGGCGTTGCCCAAAGCCCCTGGAGGTGCCGCCTATATGATGCGCTGGAAATTAGAAAGGAATGGCAAGGGCTAAGTACAAATGGCCATATTGATGCTGTCACAGACTAACACTGACTAAATGTGCACTCACCAGGGGATGAACTGCCACTTGAAGCCCAGGGAGGGCTCTGAGGAGGAGGCAGGGAGCCTTGGCTCCTCACACTCTGCTCCAAAGATCCCCCAGCCAAAGGGCCACCCTCCTCCCTCTCACTCCCTGCTCCTTCAGGGAGTGTGGGAGAGTCCACTTCTTCCACCCCACTTGGACTCCCCACTTGAGAGTGGCCCCTTGGCTGGAGTGACTCCTCAGAGTCAGAGTGTGAGGAGCTGAGGCTCCATCCTGCCAGCCCCCCAGCAGCACACTCCTCTGGGGCGTCATCCCCTTCCTCCCCTGGGTCCTCTAAATAAGAAACCCGAGAGGGACCCTCCCCCGATGACTCCTGCCTTGTTCGGGGGAGGAATCCCTTCCCGTGTTTCCCCAGGGGAGGACGCTTATCTGTGTTGAGGGGGTGAATCAAAAAATTAATATTTAAAACCCAAAATGTACACAGCTTTCAAAAACATTTGCACTAAAGTCTAAACATAGCATAAACTTTTACTTACCGGAAGCATACACATCATATAGGCGGTATACGCCTTCAGGGTCCCGGCGCTTAAAATCGGACCATTTCTGCATTATGGCCCGGATGCTGAGGTTGGTGTTGAAGCGCCGGGACACTGTGGCCTTCACCTCCAGGGCTATGCGCTTTTTTCCTCCACGGGCATAGTCATACTGGTGGATGCAGAAATCCTAGGAAACATTAAAAAAAAAACAATTATCAATACATGACATAAGAGCAATGGCCTAAACATTTATACTGAGAACAGATTAAACATATAATCCAAGATAAACATACTCACTTTGACCACCTGGCCGTTTACGTGGCTATCCACCCTTTTCCTTTTTTGTTTCTGATGCCCAGGGGGGGGAGGGGGTGGAGGGGGGCTAGGTGGGGGAGGTGAGGTAGGTGGGGGAGGGGTGGGGGGGACAGAGTCAGAGGAGGAGCTGGGGAGGCGCAGGACACGTCGCCTGGGCATCATGGTGGAAACGCAAAGGAGGAAACAGGAAGTGGATATGACGAAAGCGACAGAAAAAAAAAAAAACGCTCCGCGCACCAGGAACAAGCTAATATCCGCTATGTGCAAGCTAAGTGGCGGTTATAATAGATTTACGCATTACAACAAGCTATTTGACAAAGCACTAGTATTTTTTGGGTTTATTTTGCTTTGAAACGCAAAGGAGGAAACCGGAAGTGGATATGACGAAAGCGACAGAGAAAAAAAAAAAATTGCTCCGCGCACCAGGAACAAGCTAATATCCGCTATGTGCAAGCTAAGTGGCGGTTATAGTAGATTTACGCATTACAACAAGCTATTTGACAAAGCGCTAGTAATTTTGGGGTTTATTGTGCTTTGAAACGCAAAGGAGGAAACCGGAAGTGGATATGACGAAAGCGACAGAAAAATAGTAGATTTACGCATTACAACAAGCTATTGGACAAAGCGCTATTAATTATTCGCTTGATTTAGCTGCGTGTTCAATATCCTGCAATGCATAGGTCACAGCAGAAACAGATCTGGTTGCTTCAAAAATAAAAAAAAACCCTTAATAAAATCATAACACAATATATCTATACAACTAGAGATGAGCGAACTTTTGAAAAATTCGATTCGACTGATTCGCCGAATTTTCCGACAAAAATCAGTTCGACCCGAATTTATTCGCGACTAATCGCTATTAAAAACGGCTATTTCTGAGCCTCCTAGAGCCTCAATAGGGTTGTAAACCATTCTGCCTTGCTGTAACACGCATAGGATGCGTGCTGGGTTAGTTAAATAATACTTTGAATAAATATCACATGCAGATCAGAGGCATCGCTAATAGAATCGCAGAGCGACACAATTGCAGAGAGTTGAAGTGGCATCACTATGAGGGGCAGGAGCCCAAACATTGCTTCAAAGAGACACTGGAGTTGGCAGCAGCAGGAGCCCAAAAATTGGATGAATCACACCCCGGAGTTGGCAGCAGCAGCAGCAGCCCAAACATTACTTTAAAGAAACACTGTGGTTGGCTTCAGGAGCCCAAAAATTGGATGATTCACACCCTGGAGTTGGCAGCAGCAGCAGCAGCAGCAGCAGGAGCCCAAACATTACTTACTGGAGTTGGCTTCAGGAGCCCAAAAATTGGATGATTCACACCCTGGATTTGGCAGGAGTTGGCAGCAGCAGCAACAGCAACAGGAGCCCAAACATTACTTTAAAGAGACACTGGCTTCAGGAGCCCAGAAATTGGATGAATCACACCCATGTGGAGAAAAAGTAGCTTAGTTAGTAATATCTACATAAAATTATGAATAGAAAAATGCAAAAGTATTGCCAAAGTGAAGTTTTGTTTGAGGGTGTGTTTCCACCTTTTAATTAAATCAGAAACAACAAGGTATCATTGCCTCTGACTAATTAGCCCTCAAAAATTCTTGGAATTTTTAATCTGGAATCATGTCTGATCCGTCTTATCCGAAGAATATTAATAAAAAGTAAGAGTAACGTAAAGGATTTTTTATCAATACTTACTTGTGGTTCTGATGCGGAGGAATGTCTGTAACTGGAGAGCAGGGCCTTAAATCTGTTTTGCACGATCCATCTTTCTTTAGTGTTGGTCTGACCCCGTCATCTATCTACTGGAATACATCAGGCATTGTTGGGAGGAAGCTTGGCTGATCCATGCGCCATTCATTTCCACGCAGGGCAGTCTCTGAAACAAAAAAAGTATGTATAAACCAGGGTCTTTTTCATATAAAAACAAATGGTTATTTTTGCTATTAAACCATATGTTCCACAGCTTTACCAGTCATTGTGTCAGCCAATGAAGCAACTTTGTCTGGAAGTGCTGCAAAAGCAGTCCACTGCATCACAAGTGGCATCTGACACCCCCAGTCAACTGTCTGTTATGCTTTGGGTTCAGCTCCACTATCCATTGATGAAGATCTGATAATCATAAAATTCAGCCGCTACTGCCCAGCCAAGAAGTGGAGGAGACACTCGCCTCTTCTTCCACTAGCCGGCAATTAGTGATGAGGAGAGTGTCGTGGGAGGAGGTGTTGCAAGCCGAGGTAGTGGAAGAGGGTCCCTGGAGTCTGCGGTGGTGGCGGCAGCAGGAGCAGTGAATTATTGGGGACTGTTGATAGGAAAAATCAGCTACTCAGCGATGTGTCAGTTTTTCATGTTGCATCCACAATCCTGTGGAGAAAAAGTAGGTTAGTTAGTATATATACATAAAATTATGAATAGACAAATGCAATAGTATTGCCAAAGTGAAGTTTTGTTTGAGGGTGTGTTTCCACCTTGTAATTAAATCAGAAACAACTAGCTATCATTTGCCTCTGAATAATTAGCCCTCAAAAATTCTTGGAATTTTTAATCTTGATGTCTAAGGGATTTCTCCTCTCAGACAGCGTCACCATAAGTCCAGCCTGCTGCATTACCCAGTGGTGGACCTTTCAGAGAACTGATGGCTTGTGCCGAGCCGAGGTGGAGAGTCCCATGGCATGGTTGTTGAACAGAAGGTGGGCCAGTCCTTTAGCCTGTCAGTGTGTACCAAAGTGCACAGTGTTGTCTACGTCTGGAGCTGTAACTATGGACTCATGGTGGACAATATATATCCTTTTAGGCCCCCTTGGTGATTGTGGTTTCAGGCTGTTCTTCACATGGTTTTCCTTGACCAACAGAGTCACACATGGGAGGAACTACTATAAATGAGAACTCAATCCATGAAAGCATTGCTTAATCCACGAAAACTGCAAATTTGGACCCATGGTGACTGACACTTGGAAGAACATCTTGTTTGCGCTGCGACAAGGAAGCCAGAGTCATGCGTCCTGACATGGCACCCGTGTTCAGTCTAGTTCTGAAGTCTTGCCCCCATCTGAAAGACATCCGAACAACAGGAAAGAAAGTTAGCATGCACTTCTGGCACTCCTACACCACCAAGCACAACCTTATTGAGCCTCAGCGTCACAACGGTGTACCCCAACATAGTCTGATTTGCGATGTTTCCACCTGTTGCAATTTCACCCTCCATATGCAGGATCCACTATAGCAGTGGTCCCCAACCCTGTCCTCAAGGCCCACCAACAGGCCAGGTTTTGCAGATCTCCACAAAGATGCACAGGTGGAGTAATTAGTGCAGCTGCAGAGCAATAGAGCTGGCTATTTGGAGATCCAAAAAACATGACATGTTGGTGGGCCTTGAGGACAGGGTTGAGGACCACTGCACTATAGGAACAGAGAAAAGCCATCACGGATTTCTGGATGATCCAAACGGATAGGGGGACACTCCTGTGTAAATTCAATGTAAACCATTGGCAGCTCATACGTGACACCGACCGTTTGCTCAGGCCCTTTGAGGAAGCTACTTTATTAGTCAGTTGCCAGGACTATGAGATAAACGATGAGATTCCACTACTTCATGTACTACAACACATGTTGGAAACCATGGCTGGTCAGGGCACTGGAGACATGGCACATACATTTCACAGCCACATGAAGCCTGTGGGGGCTGAAGTGGAGGAGGAGAAGGAGGGGGTGGGGCACAGCAAACCGCAGTTTAGGTTTCACAAAATTACCATTTTATCTAGTCATCTGACAGGAGAGGAGGAGCAGGAGCAGCCACAGGAGCTAGAGGGTTGTGAGGAAGGCGAGACAGAGGACCCAGACACACCGTGGCAGTTTACAGTGGAGATGGAGACAGGTAGTCCCTCCGAGTCACTTGCACAAATGGCACGATGCATGCTCACATGCTTGCGTACTAGTGAGCGCAGAATTGTCTCCATTTGTCAGCGGGAAGACTTCTGGCTCTCCAACTTATTGGACCCTCGCTTCCGGCACAAAATGGGGGCATTTTTTACGCCCACTGAGAGGGAGGAAAAACTGACCTACTACAGAGACATCCCACGTAGTCAGTTGGGCGATGTATATCTGTGCCATGGCTCATACTCCCGCAGGTCTGACTCGGGGGGACCTCTGCGATCACCTTCCACTGCCATGGCTGCTGGGGGGGTGGAAGGAGCAGCAGCAGCAGCAGCTCCATCAGCAGCAGCCTCAGTCTTCAGTCGCTAGTGAGTAGCTTTCTACACCCGCATAGTGAGTCTACTCATGAGCAGCAGGAAGACCTGGAGCTGGACCTCAAACAGCAGGTCATGTCATACCTTGACATGACCATGCAAAAACACCTTCAGGATCCACTGGATTTGCTGGGAAGCCAAACTTGACTTGTGTCCGCAACTAGCAGAGTTTGCCCTGGAAAAGCTGTACTGGCCGGACAGTAGTTGATTTAGATGGCAACTGGGCTGCTCTATATAATGAAGCAAAATGGCAAATTTACCTCACAATATAAGCTATTGCCCCTCAGATTTACACAGGGCCTGCTCTATATAATGAAGCAAAATGGCAAATTTACCTCACTATATAAGCTATTGCCCCTCAGATTTACACAGGGGCTGCACTATATTATGCTGCAAAATGGCAAATTTACCTCAATATAAGCTATTGCCCCTCAGATTTACACAGGGCCTGCTCTATATAACAAAGCAAAATGGCAAATTTACCTCACTATTTAAGCTATTGCCCCTCAGATTTACACAGGGGCTGCTCTATATTATGCTGCAAAATGGCAAATTTACCTCACAATATAAGCTATTGCCCCTCAGATTTACACAGGGCCTGCTCCATATAATGGTGCAAAACCATGAATTTACCTCATAATATAAACTATTGCCCCTCAGATTTACACAGGGGCTGCTCTATATTATGCTGCAAAATGGCAAATTTACCTCACAATATAAGCTATTGCCTCTCAGATTTACACAGGGCCTGCTCTATATAACGAAGCAAAATGGCAAATTTACCTCACTATATAAGCTATTGCCCCTCAGATTTACACAGGGGCTGCTCTATATTATTCTGCAAAATGGCAAATTTACCTCAGAATATAAGCTATTACAGCTCTATATAAATAAAAATAAATAAATAAAAAAAGGGCCTGTAGAAGCTTATTTAGTATAACAGATAGGGTGACATGTGCTGGTTTGGGATGCCCATATGGGCTAGTGTTTTGGCAGCAGTACAAAAACCAATGCAAAATGCAATAGCTTAATAAAGCTGATGCTGATCAACGCTTATTTAGTATAACAGATGGGGTGCAACATGCAGGTTTGGGATGCCCTGCGTCCTGGTGTATTTAAAGCAGACCAAAACCAATTCAAAATGCAATAACTTAATAAAGCTGAGGCTGTAGATGCTTATTTAGTATAAACAGGTAGGGTGCAATGTGCAGCTTTGGGGTGCCCTGCGGCCTGGTTAAATGAAAGCAGTCAAAAAGGAAGTGCAAACTGAAGTAGCTTAATGAAGCTGATGCTGATCAACGCTTATGTTGTATACCAGATAGGGTGCAAGGTGCAGCTTTGGGGTGCCTTGCGGCCTGGTTTATTAAAAGCAGTCAAAAACAAGTGCAAACTGAAGTAGCTTAATAAAGCAGCTGATGCTGATCAACGCTTATGTTGTATAACAGATAGGGTTAAAATAGCATGTGCCTTGGGATGCCCGTGTGGCCTGGTATATTTCAAGCTGAACAAAAAGTAACAATAATCCAAGTATGAGAAATAATTTTGACCTTCTTTACAGCGCCATACTTTGAAAAAAAACCTTAATTTCATGCCGATCAATCCAAAGGTCAATGCCCCTAACAAAAATAGTGTTCGGCATAAGTTTTCCTTCTGGAAGGACGTAACCTTTAGTTTACATGGTTGGGGTAGGTTATCTTACAAATTGGGATACCCCAGGCAGCAGTGTCATTGAAAGAGACAGATTGTAATGCAGGCCATACGCAAGCAGAGAAACTCAGGCTGCAACAGGCCTATTTAGTTTACATGGTTGGGGTAGGTTATCTTACAAATTGGGATACCCCACTGTATATGAAACTGAATATAAATGCACACCCAAAAGTGGACAATCAGCCTCCAAGAGGCCTGCTTAGTTTAAATAAGAGAGCTGCTTAGTGTAAATAAGAGGCCTGCTTAGTTTAAATAAGAGAGCTGCTTAGTGTAAATAAGAGAGGTAGGTTATGTTCTGTTACAGAATAGGATGCCCCCACAGCAGACCTGAGATAAGTATATATGCACACAGCAACAGTGTCTAAGCAGGCTCATACAGCCCAAATTACTTTAAATAACTGTGCAGCTTACAGTAAATGCAGAGGCTAATGGTATGTTACAGAATGGGATGCCCCAAGCAGACTTGAGATCAGTATATATGCACACAGCAGCAGTGTGTAAGCAGGCTCATACAGGCCAAATTTCTTTAAATAACTGTGCAGCTTAGAGTAAATACAGAGGCTAATGGTATGTTACAGAATGGGATGCCCCAAAGCTGACTTGAGATCAGTATATATGCACACAGCAGCAGTGTGTAAGCAGGCTCATACAGGCCAAATTTCTTTAAATAACTGTGCAGCTTACAGTAAATGCAGAGGCTAATGGTATGTTACAGAATGGGATGCCCCCAACAGGAGTGCACCTGGCAGCAGTACTACTATGCACAGCAAAAGTGTCTTTATCAGGGCAAATTTCTATTAGAATAAGTGCAAATGGTTATGGTCTTAAATAGAGGCTGGTGTAGTCACAGAATGGGATGCCCCAACAGGAGTGCACCTGGCAGCAGTACTACTATGCACGGCAAAAGTGTCTTTATCAGGGCAAATTTCTATTAGAATAAGTGCAAATGGTTATGGTCTTAAATAGAGGCTGGTGTAGTCACAGAATGGGATGCCCCAACAGCCAGCAGTGCACCTGGCAGGCAGCAGTAAGACTATGCACAGCAAAAGTGTCTTTATCAGGCCTAATTTCTATTAGAATAAGTGCAAATGGTTATGGTCTTAAATAGAGGCTGTTGTAGTCACAGAATGGGATGCCCCAAAAACCAGCAGTGCACCTGGCAGGCAGCAGTAAGACTATGCACAACAAAAGTGTCTTTATCAGGCCTAATTTCTATTAGAATAAGTGCAAATGGTTATGGTCTTAAATAGAGGCTGGTGTAGTCACAGAATGGGACGCCCCAAAAACCAGCAGTGCACCTGGCAGGCAGCAGTAAGACTATGCACAGCAAAAGTGTCTTTATCAGGCCTAATTTCTATTAGAATAAGTGCAAATGGTTTTGGTCTTAAATAGAGGCTGGTGTAGTCACAGAATGGGATGCCCCAAAAACCAGCAGTGCACCTGGCAGGCAGCAGTAAGACTATGCACAGCAAAAGTGTCTTTATCAGGCCTTATTTCTATTAGAATAAGTGCAAATGGTTATGGTCTTAAATAGAGGCTGTTGTAGTCACAGAATGGGATGCCCCAAAAACCAGCAGTGCACCTGGCAGGCAGCAGTAAGACTATGCACAGCAAAAGTGTCTTTATCAGGCTTAATTTCTATTAGAATAAGTGCAAATGGTTATGGTCTTAAATAGAGGCTGGTGTAGTCACAGAATGGGATGCCCCAAAAACCAGCAGTGCACCTGGCAGGCAGCAGTAAGACTATGCACAGCAAATGTGTCTTTATCAGGCTTTATTTCTATTAGAATAAGTGCAAATGGTTATGGTCTTAAATAGGGGCTGTTGTAGTCACAGAATGGGATGCCCCAAAAACCAGCAGTGCACCTGGCAGGCAGCAGTAAGACTATGCCACAGCAAAAGTGTCTTTATCAGGCTTAATTTCTATCAGAATAAGTGCAAATGGTTATGGTCTTAAATAGAGGCTGGTGAAGTCACAGAATGGGATGCCTCACAGCAGACTTAAGATCAGTTCAGTATATATATGCACAGTTAGTGTATAAGCAGCCTGAAAACGCTAACAAAGCCTGTCATCCAGCCAGTAACACTCAGGCTGGATGAAAAAAAAAAAATCTCCCTGTGACTGCCTCCGATTTTTCCTAACTTTCCCTGTTTTTCGCTGACTTTCTGTCTGTCTCCTGCCTGTCTCCTGCCTGTCTCCAGCCTGTCCCTGTCTTTCCCTGTCTGTCTAACTGTCTCTCTCCCTGCCTACAGCAGCGTCCTGTCTCTCACGAATGCAATAGAGAAATGAGGAAAAGCAAGATGGCCGCCGGCCTTAAATAGCGCTGTGAAGTCACCGGGCTTGCTGGCTGCTGACAGGCTGCATGTGACTGTCCCAGCATACTCTGCCCCAGCTTACATGTCTGGACATGTCCCGTCCGCCATCTTAGAATGCCTGTAATGTAAATGAATGGATGTTAAAGGAAAACTTCGAGCGATTGAATCGCGGGGAAATTCGGATTCGATCCGAATCGAATTTTTCATGAAATTCGGATCGAATCCGGGTTCGTCCGGATCGATTCGCTCATCCCTATATACAACAACATGATAATGTGGCACACAGGAGAATGCATAAGGGGTTGTTATGAGCTTGTACTCATGAAATAATCCTGCAGAATGTAGACATATGCACGCTCAGAACTACAGTGTATTCATTAAGAACGACTGGGGTCGCTGCAAGTGAATTCTTGGCAAAATGCATAAAGCCACATGTATGAACAGCACAGCGACGCTAGCGCCGCCACATAGCGAATCACAACAGCGACTGCACAAACACTGACCACCACAGATTCAACAAGGACAGCGCCGCAGAATAGCTTGGGCGCTGACAATTTCACTGAGCGAACGTGAGCGCCAACCATGACTGACTAAAAAGTTGATTTACAAGCCATGGGTGCTCTGCAAGCAAGTTAAATTGAGGCTAATGTGTTTTGTGCGAGGAGATGCATTTCATATTGCACTCTCAACATTCCTGTATAAAAATTTCATATTTCAACACAAAAATATTAAAAACAATACAGATTCATCAAACATATCCTAAACAACATGTGTTGTTTTTTTAGATGAAAACAAGAACACAGGAACCACTTAAAAAAATCATTGCAGTGTCTGCCATTGAAATGCATGGGAGAGCGCCAGGTAGCGACAGGTCAGACCGGTCGCTGTGATGGGATTAGCAGCGGCGCTGTTCGTTGCAGTCGGCTACATGATGAATCCATCACTAGCTGACGCTTTCGCCGGCGCTAGCCTCATTTAGCGTGATAAATGCGTGATTGTGTTCGCAGCCTGGCGTTCTGCAGTCGGTAGCCGACGATAGCTGGCGCTACCTGGCGCTAGTGAGACACTACCTGGCGCTATCCCTTGATGAATAAGGCCCTTAGACTCTTATTCAGGGTGAGGGTCCGGATTAATGTGGGCAATCTGTATGTACAGGGTGTGGGAAACATATAAGATAAGCTCTTATTATGGGTGAAGGTCCGGATTAATGTGGCAATCTGTATGTACAGGGTGGGGGAAACATATAAGATGTTCTCTTATTCAGGTTGAAGGTCCGGATTAATGTGGGCAATCTGTATGTACAGGGTGGGGGAAACATACAAGATGTTCTCTTATTCAGGTTGAAGGTCCGGATTAATGTGGGCAATCTGTATGTACAGGGTGGGGGAAACATACAAGATGTTCTCTTATTCAGGTTGAAGGTCCGGATTAATGTGAGCAATCTGTATGTACAGGTTGAAGGAAAGATATAAGATAGGCTCTTATTCAGGGTGAGGGTCCGGATTAATGTGAGCAATCTGTATGCAGAGGGGGAAACATATAAGATAGACTCTTATTCAGGGTGAAGGTCCGGATTAATGTGGGAAATCTATATGTACAAGGTGTGGGAACATATAGGATAGGCTCTTATTCAGGATGAGGGTCCGGATTAATGTAGGCAATCTGTATGTACAGGGGGGAAACATATAAGATAGGCTCTTATTCAGGGTGAAGGTCCGGATTAATGTGGGCAATCTGTATATACAGGTTGGAGAAAAGATATAAGATAGACTCTTGTTCAGGGTGAAGGTCCGGATTAATGTGAGCAATCTGTATGTACAGGTTGGAGGACACATATAAGATAGGCTCCTATTCAGGTTGAAGGTCCGGATTAATGTGGGCAATCTATATATACAGGTTGGAGGAAAGATATAAGATAGACTCTTGTTCAGGGTGAAGGTCCGGATTAATGTGAGCAATCTGTATGTACAGGTTGGAGGACGCATATAAGATAGGCTCTTATTCAGGGTGAAGGTCCGGATTAATGTGGGCAATCTGTATGTACAGGTTGGAGGACACATATAAGATAGGCTCTTATTCAGGGTGAAGGTCCGGATTATTCAGGGTGAAGGTCCGGATTAATGTGGGCAATCTGTATGTACAGGTTGGAGGACACATATAAGATAGGCTCTTATTCAGGGTGAAGGTCCGGATTAATGTGGGCAATCTGTATGTACGGTGGGGGAAACATATAAGATATGCTCTTATTCAGGGTGAAGGTCCGGATTAATGTGGGCAATCTGTATGTACAGGGTGGGGAAACATATAAAATAGGCTCTTATTCAGGGTGAAGGTCCAGATTAATGTGAGCAATCTGTATGTACAGGTTGGAGGAAACATATAAGATAGGCTCTTATTAAGGGTGAGGGTCTGGATTAATGTGAGCAATCTGTATGTACAGGTTGGAGGAAACATATAAGATAGGCTCTTATTCAGGGTGAGGGTCCGGATTAATGTGGGCAATCTGTATGTACAGGTTGGATGAAATATATAAAATAGGCTCTTATTAAGGGTGAGGGTCCGGATTAATGTGGCAATCTGTATGTATGGGGAGGGGGGGGCATATAAGATAGGCTCTTATTCAAGGTGAAGGTCCGGATTAATGTGGGCAATCTGTATGTACAGGTTGGAGTAAACATATAAGTTAGACTCTTATTCAGGGTGAGGGACTGGATTAATGTGGGCAATCTGTATGTACAGGGTGTGGGAAACATATAAGATAAGCTCTTATTATGGGTGAAGGTCCGGATTAATGTGGCAATCTGTATGTACAGGTTGAAGGAAAGATATAAGATAGGCTCTTATTCAGGGTGAGGGTCCGGATTAATGTGAGCAATC
Source organism: Gastrophryne carolinensis (assembly GCA_027917425.1). Taxonomy (NCBI): domain Eukaryota; kingdom Metazoa; phylum Chordata; class Amphibia; order Anura; family Microhylidae; genus Gastrophryne; species Gastrophryne carolinensis. The sequence continues at coordinate 175,064,316 of CM051242.1, forward strand.
TGTATATAGAGGGGGAAACATATAAGATAGACTCTTATTCAGGGTGAAGGTCCGGATTCAGGGTGAAGGTCCGGATTAATGTGGGAAATCTATATGTACAAGGTGTGGGAACATATAGGATAGGCTCTTATTCAGGGTGAGGGTCCGGATTAATGTGGGCAATCTGTATGTACAGGGGGGAAACATATAAGATAGGCTCTTATTCAGGGTGAAGGTCCGGATTAATGTGGGCAATCTGTATATACAGGTTGGAGAAAAGATATAAGATAGACTCCCTTTCAGGGTGAAGGTCCGGATTAATGTGGGCAATCTGTATATACAGGTTAGAGGAAAGATATAAGATAGACTCTTGTTCAGGGTGAAGGTTCGGATTAATGTGAGCAATCTGTATGTACAGGTTGGAGGACGCATATAAGATAGGCTCTTATTCAGGGTGAAGGTCCGGATTAATGTGGACAATCTGTATGTACGGTGGGGGAAATATATAAGATAGGCTCTTATTCAGGGTGAAGGTCCGGATTAATGTGGACAATCTGTATGTACGGTGGGGGAAATATATAAGATAGGCTCTTATTCAGGGTGAAGGTCCGGATTAATGTGGGCAATCTGTATGTACAGGTTGGAGGACACATATAAGATAGGCTCTTATTCAGGGTGAAGGTCAGCTTTATGTCCGGAGGCTGGGAGGCCGATTCATTAATAGCGCCAGGTAGCGACAGATGAGCGCCAGTAGCGTGATTTTCACAGCGCCAGCTAGTATTCGCTGTGCTTGGCCGGGGTTTGCTTGTTGACAGCGACTCAGTCGGTGTGCGGTAATGTTGAATACGGGGTTAGGGGTCGCTGTTTCACAGCTTCAGCGTTGTATGTGAGCGCCTGACAGCGAATGGCCAGAGCGAACGGCTTGCTGCAGATTCATTAACAAATCACGCTCCGAATTTTCTCGCGCTGAGAATTCCTTGTTTAAACCCCAGAGCGCTGGCGGCGATGGATGTAAAATAGTTTTTAACCCCTAAACAACCATATTTTTGGATTGTAAAATTAAACAAGTTTTTATAAACATTTTGTAATATGAATATATTAATATCAGACCTGTAATATCAATTCTGCACAAATTTTTTTTTTTTTTTTTTTAAACTTAAAAAAAAAACATAACATTGCAGAAGTGGTCTCAGAACTTTTGACATTAAAAAAAAAAAAAAAAAATTAAGAGCAATTAATTATGATTAATTAAAGATTGCTCCATTGAAATGCATTGGACAACGCCAGGGAGCGACAGGTCATACCTGGCGCTGTGATGGGATTAGCAGCGGCGCTGTTCGTTCCAGGCGGCTACATGATGAATCCCGCGCTAGCTGACGCTCTCGCCGGCGCTAGCCTCATTTAGCGTGATAAATGCGTCATTGTGACCACCGCCGGGCGTACTTGATTCGGTAGCCGCCGTTAGCTGGCGCTACCTGGCGCTCGTCAGACACTACCTGGCGCTAGCCCTTGATAAATAAGGGCCTAAGCCTCGCTTTCAACACCTACTTTGATACAACAATAAAGAAATAAAGCTGTTGAGGCAGAATTTTAGCCCAAATAATCTATGTGAAACATTTTTGCCTTTTGAGATGCACATTATTTATTGATTATTTTTGATTAGTTTAGACAGTGTTTATAATTAATGAGCTGTAAGTGTAAGCGGAGCTTTTTCTGCATTTTGAGGTTTCATGACATGTTTGCTCTCTACATGGAGTAGGGTGAAGCCTTGCGTACAGAGGGTTGCAGCGAGTTTCTTATCTTGGTCTTTAATCGGGTTCATGTTCTTGTCTCTGGAGCGTCATGGACGAGGTTCTCTGTGTCTCAGGCTTTATCACAACAGTCCGTCTGGCAAGGAGAGTGGCTTGCAATTAGTATTTCCCAGATCTAGGAGTGGGCAACACGCTGGTACAGTTCCCTCACAGTTAGACCACCCCAGCATGCATGGAACACACTTAAGTTGAGTATCGACTGCACACAAGGTGTCTAGGAGAAATGAAGAAAACCTTTAAAGTCATTATTCAGACGAACACAAAAGTATTTTGATTGTGCAGGGATAACTTTCAATTAAAGCTTCACCTCATGTTGTGCTGTCCTCTGTGATGGGAGTGTGATACAAGCACAGTGTGCATTACATGGAAGTGAGCTGCTGATTCACTGACAGAGGGGTTTATTACTGACACGAGCCTCCACATTCAGTTGGTGGTCAGGACCAGAGCGGGGGCAGAGAAGGAGGAAGAAGTAATTCCCCTTCTTCTTAGTGTCAGTATGGGACTGAAGCTGCATCACTTAAGCTGCCTGGCAAATTATTTTCAAGTCTGACTGGTCGATCTCTTTAAAGAGGAACATCGGTGAAAACCTCCCCCAAACCTCACCAGACTGTTCCCCTCCTTCCGGTTGGTAACTATTTACTCACCTTGCCGGGGGATCCATCTTCTGTGACCCTCAGATTGCAGGCGACCTTCCGGCGAGTGGCGCCATCTTGCATCCCATCAGGCCCAAGCAATGAAGCCGCCCGAAATCCCGCGAGACTTTGATATGCAGCGCGAGACTTTGATATGCAGCGCGGGACTTTGATATGCAGCGAGAGACTTTGATATGCAGCGCGGGACTTTGAAGAGCGCAGCTAAGCCATGCTGACATTTCCAGGCGGCTAAGCCAGCGGTGGGGGTGAGGGTCACACTCGGAGCAGCCGGATGTCAGGGAGCGATGGGGGGGATTAGGACCCTTTTTATTTTAGGTCTGATTTTCCTCTTTAGGAAGGAAGCCTGATACTAAAGCAGAGATTTCTCTAAATGTGCCAACCTCACACTCTCCCCCCACCAACAAGCAGAGCCTGATTTGGGGTCACTGATGCAGCATTTGTCTCTGCTGGTCCAGTCTTTAGTTGTCTAGCTGAATCCAATTGAATTAAAAGACAGATACATTACTGTATGAGCCTTGAAAGGGCCCCATTTAATGTTTGCACCTGGATCCCATCACATCCAGTGCTCCTAGGGACCAGTGCCCCCCATTTGTTACACTGCTGATGGGCCACTACATGTGTTAGTGTGTTTGTCCTCTGCCACCTCCGCCCCCAGTGAATGCGAAGCATAAAAAAAAAAAGACCTTACCTTTCCCTCCTGAGCCCGGAGTCATCACAGCTACTCACCATGCTGCCTCCTCCTTGCATCTGAAGGGAGAGACGGGTAGTGGGCGGTGCCGGACACTGAATGGCGCACACGCTGGCTCCGCCCACCTCTCCCTTCAGTTTTTTTGTTTGACACAGCGCAGTTAGTCTGCAGAGAACTGTCTGTATTGTTGGAGTAATAACACATACACACCCAGACAGTGGTTGTTATGCAGGACTGGCACAATAAAAACTCATACGTTCTCCTACCCTAATCCGTAATTCACGCCGGGAGGCCGATTCATTAATAGTGGCAAGTAGCGACAGATGAGAGACTGCAGCGTTATTTTCACTGCGCCCGCTAGTGTTCGCTGTGCTTGGCCGTTGTTCGCTTGTTGATAGCGACTCAGTCGATGTGCGGTAATGTTGAATACGGGGTTAGGAGTCGCTGTTTGACAGGTTCCGCGCTGTATGGGAGCGCATGACAGCGAATGGCCATAGCGAACGGCTCCCACCATATTCATTAACAAATCAAGCTCAAAAAATTCTCGCGCTGTGAAATGCTTGTTTAAACCCCAGAGCGCTGGCGGTGATGGGTTAAAAGTAGTTTTTTAACCCCCAAACAACCATATTTTTGGAAACAAAAAAAACAGTTTTTCTAAACATTTAGTAATATGAATACATTAATATCAGACCTGTAATATCAATTCTGCACAAATTTTTTTTTTTTTTTTTTTACCTTAAAAAAAATATCTAACATTGCAGAAGTGGTCACAGAATTTTTGACATTTCAAAAAAAAAATAAAAAAATTATTAACAATTTATTATGAATAATTAAAAATTGTTCCATTGAAATGCATTGGAGAGCGCCAGGTAGCGAAAGGTCATACCTGTCGCTGTTCAAGGTCGCTCGCTGGCGCTGTGTGGTGAGGCTGGAATAATCATGAATGATTCGCTATCTGGCGCTCTGTCGTTCGCTAAGCAGGATCAGCTTGATAAATGTGTGATTGCGGTGGGGAGCCGGCGTTCTCGTGGCGGTGACCGTCATTACCGTTCGCTCACCATTCGCTACCTGGCGCTATCCCTTGTTAAATAAGGGCCTTAGTTTTCCCCACATACTTCTTATTGCAGGGACACGTGAGTAGTTAGATCACAAATCTCGTAGCACAATTAATGAAACTCTTAGGCCCCCAATTTAACAAGGGATAGCGACTGGTGAGCGACTGGTAATGACAGGCATCGCCACGAGAACGCCGGCTCCCCACCACAATCACACATTTTTCAAGCCGATCCTGCTTAGCGACTGAGATAGCGCCATATAGCGACTCATTCATCATTATTCCAGCCTCAGCCCACAGTGCCAGCGTCCGACCTTGAACAGCGACAGGTATGACCTCTCGCTACCTGGCGCTCTCCAATGCATTTCAATGGAACAATCTTTAAATATTCATAATTAATTGTTATTAATGTTTTTTTGTTTTTTTTTTTTAAATGTGAAAAATTCTGTGACCACTTCTGCAATGTTAGATATTTTTTTTAAGGTAAAAAAAAAAAAATGTGTGCAGAATTGAATTAAAGGTCTGATATTAATGTATTCATATTACAAAATGTTTTTATAAACTTGTTTTTTTTAGTTTCCAAAAATATGGTTGTTTGGGGGTTAAAAAACTACTTTTAACCCGTCGCCGCCAGCGCTCTGGGGTTTAAACAAGCATTTCACAGCGCGAGAATTTTTTGAGCGTGATTTGTTAATGAATATGGTGGGAGCCGGTCGCTATGGCCAGTCGCTATCATGCGCTCCCATACAGCGCAGAACCTGTCAAATAGCTCCTCACCCAATATTCAACATTACTGCACACCGACTGAGTCGCTATCAACAACCGAACAATGGCCAAGCACAGCGAATACTAGCGGGCGCTGTGAAAATACTGCTACAGTCGCTCAACTGTCGCTACCTGCCGCTATTAATGAATTGGCCTCTTAATCAGGGAAACTTACTTTTAGGGCCCATAATGGACTCTGTTTTCTCCATAAGTGGGCAAATCTGACAATGTCCACACTTCAGAGCCTTCATATTTGTCTTGTCCTCTATCTTAGGCATATACTCACTATGCACTAATCGGTCCCTCAAATTGCATGCCCGTCTGGCCGTTATGAGGAGTCTAGGCCCTACATGCTTAGCTATGATGGGGTCTAGCATAAGAATGTTCCAGTGTGACTGAAGGATATTCCGAAATTTTTCCCAGTGAACACTATATTGGGTAATGAGGCGGACATGTTGGTCACCACCTGACCGTTTGGGTCTACTACCACCCAATAATCCCTCACCTGGAGACTCCAAGGCTTTATGAAAGCAAGGGCAGTGTACCACCCATTCCTTATATGTGGATACTCCCTGGATTTTAGTTGCCCAGAGGGGAGTGGAAGAGAAACTGTATTGTTGGAGGCCTGGTCCCTTCTGGACCACTCAGGGCCTGGGACATCAGGTCCACCCCCACGATGGTGGCCCTGGTTACACCCATGATGGGGACAAAAATGATGGGGCCCCCTAACTTTCTGGACCCTGGTGCACCCCCTATAGTTATGCCCCTGTTGTCTCTCTCACTCCCTTTAAATGTGAGGCTTAAAAAAAAACCCTTTCGATGCGAGCCCAGAGCACAGCTGCTCCACATGCCGTCTCCTCATCCTTGCATCTGAAGGGAGAGTGGGTGGGACTGGCGGCATATGAGGGCGCTGATGCATAGAGCTCCAAGTAGCCGCCTAGTGTTGCCTGCTTAACCAGCAGGGCGATGCGATGGGGGAGGACAGGTGCCAGCAGAGAGCCCCGTGCAGCCGGCGCCCATTGCCTGGTGATGGGGTTGGATAACAGGGTGGGGCACGGGATGGGGAGGGGCAACAGGACCGGCACCAGCAAAGTTTCTATAAAAACAATGTCAGCGCTGCACAGTTGCTCCAGAGAGCACAGCAACGCAGCAGCCACATAGCATAACACACGGCTGAGGCCGGACCCCCCGGGATTCCAGGTCTGCCTCTTCCTCCCTGATGGTGGCCCTGCATTGCATCATCCACCATCCATGAGCCCACTACACCATGCTGTATACCCTGTATACCCGGCCAAGTCACCCTGCTGTCCAAGGGAATAACCACACCTTCTGTGATGCAGATTTTTTAAAAACTTGAGTTTTGCTTAACTGCACCTTACGGGATAATCTGGCCCCTCAACTGGTCACCAGTGGTTCCGGGGGTCTTGAATGGCCATGTTGCTTTACCAACTCTTAGGCCCTTCGGCAGGACCTTCTGATTCTGCCTGCCAAAGGGTCTAAGACGGCCGGCAGCAGAGTCACTGTACCAGCCCTTACACTTGGTACATGAGAGGGGGGGACATGATTGAGACCTTTAAATATGTGAAAGGACTGAATAAGGTTAGGGAAGAAAGTATTTATAAGAAGAAACTTAATGATAGAACAAGGGGCCCAACCTGAAGCTAGTCACAAGGAAGATCAGGAGCAATGTTAGAAAATATTATATTCTAAGTATGTCACACACCCCGCTTCAAGATATTCATTACCTGTGGGTAGTATGGTCCTGTAGAGGGCTTCTGCAGAGATGATTGGAGGAAAGAAAGCCCCTCCCAGTCCATAAGTACCTGGGACCTCCCACTCATTACCCAGTCTTAATCTCTGCAGATGGCGAGCAAGCAGCAGATGATATCTCCTCCTTGCACAGGGGGACTTTAAGGTAGCCGGGTCTACTCCCGGCCTATATATATTTTTATTTCCGGATGAAGGAGTGAGGACGTGCAGCTTCTTGCTCTCCTGCTGCCCCTTATCTAGTAGCTGATCTAGGCCCCCGAAACCCACCCTGACCCAGTGTAATGGGGAGTGGAAGAAAGAAGAAGGCTGGGGGATCCGTCAGAAAGCCCCCAAGGAGAGAAATTGGCAGTTTCTTTGGCCTCCGAGATCCGACGGGGCAGAGAGCCCAGCCACCCAAGATGGCGTCCAGCCAGCCTCAAGTGAGTGAGGAGCGGGTGGAGACCCGCCGCAGGACTGCAGGGGTGATGCTGGAGCGTGCGGACCCCCCCGATCGTGTGAGCCCCTCGCCTACCTGTTCGTCTGGGGCGGGTAGCGCAGTGGGAGCGGCGGCTGTACTGTCCTCGGGACCCGCCGTGACGTCACCGGGCGGCTGCGCTGAGGAGGCTGCGGAGAATGAAGCCGAGCCTCGCTGCGGCCTGGAAGCCGCCTCTCTGGTGGAGCGCTGGGACGGATCTGCGGTGGCCCGACCGGGGTCCGCCGCCCCTGTGGCTGTGACATGCCTGTCAGGAGCATCATTGGAGGTGGGTGCGATGAACGCGGCGCGGCTGGAGCCTTGGGGCCCGGACCGTGTGGAGACCCCTCCCCCCCCTTGTCCATGTCTGATTCCCTTGCGCCCGCCATGTCTCACAGCTGCCCATCACCTCAAGGAAGCTTAAAGGGGCACACCAGTGACTCACTACCTCCGCAGCTCAACCCCTTGGCCTCTGGGTGGTCGCCGCCGAGCCGCTCTCCGCCCGCACCTTGTGAATGGGGAGACAGCCCAGCCCGATCGCCGCCTGCCTCCTCTACCTGGAGGGATGGTTTTATGAGGAGCCCCCATCTTATCAGCGTGGATGTTCATCCACCCCCTAGGGGCATTGGGACTGTCTCTCCACCCCCGCATGCCTCTATGGAGACTCCACCGTTGGGCTGGTCACCTGGCCCTGCCATCAGCTTGCCAGATGATGGACCCCTGTTGCACACCCCTGTGGGCGGGCCGGGAAGCCCGGACCAGGTCCGGCGCCCTGCCTCTGCTACCGGATCTTGCGACTCCAGATTTGGGATGCCCCCGGCTCAGGTTTTGGCTGACCAGCCACCTCCACAGTTCCCTATGGATCCTAGTCTCAGGGATCTTCTACGCTGTCTCCCGACGAAAGCTGAGCTCAGAGCTGACTTGGAGGCTGTGGCTACAAGAATTGAGCGAGCCTTGCGCAGAGAAATAGAAGATCTTCAACAAAAATCTTCGGCTTTGGATACTAGGGTGGCATCCCTGGAGGAGTCCCGTCCGGACTATGATATGCGTTTGGCGACCCTTGAGAGAAATCAGGCGATCCATCAGCAACAATTGGTCGATATTAGGCTCCAGACGGATGACCAGGAGAACAGGAACAGACGCAACAACCTGAAGCTTCGCGCCATACCGGAGTCTGTCAGATCGGAAGACCTGTGTGCCTGGGCGATGGAATTATTCAACGGCCTGCTGGGCAGGCCGCCGGAAGCTGAGCTGATTATCGACCGAATCCATAGGGTGGCTGGACGCCCGGCTGGGGACCCTCAGGCTCCAAGGGACGTTTTATGTAGAATTCATTTTTTCCTTGTTAAAGAGGAAATCCTTCGTTTGGCCTGGGAGAAGGGGAAGATTGGATTTCGAGGCTCTCAAGTTACGATTTTGCCGGATGTGTCACGTCGCACCCTGCAGATGAGACGCCTGTTGCGACCTCTTCTTGACCGGATCCTGGAGGTGGGCGCATCGTACAAGTGGGGCCATCCATTCCATCTTGTGGTTCGCAGGGACAATTCCACATATGCCCTCAGAAGCAAGGCTGACCTCCCGGGCCTGTTTATTTTCTTGGAGCTGGACCCCTTCCCGATTCCGGACTGGCTGGCGTTTGACCCCCCTCCTCCAATGCCGCAGCGGGCGCCTCGGAGACCGCGGATGGCCAGGGGTCGTAGGGGTGCTGCCCCCGGGCCGATTCGTGGTCGCTAACTCCACCAGTTTCCATTTCTGTCTCCACATCCTGCGCCCTGCCCCCGTCTCCCCGGTTGCTGCCCTGGAGTCCCCCTTCTTGCCCCGTTGATGTTTTCCCCTCTCCCCGACAGTCCCTTGGGCGCTGCCCCCGCCCTCCTTGATGGAACTGTTTTCCCTAGCAGCTTTTGATGCGGACTTATATGGTGACTTCCACATTTCACCCTGACGTTTTGAACGAGTTGCGGGATGCTGGACGGGGTGGGCGGGTGGGAGTGCGGGCGGGGGGGGGCTTACTGTTTACTGTTTAATGCTTACGGGTTTCTTTTTTACTGTTTATTGCTTAATGTTTGACGTGTAGTGTTTAATACCTTCTGCCTACTGCTCAAATTTTGGCTGTCCTCCCCCTCCCCCCCCCTGGCCCTCGGGTGGGTTGGCTCCCTTCTCCGTCCTATCCGCCATATGTTGTGGCGGGGATGGGGGGTGGTGCTGGCTTGCTTGGGGGCCGTGGGGGGGGGAGGGGATGGGAGCGATATGTCATGACATTTTGGGGGCTTTCCGGGGGGAGGGGGGAGCCCGGAGATGTTTTACCCTGGTCGGTGGGTAGGTTTCCCGTGTGATTGCTTGAAGCGTTGAGAATTATTGAAATGTACAGGATGTCGTTTTCAGGTTGCCCGGCTCGGGGGTGGCCCTGGGAGACCTCTCTGGGGGGGTAAGGGGGGGATGTAGGTGGAAAACTATGGGTTTTCCCTAAGCGTTCTTTGTCTCGTTGGTTTCTGGGGCGTCCCCTCTCTCAAGTTGTGGTTCTAGTTTTGGGCTGACATGGCGGAGATTCGAATCTGTACCTTCAACGCTAGAGGGTTAAATGCCCCTGAGAAGAGAGCTAAAATATTGTATGGGTTTCACAAGGAAAAGGTGGATATCCTTCTGTTACAGGAGACACACTTTTGCAAGGGGAAGATCCCTGCGATTAGGAATAGGTACTATGATAAATGGTTCCATAGCCCCAACCCGGAGAACAAGTCCAAGGGTGTCTCTATTGCAGTACATAGGGGCGTCCCCCTGGAGCCATTAGACTCCAAAGTGGATCCGGATGGCAGATACATTTTCCTCAAGTTTACGCTCTCAGGGGCTAGGTACACTCTTGCTAACGTGTATTTGCCAAATCAGGCCCAGGTGGAGGTTGGACTTGAGATTCTTCGTACTCTGGAGGAGTTTGCAGAGGGCGTTTTAGTGCTGGGAGGGGACTTCAACCTGGCCCTTGACCCGCGGCTTGACTCTTCCCAGGGTAAATCGGGGATACCCTATTCTAAATTACACAAGCTAAGGAGCGCACTTCGTAACCTACAGGTAGTTGATACCTGGAGGATTCAACATGGGGGGGTGAGGGACTATACGTTCTTCTCCCACCCTCATAATACCTACAGTAGGATAGACTACATCTTTCTCAGCCATCATGTGCTGTCGCGTGACCCTGACACCTCCATTGGCCAGATTCTGTGGTCGGACCATGCTCCTGTCTTCCTGAGCCTCCCGACCCCAGAAGTAGCCCCCAGGCAATACAGCTGGCGACTGAACGACAACTTGTTAAAAGATGCCTTATGTTTAGCTGAAATTAAGACTTGCATAGCCAATTTCCAACTTGACCACCAACAAGACCAGACCCCGCTCCCAATACAGTGGGAAGCCCTTAAATGTGTACTTCGTGGGGTCTTCATCAAGCATGGTTCGAGGCTTAAGAGGGACAGGACGCAGCAGATCAAAGCTACCCTAACACGTATTGGGGAGCTGGAGGAGAAACACAAAAATGCCCCCACGCAAGTGGTCTTGAAAGAGTTACTGGACGCTAGACATAGCCTGAAGAGCCTCTATGACCAGTGTTTTCTTAAGTATCGAGACAGATTCAGGGCCCGCATTTATGAGCACAGTGACAAATGTGGTGGGCTGCTTGCCAGGTCTCTGCACCCTAGACAGGGGTGTACGTTTATCCCCATGGTGAGAGGGGGGGGGGATCGGAGCTTCACAAAACCACTCAGATAGCGGGGGAGTTCCAGACCTTCTACTCTAGGCTCTACAACCTCGAGTCCACGCTCCCTCGGGGCTCATACCCGTTGGACAGCGACCCGATGGCGGATTACATTAGTGACACCGCCCTCCCAGCTATTCCCTCTGAAGATAGTGACCAGTTAGAAGAGCCGTTCACTGTGGAGGAGGTACTCAGGGCCATAGGGGATACCCCTGCAGGCAAAAGTCCAGGCCCTGATGGGTTCACCCCTAGATTTTATAGGGCATTGGGGACTTTGGTTGCTCCCTTTCTGGTTAAAGTGTTCAATTCCATTTCCAATGACTGCTTCTTTCCCAGACAGGCCCATGTAGCGGTCATACCCAAACCCGGCAGGGACGCTACCCTGCCTGGTAATTACAGACCTATTTCATTGATCAACGTAGACTTGAAGATCTATGCTAAAATTATTGCCCTTAGGTTTCAGCCCTTGCTCCCCTCTTTGACTGATACAGACCAGGTGGGATTTGTTTCGGGAAGGGAGGCGAGAGATAATACCATCAAAACGATTTCCCTCATACAGTACGCGCAGTCACGGGCTATCCCTACATGTGTACTGGCAGTGGACGCTGAAAAAGCGTTTGATCGAGTACATTGGGGTTTTCTGCGGGCCACACTGGAGCAGGTGGGCTTGGGTCCAGTTATGTTAGCTAGAATTATGGCTCTATACCAGGACCCTACGGCGAGGGTGAGGGTCAATGGCTCCTTATCTGGCCCCTTCCGTATTCGGAATGGCACTCGGCAGGGATGCCCTCTGTCTCCACTGCTTTATGTGTTGGTGATGGAGCACCTTGCCAACGCTTTGAGGATGAATCCATCTATCAGGGGGGGTCGTCTGTGGGGGAAGGGAGCATAAGCTCTCTCTCTTTGCAGATGACCTACTCATGTACATCACCTCTCCTCACACAACCATGCCCTCTGCCCTAGCGGAGTTTAAGCGCTTTGGCGACCTAAGTAACTTCAAGGTAAATCTATCCAAAACGGAGATCCTGAATGTCTCTCTCTCCACTGAAACTCAACGGCTTTTGCAGGTGAACTTTCCCTTTAAGTGGCAGGGGGAGGCTATTAAGTATTTGGGTGTTCAGATACCTGCTGATCTGGGGTCACTATACAAACTTAATTATGCTCCGCTTTTGCAGTCCACGATCTCTAGCCTCAACTCATATAGCAAGAAACGACACTCATGGCTGGGCCGTATAAATATCCTCAAAATGGACATACTCCCGAGGTTTTTGTACTTGTTTCAGGCGGTCCCTTTGGCCCCAGAGCGGGGTTTCTTCCAGTCCTTACAGAGGACCTTCTTCAGATTTGTCTGGGGTAATGGACGGCCCAGGATCCGGCGGGATCTTTCAGATCTAAGCCGAGGGGAGGACTTGGAGTTCCTGAACTTCGGACTTACCATGCTGCCTCGGTGCTGGTTAGGCTTTCAGACTGGTTTCATCATAAAGATGATAAATGCTGGGTTGGCTTGGAACAGGCCATCTCTCCTCTCAGTCTGGTGGCCTTGCCCTGGATTGACCCTTCCTCGAGACCTGGGACCCAGGATCTACCATACTTAGTGGGCCCTCTACTAAAGATATGGGATGGATTTTTGAGGCGGGGCAGGTTGTCACTCAGGCCGGGACCCCTTACCCCTCTATTCGACAACCCGTCATTTCCCCCTGGGATGAAGGCTAGGTCCTTCCTTATATGGGGAGTGTCCCAAGACATCAGACTGGGTGACATAGTATCGGGAACAGGCCCACCTTCCCTTGCTGATATGCGGACTCGAGGAGAAACTAGGAACATATCCTGGTTCTTACACGCTCAGCTGCTGGCATATATTAAATCCATCACGCCAAACTCACGCCTCACCAGCCCACTTACGCCTTTAGAGGGTGTGCTTCGAAGCCCTTCTTCGCCTAAGCATGTGATTTCTCTTCTATATCAGATTATTCGTGGGGAGGAGGAGGATGGGGAGCTACCTGGATTTTGTGGGAGGTGGGAGGAGGACCTGAGACAGACATTCGAACCTGATGATTGGAAGAAATCCTTTACACTCACTCACAGGTTGTCGGTTGCTTCTAGAGCTCAGGAACGAAACTACAAAATACTGGCAAGATGGTATAAATGTCCGTCGGACCTTGTGAAATTTGGAGGGGCTGACACCGGAGACTGTTGGAGATGTAGTGGGGCCCCGGGGACTATGTTGCATATCTGGTGGGAGTGCCCGTTGATACGGGCCTTCTGGGAGGGGGTTTTGGGGTTGTATGAACATTAGACGCTTGAAAAGATCCCCCACACCCTACAGGTTGCTCTCCTATCCATGATTCCCGGATCGGTGTCATCCAGTAAGAGGGGGTTGCTGAGACATCTGCTCACAGCCGCGAGGTCGGTGATACCTAGACACTGGCGTACCTCTGTTGTTCCATCCCTGGTGGAGTGGTATGGGGAGGTAGAGAGCATCAAGAGGCTGGAGGAGTTAACTTTGGAGGGTGTGGAGGGGGGGACCCAGAGGTTTCTTAAGACATGGACGTTGTGGGAGGTTTCTCGAGCTACCCCTGCCTTTCAGACACTACTGGAGCCTATGGGTGGCGAATAGTGGGCTCGGGTAAGACCTCACGGTTACTGTCAAGGTTACGGACTTCAGATGGGGGGGGGTATCTGGGTGGGCTGTGGGTTTGGAATCCCGGTTGTCTATGTCTGTGTCTTTGTTTGTGTCTATGTCTATGTCCCTGTCCATGTCTTAGTTCTTGCCCTTGTCTTGTCCTGTCATGTCTTATCCTACTATATTTCTTTCTCTTTTTCTCTTTTCCTTTTATCTTTGTTTTCTACTCTATGGATCAATAGGGGAAGGTTGGGTTACTGGGCACTGGCTGTTAGTGAGGGGATCAGTCTAAGGCGTGGCGCGATCCTATACCAAGGAAGCGACCCGGTTGATATACTGGGTGTCCTTGAAGCTTGTTGGTGGACATCTCATGGATGTTTTTTCTGTGTACCCTGCTGTGTTCGGGACTTATTTGGGTTCTCCTGAATACTGTATAATGTATAACGAGTGAAGTAGAATCGGAAACTGTTACCCCTATCACTGCAGTGGCTGTACCATTTTCAACCTAGGATCCTTCTGCTACCATTTTATTGTTTCATTTTTATTTTGTTCTTTTATTCTCTTGTCTGGAATTTCTTTTAAAAATCTCTCTCAATAAAAATATATTGAAATATATTTTTATTTCCGTTCGGACTCTTTATTCCCTTTATTAATATATAGCTATTTAAATGCCTCCCAGTCTTGACTGCTGTCCGAGCGAGGGTATTGCCGCCGCGGTGCTGGATTTTTACCTCAGAGCTGAGGGGAGGATTTCTCCCCTCACGCTCTTCAGTGAGGGGGCGGGGCCGGGCCTTCGGTATGAGGCCGCAGCCCGCGCCCTTTAGGAGTTTGGAGCTGGTGGGCGGAGCCTTGCAGCGTGCGATCCACGATGGCCACGCCCCCCCTGCTGCGTCTCCCGCACTGATCTGTGTTACCTCAGGCAGAGGACACAGTGTATTGGCGCCCAAAGACTCAGTGAGTGGCCCTGCGGCCGTTGCTTATCTGTACATATTTGCATATTTATATGTATATATATATATAGGTATAATAGATATAGGTATATATAGGGAGAACCTCTTACAGTCTTTTTCTATGTTTTTCAGGCTGAACTGCCAGGAATTTTTTAGGTTTCTCCTGGTCCTAGAGTACCTGGGTACTTTTGCTATTTATTACAAAACCTCCCACTTGGACAATATAAGGGCATCCCGGGTTGCTTAATAGCGTAATTCCCTCACTCATAGCGACCATTCAAGTTCACCTTATGGAGGCATCCCAAGATTCCGGGCTCCCCTTGGGACAATCCCGGAAGTGTATGGGTTGTGGGGTATCCCTAACAGGGGATGATTTTTTCCTATGTATATCATGTGCACAGCAGACTATTACACGGCAGTCCGGTCCCCAGGCGTCTGGGTCAGCGCAGCCGGCTTCATCCTCTCCCCCTCCCACTTTGACCCGTGCCCCGTGTGAGATTGCCACGGGGGGGCAGTCGCAATCTGATGTGTGTGCCAGGTTGGCCAGTATTGAAAAATTCATTTCCTCCACGGTTGCCAAGAAAGCACCGGCTAAGAGGAAGCATTTATCACCGGTTAATCATTTTGAATATGATGATGACGAGGACGGCCTGGATTGGTCAGATTATTCCCCTCTAGAAGAAGGGGAATTATTTGAAGATTCAGATATTTCTGATGATCAGCAATTTGTTGGTGCTGATTCCGATCGGAGGTCAGGGATTTCCTTGGACACTCCTAATGTTCTGACTCAGATGTTCGAGGTGCTTGCTATCTCGCCTCCGGCGGAGGTTCCTCAACAGCAAGGTGAGTTTTATGACGAATCCAGGCCGCGGTTGGAATTTCCTAATCAAAAGCATTTTGATAATATTATTTCTAAGGAATGGGAAAGGCCTGCCCGGCTCCCAGGCATTCCCCAGAGTTGGGATAAAAGGTATCCTTTTCCAGTGGATACGGTTAAGCGCTGGGCGTCTCCCCCCGAGGTGGACGCCCCTATTTTGGGGTTATCCAACTCGGCCGTATTGAACAACCCTGATTGTTCCTCTCTTAAGGATGGTGAGGATAAACGCATTGACCAGATGGCTTGTCATGGTTTTGCCAGTATTGGGGCAGCAATAAGGCCTGTTTGTGCCTCATCGCTGTTGGCGGTGGCTACTAGAAAGGTGGTCAGGCACCTGTTATCCTCCTCCGGTTTGAATCCGGACAGTGAAGAATTTCGTGAACTAAAACAATGTGAGGTGTTTTTGTCCTTCATGGTAGCCGCTTTGGATGATTCCTTGATGATGAGTAGTAGAGCCTCTGCTCTAATGGTTACTATCAGGCGTTCAATTTGGTTACGCCAGTGGGCGGCTGACTTTGGGTTAAAAAAATCTCTTACAGCTCTTCCCTTCGTTGGGTTACGGCTCTTTGGAGACAAGCTGGACGCCGTGGCCAAGGGGGGCAAACTACCTCAACGCAAGAAGCAACGTCGTCCTTTTTGAGGATCTAGAGCAGGAAGAGGTTTTCGCCTTCCCTTCTACAAGGGGAGATTCCTGGAATAGGGGCAGAGGACGTGCCCGTTCAGGATACAATTGGGGCTCAAAACCCAAACCCGTGGCCAAGCCTGCTCAACAATGAGGGAGCGCCCTCACCCGTGCGGGTGGGGGGACGGCTACAGCACTTCTCCCAGGTCTGGAACCGAGAGGTCTCGGACAGGTGGATCCGGGAAGTGGTGTCTTCCGGCTACAAGCTGGAGTTCGAGTCCTGCCCTCCCCCGCGTTTCCTCAGGTCTCGGGTGTCCCCGGAGGCACTGGCTGCGCAGCAGCTCTGGGCGGCAGTATCGAGTCTTCTGGAAATGGCAGTCATTTGTCCAGTTCCCTCATTAGACCGGGGTCGGGGTTTTTACTCAAATCTGTTCACGGTCCCCAAAAAGGATGGCTCTGTCCGACCCATACTGGACCTAAAGATTCTCAACAAGTTCGCCAGACTGCGAAAGTTTCGCATGGAGACGTTGCGCTCGGCTATTCATTCTCTTCGTCAGGGGGACTTCATGACGTCCATAGACATTCAGGACGCTTACCTCCATGTTCCCATTTTTCCCGCACACCAGAGGTTTCTGAGGTTCGCGGTGGAGGATCGGCACTTTCAGTTTGTAGCTCTTCCCTTCGGTCTCACCACAGCTCCAAGAGTGTTCACCAAGGTGCTTGCTGGAGTGATGGCTCTCCTCAGAGCGCAGGGGATTCGCATTGTGCCCTACCTGGACAATCTTCTCATCATGGCACCGTCATTCAGCCAGGCAGATCTGGACACCAGGACGGTAATATCCACTCTGGAGAGGTTCGGCTGGGTGATCAACTACCCCAAGTCCTCTCTACACCCGTCCAGGACAGTATCCTTTCTGGGAATGTCTCTGGATACAGATCTGGCCAGAGTTTTCCTTCCTCAGTCCAAGGTTCTTCTGATTCAGGAGTTGGTTCGGTTGCTCATGTCTGTCAGGACTATACCAAACACCCGTCTGTCTTAAGCCGATATCCCCCAATCTCCACCGCCACTTCCGCCTATAGACAAGCCCCCGCTTGTAGGAGACACGGGTAATGCCTCTCCCAGTCGGTTGCCCCCAGGACTTAACAGGCGCAAAGGATAACAGCTTAAGGTGCAGATTGGTGTTTGGCAGGGAATCCCGAATGAGGATGCCGGGTGCGAAAGTCCGTAATTCAGGCCGAGGTCAAACCAGGAGGTCACAGGCGAGGTATCCAAGGGAGATAACAAAGAATGGTCAAGGGTAGCCGAGGTCAAGTCCAGGAGGTCACAGGCGAGGTACAGGAGGGTCAGGCAAGAGAGTGGTCAGGCAAAGCAGAAGGTCAGGGCAGGCAGCTAGCAAGAATAGTCGAAGTCCAAATCCAAATCCAAATTCTTCACTAAGACACAGCAACGCACATCCAGAACCCAGAAGCTATAACGGGCACTGGGAAACTGGAGTAGTGCAGATTTATAGGAATATCTGACCAATGGGGAACAGGGAAAAGGGAGGGAAAGAAGGTGCTTGGTGCAACAGTAAAACGGGAGTGGTCCCAGGAACTGGACGGCCCAGGCCAGACAGGCCGACCAGTCCCTGGGCTCCCTCTATGAGCAGGGCCAGGGTTGGATGAAACAAACTCGCCCCCGGCGGGCGCGCTGGGGAAAGCGCCGCCGGGAGGCATAAAGGTGACGTGCTCGCGCGCGCGCGCGAGCACGTTGATGATCGAGCGCGCCCCCGCCGGGAGGCGGAAGCGCCGAACAGCGAGGGAGCCCGACGGGCCCGCGCAGCCGCGCAGAGCGGGCTGCGGCGCGGCCGCCGACACCACCCCGCGCCGCCGACCCCTGACCGCCGCCACCACGCTGGGGAGCCAGGACACCCGGGGAGCGCCGGGCAGCAACCAGCCGGGGACCGCCCGACAGCGCGCCGCGGGACCAGGGACGGCGACGAGGTAAGTGCCTAACATTACCCCCCCCCTGAGGAGGGGCCACTGGACCCTCCAAACTAGGTTTCAAAGGATTCTCTCTGTGAAACCTCTTTACCAAATTCTGCGCATGAACCTCTCTGGCAGGAACCCAAGATCTTTCTTCCGGACCGTATCCCTTCCAGTCAATAAGATATTGAAGAGAGTTCCGAAAGAAGCGAGAATCAAGAACCCGGCCAACCTCAAACTCCTGATGCCCATCAACTAACACAGGACTAGGAGGACTATTAGGTTCATGGTTTTCTGCAGACTTAAGAAGTGACACATGAAAGGATTTACAGATTTTCATGGACGAAGGGAGGGCCAACTGGTACGTAACCTGATTAACTTTTTGTGTTATGGGGAAGGGGCCAATAAACTTAGGTCCTAACTTAGCGGAGGGCTGGCGTAGCGCCAAATTCTTGGTTGAAAGCCAAACCCAGTCACCCACTTTAAAGTTAGAATTAGACGATCGCTTGCGATCAGAAAATTTTTTCTGCTGAAGAGCGGCCCTAGCTAGATGTTGCTGGATTTTATTCCATTCCCCTGGCCATTTGGAAACCCATTCATCCACGGAGGGAACTCTAGAGGGTTGGTCCGAAAGAGCAGAAAACTTCAGGTCCTTGCCATAAACACAATGGAAAGGAGAAACCCCCGTGGACGAATGTGTGGCGTTGTTAAGAGCAAATTCCGCAAATGGTAAGAAAAAGGCCCAATCAGTTTGAGTATCCGCCGTAAAACAGCGCAAATATTGTTCCAGGGACTGGTTCGTTCTCTCGGTTTGACCATTCGACTGCGGATGGAAGGCCGAGGAAAGGGAGACGGTGAAACCCAACTTGGCACAGAAAGCCCTCCAAAACCGGGAGACAAACTGGACCCCCCTATCCGAAACAATATCCATGGGAATACCATGAATCCTAAAGACATGAGTAATGAAGAGTTGAGCAAGAGTTTGAGCTGAGGGGAGTTTCTTTAAAGGGACGAAATGGGCCATCTTGCTAAAGCGGTCCACAATTACCCAAATAACCGTATGTCCCTGAGACGGGGGAAGGTCAGTAACAAAATCCATGGCCAGATGGGTCCACGGGGAGGCAGGAATGGACAATGGAAGGAGTGGGCCTTCAGGCGAACTCCTCAAGGACTTACTTTGGGCACAGACTTTGCAAGCGGAGACAAACCTTTGAACGTCCTTCCTAAGAGAAGGCCACCAAACTTGGCGTAATAATAAAGCTATGGTTTTCTTAATCCCTGGATGACCGGTTGTTTTGGTATCGTGAAAATGGGACAAGAACTCAGACCGGTAAGTAGAGGGCACAAACAGGGCTGAAGCGGGTTTCCCAGGAGGAGCTTGGGCCTGGAACTGAGTAAGATCAGGAAGTTGGGGTTGGATGGCGGCCACCACTAGGGAGCGAGGCAAGATGGGAGACACCACCCTTTCCGGTAAGTCAGGGGGAGAGAAACTCCGAGACAGGGCGTCCGCTTTTATATTTTTGGACCCGGGCTTATAAGTTATAGAAAAATTAAACCGAGAAAAGAATAAGGACCAGCGAGCCTGTCTAGGAGTTAATCTCTTGGCGGACTGGATGTATTCTAGATTTTTATGGTCCGTAAAGACCGTAACTGGATACTGAGCCCCCTCCAGCCAGTGTCTCCATTCCTGGAAGGCAAGCTTGATGGCCAGTAATTCTCTGTTGCCGATATCATAATTTCTTTCGGCCGCTGAGAATTTCTTGGAAAAGAAGGCACATGGATGGAGGCGTGCAGGTGAGCCGTAGTACTGAGACAAGACCGCTCCGACCGCTATTTCAGAAGCATCCACCTCCACTAGGAAAGGTCGTTGCTCATCAGGATGGACTAGGACGGGAGCAGCACTAAATACCCTCTTAAGATTCCCGAAGGCCTGGACGGCTTGAGCCAGCCAAACCGGGGGGTACCCGCTTTTCTTAGTTAGGTTAGTTAGTGGTGTAACCAGGGCAGAGAAATTCTTAATGAACCTTCTATAAAAATTGGCAAAACCCAAAAACCTTTGCAGGCCCTTCAGATCTCTGGGCTGCTCCCATTCTAAAACAGCCTTCACCTTAGATTGGTCCATAGACAGACCAGATTTGGAGATAATGTAACCGAGAAACGGAACCTCAGATACCTCAAATTGACATTTCTTTAACTTGGCATATAAACAATTCTCCCTAAGTTTCTGCAAAACTAGGCACACATGTTTACGATGTTCGTCAATGGATGAAGAAAAAATTAAAATGTCATCTAGGTAAACAACCATAAACCGGCCAAGATAATCCCTGAAAATTTCATTGACAAAACTTTGAAAGACCGCAGGGGCATTACACAGGCCGAAAGGCATTACCAAATACTCATAATGCCCTTCAAGGGTATTGAAGGCCGTTTTCCACTCGTCCCCCTGCCTGATTCTTATGAGGTTATAGGCCCCTCGGAGATCCAGTTTAGAGAAGACCTGCGCCCCAACCACCTGAGTAAAGAGTCCCTCAATAAGCGGTAGGGGATACTTATTTTTTACCGTGATGTTATTTAAGCCCCGGTAATCGATACAGGGGCGAAGTCCCCCATCCTTTTTTTCCACAAAAAAAAAACCCTGCCCCTGCTGGGGAAGATGAAGGCCGAATGAACCCTTTTTCTAAGTTCTCGGCGATATATTCCCGCATGGCAAGGGTTTCAGCTCGGGTCAAATTAAATATTCTCCCTCTGGGAGGCATCGTACCAGGGAGCAGTTCTATTGGGCAGTCCCAGAAATTGGCAAATTTTGCCCTGTCGCCAAAAAACTTTTCAGGGAGTGGGATCTTGGGTTCCACAGACATTGCGGCCGGAGTCCCCTGAGAAGTGGGGACGATGGGAGTAGGACGGTTCTCCTGGGCCGCAACTCGATGAGCCAGGTGCTCCACCGCCGCTGTCAAGGCTTGCACCTGCTCCAGGATTTGGTCCATTCTTCTTCTGGCCCGTTATAATGTCAGGACTATACCAAACACCCGTCTGTCTTAAGCCGATATCCCCCAATCTCCACCGCCACTTCCGCCTATAGACAAGCCCCCGCTTGTAGGAGACACGGGTAATGCCTCTCCCAGTCGGTTGCCCCCAGGACTTAACAGGCGCAAAGGATAACAGCTTAAGGTGCAGATTGGTGTTTGGCAGGGAATCCCGAATGAGGATGCCGGGTGCGAAAGTCCGTAATTCAGGCCGAGGTCAAACCAGGAGGTCACAGGCGAGGTATCCAAGGGAGATAACAAAGAATGGTCAAGGGTAGCCGAGGTCAAGTCCAGGAGGTCACAGGCGAGGTACAGGAGGGTCAGGCAAGAGAGTGGTCAGGCAAAGCAGAAGGTCAGGGCAGGCAGCTAGCAAGAATAGTCGAAGTCCAAATCCAAATTCTTCACTAAGACACAGCAACGCACATCCAGAACCCAGAAGCTATAACGGGCACTGGGAAACTGGAGTAGTGCAGATTTATAGGAATATCTGACCAATGGGGAACAGGGAAAAGGGAGGGAAAGAAGGTGCTTGGTGCAACAGTAAAACGGGAGTGGTCCCAGGAACTGGACGGCCCAGGCCAGACAGGCCGACCAGTCCCTGGGCTCCCTCTATGAGCAGGGCCAGGGTTGGATGAAACAAACTCGCCCCCGGCGGGCGCGCTGGGGAAAGCGCCGCCGGGAGGCATAAAGGTGACGTGCTCGCGCGCGCGCGCGAGCACGTTGATGATCGAGCGCGCCCCCGCCGGGAGGCGGAAGCGCCGAACAGCGAGGGAGCCCGACGGGCCCGCGCAGCCGCGCAGAGCGGGCTGCGGCGCGGCCGCCGACACCACCCCGCGCCGCCGACCCCTGACCGCCGCCACCACGCTGGGGAGCCAGGACACCCGGGGAGCGCCGGGCAGCAACCAGCCGGGGACCGCCCGACAGCGCGCCGCGGGACCAGGGACGGCGACGAGGTAAGTGCCTAACAATGTCCATGCCTCGACCGTCCATCCGTCTAGGGATGAGACTGGTGGGTTTGATGGTGGCCTCATTCGAGGCGGTTCCCTTTGCTCAGTTTCACACAAGGACGCTACAGCTCCATCTATTGGCTGTCTGGGACAGGTCTCCTCTGTCGCTGGATCAATCATTTCTGATGTCTCCCCGGGTTCGCCGCGCACTTCGCTGGTGGCTGAACTCAGCCAATCTGTTGAAGGGCAGATCCTTTCAGACTCCTCGTTGGGAGGTGGTCACCACGGATGCCAGCCTTTCAGGATGGGGGGGCTTCTGGAAGGATCTGCAATTTCAGGGTTTGTGGGGACCCCTGGAAGCCCACGAGCCTATCAATGTTCTGGAATTGAGAGCCATCAGGATGGTTCTGGTTCGTTTGACTCATCACCTGCGGGGCTTGCCGGTTCAGGTCCGGTCAGACAATCGGACGGCGGTTGCCTACATCAATCACCAGGGAGGGACTCGCAGCAGGAGTGCCCTCAGGGAAGTGTCTCTGATTCTGGACTGGGCAGAGAGCCACGTCCCGTGCATCTCGGCAGTTTACATTCCGGGAGTGGAGAACACGGAGGCGGACTCTCTGAGCAGGCTTTCAGCCCGCAAGGGGGAATGGTCTCTCAGTTCCAAGGTGTTTCACTCGATTTGTCTCAGGTGGGGGTCACCGGTGGTGGACCTCTTTGCCTCCCGTCACAATCACAAACTTCCGGCATTTGTGTCTCTGTCGAAGGATCCACTGGCTCTCGCAGTGGATGCCATATCTCTGAACTGGAGGGATCTGGGGTTTCTGTACCTGTTCCCTCCGTTTCCCATGGTGGCCAGAGTAGTGCGCAAGCTTGCTCTGGAGAGAGCAACAGCAATTCTGGTAGCTTCAAGGTGGCCAAGACAGGTCTGGTTCGCAGACGTGGTAAGGTTGGCAGAAGATCAGTTCGTCCTGCCCCTGCTGCCAGATCTGCTCACACAGGGTCATCTTCGTTACCCCAATTTACCAACGCTGGCTTTGACGGCGTGGCTGCTGAAACCTCCATCTTGAAGGAGAAAGGTCTTTCCGACGCTGTTATTCAGACTCTCATTCGTGCTAGAAAGAAGTCTTCTTCATCCGTGTACTATAGGACTTGGAGGTCTTATATTGATTGGTGTGAGTCTAGGGCCTTCCCTTGTAGGGAATTCTCTGTTTCTAGAATTTTGGAGTTCTTGCAACATGGTCTGGACTTAGGGCTCCAACTCAGTACTCTGAAGGGGCAGGTGTCTGCCCTGGCGGTATTTTTCCAAAAGTCTTTTGCGCTACATCCTTTGGTTAAGACCTTTTTCCAGGGGGTTACGCATGTGCGGCCTCCCAGGAAGCCTTTGATTCCGGTTTGGGATTTGAATTTGGTTCTTTCGGCGCTCCAGGGTCCCCCCTTTGAGCCTTTGCATGATATTCCTTTGTCTTCCCTTATGCAGAAGGTGGCATTTTTGGTAGCTATCACTTCAGTTAGACGTGTTTCTGAGTTGGCGGCTCTGTCTATTCAAGCTCCATATTTTGAAAGACATCAGGATAAAGTGGTTTTCCGTTTTAAGCCGGACTTTCTTCCTAAGGTGATTTTGGCCTTTCATTTAAATCAGGATATTGTTCTGCCCTCTCTCTGTCCTAACCCCAGCAATGACAAGGAGAGGGCCCTGCATTCTTTGGATGTGGTTCGTGTTGTGAAGTATTATTTGGTGGTAACGTCTGCCTTTGGCAAGACTGATGCATTCTTCGTGGTGCCTTTTGGGCCCAAGAAGGGTCTAGCACCCACAAAGTCTACCATCAGCAGATGAATCCGTCAGGCCATTGTAGGGGCCTAATCTGCTAAGGGGAGAGATCCTCCCTTTCGTGTTTCAGCTCATTCTACTCGTGCGGTTGGGGCCTCCTGGGCTTTTCAGCACCAGGCCTCTGTTGAGCAAGTTTGCAAGGCCGCTCCCTGGTCTTCTGTTCACACTTTTTCAAAGTTTTACAAGGTTGATGTGCGGGCCTCAGCGGATGCTGTTTTTGGCCGCAAAGTTCTGCAGGCTGCAGTAGTTTAAGTTGTGCTTTATACCTTGTTTTTGGATCCCCACCCTTTATGGACACTGCTATTGGATGTCCCACAGGTAATGAATATCTTGAAGCGGGGTGTGTGACATACTTAGAATAATACCATTTTGTGAATACTCACCTTGTAAAATGGGTATTATAAGTATGTCACACACCCCGCTTCAACCCGCCCTTTGGATTCTGCATCCTTCATATGGTGAACTTTGCGTTGTTATGACTGATATTTGGCTCTTCCTGGTCCTTTACCTTACTGCTTTCTTTATACTGGGTAATGAGTGGGAGGTCCCAGGTACTTATGGACTGGGAAGGGGCTTTCTTTCCTCCAATCATCACTGCAGAAGCCCTCTACAGGACCATACTACCCACAGGTAATGAATATCTTGAAGCGGGGTGTGTGACATACTTATAATACCCATTTTACAAGGTGAGTATTCACAAAATGGTATTTTAACAGAAAGAGTAGTAGATGCTTGGAACAAACTTCCAGCAGAGGTAATTGAAAAATCGTCAGTAAGAGAATTTAAACATTCCTGGGATAAGCCTCCATCTATCCTAAGATAAATATACATAAGGGGAGACTAGATGGACCGTATGGTCGTCTTCTGCCGTCACCCTTCTATGTTTCTGTTTCTTGGTCTCTCGTGTTTTTTAGTGCCTTTGATGTCACTTTTTTTTCCAAAGTTTTTTACATTAAAAAAATTACACAAAATAAAAAAACACCCCATTTACAGCAGCTAAAGGAGGGCGTGCACCTACCTCACTAACAAAAGCCCCCTAGCCCTTACAACAGTCATTTTACACAAATACATTTGGTGGTCCCCATTGACTTTTTATTTTTGGGTCACGTCCGGGTCCTTATTGACTTCTATTGGGTTTGGGGTCACAAGCTGAACTTTTTTTATTAAAATTTGGCTGAACCCACAACTGTATGATGATCAAGGAACTCAAAGGCTTTTAAAGAGAAAGGAAATCCAATATAATCCAAAATAAATCCAATATTTAACATTCTTGGCCCCACTGTGTGTTCCCTCAGGAATCACCAGAAAGCTTCCATCACCTTTGGCCACTAACCTGTATCTGTGGGGTGTGTCCATGGCAGCCATTCAGAAAGCCTGGTACCGGTATGCCCCCAGGATAAGGGTATAGCAGGCATGTGGACGTGGCCCAGAGATGTAACATAGCAGGACCAGTGGGGTGAGGGTACCGGTCAATCCATGAGGTTACACACACAGCAGGGCTTTCCTATTTAGGATGTACAATAAAGAGGGGGACCAGTGTCCCTAAAGTCATTTACACTCTAGGCTGGTGGATGTTCCTCTTTAGTAGATATAATAGAAGTTTATACTTAGTCCTACATTTGTGTGAAGCCAATCACCAATTTAACATTCTTCCTGCCTGGAGAAAGCTGAACAGGATGGGCTGAGGAAAAATGCAGTGTAAGTGGGGCTTTGTCGGGCCGAGAAGACACGTATTCCTTAGCTTACTCACCACCTTCCAATGGTTGCCACCTCTGAGATACAGAGAAAGCTTGGAGATGGAGACAGAAGAGTGCTGGGGTAGGAAGGTGTCCGGGGCCACTTGTAATGAGGCGAGGTGAGATCTCGGCCATCAATGATTGAATGTATTGAATAAACAACATGACAGCGTAGAAATTAGATTTTATATACAGGTAGGTTACCTTTTTGATACAGTGGAGGATCTTTTCCCCTTGCAGAAGTTCCCCTTGCAGCAGAGAGACTAGCTTCATCCCTGAAGGTGGCGGTGAGTAAGGCTTTGTGGGGTACGAAGGACAGGTGTTCCCTAGTTAGTGGCCTACTACTCACCAGCCACCAACAGGTTGACAGCCTGGAGAAGGTGAAGAAGCTAAATGTGAGGGAGAGTGGGGCTTAGAAGTTGAAGGTAAGTGGGGCTTTGTGACAGGTGTCCCCTGGTCAATGGCTTATTCACCACCAGCCACCAACCAATTTCCAGCCTGGAGATATAGAGAAAGCTGGCTGGAGAAGATAGAGGTAAGGGTGGCTTTGTGGTGTGGCGATATCCTCTGGTCAGTATAGAACATGTGGATCAAGTTTGGTTGATGAGTATTGCTGTATTAGAAGATTTTACAGCACCCTTGTCCCCAAATGTAAAAATAAAAACATTTCTAACTTGTTAGTGCCAATAGATTAGCTTCAGTTTCTTTCAACATCATCATGGCACAGGCTGTAAGAAAAAGACAGGAGTAGCTAGGCTTTCTGACACAAGGGGCAAATATTTAAAATGGAGTCCCCCCACCTGTTCTCAAACCCCCCTTTTGCACCCCCCTGACCTGCTGCACTCGGGGCAAGTGCCCCCCCATAGCTACGCCCCTGGCTTATGGGAAGTGTGAGCTGGGCAGCAAGGGACCCTTATACCGACTCAGCAATATGAGAATGGGCCGCCTTAGGGCATGAAAACCATTTAATAGTGATTCTGGATGATGTAGTTTGGCTTAATTTTATTAGAACTTTGTAACTCTATTGGTGAGAATCCTATTGAAGAGTGTGTGTGTGTGTGTGTGTGTGTGTGTGTGTGTGTGTGTGTGTGTGTAAGAGGGGGGGGGGGGGGGTAAAGCAGCTAAATAGACCTCCAGATTGCATGAAGGGAACACTAAAAACATCTGGGGAGTAGTGCGGTGCAGAAACAGAATATCCCAAAAAGTTTTCCCAAACTACTATACATCAAACCACATAATACATCATCACTAGATATAAAGGATAATGGCACTCACCCAAACCCAGCAGAAGCAGCACAGCTCGTGAAGCCATTTTCTTGAGAGAAGAGATCAATTCTATAAGCAAAACAAATACTTTAAATAGAAAAGATCTTAAATAAACAACATTAAACATATATATAATATATACAAAATACTATTGATAATAATACATCTAAATAATAAATAAAAAACATCACCAAAGCTAATTTACTAAGCTTAAATATAAGTTACATTCTAAAACATCAAAATCATAATTATAATTGCAATAGGGATAGCCCAAATACATTAATAAGGTGCGAGATAACCTATGATAATAGTATAATAATAAAGAATACATGCATTAGAATATTATGAATAACAATGACAATAATACATTTTTGTAGTAAATAGAAGAGATGTTATAAATGATAAACATAGAAAACCAAAAAAATATATAATATACATAGATTTAATAATGCCTAAGTTTATATGTAAAATAAAAATGAGGGTTATGTAACTTATTTTGGCATTCTTAGGAGAGGCAGTGAGTGCACAGTTCTACAGATGAGAAGCAAATTATTTTATTGGGGTGTATATTTTATTATAGATGGTACAATATAACAGCACGCCACATTATAAATGAGCCTCCCCAAATGTGGTTTGATTATCTATAGGCTGCTTCTATTTTGTATCTTCCTAAAATAAAATGTCTACCCTGTTAAAAATAAGGTGTTGCTCACCCATAGAACTGACCCATTGCATGAGTGGAAAATCAAGATTTTAAATATAAGAAAACAATTTTTTAATTCACAGTAACTTATTGTGTGCTGATGAGCCTCCCCAGCAAAAACACAAAAGGTTACCCCTCAATAATAGCAAAAATCATTGTCAAACATAAATGAATAAAATAAATCACAATCACTGATAATAGTGTACAAATAAAGAATAAACGCATACATTATCTTGAGAAAAACTACACGTATTAATTATTAACTTGTTATTGATAGTATAATGTATTTATAATATATGTATTTGTAAATTGAACATATATAAAAAAGACAAAAAAAAACTAAAAAAAAAGACAAAAAATATCTGAAATAAAAGTATTTACTAAGCAGAGCACAAACAAGTTAACATAGTCTTAATAGGCTGATCTGCCCCTCGCTGCTGTTCTCCCTGCAGCCACAATTCATGGGTCGTGGCTAGAGATGAGCGCACTTTTGAAAAATTCGATTCGACTGATTCGCCGAATTTTCCGACAAAAATCGCTTCGACCCGAATAAATTTGCGACGAATCGCTATTAAAAACGGCTATTTCTGAGCCTCCTAGAGCCTCAATAGGGTTGTAAACCATTCTGCCTTGCTGTAACACGCACAGGATGCGTGCTGGGTTAGTTAAATAATACTTTGAATAAATATCACATGCAGATCAGAGGCATCGCTAATAGAATCGCAGAGCGGCACAATTGAATTCAAGAGAGTTGAAGTGGCATCACTATGAGGGGCAGGAGCCCAAACATTGCTTTAAAGAGACACTAGAGTTGGCAGCAGCAGGAGCCCAAAAATTGGAAGAATCACACCCTGGAGTTGGCAGCAGCAGCAGGAGCCCAAACATTGGCTGAAAGAGACACTGGGGTTGGCTTCAGGAGCCCCAAAATTGGATGAATCACACCCTGGAGTTTCAAGCAGCAGCAGGAGCCCAAATATTACTTTAAAGAGACACTGGAGTTGGCTTCAGGAGCCCAAAAATTGGATGAATCACACCCTGGAGTTGGCAGCAGCAGCAGCAGGAGCCCAAATATTACTTTAAAGAGACACTGGGGTTGGCTTCAGGAGCCCAAAAATTGGATGATTCACACCCTGGAGTTGGCAGCAGCAGCAGCAGGAGCCCAAACATTACTTTAAAGAGACACTGGGGTTGGCTTCAGGAGCCCAAAAATTGGATGAATCACACCCTGGAGTTGGCAGCAGCAGGAGCCCAAATATACACTGGAGTTGGCTTCAGGAGCCCAAAAATTGGATGAATCACACCCTGGAGTTGGCAGGAGTTGGCAGCAGCAGCAGCAGGAGCCCAAATATTACTTTAAAGAGACCCTGGGGTTGGCTTCAGGAGCCCAAAAATGGGATGAATCACACACTGGAGTTGGCAGCAGCAGCAGCAGGAGGCCAAACATTACTTTAAAGAGACACTGGGGTTGGCTTCAGGAGCCCAAACATTGGATGAATCACACCCTGGAGTTGGCAGCAGCAGCAGCAGGAGCCCAAACATTACTTTAAAGAGACACTGGAGTTGGCTTCAGGAGCCCAAAAATTGGATGAATCACACCCTGGAGTTGCAAACAGCAGCAAGAGCCCAAATATTACTTTAAAGAGACACTGGAGTTGGCTTCAGGAGCCCAAAAATTGGATGAATCACACCCTGGAGTTGGCAGCAGCAGCAGGAGCCCAAACATTACTTTAAAGAGACACTGGGGTTGGCAGCAGGAGCCCAAACATTGGATGAATCACACCCTGGAGTTGGCAGCAGCAGCAGGAGCCCAAACATTACTTTAAAGAGACACTGGGGTTGGCTTCAGAAGCCCAAAAATTGGATGAATCACACCCTGGAGTTGGCAGCAGCAGCAGGAGCCCAAACATTACTTTAAAGAGACCCTGGGGTTGGCTTCAGGAGCCCAAAAATTGGATGAATCACACCCTGGAGTTGGCAGCAGCAGCAGCAGGAGCCCAAACATTGGCTGAAAGAGACACTGGGGTTGGCAGCAGGAGCCCAAAGATTGGATGAATCACATCCTGGAGTTGGCAGCAGCAGCAGCAGGAGCCCAAACATTACTTTAAAGAGACACTGGGGTTGGCTTCAGCAGCCCAAAAATTGGATGAATCACACCCTGGAGTTGGCAGCAGCAGCAGCAGGAGGCCAAACATTACTTTAAAGAGACCCTGGGGTTGGCTTCAGGAGCCCAAAAATTGGATGAATCACACCCTGTGGAGAGTCATGTGGAGAAAAAGTAGCTTAGTTAGTAATATCTACATAAAATTATGAATAAACAAATGCAAAAGTATTGCCAAAGTGAAGTTTTGTTTGAGGGTGTGTTTCCACCTTTTAATTAAATCAGAAACAAGAAGGTATCATTGCCTCTGACTAATTAGCCCTCAAAAATTCTTGGAATTTTTAATCTGGAATCATGTCTGATCCGTCTTATCCGAAGAATTTTAATAAAAAGTAAGAGTAACGTAAAGGATTTTTTATCAATACTTACTTGTGGTCCGATGCGGAGGAATGTCTGTAACTGGAGAGCAGCGCCTTAAATCTGTTTTGCACGATCCATCTTTCTTTAGTGTTGGTCTGGCCCCGTCATCTATCTACTGGAATACATAGGGCATTGTTGGGAGGAAAGCATGGCTGATCCATGCGCCATTCATTTCCAAGCAGGGCAGTCTCTGGAAAAAAAAAAGTATGTATAAACCAGGGTCTTTTTCATATAAAAACAAATGGTTATTTTTGCTTTTAAACCATATGTTCCACAGCTTTACCAGTCATTGTGTCAGCCAATGAAGCAACTTTGTCTGGAAGTGCTAAAAAAGCAGTCCACTGCATCACAAGTGGCATCTGACACCCCCAGTCAATTGTCTGTTGTCTGTCTGTTATGCTTTGGGTTCAGCTCCACTATCCATTGATGAAGATCTGATAATCATAAAATTCAGCAGCTACTGCCCAGCCAAGAAGTGGAGGAGACACTCGCCTCTTCTTCCACTAGCCGGCAATTAGTGATGAGGAGAGTGTCGTGGGAGGAGGTGTTGCAAGCCGAGGTAGTGGAAGAGGGCCCCTGGAGTCTGCGGCGGTGGCGGCGGCAGCAGCAGCAGCAGTGAATTATTGCGGACTGTTGTTAGGAAAAATCAGCTACTCAGCAATGTGGCAGTGTTTCATGCAGCATCCTGTGGAGAAAAAGTAGGTTAGTTAGTGTATATACATAAAATTATGAATAGACAAATGCAATAGTATTGCCAAAGTGAAGTTTTGTTTGAGGGTGTGTTTCCACCTTGTAATTTAATCAGAAACAACTAGCTATCATTTGCCTCTGAATAATTAGCCCTCAAAAATTCTTGGAATTTTTAATCTTGATGTCTGAGGGATTTCTCCTCTCAGACAGCGTCACCATAAGTCCAGCCTGCTGCATTACACTTGGAAGAACATCTTGTTTGCGCTGCGACAAGGAAGCCAGAGTCATGCGTCCTGACATGGCACACGTGTTCAGTCTAGTTTTGAAGTCTTGCCCCCATCTAAAAGACATCCGAACAACAGGAAAGAAAGTTAGCATGCACTTCTGGCACTCCTACACCACCAAGCACAACCTTATTGAGCCTCAGCGTCACAACGGTGTACCCCACCATAGTCTGATTTGCCATGTTTCCACCCGTTGGAATTCCACCCTCCATATGCAGGATCCACTATAGCAGTGGTCCCCAACCCTGTCCTCAAGGCCCACCAACAGGCCAGGTTTTGCAGATCTCCACAAAGATGCACAGGTGGAGTAATTAGTGCAGCTGCAGAGCAAAAGAGCTGGCTATTTGGAGATCC
Source organism: Gastrophryne carolinensis (assembly GCA_027917425.1). Taxonomy (NCBI): domain Eukaryota; kingdom Metazoa; phylum Chordata; class Amphibia; order Anura; family Microhylidae; genus Gastrophryne; species Gastrophryne carolinensis. The sequence continues at coordinate 175,095,612 of CM051242.1, forward strand.
AAAAAACATGACATGTTGGTGGGCCTTGAGGACAGGGTTGAGGACCACTGCACTATAGGAACAGAGAAAAGCCATCACGGATTTCTGGATGATCCAAACGGATAGGGGGACACCCCTGTGTAAATTCAATGTAAACCATTGGCAGCTCATACGTGACACCGACCGTTTGCTCAGGCCCTTTGAGGAAGCTACGTTATTAGTCAGTTGCCAGGACTATGAGATGAACGATGAGATTCCACTGCTTCATGTACTACAACACATGTTGGAAACCATGGCTGGTCAGGGCACTGGAGACATGGCACATACATTTCACAGCCACATGAAGCCTGTGGGGGCTGAAGTGGAGGAGGAGGAGGGGGTGGGGCACAGCAAACCACAGTTTAGGTTTCACAAAATGACCATTTTATCTAGTCATCTGACAGGAGAGGAGGAGCAGGAGCAGCCACAGGAGCTAGAGGGTTGTGAGGAAGGCGAGACAGAGGACCCAGACACACCGTGGCAGTTTACAGTGGAGATGGAGACAGGTAGTCCCTCCGAGTCACTTGCACAAATGGCACGATGCATGCTCACATGCTTGCGTACTAGTGAGCGCAGAATTGTCTCCATTTGTCAGCGGGAAGACTTCTGGCTCTCCAACTTATTGGACCCTCGCTTCCGGCACAAAATGGGGGCATTTTTTACACCCACTGAGAGGGAGGAAAAACTGACCTACTACAGAGACATCCCACGTAGTCAGTTGGGCGATGTCTATCTGCGCCATGGCCCATACTCCCGCAGGTCTGACTCGGGGGGACCTCTGCGATCACCTTCCACTGCCATGGCTGCTGGGGGGGTGGAAGGAGCAGCAGCAGCAGCAGCTCCATCAGCAGCAGCCTCAGTCTTCAGTCGCTAGTGAGTAGCTTTCTACACCCGCATAGTGAGTCTACTCATGAGCAGCAGGAAGACCTGGAGCTGGACCTCAAACAGCAGGTCATGTCATACCTTGACATGACCATGCCAACACACCTTCAGGATCCACTGGATTTGCTGGGAAGCCAAACTTGACTTGTGTCCGCAACTAGCAGAGTTTGCCCTGGAAAAGCTGTACTGGCCGGACAGTAGTTGATTTAGATGGCAACTGGGCTGCTCTATATAACGAAGCAAAATGGCAAATTTACCTCACTATATTGCCCCTCAGATTTACACAGGGGCTGCTCTATATTATGCTGCAAAATGGGAAATTTACCTCACAATATAAGCTATTGCCCCTCAGATTTACACAGGGGCTGCTCCATATAATGGTGCAAAACCATGAATTTACCTCATAATATAAACTATTGCCCCTCAGATTTACACAGGGCCTGCTCTATATAACGAAGCAAAATGGCAAATTTACCTCACTATTTAAGCTATTGCCCCTCAGATTTACACAGGGGCTGCTCTATATTATGCTGCAAAATGGCAAATTTACCTCACAATATAAGCTATTGCCCCTCAGATTTACACAGGGCCTGCTCTATATAACGAAGCAAAATGGCAAATTTACCTCACTATATAAGCTATTGCCCCTCAGATTTACACAGGGGCTGCTCTATATTATGCTGCAAAATGGCAAATTTACCTCACAATATAAGCTATTGCAGCTCTATATAAATAAAAATAAATAAATAAAAAAAGGTCCTGTAGAAGCTTATTTAGTATAACAGATAGGGTGACATGTGCTGGTTTGGGATGCCCATATGGGCTAGTGTTTTGGCAGCAGTACAAAAACCAATGCAAAATGCAATAGCTTAATAAAGCTGATGCTGATCAACGCTTATTTAGTATAACAGATGGGGTGCAACATGCAGGTTTGGGATGCCCTGCGGCCTGGTGTATTTAAAGCAGACCAAAACCAATTCAAAATGCAATAACTTAATAAAGCTGAGGCTGTAGATGCTTATTTAGTATAAACAGGTAGGGTGCAAGGTGCAGCTTTGGGGTGCCCTGCGGCCTGGTTAAATGAAAGCAGTCAAAAAGGAAGTGCAAACTGAAGTAGCTTAATGAAGCTGATGCTGATCAACGCTTATGTTGTATACCAGATAGGGTGCAAGGTGCAGCTTTGGGGTGCCCTGCAGCCTGGTTTATTAAAAGCAGTCAAAAACAAGTGCAAACTGAAGTAGCTTAATAAAGCAGATGATGCTGATCAACGCTTATGTTGTATAACAGATAGGGTTAAAATAGCATGTGCCTTGGGATGCCCGTGTGGCCTGTTATATTTCAAGCTGAACAAAAAGTAACAATAATCCAAGTATGAGACATAATTTTGACCTTCTTTACAGCGCCATACTTTGAAAAAAAAACCTTAATTTCATGCCGATCAATCCAAAGGTCAATGCCCCTAACAAAAATAGTGTTCGGCATAAGTTTTCCTTCTGGAAGGACGTAACCTTTAGTTTACATGGTTGGGATAGGTTATCTTACAAATTGGGATACCCCAGGCAGCAGTGTCATTGAAAGAGACAGATTGTAATGCAGGCCATACGCAAGCAGAGAAACTCAGGCTGCAACAGGCCTATTTAGTTTACATGGTTGGGGTAGGTTATCTTACAAATTGGGATACCCCACTGTATATGAAACCGAATATAAATGCACACCCAAAAGTGGACAATCAGCCTCCAAGAGGCCTGCTTAGTTTAAATAAGAGAGCTGCTTAGCTTAAATAAGAGAGCTGCTTAGTGTAAATAAGAGGCATGCTTAGTTTAAATAAGAGAGCTGCTTAGTGTAAATAAGAGGCCTGCTTAGTTTAAATAAGAGAGCTGCTTAGTATGGTAGGTAGGTTATGTTATGTTACAGAATGGGATGCCCCAAAGCTGACTTGAGATCAGTATATATGCACACAGCAGCACTGTGTAAGGCGGCTCATACAGGCCAAATTTCTTTAAATAACTGTGCAGCTTACAGTAAATGCAGAGGCTAATGGCATGTTACAGAATGGGATGCCCCAACGCTGACTTGAGATCAGTATATATGCACACAGCAGCAGTGTGTTAGCAGGCTCATACAGGCCAAATTTCTTTAAATAACTGTGCAGCTTAGAGTAAATACAGAGGCTAATGGTATGTTACAGAATGGGATGCCCCAAAGCTGACTTGAGATCAGTATATATGCACACAGCAGCAGTGTGTAAGCAGGCTCATACAGGCCAAATTTCTTTAAATAACTGTGCAGCTTAGAGTAAATACAGAGGCTAATGGTATGTTAAAGAATGGGATGCCCCAAAGCTGACTTGAGATCAGTATATATGCACACAGCAGCAGTGTGTAAGCAGGCTCATACAGGCCAAATTTCTTTAAATAACTGTGCAGCTTAGAGTAAATACAGAGGCTAATGGTATGTTACAGAATGGGATGCCCCAAAGCTGACTTGAGATCAGTATATATGCACACAGCAGCAGTGTGTTAGCAGGCTCATACAGGCCAAATTTCTTTAATTAACTGTGCAGCTTAGAGTAAATACAGAGGCTAATGGTATGTTACAGAATGGGATGCCCCAAAAAGGAGTGCACCTGGAAGGCAGCAGTAAGAATATGCCCAGCAAAAGTGTCTTTATCAGGCCTAATTTCAATTAGAATAAGTGCAAATGGTTATATGGTCTTAAATAGAGGCTGCTGTAGTCACAGAATGGGATGCCCCAAAAAGGAGTGCACCTGGCAGGGTCCAGTAGTGCTATGCACAGCAAAAGTGTCTTTATCAGGCCTAATTTCAATTATAATAAGTACAAATGGTTATATGGTCTTAAACAGAGGCTGCTGTAGTCACAGAATGGGATGCCCCAAAAAAGAAGTGCACCTGGCAGGGTCCAGTAGTGCTATGCCCAGCAAAAGTGTCTTTATCAGGCCTAATTTCAATTATAATAAGTGCAAATGGTTATATGGTCTTAAACAGAGGCTGCTGTAGTCACAGAATGGGATGCCCCAAAAAAGAAGTGCACCTGGCAGGGTCCAGTAGTGCTATGCCCAGCAAAAGTGTCTTTATCAGGCCTAATTTCAATTATAATAAGTGCAAATGGTTATATGGTCTTAAACAGAGGCTGCTGTAGTCACAGAATGGGATGCCATAAAAACCAGCAGTAAGTACACCTGGCAGGGTCCAGTAGTGCTATGCCCAGCAAAAGTGTCTTTATCAGGCCTAATTTCAATTATAATAAGTGCAAATGGTTATATGGTCTTAAACAGAGGCTGGTGTAGTCACAGAATGGGATGCCTCACAGCAGACTTAAGATCAGTTCAGTATATATATGCACAGTTAGTTAGTATAAGCAGCCTGAAAACGCTAACAAAGCCTGTCAGCCAGCTAGTAACACTCAGGCTGGATGAAAAAAATAAAAAATCTCCCTGTGACAGCCTCCGATTTTTCCTACCTTTCCCTGTTTTTCGCTGACTTTCTGTCTGTCTCCTGTCTGTCTCCTGCCTGTCTCCAGCCTGTCCCTGTCTGTCCCTGCCTGTCTAACTGCCTCTCTCTCTCACTACAACGTTCTGTCTCTCACGAATGCAATAGAGAAATGAGGAAGGAAAAGCAAGATGGCCGACTTAAATAGCTCTGTGACGTCACCGGGCTTGCTGGCTGCTGATAGGCTGCATGTGACTGCCCCAGCTTGCACTGGCGCGGGATAGATGTCCAGACACGTCCCGTCCGCCATCTTAGAATGCCTGTAAATGTAAATGAATGGATGTTAAAGGAAAACTTCGAGCGATTGAATCGCGGGGAAATTCGGATTCGATCCGAATCGAATTTTTCCTGAAATTCGGATCGAATCCGGGTTCGTCCGGATCGATTCGCTCATTCCTAGTCGTGGCCTTTCCTGGTGCTGGCCTACTGGGATTTTTCCTGGTATGTCCTATGGCCAGCCCAGCCCTGCTTTCCAGCTTAGTCCAATGCTCCAATACTCACCATTACCATCCACAACTAGCTCACCATCACAATTCACACTTTAGTTTTTCCTGCTATAGCCCCTTTTCTGTCAGGAGGACCTCAGCAGCAGCCATTGGTGGCGGTCGTGCTAATGCACTTAGGGCCTTATTTATCAAGGGCTAGCGCCAGGTAGCGAATGGTGAGCGCCAGGTAGCGCCAGCTATCGGCGGCTACCGACTCAAGTACGCCCGGCGGCGGTCACAATGACGCATTTATCAAGCTAAATGAGGCTAGCGCCGGCGAGAGCGACGGCAAGCGCGGGATTCCTCATGAAGCCGCCTGGAACGAACAGCGCCGCTGCAAATTCCCTCACAGCGCCAGGTATGACCTGTCGCTCCCTGGCGTTGTCCAATGCATTTCAATGGAGCAATCTTTAATTAAACATAATTAATTGATATTAATTTTTTTTTTTTTTTTTTTTAATGTCAAAAATTCTGAGACCACTTCTGCAATGTTATGTTTTTTTTTTTAGTGAAAAAAAAAATAAAAAAAGATTTGTGCAGAATTGATATTACAGGTCTGATATTAATGTATTCATATTACAAAATGATTCAAAAAACATGTATAATTTTACAATAAAAAAATATGGTTGTTTAGGGGTTAAAAGCTCTTTTACACCCATCGCCGCCAGCGCTCTGGGGTTAAAATAAGGAATGGACAGCGCCAGCAAATTCGGAGCGTGATTTGTTAATGAATATGCAGCTAGCCGTTCGCTCTGGCCATTCGTTGTCAGGCGCTCACATACAACGCTGAACCTGTGAAACAGCGACCCCTAAGCCCGTATTCAACATTACCGCACACCGACTGAGTCGCTGTCATCAAGCTAACGCCGGCCAAGCACAGCGAATACTCGCTGGCGCTGAGAAAATCACGCTACAGTCGCTCATCTGTCGCTACCTGGCGCTATTAATGAATCGGCCCTCCCCGTGGTAGATAGGCTCAGGTACAAGATAGTGGAGATGTGGTCAGACATGAGCAGCTCAGATTGATTGACTTTCTTGGTAAATTACTTTAGACATTTATGTCTCAAAAACACAGGAAGAGGTCATTTACAGAGGTCTACTAAAAATGCATCATTCTTCTTTGTAAACTCCAAATCACAGAAAACACACTCAGACATTTCCTAAAGCTGTGGATCAGGTGTGAGCTTTTTGCAATTCAATAGGAGCCTCATGGCTTTAATAATAAGATTGATTCAGCGCAGGTCACCATTTCCTGTGGCACATGCACAATCCATGGCACAAGGCAGAAATGTATGCTTTTGCGTGTGCGCGAACCATGTGCCATAGCCATGATGAAATGTGTCTTCATGCACCATTTTACAACAAGCATGACAGTTTACTGAACCACTGTATGTGATGTGTAAGAAACCATGCATAGAAAAGAAATAATAACACATACCACAGAGAAGATGCAGTCCAGGGAGCTGGTCCTTTTCTCAATTTATTTCCAGCAGTGTGACAGTAAGTGATCATCACTGAGAAAAGGAGCAGCTCCCTGGACTATATCTGCTCTGTGGTATGTGCTATTATTTCTTCTATTTGTATGATTTAAATGTAAGGGATACAACCTTGATAACCTAAGAACTAGGGATGAGCGAATTGAATCTGATGTTTTTGAATTTGTTACAAATTTCAGACAAAAATCGATTCGCAAGGAATTTGAATATCTACACAATATGACCATGCAACTTGCTTCATTAAACTCATTCATTTCATGCGGTCCAGGCCATTTATATTTAATTTTATACTTAATGCAGCGAGGGGCCATAGAAACTCCAAGGAGAACTCATCTGTCCATGAAAAATGTGGAGAGACTGACCTTTGTGAATATGGATCAGGCATGTATCAGCCAGGATTTCCACCCACCAATGCCTGATGCATCAGAATAGATTGATCATGGTGCCACACCAACACTTCACAAATATGGATAGTGCAAAGGGAACAACGTATGGTCCATTGTAACCGGTGGGGGTAAAATCTTCCCCTGTAAGGCCTTACTCTCGCATTATTAATTTCTCAATACTTACTTGCATATCCTCAATACTTACATGTGCACACTAACACTTTTACAAAAGAGACAGTTTTCTTCTGCCTACCTGCCTCAGTTACTTTCTGATCCTGCCACTTACCTGATGCCACACATCTAATGCCAAGTTCTAATTTTTTCATTCACCTTCTTGTGTGTCATTGTGCTGCTCTAATAACAACGCCTCTGATCTGCATGTCATACTGCATAACATTATCACCTTACTAACCCAGCACATACCTTATATGTGATAAAGGAAGGCAAAGTGTTATACAGCCCTACTGAAGCTCTCTATAGGCCAGAAATAGACATTTTTAATAGCGAATGACCATGAATAAATTCTCCTCGTGCTGATGACAACACCACGCTGTGTCATTCAGCAACTATATGTTCTCCTTATGCTGCTGCCAACTCCAGGGTGTGTCATTCAGCCACTATATATTCTCCTTATGTTGCTGCCAACTCCAGGCGGCGTCTTTCAGCCGCTAAATGATCTCCTCATGTTGCGCCATCTCCACGCTCAGTAATTCGGGCACCATATGTTCCCCTCAAGCTGCTGCCAACTCCAGGACAAGTCATTCAGGCACTATATGTTCTCCTTGTGCTGCTGACAACACCACGCTGTGCCATTCTGCCACTATATGTTCTCCTCAGGCTGCTACCAACCCCAGAGTGTGTAATTCTGCCACCAAACGGTCTCCTCATGTTGCTGCCACCTCCAGGGTGTGTCATTCAGCCACTATAAGGACTCATCATGCTGCTGCCACCTATACGCTGTGTTATTCAGCCACTCTATGGTCTCCTCATACTCATGCCACCTCAAGGCTCTGTCATTGTGCCGCTCTGCAACAGTGATTCTAATAGAAACGCCTCTGATTTGCATGTCATACTGCATAACAGTATTATTTCACTAACCCAGCACACACCCTATGTGTGTTAAAGCAAGGCAAAGTGTTATACAACCCTATTGAAGCTCTCTGCAGGCCAGAAATAGCAGTTTTTAATAGTGATTCCCCACGAATAAATGAACCGTGGACCAAAATAATTTTTTGGGCAAGAATTAGGCGAATCAAATTTTCCAAAAATTTGCTAATCTCTAAATAGGAACCGATAGCCAATACCAATGGGCCCCCACCTCCTCTACACCCTCATGTGTAAGAAGGACTACCAGCTGTGAAGTAAAATGGCCATTCCCATGTAATTCTAGGAGTACAGCTATGCTACAACATCAGCACGACTTTAAGACCTGTCAAACAGTTTATACCACTGATCATCAGAGGGGAGCAATACACTTACACTTTAAATACTAAATGCATATGTATAATAATCAGCCAGATAAATGCTCACATGTATCCAAATATATGCTACACACAGAGGAAAATCATAATATTTAAATAAAAAAGTAGTGCTGAACAATAGTTAATTAAGTGGTGAAACTACTAATTGTCCTGCAGGTAAGAAGCAATAATGGCAGAGCTGTCACGTTATGTTCTTCATGACTGATTCCTGGTAGTAATAAGGAAGTGCCCCAGATTGAAGATAATAGAACCTCAGTTCTTCATGTTCCTCCTCCCTGGTAGAGCCAGTTTTCTATGCCAAGGATTGGCGATGCAACTACAAATGAGACACGGTTAAAGGGCCCCTCGCCGGTGCAGGACCCGACTTCTGCAAAACATAATACAGTTATCTGATTTTTTGTTACACGGTTCATCCTCAGCAAGACCCTCATCTCCTCCGATGCCATTCACCCTATGATTGTGCATTTGAAACACCAAAATGACTTGTGATAAGATAAGACAGTTATGTGGCTGCACCAAAAGTACGATGACTGCGTCCGAGAAGTCGCAGACTAAGTTCCATTTTTTTAACCCCTGGCAATGCTACTGGCTGGAGATGCAGCCGCATAGTGAACAACATTATGCTTCTTCCACATGATTGCTCACTCTGGCTCCAGATCCCTTAGATTTGTCTGATTACCTGCTCTGGCTCCTGCCCCTTGGCTACGTTTGTTTACCACTCTGGCTTTTGACCCATGGCTCTGTCTGACTACCTACTGTAGCTCCAACCCTGGTTATACCTGAAGTCCAGCCCTTTGCCCCATTGAAAACCAGACTACTACGACAGTTCTGTGTTCCTGTACTCACCTGTTCCACGTGTATCCCATATTCCTGTACTCACCCTTTCCAGCAGGGACTGGGATAAAAACCACCCTGGGACTTTTTGGGGCACACCGGCTCATCACTCCACACATTACAACCAGTGAGTAGCATCCCTCATTACAGCGGATGAGGGGCATCCCACAGAGGCATGTTGTGGCATCTGCCGTTACAGGCAGTGAGGGACATCCCTCATTACAGGCAGTGAGGAGCATTCCGACATTACAGTTAATCCCTCATTAAAACCTTTGGGGGCCATCCTTCATTACAGCTTACAGCCAGTAGGGGTATCCCTCTTGACAGCCAGTGGGGGCATCCCTCAGTATAGCTTAGACTCAGTGTGGGCATTCCACAGTACAACTTACAGTCAGTGGGGCCCTGCCTCAAAAAAGCCTGTGGGACATCCGTCACTACAGCCAGTGATGGGCATACCCCAGTACAGCCAGTGGGGGCATTCCTCAGTATAGCCAGCGGGGGCATCCCTCAGTACAACAAGTTAGGCATCCCTCACCACAGGCGGTGAGGGGCATCCCTCATTACAGCCAGTGAGGGCATCCCTCAGTACAGCCAGTGTGGGCATCCCTCAGTATAGCTTAGAGTCAGTGTGGGCATCCCAGTGCACAGCTTACAATCAGTGGGGGCATCCCTCAGGACAGCCAGTGGGGCCATGCCTCAAAAGAGCCTGTGGGACTTCCGTCACTACAGCCAGTGATGGACATACCTCAGTACAGTCAGTGGGGGCATCCCTCAGTACAGCCAGTGGGGGGCATCCCTCAGTACAGCAAGTTAGGCATCCCTCACCACAGCCGGTGAGGGGCATCCCTCATTACAGCCAGTGGGGGCATCCCTCAGTACAGTCAGTGGGGGCATTAGTACAGACAGTGGAGCATCCCTTATTCCACTCCCTTCACCCAAAGCTGGACAATAATAGGGCAGCATGTGGGCAGGCTAAACGATTCATGCCTGCCTGCCTACCACTGCTGTTACCCCCCCAGCAACTTACACACACACACACACACACACACACACACACACACACGCTGGTACCTGGTGGTCGGGGGGCTGGTCTGCCTTTAACTGCTGCTCTCACCGCTCACGTGCACACACATATACTTACACATGGTCACCGCGCAAGAACCAGGAGGTTCAGGTAAGCATGAGTGTGTGTCTGTGTGTGAGTGCGGCGGCACCAGGAATGGCCACCACCCATGAATGACGGATGCGAGGGGGTGGACAGTGGGTAGATCTGCCCCTCGCTGCTGTTCCTCCTGCCGCTGCCCACGCTCCCGCATCTTTCATTCATGGGTTGCTGCCTTATTCTAAGCATACAGTACGTCCTGCTCCAAATATAATACTTACACGTGGGTTATCCTCCGCCAGATGGCGCTGTGCACTGCAGACATGGAAAAACAGGCTCCTCCCGGCCCTTCATATACCCGGGGACCTCCCACAAATCCCAGATTTTTCTGCAGTGCTGACTGCGAAGACCTGAAGTATCACGCTCTCGCAGGTGAGCGGGGCTATTACAGCCTGCGGCCCTGTTGGACTATTCCCACCCGTCCTCCTTGTTATGTGCCTCCCAGCCTGGGCTGCGCTGGTCGGGTGAAGGTAGGCAGCACCATGTGTGCTTACGGAGCCATGCTCCACCGCAGTCCCCCACCATAGGGTAGGCGGTATAGGCTGATGGTGAGCCTTCAAGGGATGCCCCTCCCGCATCTTTGCCCCATGCCCCATGTAGCGGTAGACCCTGTCCAAACGGTTGCCTTCCTCCCTCGTTCCCTCTGTAGCTCGGGGGGGAAAGAAAAGGGGTGTGTGTGTGGCGGTCTTAGTGTACCCTATTACACGCTTATGGCCTTAGTATTCTGTTGTCAGGGATGGTGTCAGAGCCGCGCTGTTCATTTTTAATTGTTTTTCATAGACTCTGCGGCGTCGCTGGTATGTGAGTAGTGGTTTTCTTCTGTGGTAACTCCAATTGTTCATTTCCCTGCAGCTATCAAGCTGCCCTGCTGATATTTAGGCTATGCGCCTTTTTGGAGCTTCGCGCTCTTCAGAGGGGGCGGGGCCCGGGCTTGGCGCGCTCCGCGTCACGGCCGGCTCTGGCCCACCCTTCGAGGTTCGCTTGGCGCCATTTTTCTACTCGCGTGCGTGTGGTGAAGGCCTTCTCCCCCCTCCGTCTGTAAGTGCCCTCGTGGGCGACTCTTTATATTCCTTATTCTACTCTTGCGCATGGCTCTGACATCCTCGTTCTTTGTCCCCTTTTTTGTCTTTCAGACCGTGGATCCCGGTGGCTTCTCCCGGCCTGTTGTAGCTCCCGGTTTAGACTATTAAATTTACTCCCACTTCCCCACGGGTTATTGGGGTATCCAGGGTAGCTTACAGCGTCAATCCCTACTGGGCCATTGTCAGTGGCGTAGCGACCCGGGGGCGGGGGGGGCGGACCGCCCCGGGTGACACCAGACCTAGAGGGTGACACCTCTCGGCCGGTCACCTTGCCTCAGCGTATCCGCCCCCAGCACCAATGAGACTCCTCACCCCCCAACTGCAATACAGAACAAAGGAAATGTGTGTCTACTTACATGTCGGGCTGCCGCCCCGCCCCTCCCCTCTACGGGCTGCCTGGCAATGGATGAATGAGAGGCCTCAGCCCCGCCCCTGGCTCCTCTACAGGCTGCCTGGCAATGGACCAATCAGAGGCCTCAGCCCCGCCCCTGGCTTCTCTACAGGCTGCCTGGCAATGGACCAATCAGAGGCATCAGCCCCACCCACTGACTCTGCAGGGGCAGCTGGGAAAGAATGATGTCTGTCACAGCGCGCTATTTACTGAAGAAGCCGAGTGCTGCAGGCGAAGCCACAAGGTAGGAAGTGCAATAACTGGAGGAGCTGAGAAACAGGGGAGACAGGGAGGGGGCAGCAAAGATATCTACTGAGCCACCAATGCTAAGCTGTGTAATGTAACTAGAGGCCATTGTAGAGTAACCACGGGGGAGGGACAGAGAGAGGATGGCTGCACTGTGTGTAAAGGTCATGTCTGTTCTTTATTTCTGGCTACTTCACTCCACAAGTTTGTTTATCCCTCTGTCAATTTATTCATCAACCTCTCCCTCTGCCTGTCTATCTATCCACCCACCCCTGTATCCATCCATCCATCCACCCCTCTGCCAGTCTATCTATCTACACATCTACCTGTCTCTATCTATCTATCTATCTATCTATCTATCTATCTATCTATCTATCTATCTATCTCATATCTATCTATCTATCTATCTCATATCTATCTATCTATCCCCTATCTATCTATCTATCTATCTATCTATCTATCTATCTATCTCATATCTATCTATCTATCTATCTATCTATCTATCTATCTATCTATCTATCCCATATCTATCTATCTATCTAGCTATCCCATATCTATCTATCTATCTCATATCTATCTAGCTATCCCATATCTATCTATCTATTTCATATCTATCTAGCTATCCCATATCTATCTATCTATCTATCTATCTATCTATCTATCTATCTATCTACCAGTCTATCTACCAGTCTATCTATTTATCTATCTATCTCATATCTATCTATCTATCTATCTATCTATCTATCTATCTATCTATCTATCTATCTATGAGAGTCTGTGCATTAACATCCCCTCCCTGGGGGCTTAACACAGCGGGGCATCCCGATTCAGACTGCCCTGGTAAAAAGCCAGTGGCCGGGCCTGGAATCTGCACTGATGGCTTTTGTTCTGCTTTAAAATGGACCCCTAATGCAGCATGGCATCCTGAAAGAGGCAAGTAGTAGCACTGGAGAAAGTGCTGCTATGGCTTTTATTCATATTTCAAATTCAACTCATGAAAAAAACAAACTGGCTTATTAATTCCAATAGTGCCCTACCTCCTACCACATACACAGAAGCCTCTAATTGTCATTATCCCATGTACTACTGTGTGTACCATGTGTAATGTTTTTTAATGTCGTGCTGGACAATAATAGAGGGGGGGGGGGGGGGGAGTCCAAAAAGTGCCTAGGGCAGCACAAGTCCAAAATACAGCCATGCCCTCGGTATAGAGACACTTACCTGCAGGTCCGGAGCGTGGAGGCCGGCGCCGCTCTCAGCTGTCATCTGAGGGCGCGTCATCAGATGACAGCTGAGAGCGGCGCCGGCCTCCACGCTCCGGACCTGCAGGTAAGTGTTTGCTTTTTTTAAAAATGCCGGCATGGTGGGAGCGGGCCGGCCGGTTCCGCTGACAGCAGAGCGGGCCGGCCGGTTCCCACCATGCCGGCAAAAATGCTTTTTTTTTTGTTTGTTTTCTTTGGGGGGGGGGGGGTTGACACCATTGGGGGGGGGTGGGGTTGACACCATTGGGGGGGGGGGGGTTGACACCATTTCCTACCGCCCCGGGTGACACCAGCCCTAGCAACGCCACTGGCCATTGTGCCGATTGAATCACCATATGGAGGCATCTCAGGATATTGTGAACGGGGTTCCTTCGGGACAAGCCCGGCTGTGTGTAGCTTGTGGGGTCTTACCTGGCAGCGGTGATAATGCTCGGGTCTGCGTTCCTTGTGCACAGCAGGCGCTATTTGGTCTTCCCGCCTCTTCTGTGGCTGGGCCTGCACCTCGCCTCACTTCACCTACTCCCCCAAGCCTGAGTCTAACCCCCAATACTAGTGGGGATTCTCATCCTAATATGGCCGCTAGATTGGCCAGTGTTGAAAAGATTATTGCTAATTCCTTAGCGCGTAAGTCCACCGCCAAGAGGCGGCATTTGAACCCTGACTCTGCTCTCTTCCCTATGGAATCTGATGAGTTATCGCTTCCTTACGGTCATATCCCCTCGGACGAAGGGGAGCTGTTCTCTGAGTCTGGGTTATATGATGAGGAGTCAAGGGGTCATGACGAGACTGGTTCCGAGCACTGGACTTCGGATGATATTGACAGATTGTTTGATCTTTGACGTTTTGTCCCTCTCTCCCCCTGCTGCGGCTCCCAGACAGAGGGGTGACCTTTTCCATACTGCTAAGGCTCGCCTGAAATTTCCCAAGCAAACTCATTTCAATAGCATTGTGCTTTTATGAATGGGAACATCCCAGTAGGCTTCCCGGAATCCCTAAGAGTGTGGATAGGAAGTATCTTTTTCCGGCTGATGTGTTTAAGTGCTGGTCATCACCTCCCGAGGTCGATGCTCCTATTCTAGGGCTGTCCAACACCTCTATTATGCATTCCCCTGACACTACTACGCTGTGGGACTCTGAGGACCAGCCTATTGACCAATTGGCATGTCATGCCTTTGCATTTGGGGGTGTGACCTTGCGCCCGGTTTGCGCCTTAGCCATCACGGCAGTTGCGCTCAGGACCATGGTCAGGAACGCACTTGATGGCACAGACGAGTTGCCACCTGATACTATCACTACACTGTCTAACTGTGATGTGTTTGTGAACTTTATCCTGTCTGCATCGGATGATGCTGTTAAGATGTGTGCCAAATCTTCTTCCCTGGTGGTAGCTATACGCCGCGCGGTTTGGTTGCGCCAATGGGCTGCTAACAACGCGGCTAAAAAAGCCCTTACTGGGCTCCCCTTTAAGGAACTGCGCCTGTTTGGAGAACGCCTAGACCTCTTCGCCAAAGGAGTTACCCCAGCGCAGGCGGCAGATTTGGCCCTTTCGAGGCCAGGGCACCTCTTCAACCCCCTACCGTGGGGCTAAACATGGGAAAGGGGTGACCTTCGCTGGGTCCCGCGCGGATTCCTGGCACAGGAACAGAGGACGCCGTCCTGGTTCCTCCTGGGGGTCCAAGCCCAAAGCCCCTCCCAAGACCCCTCAGGCATGAAGGGGCGCCCTCGCCCGTCAGGGTGGGGGGACGTCTGCAGCACTTCGAACATGTCTGGATGCGCCACATCTCAGACCACCAGATTCACCGGGTCTCGGATTTCGCAGGATCCTGCCTCAGCTCAGGTCTTGCGGCTGGCCGTGCAGGGTCTTCTGGATCTAGGGGTCATTTGCAAGGTCCCCTTAGGAGACAGGGGCATGGGGTTCTATTCCAAACTCTTCACAGTACCCAAGAAAAATGGGTCAGTCAGGCCCATTCTGGATTTAAAAATCCTCAACAAATTTGTCAAGTACAAGCACTTTCGCATGGAAACACTGCGCTCAGCCATTGGCTCTCTGCGCCCAGGGGACTTCATGACGTCCGTGGACATCAAAGATGCTTACCTTCACGTCCCGGTGTTTCCAGGACACCAAAGGTTTCTCAGATTTGCACTGGAAGATCAACATTACCAATTTGTAGCCTTGCCATTCGGCCTTACTTCGGCTCCCAGGGTGTTCACCAAGCTGGCGGGGGTGATGTCCCTGATAAGGTTAAGGGGCATACGTGTGCTACCCTACCTGGATGATATACTCATCACCTCTCGTTCTCTGCGGCAAGCAGAGCTGGACACTCAGCTGGTGGTGTCTACCCTGGAGTCTTTCGGCTGGGTAATCAATTACCCCAAGTCCCCTCTGTCCCCCTCCTCGGTGACTCAGTTCCTGGGAATGATTCTGGATACGGTTCGGTCAAGGATATTTCTTCCTCAACAGAAGGTGGAAGCTCTGACTGCGCAGACGAGGTTCCTGCTATTGTGCCCGCAGCCTTCCATCAGGCAGGGAATGCAGCTGGTGGGCCTGATGGCGGCGAGTGCCTTTTGCTCAGTTCCATTTGAGACCTCTGCAGCTTCCCCTTCTGTCAGTGTGGGACAAGAACCCGGCGTCCTTAAACGGGGTCTGTGTGCTTCCCCCCTCAGTCAGGCAGTCCCTTGCTTGGTGGCTGGACCACAGGAGCCTGACAGGGGGCAGGTCCTTTCTGGCCCCCTCCTGGGAGACAGTCACTACGGATGCCAGTCCGTCCGGATGGGGGGGATTCTGGAACTCCCTGCGTTTCCAGGGGAGGTGGGGTCCTCAGGAGGCCCATTTACCCATCAACATTCTGGAATTGCGGGCAGTCCGGTTGGTACTGGAGCGGTCGACCCCACACCTGAGGGGTCTGGCGGTCCAGGTACATTCGGACAACAGAACAGCGGTTGCCTACATCAACCATCAAGGAGGGACCCGGAGCAAGGGTGCCCTCCAGAAGGTGTCTCAGATTCTGTCATAGGCGGAGGCCAATGTCCTATGCATCTCAGCTGTGTACATTCCGGGGGCGGAGAATCTGCTTGCAGATGCTCTGAGCAGGGGGTCGTCCCGTCAGGGGGAGTGGTCCCTCTGCAACAGGGTATTCCAGTCCCCGTGTCACCGTTGGGATCTACCGGACGTGGACCTGTTTGCGCCCCATCACAATCACAAGCTCCCGGCCTTCGTATCCCTGTCCCAGGATCCTCTGGCGCTGGCCACGGATGCCCAGTCCATGTCATGGAAGGAGTTTCAGCTTCTGTATGTGTTTCCACGGTTTCCCCTTTTGAGCAGGGTACTACTCAGGATTGCTCTGGAAGGGGTACCTGTGATTCTGGTGGCCCCCAGGTGGCCAAGAAGGGTGTGGTTTGCAGACATGGTTCAAATGGCAGTAGACCAGTACGACCTGCCAGGGGTACCGGATCTGCTAACTCAGGGCTCCTTACGCCATCCCAATTTACTAACGCTGGCTTTGACGGTCTGGCTGCTGAAACCTCCATCTTGATGGAAAAAGGTTTGTCTGCCGCTGTGGTAGGTACTATGGTGCAGGCTAGGAAGAAGACTTCTTCTGCTATCTATTATAGAGTATGGCATACCTACTGTGATTGGTGTGAATCTAGATCTCTTCCCTGCAGGGAATTCTCAGTCCCTAGGGTTCTGGAGTTCTTACAGCATGGTTTGGATTTTGGTCTAAAACTCAGTACTCTGAAGGGTCAGGTTTCTGCCTTGTCCGTCTTCTTTCGGAAGTCTTTTGCTCAACATCATTTGATTAAGACCTTCTTTCAGGGGGTCACTCATGTGCGTCCCCCTCGTAAATCTATGGTCCCTGTTTGGGTTTTGTCTGCCTTGCAGGGTGCTCCCTTTGAGCCGATTCAGGATGCTGCTGTTCTTACTCTCAAGGTTGTCTTTTTAGTGGCTATTACTTCGGTTAGGCGTGTGTCTGAGCTGGCTGCTCTGTCTATTCAGCCTCCGTACTATGAGAGACATCAGGACAAGGTGGTGTTCCGCTTCAAACCGGACTTTCTGCCGAAGGTGGTGTCTGCTTTTCATCTGAATCAGGACATAGTTCTAACTTCCTTGTGTCCCAATCCTAGTAATGATAAGGAAAGGGTCTTGCATTCTTTGGATGTGGTCAGGTGTTTGAAATACTACCTGGTAGTCACTTTGGCTTTCAGGAAGACTTATGCTCTTTTCATTGTACCTTCCAGGCCTAGGAAGGGTTTAGCTCCCGCCAAGTCTACCATTAGCAAATGGATTCATCAGGCTGTGATTCAGGCCTATTCTGCTAAGGGGAAGAGTCCTCCTTTCCGCCGTACTGCGCATTCTACTCGTGCTATTGGTGCCTCTTGGGCCTTCCTGCACCAGGCTTTTGTTGAACAAGTCTGCAAGGCCGCTACTTGGTCTTCTGTTCATACCTTTTCAAAGTTTTACAAGGTTGATGTTAGGGCCTCAGCTGATGCTGTGTTTGGCCGCAAGGTTTTGCAGGTGGCAGTGGTTTGACCTGCCTGCTGTTACCTTTTTTGTTGGGGATCCCACCCTACTTTGTGGACACTGCTATTGGATGTCCCACGTGTAAGTATTATATTTGGAGCAGGATGTACTGTATGCTTAGAATAATACAATTCTGTGAAATACTCACCTGTAGAATTGGTATGATACGCATACAGTACGTCCTGCTCCACCCCACCCTGGTTTTTGCATTATTCTGGATCCCCTGTATGGTGATTGTTATCATTGTTGTTTTTACCAGTTTTGGTGGTTAGTTTCTCCTGGCTTCTTTTCTAACTGCTTTTCAATGCTGGGGATTTGTGGGAGGTCCCCGGGTATATGAAGGGCCGGGAGGAGCCTGTTTTTGCATGTCTGCAGTGCACAGCGCCATCTGGCGGAGGATAACCCACGTGTAAGTATTATATTTGGAGCAGGACGTACTGTATGCGTATAATACCAATTCTACAGGTGAGTATTTCACAGAATTGTATTTCCTGGTGCTGGCCTACCGGGTTTTTGCCAATGCTCCAGTACTCACCATTACCATCTACGACTAGCTCACCATCACAATTCACAATTTAGTTTTTCCTGCTGTAGATCCTTTTCCGTTATCCTGCTCAGGAGGACCTTGGCAGGAGCCGTTGGAGCTACTGCACTTAGTGGTAGATAGGCTCAGGTACAAGATAGTGGAGATGTGGTCAGACGTGAGCAGCTCAGATTGATTGGCTTTCTTGGTAAATTAATTTAGACATTTATGTCTCAAAAACACAGGAAGAGGACCTTTACAGAGATTACTACAAATGCAGCATTCTTCATTGTAAACTCCAAATCACAGAAAACACACTCACACATTGCAGAAAGCTGTGGATCAGCTGTGAGCATTTTGCAATTTAATAGGAGGCTCATGGCTTTTGCAATAGGATTGATTCAGCGCAGGTCACCATTTCCCATGGCACATGCACAATCCATGGCAAGACAGAAATGTTCTCTTTGGTGCATGATTCTGCCACAGATTCAACACAATTCTGCATGTGCGCGAACCATGTGCCATAGCCATGACGAAATGTGTCTTCATGCACTATTTTATAAGCATGACAGTTTACTGAACCGCTGTATGTAATGTGTAAGAAACCATGCATAGAAAAGAGATAATAACACATACCACAGAGAAGATACAGTCCAGGGAGCTGGTCCTTTTCTCAATTTATTTCCAGCAGTGTGACAGCAAGTGATCATCACTGAGAAAAGGAGCAGCTCCCTGCACTACATCTGCTCTGTGGTATGTGCTATTATTTCTTCTATTTGTATGATTTAAATGTAAGGGATACAACCTTGATAACATAAAAACTTGGGATGCGCGAATTGAATGACGTATTTGAATTTATTCTCAGTGTGCCACACACCCCGCTTCCCCTTTAATTCTTCACGATTGGGTTACTCACCGCCAGGTGACACTGTTGCAGAGAGGAAGTCTTGTAACGAGCCCCCTTCCGGCCTAAATACACCTGGTACCTCACACTTAACACCAGTGTTTTTCTCTCTGCATGATGACAAGACAGAAGAATGAAGTCTCCTGCTTGCAGGTAGCCGGGGTCTTACCCCGGCACCCCCTTTGGGTCTATTTCTGCCCAGTTTTTGAATATTTGTTACCTATATGGTTAAATGGAAGCCTCCCAGCTCAGGCTGCTCACTGGGCAATTGGTAGATGGCACTATAGGTGCCTAGGAGCTTATCTCCTCCGCTCGACCTCTTGCTTGGGGGCAATGCGGCTATCCGGCATGGTGATCCGGATTTGGGATGCCCCTGTTCCGAGGTTCCCCTTGGTCCCTTTCTCTCCCGTTACGGTCCCTTCTCCCTTCACTATGGGGGGGGGGGGTTGGGGGATGTGTATATGCATGTGGTGTTTTTACTTGTGTGTTTTACTTGTATGGATAACCTTTGTCAGTTTTCAGGTCAGCACCGAAGGATGGGTGCACACGGCCTGACCGGTTATCACTCTCTTTTTTTTTTACAGATTGCCCACACTGATTAGCCCTCTCTCTCTCTCTGGCAGCTCCACCATTGTGCGGGCTGCTGTTGGGCCTGAACGGCCAGAGTTTAGTTCCGCTTTAGGGCGGCCGGGGCGGGCCGCGATGTGGCAGGCATGGCTGATGCTGAGAAAAGAATTCAGTCCAGCAAGTCCGCACACCAATTGCAATAAGTTCAAATGTGGGTGCAAAGAATCCCTTTTAAATAAAGGTCCCTTTCCCCAATAGGACCAAACAATTCATAGCAATGATATTAGAGAAAATGCACACCATACTACAAAGGGTTGTGATTTGCAAAAAAGTGTATTTAGAAAGAGTGCATAATATATACAACTTATATACAGTAGTTTACTCTCAAAATTTTTGATACAAAAATCGCCAGTAGATGAAGTAAAATGGACCCCAGTTAACACAAATCATATATGTAATGATACACAAAAATCGCCACTAGGTGGCAGCAGTACCCGATTTCTCAGTTCTCATGATGGAGATAGAACAAGCATGTTCCTCATTCAGAAGAACAGTAACAGCAGTTCACAGAAGGCGTCACTAGATGGCGCCAGACTTCAAGATAAAGAAAAATACATATATGGTAATGCAAAACCGTGGTATAAGCAACGCGAGGGCTCCTCTTAGCAAGCAATGCAAATAGAAGCACAACCCAATTAAGTAGACACAGCAGAATTACAAAAGAGAATCATACGTTACAGCATGAGCAGATATAACCCGACGTTTCAGACCGTGAAGGTCTTTCCTCAGGGGGATGAAAGCGGCGATGGAACATGGCAGTGGGCGCGGACATTAAATACCTTGACCTTGGCGGGCTTTTCCTGGCCGGCCAGTGACGTCGCAGGGGGCGTTCATCCGAACGCCAGCCGGCAGCGTCACCAGAGGGTATGTGGTTGGTCCCAGATTGCCATCCCCAATATGGCGCCTGCGCATGTGTCATACAGATCAGGGGAGGCGATCACACGGGGCCGCGCGCATTCCCTCCTATGGCAACAAGCGTTAATGATTGGATGATTTAGAGAGGGCGGATACGGGGGAGGCGGTCACACGATGCCGTGCACGATCCCATCACTAGAAAGAAGGTTCATAGTTATATGACACTGATGCAGCTGGGCAGGCATAGGCTTAACCCCTAGGGGAAAACGAGCTATACATCCAGAGTGAGTTGCGCCAACAGCGTAACAGCTGCGCAATCGCCGTAATAGCATTTTCTCCGTCCTATGCTCCATCCGTTGTATTGATATGTGATTCTCAAGATAGTCCATCAGTACACCTGAAAAAGTGAAAAAAATATATATAAATATATTTACAACTGATAATCTCCTAACTGGAAAACACTTGAGACAACAGTATATTTGAGGTATAGGTAAAGGTAAGTATATGTGTTTTCCAGTTAGGAGATTATCAGTTGTAAATATATTTATATATATTTTTTTCACTTTTTCACTTCACTGTTTTTATTAGTTTTTTATATAAAAATAACTTTGCGCTGGAGTTGGTCTTCACGCAATGGTACATGGCGGCGGCGATATTATCATTAATTTTTACATCTTCCTTATATCCTAGAACAAGCTTAGTGTGACCTTGATGACTCAGTTGTGGACCTTGGCGGCGCTGCAGATTCATTTCCCCCTGTTGCCATCTGTTGCTGTGTTTGGGCTAAAGGATCCTTCATGGGACATACTGTTGAATTATGGTGGATCAGGTGTACTGATGGACTATCTTGAGAATCACATATCAATACAATGGATGGAGCATAGGACAGAGAAAATGCTATTACGGCGATTGCGCAGCTGTTACGCTGTTGGCGCAACTCACTCTGGATGTATAGCTCGTTTTCCCCTAGGGGTTAAGCCTATGCCTGCCCAGCTGCGTCAGTGTCATATAACTATGAACCTTCTTTCTAGTGATGGGATCGTGCACGGCATCGTGTGACCGCCTCCCCCGTATCCGCCCTCTCTAAATCATCCAATCATTAACGCTTGTTGCCATAGGAGGGAATGCGCGCGGCCCCGTGTGATCGCCTCCCCTGATCTGTATGACGCATGCGCAGGCGCCATATTGGGGATGGCAATCTGGGACCAACCACATACCCTCTGGTGACGCTGCCGGCTGCCGTTCGGATGAACGCCCCCTGCGACGTCACCGGCCGGCCAGGAAAAGCCCGCCAAGGTCAAGGTATTTAATGTCCGTGCCCACTGCCATGTTCCATCGCCGCTTTCATCCCCCTGAGGAAAGACCTTCACGGTCTGAAACGTCGGGTTATATCTGCTCATGCTGTAACGTATGATTCTCTTTTGTAATTCTGATGTGTCTACTTAATTGGGTTGTGCTTCTATTTGCATTGCTTGCTAAGAGGAGCCCTCGCGTTGCTTATACCACGGTTTTGCATTACCATATATGTATTTTTCTTTATCTTGAAGTCTGGCGCCATCTAGTGACGCCTTCTGTGAACTGCTGTTACTGTTCTTCTGAATGAGGAACATGCTTGTTCTATCTCCATCATGAGAACTGAGAAATCGGGTACTGCTGCCACCTAGTGGCGATTTTTGTGTATCATTACATATATGATTTGTGTTAACTGGGGTCCATTTTACTTCATCTACTGGCGATTTTTGTATCAAAATTTTGAGAGTAAACTACTGTATATAAGTTGTATATATTATGCACTCTTTCTAAATACACTTTTTTGCAAATCACAACCCTTTGTAGTATGGTGTGCATTTTCTCTAATATCATTGCTAGGCATGGCTGATGCTACCTGTGACGCTCTCCCCCCCCCCCTTCCCTCCCTTTGTCCGGGCGCCCTCTCGTTTTCGGCACCGCCGTTCGGCGGGCCGCACTGTTGGCGCTTTAGGCGCATGGCCTCAAACTCCCTAGTAAAGGCTTCCCTCCCCCTCCATTTACTGAGCGCATCGGGCGCCCTCTCGTTTTGCGGCACCGCCGTTTGGCGGGCCGCACTGTTTAAATCTGGGGGGGGGCGGGGCCCGGATGACGTCAGAGGGGGCGTGGCTGGAGCGGCATCGACGTGCAGCTCGGCCCCAGCCGCACTTCCTCCCTCTTATCAGGAGTCAGGTGCAGGGCTCACAGCCGCAGGAAGGGAATCATCTCTGCTGCTGCTGTCCTTGTTTTCCGCCGTGCTTTCAGACTTGGGCAGTTAAGCGGCCTCACCTCGTGTGGGGCCGTCTCTTGTTATATCCATGATTGATTTAAAAAAAAAAAAAGAGTAAACTGGTTCAAATTCTTTTGACCTCTTTAAACACTCTGGGGTGTTTTTACTATGTGTGTTTACTATGTGTTGGTATATGCTGTTGCATGAATGTTGTACTGCATGCTGCCCCCTTTTTTTCTGGGGATCTTACTGTTGTTCTTTCCCCACAGATCCTGGGATTCCCTCAATGCAGTGGCTTTCCGGTTCTATTATACCTGGCTAGTCCTATTACTCTAAATTGGGACATATTTATATATATATATTGGTATATTTAAAAAAAAAAAAAGGGGGGGGGGATAATTATAATCATAAATTAAATCCTTCCTCCCGGGACATTAATGTAAAGGGGCATCCCGGGTGGCTTATGCCTAAAACCCATGGTTGTGCGAATACCATAAATCACCATATGGAGGCTTCCGATAATACCGGAAATGGCTCTTCTGGGCCATCCAGGCTGTGGGACTCCGCTCCCAGGCGATGATGTTATATTAAGCATTCCTTGTGCAAAGCAGAATATTGTGCGTCAGTCCGTCGCTCCGGCTTCTGGCTCTTCGCAACTTCCATCATCTCCTACCCCCCCTCCCTGTTCTGGACCCCGTGTGACATTGTCAAAGGTGTCCGAGGTGTCTGCACGATTGTCCAACCTCGAGAAGATAGTTTCCGTCAAAGCAGGTCAGAAGGCTACTGCGAAACGGAAACACCTTTCTCCTGTAGCTCCTGCTTCACAGGATGAGGGATGTGAACCTGTGGATTGGTCCCATTACTCCCTGGATGAGGAGGGGGAACTCCTTGTGGAGTCAGATGAGCCTGCAGACCAGCTTGAGGTCGATGCTATTGGCGATCTGGCTGCGGGGGTTTCCCTTGACACCCCCTTCATTCTGGCTCAAATGTTTGAAATTTTGAATTTAGATCCGCCTGAGGCTGTCGCCCTGCCAAAGGGTGAGTTGTTTAATGTGTCTCAGCCGCGTTTGGTGTTTCCCAGACAACAACACTTTGAAAGGGTTGTGCTTAAGGAATGGGAACATCCCACGCGATTAACTGGAATTCCTTCCAGTTGGGATAAACGCTATCCTTTTCCGCCAGAATTGGTGAAGCTTTGGTCGGTTCCCCCTGACGTCGATACCCCTGTGCTAGGGCTCTCTAGCACGGCTATGGTGCAGTCTTCTGAGACCACTGCCATTAAGGATGGTGAGGATCGTCGGATTGACCAGTATGCTCGCCATGGTTTTATTAGTGCCGGATCGACTATGCGGCCGGTGTGTGCTTCAGCGCTTCTTCTATTGGCGGTTAGGTCCGTTATTCAGGATCTATGCGCAGATCTTGATCCCGCTTGTAATGAGTTTAGTGGTCTTAAGCAGTGTGAGTCTTTTATTTCCTATGTTCTGACCACCCAGGACGATGCGCTGGCAATGAGTAGCAGGACAGCGGCAATGCTGGTGGCTATTCGTCGGTCAGTATGGCTGCGCCAGTGGTCGCGGACTTAGTTTCTAAAAAGGTGCTCACAGCACTTCCCTTTTTGGGCTTGCGACTGTTTGGTGATAAAATTGATTCAGTTGCAAAAGGTGGTAAAATGCCTCAACGCAAGAGGCCTCGTCGCCCCTTTCGGGGTGCAAGTACCGTTAGGCCTTCCTTTCAGGGATTCAGAGCGGGTAGGGGGGCTTCCTTTCCCGCTATCAGAGGTGCAGGTTGGACCCGGGGGAGGGGCCGTGGCCGTCCCACTCAGTCCTGGGGCGCCAAGCCTGCTGGTAAGCCCGCTCAGCAATGAGGGGCTGCCCTCACCCTTGCGGGTGGGGGGACGATTGCGACACTTCTCCCAGGTTTGGGACCAGGAGGTTCCGGACAGGTGGATCCGGGAGGTGGTGTCGTCCGGTTACAAACTGGAATTCGAGTCTCGCCCTCCTTCACGATTCTCTCGGTCTCGGGTGCCCATCGATCCTTTGGCCGCGCAGGGGCTCCTGGCGTCGGAATCTTTTAGAAATGGCGGTCATCCAGCCGGTACCGCGCTTAGAGATGGGCCTCGGTTTCTACTCCAATCTTTTCGCAGTCCCCAAAAAGGACGGGTCGGTTCGTCCCATCCTGGACCTGAAATCACTCAACAAGTTCATCCGTATTCGGAAGTTTCGCATGGAAACTTTGCGTACGGCCGTCGGTTCCCTTCGGCAGGGGGACTTCATGACGTCCATAGACATCAAGGATGCTTATCTTCATGTTCCCATCTGCCAGGCTCATCAATGTTTTCTTCGATTCGTGATGAAAGATCAGCATTTTCAATTCGTGGCACTTCCGTTCGGCTCCAAGAGTGTTCACCAAGGTGCTGGCATTTTCAGATCTTGGGGCATTCGTGTCGTACCTTATTTGGATGACCTTCTCATCATGGCTCCATCACTCAATCAATCCGAGACAGACACCAGGATGGTGGTCTCCACGCTGGAAAGCTTTGGTTGGGTGATCAACTTCCCCAAGTCCTCCCTCGCTCCGGCCAGGGTGGTATCCTTTCTGGGGATGCAGTTGGACTCTCGTCAACACAGGGTGTTTCTACCCCAGTCCAAAATTCATCTGATTCAGGAGTTGGCTCGGGTCCTACTTTCCAATCCTCGGCCGTCCATCCATCTGGGGAAGAGGCTGGTAGGGTTGATGGTTGTCTCCTTCGAGGCAGTTCCTTTTGCTCAATTTCACACGAGGACGCTTCAGCTCTATCTGTTGGCGTCCTGGGACCGGCAGCCTTGGTCGCTGGATCAGCCCTTCCAGTTGTCCTCCCGGGTCCGGCAGTCCCTCCAGTGGTGGTTGGTCTCGGCCAATCTCGTGAAGGGCAGGTCTTTCCTGACCCCTCTTTGGGAAATTGTCACCACGGACGCCAGTCTTTCGGGATGGGGGGGATTCTGGAAGGAGCGTCAGTTCCAGGGGCAGTGGGGACCTCAAGAGGCCCACTTACCCATCAATGTTCTGGAACTGAGAGCCATCCGTCGGGTTCTTGCTCTCCTGACTCAACACGTTCTGGGCCTTCCGGTCCAGGTGCGTTCAGACAATCGAACAGCGGTTGCAGGGGCTCTTCCCGTCTGGGAGAATGGGCTCTCCATCTTTTTCGCTCACTGTGTCTCCGGTGGGGGACGCCGGAGGTGGACCTGTTTGCCTCTCGTCACAATCAAAGGCTCCCGAACTTCGTGTTGCTCTCCCAGGATCCTCTGGCTCTGGCAGTGGACGCCATGTCCCTGAGCTGGGGGGATCTGGGGTTTCTGTATCTGTTTCCTCCGATACCCATGCTGGGCAGGGTGGTACGGAAGTTGGCTCTGGAAAGGGTGTCCGCCGTTCTCGTGGCCCCAAAGTGGCCAAGGCGAGTGTGGTTCGCAGACATCGTTCGGCTGGCAGTGGACCAGTTCGTTCTGCCTCTTCGGCCCGATCTGCTCACTCAGGGTCGGTTGTGTTACCCCAATTTACCAGCGCTGGGTTTGACGGCCTGGCTGCTAAAACCTCCATCTTGAAGGAGGAGTGTCTTTCTGACTCGGTCGTTAAGACTCTGATCACTGCCCAGAAGAGGTCTTCTTCTATCATCTACTATAGGACTTGGAAAGCCTATATCACTTGGTGGGAGAGTAGATCTTTTCCTTGTAGGGTCTTTTCGGTCTCCAGGATTCCGGAGTTTTTACAATCTGGCCTGGACTCTGGTCTTCAGCTAAGTACTTTGAATGGGCAAGTTTCTGCCTTATCTATCTTTTTTCAGAAGCGTTTTGCGCTTCATCCTTTAGTTAAAACTTTTTTCCAGGGGGTTACGCATGTGCGGCCCCCCAGGAAACCATTACTCCCTGTTTGGGATTTGAATTTGGTTCTTTCTGCTCTTCAGGCTCCTCCTTTTGAGCCTTTGCAAGATATTGCTTTGTCTACCCTGACTCAGAAGATTGTCTTCTTGGTAGCTATCACTTTGGTCCGGCGTGTCTCGGAGTTGGCGGCCTTGTCTATCCAGGCGCCTTACTTTAAGAGGCATCAGGATAAAGTAGTCTTTCGGTTCAAACCAGACTTTCTTCCTAAGGTTGTTTCTGCTTTTCATTTGAACCAAGATATTGTTCTTCCCTCCTTGTGTCCTAATCCTAAGAATGACAAAGAGAGGGTTTTGCATTGTTTGGATGTAGTACACTGTGTTAAGTACTATTTGAGTATTACGTCTCCTTTTCGTAAAACGGAAGCCTTTTTTGTTGTGCCCTGTGGGCCTAAGAAGGATTTGGCACCGGACAAATCTTCCATTAGCAAATGGATATGTCAGGCCGTTATTGCGGCCTATTCTGCTAAGGGGAAAGTTCCCCCTTTTCGTATCACTGCTCATTCTACTCGCGCCGTTGGAGCGTCTTGGGCTTTTCAGCACCAAGCTTCTGTTGAACAAGTTTGTAAGGCCGCTACTTGGTCTTCTGTTCATACTTTTTCTAAGTTTTACAAAGTTGATGTGTGGGCCTCAGCGGATGCTGTTTTTGGCCGCAAAGTTCTGCAGACTGCAGTCATTTAAGTTATGCTTCATTTTTGCCTTCGGATACCCATCCCTTGTGGACACTGCTTTTGGATGTCCCAATCGTGAAGAATTAAAGGGGAAGCGGGGTGTGTGGCACACTGAGAATAATACCATTTTGTGAGTACTCACCTGAAAAATGGATATTGTCAGTGTGCCACACACCCCGCTTCACCCCCGCGCTTTTCGGTATCCCGAATCCTTTATATGGTGAAGCTTTTATTTGTTTTGAGGTTACCGTTAGATTACTGGTACCTTGTCTTTCTGCTTTTTAAATCACTGGTGTTAAGTGGGAGGTAACAGGTATATTTAGGCCGGAAGGGGGCTCATTACAAGACTTCCTCTCTGCAACAGCGTCACCTGGCGGTGAGTAACCCAATCGTGAAGAATTAAAGGGGAAGCGGGGTGTGTGGCACACTGACAATATCCATTTTTCAGGTGAGTACTCACAAAATGGTATTTTTAAAAATTTCTGAAAAATTTGATTTGCAGCGAATCCGAATATCGACACAATTCGATCACACAAATCGCTTCAATAAACTCCATTTAGTGCGGTCCAGGCCATCTAAAATGGCGGATCCACATGTCAGGACACTGGGCAAGGAATCTTCGGAAGGCAGCAAGGCAGGATGCCGCTGAATCACATGAAGCATGCAGCCTATCAGCAGCCAGCCACCCCAGTGATGTCAAAGCCCTATACAAGTGGTGGCCGTCTTGCGGCCACTGACTTTCGGTATTGTATTGCAGAGAAAGAGGGACAGAGCGAGTGGCAAAGAGAGGGAGAGAGAGACACAATGGCAGTGTGCAGCAACAGCGATTCACCACAGGGACAGTGTGCAGCAACAGCGATTTCCATCTAAGCCAAATTCAAGCATAGAAGCAGTGATAGGGAAGGAAGAGAGCTTGGGACAAACTGACCTACAATCTGGGAGAGGTATGATAAACTGACCTACTACAGAGACTGTGACAGACTCTCTGCCTTTTGGATTTCACCACTATTCAATTGCCCACCGGGTCATTCATTGGATGCCCACTGTTCCTTTTTCTATACGGCCCCTGGGACCCTACTTGGGCATATTGGATTTTAAAGGCACTGTTTCTGCCCCTTGGACTTTACATAGGTTCATTACTTTCATTTTCCTAAGCATGTTCCAGACAATGTCATTGTGTTGTTAATTGTGTTACAGACTGCCATTGTGTTGTTGACTGTGTTACAGACTGCTACTTTGTTGCTGATTGTGTTACCGGCAGAGTT
Organism: Gastrophryne carolinensis; assembly: GCA_027917425.1. Lineage (NCBI taxonomy): Eukaryota > Metazoa > Chordata > Amphibia > Anura > Microhylidae > Gastrophryne > Gastrophryne carolinensis. The sequence continues at coordinate 175,124,356 of CM051242.1, forward strand.
GAGGGATTGCGTGTCCTGCTCCCATTGGTATGTGTGTTTGTCATGCAGTTCTCCATCAGGTCCACAGGGGAGGTCCCCTTGCATGGAGACTTGCATATAAGGCCCAGGGTGGCACTAATAAAAGAAGTTCATCTTCACCGTCAATACTGAGTTCCGTCTCTTATTGGGGGGGGGGAGGGAAACGCTATATCGCAATTCACTAGCCCTTGTAAGAGCTGTTCCTGCTTTCCTCACGGATGACTTTGGAATTCTTGCAGCACCTCTCACCATTGGGAAAAGGACGTATCTGGCGGGGAAGCCCTCCGGCGATAAAGGTTATCGCTACAGAGACATCCTACGTAGTCAGTTGGCTGATGCCTGTCAGTTCTGACTCAGGGGGCCCTCTGTGTTCAGCTTCCACTGCCATGGCTGCTAGGGAGGGGTGGCAGGAGCAGTACCAGCTCCATAAGTAGCAGCCTGAGTCTACAGTCACTACCCATATAGTGAATCAACTCATCAGCAGCAGGTAGACCTGGAGCAGGACCTGAACCAGCAGGGGGTGGCATAGCTTGACATGACCATGTCAACACACCTTGAAAATTCGCTGACTTCTGGGCAGCCAAACTTGATTTGTGACTGCAACTAGCAGAGTTTGTCCTGTGAAAGTTATTCTGCCCGGCCAGTAGTGTGCCATCAGTGTGAGTATTTAGAGCAGCGGGGGCCATAGAAACTCCAAAGTGAACTAATCTGTCCATGAAAAATGTGGAGAGACTGACCTTTGTGAATATGGATCAGGCATGTATCATCCAGGATTTCCACCCACCAATGCCTGATGCATCAGAATAGATTGATCATGGTGCCACACAACACTTCACAAATATGGATAGTGCAAAGGGAACAACATATGGTCCATTGTAACCATTATATGTTCTCCTCATGCTGCTGCCACCTCCAGGGTATGTCATTCAGCCACTATATGGTGTCCTCATGTTGCCGCCACCTCCACGCTGTGTTATTCAATCACAATATGTTCTCCTCATGTTACTGCCATCTCCAGGGTGTGCCATTCAGACACCATATGTTTTCATCATGCAGCTGCCACCTCCGGGCTATGTCATTCAGGCACTATATGTTCTCTTAATGCTGCTGCCACCTCCAGGCTGTGTCATTCAGCCACTATATGTTCTGCTCATGCTGCTGCCGACACCACCCTGTGTCATTCAGCTTCTATATTTTCTCCCCATGCTGCTGCCAACTACAGGGTGTGTCATTCAGCCCCTATGTGTTCTCATCATGCTGCTGCCAACTTCAGGGCTATATGTTCTCCTCCTGCTTGTAACAACTCCAGGGTGTGTCATTCAGGTACTATATGGTCTCTGCATGCTGCTGCCAACTCCAGGGTGTTTCATTCAGCCACTATATGTTCTCCTCATGCTGCTGCCAACTCCAGGGTGTGCCATTCAGGCTTTATATGTTTTTCTTATGCTGCTGCCAACTTCAGGCTGTCATTCAACCACTGTATATTCTCATCGTGCTGCTGCTGACTGCAGTGTTTGTGATTCAGCCACTATGTGGTCTCCTCATGCTGGCTGTATCATTCAGGCACTATATGTTCTCATCATGCTACTGCCAACTCCAGGCTTTGTCATTCAGCCACTATATGGTCTACACTTGCTGCTGCCAACTTCGGGTTGTGTCATTCAGGCACTATATGTTCTCATCAAGCTATTGCCAACTCCAGGGTGTGTCATTTTGCCACCATATGGTCTCCTCATGTAGCTGCCACCTCCAGACTGTGTTATTCAGCCACTATATGGTCTTCTCATACTCATGCCACCTCAAGGCTCTGTCATTGTGCCGCTCTGCGACAGTGATTCTAATGGCAACGGCTCTGATCTGCATGTCATACTGCATAACAGTATTATTTCACTAACCCAGCACATATCCTATGCATGTTAAAGCACGGCAAAGTGTTATACAACAAACAAATTTTGCACCAAAATAATTTTTGGAGGAAAAACTGGCCAAATCAAATTTTTCAAAAATGTGCTCATCTCTAAAATTAGAACCCATACCCAATACCAATGGACCCCTACCTCCTGTACGCCCATATTGTCCTAAATAGGGTTGCGGTAATCTGGCTGGGTACCACACTGTCACCTGCCAATGCTGAAAGATTAAAGAATTGCCTCAAATCACTGCAAAATCATGCCTTGTTTCTAGCCACAAGTAGAAATTCAGCAGCTGATATGCCTCACCACTGCTCTGCTCACAGCTGACAGCTTCTAGATCCGTTTTAGACATTAATTACACTGAATGTTATGGGGCTGCTGCATGATTGAAATAGCTCAAAAGAGTGGAGTAACCCACTTTTACCTCACTTAATTAATGTACTCCTCAACTAGAGATGAGCGAACTTTTGAAAAATTCAATTCGACTGATTCGCAGAATTTTCCGACAAAAAACGCTTCAACCCGAATTTATTCGCAACGAATCGCTATTAAAAACGGCTATTTCTGAGCCTCCTAGAGCCTCAGTACGGTTGTAAACCATTCTGCCTTGCTGTAACACGCATAGGATGCGTGCTGGGTTAGTGAAATAATACTGTAAATAATTATCACATGCAGATCAGAGGCATCGCTAATAAAATCGCAGAGCGGCACAATTGCAGAGAGTTGAAGTGGCATCAATATGAGGGGCCCTTATAGAGCCTGAAAAACACACCCTGGAGCTGGCACCAGCAGGAGCCCAAAAATTAGCTGATTCACACCCTGGAGTTGCAAGCAGAAGTAGCAGCAGCAGCTGCAGGAGCCCAAACATTGCTTTAAAGAGACACTGGAGTTGGCTGCAGGAGCCAAAAAATTGGATGAATCACACCCTGGAGTTGCAAGCAGCAGCAGGAGCACAAACATTGCTTTAAATAGACACTGGAGTTGGCTGCAGGGGGCCAAAAATTGGATGAATCACACCCTGGAGTTGCAAGCAGAAGCAGCAGGAGCCACAACATTGCTTAAGAGACACTGGAGTTGGCAGCAGGAGCCCAAACATTGCTTGAAAGAGACACTGGAGTTGGCAGCAGCAGCAGCAGCAAGAAGCCAATAATTGGCTGAATGACACCCTGGAGTTGCAAGCAGCAACAGCAGGAGCCCAAAATTGCTTGAAAGACACACTGGAGTTGACAGCAAGAGCAGCAGGAGCCCAAACATTGCTTAAAAGACACACTGGAGTTGGCAGCAGGAGCCCAAACATTGCTTGAAAGACACACTGGAGTTGACAGCAGGAGCCCAAACATTGCTTGAAAGACACACTGGAGTTGGCAGCAGGAGCCCAAGCATTGCTTGAAAGACACACTGGAGTTGGCAGCAGGAGCTCAAACATTGCTTGAAAGAGACACTGGAGTTGGCAGCAGCAGCAGCAGGAACCCAAACATAGCTTGAAAGAGACACTGGAGTTGGCAGCAGAAGCCCAAAAATTGGCTGAATGACACCCTGAAGTTGCAAGCAGCAGCAGCTGCAGGAGCCCAAACATTGCTTTAAAGAGACACTGGAGTTGGCAGCAGGAGCAGCAGGAGCCCAAACATTGCTTGAAAGATACACTGGAGTTGGCAGCAGAAGCAGCAGGAGCCCAAACATTGATTGAAAGACACACTGGAGTTGGCTGCAGGAGCAGCAGGAGCCCAAACATTGCTTGAAAGACACACTGGAGTTGGCAGCAGGAGCCCAAACATTGCTTGAAAGACACACTGGAGTTGCAAGCAGCAGGAGCCCAAAATTGCCAGAAAGACACACCCTGGAATTGGCAGCAGCATTAAGAGAACATATACAGATTTTCGGCACAGATATCTTATCTGAAGAATATTAATAAAAAGTAAGAGTAACGTAAAGCATTTTCTCAAAAATTACTTGTGGTCTGATGTGGAGGAATGTCTGTAACTGGAGAGCAGCGCCTTAAATCTGTTTTGCACGATCCATATTTCTTTAGTGTTGGTCTGGCCCCATCATCAATCTACTCTAATGCATCAGGCATTGGTGGGTGAAAATCTTGGCTGATCCATGCCCGATTCATTTCCACGCAGGCCAGTATCTGAAAAAAAAAAACATTTTTGAAGCATACTGGAGCACATTGAATTGCTCTCATCAGAGCATCACTTATGCACATCTAAGAGTTTCATCATTTTGTTTGTGTTAAAGTCTTTAGGGCCTAGTTACTAATTAGTGAAATACCATAGATAGTTACACACCTGCTGCTCTTTTCGACAAATCCTGTTTTAAGTGTAGTGTAGCGTTTTGTCCTCCCCTCATATACGCATTAAGTATGTCAGGCAGAGAAGTGGCAGGATGGGCACAGAGAAGTTGCAGAGGTTGCAGCAGACTAGGGGTGAGTGGCAGCAGGAGTCTCAGTGAGAGGACTGATCTCCCGGGATCAGCTAGTGGTCGTGTCTTGACCAGCAACCCATCTGCCATCATCCATTGGTTAACACAATCATCCACTGCATCACAAGTGACATCTGACACCCCCAGTCAACTGTCAGTTATGTCTTCTGCTTAGGGTTCAGCTCCACTATTCAGTGAGGACGATCTGATAATCAGAAAAATCAGCAGCTACTGCCCAGCCAAGAAGTGGAGGAGACACTCACCGCTTCTTCCACTAGGCGGGCAAGTAGTGATAAGGAGAGTGGCGTGGGAGGTGGTGTTGCAAGCGTTTTGGCTTCTTAAGCAGACACTGTTGAGGAACCTGAGGAGGACATCAGTGAGTTTTGAGGGCACTTTTAAAGGCTTAGAGTGATGGAGAGTGACAGATTTAGCGGCCAGCATGGTGGCAGAAGGGGAAAGTATGGAGGCAAATGTGCTCGAGGTAGACCATTTGCGTGGCAGGCTATCTTCCCAGGAGGTAGTGGAAGAGGGTCCCTGGAGTAGGCGTCGGCGGCGGCAGCAGCAGTGAATTAGTGCGGACTGTTGGTAGGAAAAATCAGCTACAAGGCCATGTGGCAGATTTTCATCAAGCATCCGCAGGAGGTTAACATGGCTATATGAAAGATGTGTAGGCAGAAGCTGAAGTGTGGCCAGGGTCCCAATGTTGGACCCACAGCCCTGTGTCAACATTTGCAGCGTCACCATCAAGCGGCCTGGGAGAGTTGGCTCCAAAGTGGTGGTCCAGCCTGCTGCATTACCAAGTGGCACGCCGCTCTCTGTTCCAGCCAGCCAAGGCTCCACCACCTCCTGTGTGTCATACCCATCCTCTGTCGCTCCAGATGCTCCTCCTCCTCTTAATCCGAGTCAGTCATTCCGCCAGCAATCCATTGGCCAAGCCATGTCCAAGAGACAACAGTATGTGCCCACTCATCCAATGTGCAGAAGCTAAATGTGCTCCTGTGTAAGTTGCAGGTGCTGCAGTCCATCTCTTTTGAGTTGGTGGACCTTTCAGAGAACTGATGGCTTGTGCCGAGCTGAGGTGGAGAGTCCTATGCTGTCATTTCTTTGCAAAGAAGGCAGTACCAGCCCTGTACAATTTCGTTGAACAGAAGGTGGGCCAGTCCTTTAGCCTGTCAGTGTGTACCAAAGTGCACAGCAGTGCCTACGTCTGGAGCTGACACTACGGTAAGGGACAATACATATACTTTAAGGCCCACTGGGTGATTGTGGTTCCTGAACAACCGCAACAGCAACTTGGACAGGTCCCTCCGGTGTGGCCTCCACGCTCCTAGGCCTTTGTGCCTGTGACAGTGCACTTGCACTTAGCAATGGTGTCACAGAAAAAAGTGGCTAATTGTCAATTACATATTAATAGTAAACATTTATCTTATTTGAACATATTTATAATAATAACATATAATAACATATAACATAGCAACAATAACATCTAACATAATATCATAATTTATCGAAAAAAATTTTGGGGGGAGATTTTTTTTTTCAGATTTGGTATTTTTTAAAAACATATATATTTTTATTTTTATTTTTTTGAATTTTTTTTATATTTTTTTCCATTGTCTTTTTTAAATATTTTGTGCATTTTTGTACCATTTTTTTTTTATTTATTTTTTTGTATTTTGTTTTTTCTAAATTTTTTTTTTACTTATTTTTTTCCCAGTGCCCTTCCAGCCTACCATGTGGGCAGGACACGGCAGTTTCAGGCTGTTCTTCACATGGTTTGCCTTGAGCCACAGAGCCACACATGGGAGGAACTGCTAAAAATGAGAAATCAATAAATTAAATCATGGCTTACTCCATGAAAACTGCAAATGGGACCCATGGTGACTCACATTGGGAAGAACATCTTGTCTGTGCTGTGACAAGGAAGCCTGAGCCATGTGTCTTGCCATGGCACACGTGTTCAATCTAGTTGTTAAGCATTTTCTGAAGTCTTCCCCCCATCTGCAAGACATCCTGACAACGGGAAAGAAACTTTGCATGCACTTCAGGCACTCCTACACCGCCAAGCCCACCCTTCTTGAGCTTCAGCACCAGAACGCTATCCCCAAACATAGTCTGATTTGCGATGTTTCCACCTGTTGGAATTCCACCCTCCATATGCAGGATCGACTATAGGAACAGAGAAAAGCCATCACGGATTTCTTGATGATCCAAACGGATAGGGGGACTCCCCTGTGTAACTTCAATGTAAACCAGTGGCAGCTCATACTTGACACCTGCCGTTTGCTCAGGCCCTTTGAGGAAGCTACTTTATTAGTCAGTCACCAGTACTATAAGATGAACGATGTGATTCCACATGTTGGAAACCATGGCTGGTCAGGGCACTGGAGACATGGCCCTGTACTGAATTCCTCTAAACCCAGGTCACTTCCTTATATCTTTCCAGAATCTAGACATCTGGAAAATTAAGTGGCAGCACCTAAGAACCTTCAAAATTACAGGTATGTTTCTGGTAGTTACATCACATACGCAAATCTTGGAAATAATCATTTGCATACAGTTAATTATGATTTTAGCCATACTGTATATTTATTTATTTTTGCTGTATATTTAAAGGCAAATCCCTAAGCTCTCTACACCAGTCCAGGCAATATATCTGAATAACATAGTGCTCATCCTGCTGGTGAGTGCACTTTTTTTCCATACAATTTTTATGACTATTTTTTTCTCTGTGACTGTGTTTGTGCTGTATTCAATACATACATTTATTTTGTCTATTCTTCTTCTTCTTATTATTATTTTACATATGCATTATTTATTATTAAATGTATTTTTTAATGTATTTTTTTATATCTGATTAATGTATAAATTAGTTTATTGTGAATACATGATAATATTAATAATACTTTATTAATACACTGTCATGGTCATTAATATTACTATCATTAATACACATTGTCATTATCAAAATAATGTATGCATTTATTATTCACGTTTACATTATTATAATTTGTTTTCATTCATTTTGGCAGTGTTTTATTGGCATTTATCCCAATTATTTTGTGTTTGACATGGAGTTTGGAGAGGTACAGAGCTTGAAAAAGTAAAATCATTTTTTTTTTTATATTTCAAATCAACAGTCACACACATAATGAGGCAGTTATACAGGGGTCTGGCATGTTATTTTTAATGTGTAGATATTTTATTTTAGAAATTACAAAATATAAAACAGCCTATAGATAATCCAAACCCATTTGGGGGGCTTATGTTTAATGTGATCTGCTGATCAAATAAAACAGACATCCCATTTAAAAAATTGCCCAACGTCTTTTGAACTTTATCTTTACTGCCTCTTCAAATTCAGCTTCTCCAGGAAAATGCATCTTCCTCATTGTCAAATATATGTATTTAATTTTGCCTATTTTAATGGTTATTTTCTTAAACAAATGTCCAATTTACTACAAAAAGATTATTGTCATTGTAATTTGTAACTCATAAAATACTTCATGCATTTATACTTTAGTTTTTTTTCTATTATTAAAGGTTCTGTTGCATCTTATAATTTATTTTGGCTATGACCATTGTAATTTTTATTATAATTATGAATTTGTCATTAATATATATTTTGTATATTTCTTTTTTGTATATTGTTTTGGTAAAATCAATTTTTTTATTATTGTATTTTTGACATTGTTATTATTAATATACATAATTTACTATATGCTTAAATTTAGGATCATTCCAGTATTTGTTTGTTTTGATTATAGTTAGAAGTGTTCACTTGTCGATCTGTGCTGCTTCTGTTAGCTTTGGGTAAGTGCCGCTATATAGACTATAGGATCGATTCAGAGCCAGGCAAGAATTCTCACTCGAAAAAACTGCTATTCACTTTTATTGTCTACCGTGTAAAATTTCACCTAGATCTGAATCAGCCCCAAGGTAGACGATGATAATAAATGGCAGTTTTCTCTCCTAAAAAAGAAGAGAGAATCCTCACCTGGCTCTGAATCAACCCCTATTTCTCTGATGTGTTCTGAAGCAGTTTGGTCAAACCCCTCATACAACTTTGGGGCAATTTATCTGCTTATTTACTAGAACACAACCCACACCCCCCAATAGGATTCTGGTCCAAAAGAGCTACTTAAGATAAAGCCAAACTGCATCACCCAGCAGCACTCGGGTTTCATGCAGTAAGGCTGGCCCACTCCCATATTGCTTATATGGTATGAGTTCCCCTGCTACCCAGTTTACCCCTGACATATGCCAGTGGGGTATGTCCGTATATATCTAATGCAGAATGTCTTTCACTTACAGCCTGCGCCATGATCATGCTGGAAGAAACTGAAGCCAGACCTATACTACCTTAGAGTTGTCTCTTTCAAATTTTGGGGATGGTTCGGGGGGGATGTAAAACCACACGATATTCCAATAATTATCAGACCTTATCCACATCCTTTGCAAAGACCGGGTGACTTATTCAAACAAATCCACCCTTAACTCCATCTTTTTACCTCCAACCAGCTTTCTCACAGGCTCCAGGCTGGCAACTGGTTGATGGCTGGTGGTGAGTACTGTAATCCACTATGTGACACCTGTCTTCTCTGCCCCACAAAGCCCAACTTACCTTCAACTTCCGACCCCAGCCCTCCATTCTAATGTCTCACACTCTCCAAGTTGGCATCTTGTTTCTTGCTGGTGGTAAGTAAGCCACTGATCATGGAACACCTGTCTTCTCTACCTCACAAAGCCCAACATAACTACAACCTCTAAACCCTCTTCTTGCTGGTGAGGAAGCCACTCACCATGCAACACCTTTTATTCTACCCCACAAAGCCCCATTTATCACTATCTACCTACCCCAGCCCCCATTTAGTTTTCCATCTCCATGCTGGCTACTGGTTAGAGGCTGGGGGTGAATAAGCCACTCACCAGGGGACACCTGTCTTCCCAGCTCCACAAAGCCCAACCTACATCCACCTTCTCCACCCTTTCTGTTCAGTTTATTCACTATCTCCAGGTTGGCAAATGGTTGGTTGCCAATTGTGGGTAAACCAATGACCAGGGAACTCTACCCCACAAAGCCCAACTTATCTTCAACTTCCGACCCCAGCCTTCCATTTTACTTTATCTCTCTCCAAGCCGGCACCTTGACCATGGGACACCTGTCTTCTCTACCTCACAAAGCCCAACTTACCTACAACTTTTTACCCCAGCCCTTACGTTTAGCTTCCTCACCATCTTCCTGCTGGTGAGGAAGCTACTGACCAGGGGGCACTGTTTATCTTCCTACTCCAGCCCCCATTCAGTTTCCCATTTCCAGGGTGGCAACTGGTTGGCGGCCAGTGGTGAGAAAACCACAGACCAAGTTACACCTGTCTTCTTGGGCCCACTTACCTCCACCTTTCTAACACTGCCCCCCTCCCCATTTAGCTTTCTTTCCATCTCCAGTCTGGCTACTGGTTAGAGGCTGGCGGTAAAGCCACTGGCCAAGGGGCATCTGTCTTCTCTGCCCAACAAATCCCAACTTACCTCCAACTTCCGACCCAGCCCTCTATTCTATTTTCTCACACTCTACAAGTTGGCACCTTGTTGGTGGTGAGTATGCCACTGACCAGGGGACAATTGTCCTATCTACCTCACAAAGCCCAACTCACCTACAACTTCTTACCCCAGCCCTTACGTTTAGCATCCTCATCATCTTCCTGCTGGTGAGAATGCTACTGGTTGTCAGCTGGTGCTGAGTAAATTACTGACCAGGGGACACCTGTCCTCCCGGTCCCACAAAGGGTACTTACTTCTACCTTCTTACCCCAGCCTTTCTATTCAGGTTTCTCACCATTGCCAGGCTGGAAAATAGTTGGTTGCCAATAGTAAGCCATTGACCTGGAAACACCACACAAAGCCCCCCTAACATCACCTTCCTACCTCAGCACCCTGTCCAGCTTTCTCTCTATCTCCAGGCTGGCAACTGATTTTTGGCTGCTGGTGAGTTAATTACTGACCAGGTTACACCTGTCTTCCCCGCCCCACAAAGCCCCACTTACCTCCACCTTCTTACTCCAGCCTAGGTTTCCAATGAATGGTGGCAAGTGGTGAATAAGTCACTCCCCAGGGGACACCTGTATTCTCTACTCCAAAAACCCCTCCTTCCTATCCCAGCACCCAGGGAAGTTTTGCCTTTATCTCCAGGCTGGCAACTGATTTTTGGCCGGTGGTGGGTAAATTACTGACCAGGTGACCTGTGTCCCCTGCCCCAAAAACAACACTTACCTCCGGCTCCTTCTGGGGGCTGGGGATAAGAAAGCCAAAAAGGTGAAGTAGAGGGAGGGTCACAACAGAAAGCTTGTTGCATTGATGATAGGCTTCTGCATGTGAGTACTGTATGATCCGTTGGATCTTGGCTAGGTGAGTTCTACGTGGGGATCGCTGACATTTCAAAAAGTAGGACATCCCAAATTGGAATGTCGCAGGGAGAGACCCTAGGTCTGCACAAAACCCATGTCTCTCTATAAGAAAGGGGTTGGAAGGTGGTGGAAGGTTAGTCCCTCTTGGGCTTTCGGGGGGGAAAATATTGCCTAGTATAAGATATTTCTTGAGATTACATTTGTAAATAATATTAGAAATATGTAATAAGTTGTTGTAGTAAGGCAAGGTAATAGTTAAGAGAGGCTGAGTTAGTGTGTGTCAGCCTGACGGTTACGGCGCCTGGCCCGTCATTGGCCTTTACTCTACATCCACCCCCGTCCTATCAGCAAGAGGGGGGCGTGGCCTATTATGGTGCGTGACGTGCGCTCCATGGTGAAATGCAATTACGCACGCTCTGTGAGTGGGGGCGTGCGCACTTCCGGCCGGAGTGCGCCGTCCCGCTCACAGTCTGGGGCCGGGCGCGGGAACGGTCGGGCGGGTACCTACTTAAGAGGGCATGGTTGCACCATGCCCCCAGCCTCTTAGATTAGGACTTCTTTGGCCGTGAGCAAGAGTTCATTGAGAAACGCGTTGGTTTTAGCCCGGGAGGATCGCCTGCTGGTCACCACACAGTAAGCACTTGTTTGTTATGTGTTGCTTTGGTTTGCTCTCCTGCATAGAACGCCTTTGAATAATTTTTGCACAGATTTTTACTTGACATGGAAGCACTGGCACTTTATAGATGATGAATTAGGATAGCATTTTGATATTAGTAATTAATAGTTAATTTTATTCTTAGGTTAATTTATGCACATAATTTATTGGCATTTGTTGTAAAGGTATATTAAATCACTGCAGTTCACATTGATTGTATTAAATATAAGGCAGAGCGCCCCCTGGTGTCTAAATATGCATATGGCTTGGAATTAGTGGTTTTAATATGGTTTTAATCTTTATTACAATAAAATGAATTGATCCTTTTGAACTATTTGAGTGCAAGAGTAAGTCTCTTTTTGGGGTAACGCAAGGGTGTTTTAGGGGTCACCCTGTATGGAATACTGTGTAGTTTTGGGCATTAACCCCACAGAGCAGTGCACCTACATTGATATTTACCGGTGCTGCCCACATTTTTCTGCCCTTGCCCAACGGGCGTTAATTAGTTGTAATAAATAAAGTAGTTATGTTGAATGTTGAATAAGAGCACACCAGTCAAAATGTATTTAGATTGCAATTGATAAGTGTATTAAAAGTGCTAGATAAAGTACATATTACAAATACCAAACCCTCACACAGTGGGTGATAGTTGTTCAATTGATAGAGATAACAAAGAACCATCTATGACAATAAACATAAAGGAGGCATTTGCTGCAATATAGCTAATGGCCACCAGGTGGCGCAGGTACTCAGTATGTGTCAGTTACAATGGGCATACAAGCAGCAAATGTCATAAATGTCCAAAGCAGATTATACAAAGGCAATCCTCAAGAGACCAATGCAGAGAGAGATGCAAAGTTAATATAATTACCTTACAGCATAAGCAGTCACAAGTACTCCAACGTTTCAGACCCCACCGGGTCTTTCCTCAGGGAGGCTGAGCGGTGCTGGTGTGAGGTTGCGAGGAGGGTGTTTAAATGCAGGCTGGACGGTGGGCTTTCCAGGGCGGCCGCCCTGTGACGTCACGGGGGGCGCGCGTGCGTGCGCCAACCAGCGTTGTCACAAGGAGGCAGTGTGGGTCCCGGCCTGCCAACCCCACTATGGCAATTGCGCAGACGCCATTGCATTTGGGGGAGGGCGGCGCACGGGGCCACAATACCGTCTCCTAGGAGATGACAGGTTGCCTCTGATTGGACCACAGGCTAACAGGGGCGGAGTTATAGTGTGTATTCGTCGGTTTGTTTATTCCTGGTGCGTTCAGCAGGGCAGTAGCCGCAACAGCATTTCCATGGCAATTCAAGTATATAGAAGCGATCATAAAGGGGTCTCCTAGGCAATCCTTGCGCTGCAAATGGAACACATCAGTCCTACTTTTCCATTTGGGTCCATATATCAGATGCATAGTCCTTCCATATTAGGGTGCCAGGTTTAGGTTCCTTTTTTGGGGAGATATCAGCGAATCTTAGTTTTGCCGCCAGGGTCCAGATTAAAAAGGAAAGCCGCCAGTGTTCTCCTCTGTATTATACATAGAGCAGAATATGTAATAATAGATAATGATGCACATATAACAGACCCCTACCCGCAGGCCCTCTACACCATTTCAAGCGATATACCGAAAAAATTGTAACAACCAGTTAGTGAAGTGAGTCAAACTGTTTAAAATATATAGACATATTTACATTGATAACCTCTTACTGAAAAATAATATGCAACGGTTAAGGCCTATCTCTATACGGGAAGCCCATTAGCTAATTACAAGATAAGATAAGTAAATATAGTTATGAGGAATAAACGGAGTTGTGAGATATTACTTAGATAGGGTAAATATATATAGGGCTATAAGAAAGGTACCATAATGTATTGTACCAACAGAGGATTAGCGGTAGCACTGGAGATCACAGTCCTCATTGAGCCCCGCCGGTTGAATTGTATCCAGCTTGTATATCCAATGGGTTTCCCGTTGTAGTAATTTACGTGTCATATTACCCCCCCTCCGGGGTCGTAATACCTTTTCAAACACAGTAAACCTTAACTGTGAGATTTGATGTCCCATTTCAAAAAAATGTTTGGTGATGGATGAATCGGGGTTTCCCCTTCAGATGTCGGACCTATGCTCACCAATGCGCACTTTGACAGCTCTTGAGGTCTGCCCCACGTACGCCAAGCCACAGGGGCATTTGATCATATTAATGACATTTTTGCTATTGCAGTTGAAGAAATCTTTCAATACAAGTTTTTGTCCTGAATGGGGGTGGTTAATAGTGTTCGTCCGTAGGACAAAACTGCATTGGGCGCATTGGCCGCATGGGTACATGCCTTGCGGTTTAGTTAATGTTGATAACCATGTAGGGTCCGGGGTTGTAACTTCTTTAGAAGAAAAATCAGCATGTACCAGTCTATCCCTGATACTCTGAGATTTTCTATAGGCCATCATTGGAGGGTCCTTGAACACAGTTTCAAGTTTATCATCACTGGACTGCTCATGCTGTAAGGTAATTATATTAACTTTGCATCTCTCTCTGCATTGGTCTCTTGAGGATTGCCTTTGTATTATCTGCTTTGGACATTTATGACATTTGCTGCTTGTATGCCCATTGTGACTGACACATACTGAGTACCTGCGCCACCTGGTGGCCATTAGCTATATTGCAGCAAATGCCTCCTTTATGCTTATTGTCATAGATGGTTCTTTGTTATCTCTATCAATTGAACAACTATCACCCACTGTGTGAGGGTTTGGTATTTGTAATATGTACTTTATCTAGCACTTTTAATACACTTATCAATTGCAATCTAAATACATTTTGACTGGTGTGCTCTTATTCAACATTCAACATAACTACTGTATTTATTACAACTAATTCACGCCCGTTGGGCAAGGGCAGAAGAATGTGGGCAGCACCGGTAAATATCAATGTAGGTGCACTGCTCTGTGGGGTTAATGCCCAAAACTACACAGTATTCCATACAGGGTGACCCCTAAAACACCCTTGCGTTACCCCAAAAAGAGACTTACTCTTGCACTCAAATAGTTCAAAAGGATCAATTCATTTTATTGTAATAAAGATTAAAACCATATTAAAACCACTAATTCCAAGCCATATGCATATTTAGACACCAGGGGGCGCTCTGCCTTATATTTAATACAATCAATGTGAACTGCAGTGATTTAATATACCTTTACAACAAATGCCAATAAATTATAAGCATAAATTAATCTAAGAATAAAATGAACTATTAATTACTAATATCAAAATGCTATCCTAATTCATCATCTATAAAGTGCCAGTGCTTCCATGTCAAGTAAAAATCTGTGCAAAAATTATGCAAAGGCGTTCTATGCAGGAGAGCAAACCAAAGCAACACATAACAAACAAGTGCTTACTGTGTGGTGACCAGCAGGCGATCCTCCCGGGCTAAAACCATCGCGTTTCGTGTTCTCAATGAACTCTTGCTCACGGCCAAAGAAGTCCTAATCTAAGAGGCTGGGGGCATGGTGCAACCATGCCCTCTTAAGTAGGTACCCGCCCGGCCGGAAGTGCGCAGGCCCCCACTCACAGAGCGTGCGTAATTGCGCCGCCCTGGAAAGCCCGCCGTCCAGCCTGCACTTAAACACCCTCCTCGCAACCTCACACCAGCACCGCTCAGCCTCAGTGAGGAAAGACCCGGTGGGGTCTGAAACGTTGGAGTACTTGTGACTGCTTATGCTGTAAGGTAATTATATTAACTTTGCATCTCTCTCTGCATTGGTCTCTTGAGGATTGCCTTTGTATAATCTGCTTTGGACATTTATGACATTTGCTGCTTGTATGCCCATTGTAACTGACACATACCGAGTACCTGCGCCACCTGGTGGCCATTAGCTATATTGCAGCAAATGCCTCCTTTATGCTTATTGTCATAGATGGTTCTTTGTTATCTCTATCAATTGAACAGCTATCACCCACTGTGTGAGGGTTTGGTATTTGTAATATGTACTTTATCTAGCACTTTTAATACACTTATCAATTGCAATCTAAAGAAACTTTGACTGGTGTGCTCTTATTCAACATTATACTTTATTTATTCATGTTTGTTGGTCTAATTGAGGAATAGACCATGTTGTGGAAGCACCCAAATACAGGTTATCATATATATGCACTATATGATGGTGTGCGGGTATGCTAAATTAATTGGTTGAACAGCATTACACTTACACAAGGAGATGAAGAAAGCCTACACATAAGGGTCGATTCAAAGAAACATGTAACAGCTTGGATTTTGGTGCCGATCATCCTATTTTTCACGTCCGCTCGTGCGTTCGTATGAACTTGCGAGTGATTCTATAAGCAAATACGTTTCTATCCTAAAATATACGTCCGTTCGTATGGCAGTTCGGGAATCAGACCTATGTCAGTTTCCATCCTGATTTTTCCGTTTCATTTCTCAGGTTGCAACATTGGTTTTGCCCTTTTTCCTTTTTTGTCTGGACGTAAATCCTTCTGATCTTGCGGCTCCGCACTACAAACTTACCTCATTAAAGTGCATTCTAAATATTTGGTCTTTTATTTTTCTTTATTTCATTCATTTTGCAGTAACCAACCATTAATGAATGCATTTGCATAAGTAAATCTAACTTTGTTTAATTTTTACTTAACTTGCATTTTTTACTTGTGGATTTAATTTTTATATTTTGGCTTCAAATGGTACAACTTTAAATTTTTGGTGTGGTTACCCACACCCTCTACATACAGATTGCTCTCAAATATTAAAAAACACCCAGCAACTTCTGCATGTTATGAGCCTAGAAACAGGCAAGATGGCGGCTCAGGTATTATCGGGCAGCCTGCAAACAGAAAGGGCCTTGTGACTGTGTTGCTCTGGATTCTTTGATTTCTGACCTTTCCGTGCCCCCAGCTCTGCTGTGTCTGTGCAAAATACAGCAGTAACCCACATCCTGCACTTTATCCCGCTCTCCTCTCCTCAGTAAGTGTGATGCATCTGACCAAAGATGTGCTTAAATAATTAAACAAAGCAAAGGTAAACAACTACACCAATAAATGCAATCTAAAAATATTATTCTAGTACATCAATTTAAAAATAAATAACAAAGGACATAAGTTTCTTTAATTAACGCAAATATATTGCCAAATAAAGGTTTACATGCAAAGGACTAATTAAGGTCCACATTAAAATGCTTTTATAAGGCATACATGAATCAGGTATGCATTGCCATACAATTTATGGCCTCGGCCATGCTGATACATGCAGTTCATTGCAGCTCAAGACGCGCAGACTCCTCCACATAGCCAAAAAACCTGTTCCAGAACAGCAATACGACTGCTAAAAGGTGTCGGCAGTGGCTTTCTTTTAAAACGTATTTAGAGGTTTGAAAACTGTTCTCTGAATCACACCGAAACACATCCAATTATCCTAAGTTTTACGTTTTGATCCTAAGTTTTAGGATTTGATCCTAAGTTTTACGTTTTGATCCTAAAATTTAGGAACGAACTTGCGATGATCGTAAGAGCATATACGCATTCGAACGTAGGCTCGTGCGAGTCGTAAATGGCCAAAAAAACAGGAAAAAATGACTAACACCCACCCAAACTTACGATTCTCGATCCGAAATCAATTAACTTTTGCTCTTTGAATCGAGGGGATACTCACTAGCTTATACAACAGTGAAGAAACATCCCAACAGGAAGACCCCACAACGAAGAAAGTGTTCAAAATGGCCTCCACTTATTTCCCCCCACTCTCTCAGAATGCTAGCGTCAAAACCTTTATCAATCTAACCACACAAGCGATTGAACGGTTAAACATTAAAGGGAAAAGGCCTAAGTATTTCACACCACAACAAAAAGCAGCCTTAAAAGAAATATAAATAAGAGAAAAATTCTGAGCTCATTATCAAGCAAGCGGACAAGGGCGGGAATATCGTACTCATGACTAGAACACAATATGAGCAAATGTGTAACAAAATACTGGACAACAAGGAGTGGTACAAAAAAGTCCAGATGACCAAACTTCAAACAGACGAACTGGAGTACAACTATATTCTCAACACAGCGAAAGAACACAATTGCCCTGATGCAGAGCCTCCCCGTTCAGCTATCCCGTACGTTTTCCCATTGGTTTTGGCCTGTGATCGGGTCCTGAAAGGGTGCTACGTTGCTTTTTGTGTGCGTTTATCCGCTCAGGTGTGTCGGCATGCGCCTTTCCGATTGACGGCTCGCAAGAGGCTGAACTCCGTGAAAACGGACTGGCCGTTGATTGGTCCGTTTTTTTAATTGATTCAGAGCCTTGATTTCTGATTGAAACCAGCCCCATTTAACGAGGGCCTCGACGCTTCACTTAGGGCCACTATTAGCACCCGTATTTGAGCTCCGTATCATGATTTCCTCTGTGCGCGAGCATCAAAGGCTACGCGGTCTTGTACTTTTGAGCATGGCAGAAACCAGGCTGCACCGAACATGTTTGGACATCGATGGCATGCATGACGTTGAGCTATTCGAGCTCACCCGCCTTAACCGTGTTTCTCTCCAGGACTTGTATAGCCAGCTGCGGCCATGGTTAGCCCCCACCACAAGAAAGGGGCATGCAATTGCAGGTATGACCAAATTGGTTGGCTGCCTGCAGTTTTTGGTGAACGGCTCGTTCCAGAGACTGGGTGCCTTCTCCGTGGGGATGTCCCAGTCTACGTTGAGCCGCAGCCTAACCAAGTTTTTGGATGGCATGGCTACCTTGGCCCCCCAATTTATATTTTTCCCAGACACAGGGGAAGCCTGGAATGCGGTTAAGCTGGGCTTTTATAACATAGCCGACATGCCCAACGTCATGGGTGCCATTGATTGCACCCACGTATCGATCATTCCGCCTGCTGACCAGGAATATCTGTTCAGGTATGTGGTTTAGGTCTGCTTTTTTTTTTTGTTTGTTTTTTTTGGGGGGGGGGGGGGGGGGGTCAAGCAGACCTACACCCTGTGTATCACTAGCATCCATTGTTTAGTAATGTTGTTGATGTTTAAGAATATTTGTGTGCATCTTGACACTTATGGTCACACTAATTGCAGTTATGTTTGGTTTGTGCAGGAACAGGAAGATGGGCCATTCGATTAATGTCCAGGCAGTGTCTGGCCCTGATCTGCAATGTTTTAGTATATTTGCAGCCTTCCCTGGTTCCACGCATGATGCCCACATTTTGAGGAACTCCTGCCTCTTTGAACGTTTTCAATCTGGAGATCTGTCTGGCGGATGGCTACTGGGTATGTGTCTCAAACGTGTTGTTGCTGTGCAAATTTTATATAATTGTTTGGTGCCTGTCCCCCACTAATCTGTGAGAGATAGCAATGAAACAGTACAAGTTGGCAATCACTTACTTACCACTATTTGATCATCTTAATTCTTGTATGTATTCTCCACTATTGCGTCCTGTCCTGGCCCTCTTAGCTAGGTAGCATACCACAGTCATTGTATAGGAGTGTACTGGTTGGATGTGCATGTTGGCTCATCAGAACTGTGCTTTGCTCTGACACTGCACAGCTCACCTATTTGTCCCTGTTCAATAATGCTTTAATGCACACTTAAACATTATTGATGTTATTCCCCTTAAGGCTCTGTCTGTTGTTCCATGCTGTTAGGCTTTTAAAGTTACCTAACATGCCATTTTTGTTTAATGCATGTAAGGTACTTGTGGATATTGTTTAGTTATTAGATTTAGAGTTATTTGTTATTTTTTGTTGGCGTTATAGTTACCGTATATACTCGAGTATAAGCCGAGTTTTTCAGCCCACTTTTTGGGCTGAAAAAAGCAGCCTCGGCTTATACTCGAGTCAGTGACTTACCTGAGCGAGGGCAGAAGAGCCTCCGAGGCGGCAGACGTGACGTGGCGGCGCGGAGGCTTCAGAACTCGGCGGGGAGATCAGTACACCCAGCGCGAGGTGGGTGTACCAAGATGGCGGCCCGGGCCTCAGTGACGCGACGTGACGTGGCGGCGCGGAGCGCGCCGGCCGCCATCTTGGTACACCCACCTCGCGCTGGGTGTACTGATCTCCCCGCCGAGTTCTGAAGCCTCTGAGGCGGCTCTTCTGCCCGGCGTCTAGATGCACTCTCTCCCGCACCGTCGCTGGAAGGAGCCTCGCTGAAGATCCTGCAGGAGCTGAACTGGTGAGTGTGTGTGTTGTGTGCATTGTATGTGTGCTGTGTTGTGTGCTGTGTGTGTATGTGTGCTGTATTGTGTGCTGTGTTGTGTGCTGTGTGTGCCTTGTGTGTGTATGTGTGCTGTATTGTGTGCTGTGTTGTGTGCCTCGGCTTATACTCGGGTCAATAACTTTTTCCAGGTTTTTGGGGTAAAATTAGGTGCCTCGGCTTATATTCGGGTCGGCCTATACTCGAGTATATACGGTATGTGTTGACTAGTTAGGGTGCCAGACACTACATATGTTTCCAATAGGCACATTTGTCATGTGTGTTTGTGTTATTGTTAGTGCTTATTTTTGGTTTGTTTTTTTTTGCAGGTGATTCTGGCTATCCTTTGCTACCATGGCTACTCACACCCATCCTGCACCCATCTTCCCAGGCCCAGGAGCGGTATAACCCTGCCCATAGGAGGACTCGCTCAGTGGTGGAACGTGCCTTTGGCTTGCTCAAGATGCGCTTCCAATGTCTGGATCAGACTGGGGGTGCACTACAGTATCAGCCTGCCAAGGTCATCAAAATCATTCTTGCTTGTGGTGTCCTGCACAACCTTGCCATTCGAGGCCGGATATCCAGATACACTGACCTGCCTGAGGACACTTTAGAGATTTCTGAAGATCACACCCCTCCATACTCCGGATCACCAAGTGGCACAGCACAGGCAATACGTGCTCAACTAGTGGACAATGTTTTTGCATAAAACACACGCCTTTGAAATGTTTTTATTTTAAATTTATTTGTGAATCAACAAAAATTTCTTTTCAATCCTTTTTTTTTAAACTGAAACGTGGGGTCATATACATTAACACAACCATTTAGTGGTAGGTAGAGGCTGATGTTGCAGCTGATGGTTGGGGTGGGTGAATGTGTGCAGCAATATGTGCCAGGCTTTGGTTAATGTGCTGCCATTGTTGGACCATTTGACCCATATGCCTGTTTAGGCTTCTTGTTTCTGCCAGTAGGCCAGACACATTTGAGTTTAAAACCTCCTAATTGGTTAGTCATCGATGTTATTTGGGTGTAGACCGTGTCATTAAATTGTTGTGTGGTTTGTGAGAATGCTATATTCTCCTGGTGCCACGCTTCCTCCATAATCTGAAGCTGTCTCCTCTGGCTTATATGTCGCCCTGGCTGTGTTCTTGCACTGGCACGGGTGGGTGGTTCTGCACCAGATTGAGTTGGTGCTGGTGGTTGGGTTGGCACAGAGTGTGTGGTGCGGACGGCAGAAGTGGTTGTGTGGCACAGAGGTTGTGGTAGTGGACACCAGGTGATGAAGTTGCTGTTCGCACACTGGTTCTATAGGCATTTGCGGCATCTGATTTGTGTCCTCCTCCAAATCTCGAATGTCTTCAATAATTGGGGGACTTTGTATGTTCTGTAAAGAAATGTAGCATTTATTGAGTTCACTATTTTCACAAAAATGGATGCAAGTGCAATTTCCAAAGTCTACACAGTGGACCATTGACTTACCTCATCCAAACAATTCAATTTGGTTTGTGTGGGAAGAAACCTGGTTTTGCATGGGCCTCTGGGACAAGCCAGGGGTTGCTTGGCCTTGTGACGTGTGTTGAGTTTGTTCTTGGAAGAGAGAATGAAATGTAATTTTTATCAACAAACACAGTGTGTATTAACGGTTACCAAAGTTTTTGGGTCCACATTGAAAAGTCTCTCTATAAAAACAAACTCACCTTTCAACCTGACATTCCTGTCTGTGTCTAGGCCCTCTGGCAGGCCTTGAAGGGTTGCAGGGTGAATATATGTGTAGACATGTTCTTCTGCTGGGGTTAGTGTGATTTTAGTTGGGAGACCACCCCCTGTCTGCTGGCTGGGGTATATTAAATCACACCTATTAAGTGTTACATCCTGTTACAAAGCAGGCTAGACATGCATTTACACTCTAAATGGACTTTACCTCTGCTGGAGGCGCATGTCCATTTTTTTTTCCCATAATATTTGAGATCACCAAATTTGCGCTTAATTTGCTCAAGATCTCTCCTGACGGAGCCAACAATATTAACTTTGCTGCAAATATTAGCCCAGATCTCCTGCTTTGTGGTGCTTTTTGAATAACGGCCAAATAGGGCATCATAGTGCTCACAGACACCAGTGGCTACAGCCATGCTTTGGGCATCACAAAAACGGGCTGTAAGTGAGCCACGGCGTAGCTGACGGCCACATGGGTGTGTGGTGTCCCCTGCATCAGATGAAATAGATGGCTGGCTGGCTGTCTGGGGAGTCGTGTTGGGTTCTTGGGCTTATGGGTGAGTGTGATGGAGTGTGGGTGCTGCTCTATGTTAATGGCGGGGTACCTGTGGTGCTTTCACCTGTTGAGCTCTCTAGTGAATTTGTGGTAGTGGTACTTTGTGACACAGAGTGTTGCGGAGGAGGGGTGGGTGGCCTGGGTGGGGTGGAGGTTTTGGACCTACGCTTCCCCTTCCTGGTGTGTCTTATTTTTTGGGCATGCTTTGTGTATGGAGGAGGTGCAGGCTGCAGGCTTTTAACAGATTTTGGTTACTTGTGAGGCCTGGCTGATTTAGCAGGTGCTGGCGAACGTGGCAAGGGCTACTTGCTCCTGCGTTTTGGGTGAGCTACCTGTGTGTGCGACTTATCCACCCTTTTAGTAGGTGCATGTCCATCTTGGCTCTTGTGGCTGCTCTTGTGTTGTTATTTGTGTGCTGGATCTGAGCGGCTAGTATGTGCCTCTGGGCTTTTATGGGTCTTACGGCTCCCTTTTGGTCTGGCCATAGTGATATGGTATCCAACACAGAGCTGAGTGCATTGACCTTTAAATATTTTTACCATGTGGGTGTGTTCACCAGCGTGTGTGCCTGCGTGCACGCACGCACGCACGTCACCGCGGGGGAACGTCATAGCCATACCCGCAACCCCTAAAAAAATGTTGCCAGCAATTTACACTGCGGAGCAGGACGACCTTATCATGGATGTGAGTAGCCGTGCGTTTATGTGCGCGCACAAGCCGCTTTAAAAAAAATAGCTATGGCAGGGCAAGATTAATGAGGATCAACTGACTTGTTAAAGTAAACTACTAGACCACCTTACTTTTAAACATGTGCGCAACATCAAACTAGCCTACATGCAGATTGTAGAACTAGGCCCATGTAAGTAGGAATGAGGTGCAGAAAGTGACTTTAGGTAGGACATGAGACTTGGACATGTTTTTGTGTGACTAATGGGGTACCATTGTGTTTTTTCTAATCAGATGATGCTGAGGAATCGCTACGATTACCTGTCGTGCGATTTCGAGAAGAGGGCGTTGGCGCTGGCGGTGGTGGACGTGATTGCCCGCATTTCGGGGACCACCTATACCTTCACCCAGATCGCCCAACACTGGTCTGACTTAAAGAGGAGGCATAGGCCCCGGGTGAGGCGGTACTTTGCAAAACATTTTCCAGGTAAGTGTGGCTACTTGACATGCAAGATTCACACTGGCCTTGGCTGGGCCTGTTTTTATGATTGTGTTTATATTGCAGCTAATGAATGGACTATGCGTTGCCGCCCCACCCGGAAAAGAGCCCGCAGCCCAGTGTTGGGCGAATCTGGGGAAGGTATAGGTGGCCCACCGCCAGTGCCAACGCCCACCCCCTCCTCTGCCAGTGAGTATGAGGGCCCCTTAGAACTCAGTATGCAGGGGGGGGAAATCGCACGGCAGGGAGTCTAGCCTCACTGAGCCGCAACCTGACTCCGGTAAGACTATCAAAATAATATATGTCCTGATACATGCAAGAAAGACTAATGTGCACTATTGTTCTTTGTAGATTCTGACATCGCAGGCCCATCCCAAGGGATAGCCGAGGGAGGTGCTGAACCAGAAGAGGTGGCTGGGGAAGGTGAGTGATTTGATACATAGAAGCATAACCTAATCTGACATTCAGGAGGCACAAAGAGTAAATAATATACTTGTGTTTTAGATCCAAACAGATTCAGAGCCGGACGTATTGCTGGACCCAGGGAGGAGGCTGCGCCCCAGACGCCCTGTTGGCCAAAAGCAATGTAAGTTTGAGTAAGCACATATATAATTCTTTGCTGCTTTTTTTTGCTGTGTTGCACTTGGCACTTTATAGATTTTATGGAATGTATGAATTTTGTCTTGGTTATAAATGTGATAGTCTATTAGCATTATTCAGCACTTTAATATTGCACGATGACACTTTTTTCTGGCTTGGTAGTCGCCCATGGAGAGATGGTTTAGGGTTTTTAATGATCTATGTATGAGCTCTATATTTTTAATGTTTCAAATAAACTTATGATTGAATTTGGAATTTAACAATACATGCCTGATCTTGTGATTATTTAGATCGGTGGTGCAGACTATTGGTGCCCTTTTTTGTGGTACTGGGCCACATACCATATATGCTCACAAATTGCTTTGTCTTTTGGACACCATTTTATTGCACACCAATCTATTATCTGTAATCTGTGGGGTGGTGCAGGGACAATCTTATTGCTTGTTTCCCGCAATGTAAGTTTTAGTTATTTATTTGAAATAAATATATATATGTCCACCACAAAAAAAACTAAAAAAAATGAGGTGGCTCAAAAACGTGTTTTTCGTTCACAGATCAAAGACACCGGCAACTTTTTTAAAGGAGGCTCCCTTGTTTTTTTTAAAGTTTATATGGTTCATTTTAAAATTTTTCCAGTAAAATAACCAAAAAAGAAAGTGTGTTGTGTGTTTTATTTCCTGCCAATGTACTTGATCAAAACATAATCATACTGTTACATGTCCCAAAAGGTAAGTATATGGGACAAGGAATATAAAGAAGAAGGAGAAGAAAACAAAGAATAAGAAAAGAGATTAAGGTAAGCATTAAAGTCAAGGAAGAAGAAGAAAAGAGATTAAGGTAAGCATTAAAGTCAAGGAAGAAGAAGAAACAGAGATTAAGGTAGCATTAAAGACCAGAAAGAAGAAGAAAAATGTAAGTATACTTGTCCAAAACATCAAAATAGGGGTGAAAACGGAAACGGATGGCAAGAAGGTACGTTTGGAAACCCATTAAAAAGGAGGCAAAAACGGATCGTCCGTGCGAACGGGAACGGAAGCCACGACTAATTAGCATGCCCCCAAGAGGGGGAAAAAAACCTTTCCTGATTGAAGGCACAGAAACGGAGCATTAACGGGCCATAGCAAAAATGGAACAAAATAAGCTTAGATCGGGGGAGGCTCTGCATCAGGGCAAATATCATTACCAAACAAACTTGGGAATTCCTGCAAGTAGACAAACCAACAACACAAACTTTCTACACTGTCCCGAAGATACATAAATCACTAAATAATCCCCCAGGCCACCCTATAGTCTCAGGAATGGGCTCCTTAACAAGTAAGGCAAGTGAATATGTTGATACCCATCTGCCCTGTCCTATGTTAAAGATACACCACACTTATTACAAATTCTACAAGACATTACACTTCCGACCAACAGTATTCTTGTCACCTTGGACATCGAAGCTCTTTATTCTTGCATTCCACACAACAAAGGCATAGCAGCCACCAATTTTTTTCTCGATCAACTAGACATCACCGAACATGACCATAACAGATTCATCCTGGAATTACTACAATTCATTTTAACACACAACACCTTCATATTTTGTGGACAACTTTACCATCAGGCCCAAGGAACAGCCATCGGCACGAAATGCGCTCCAGCTTATGCAAATCTATACTTAGGAAAATGGGAAAAAGCCATCTGGGAGAATGAAGACCTCACCGAATATACCCAATACATCACCTCATGGTGGAGGTATATTGAGGTTTGTAGATACTCTCAACAAAAATGACCTTAATCTGAAATTTACACTGGAATATGACACCAAACAAGTCACCTTCCTAGATTTGAGAATAATAATCAACCCGGATGGGGCAGTCAGCACGACACATTATAGAAAACCTACTGCATCTAACAATATTCTCAGGGCAACAAGCTCCCATCCTCACAGCCTAATCAAAAGCATCCCGTACGGAGAGTACCTCAGAGCAAAAAGGAACTGCTCATCCGAAGAGGATTTCAAAAAAGCAGCCAAGGGAATCCAACAGAGGCTATTAGAGAGAGGTTACCACAAAAAAACACAGAAAAAAGCATACCATAAGACATTAACTAGAAACAGAACCCAAATGCTCAATACACCACAAAAAGACAAACACAAATACCCCACATACCCAACACTCATCATGACCTACAATCAACAACACCGTGAGATAAGAGAAATCCTGAAAGAACATTGGTACATTATGAAAAATGACCCACAAATTGGCAACCTCATTCCAGAACAACCAAAAATCATGTACAGACGAACTGATTCTTTCAAGGACCACATTACACACAGCCATTACTCCACAACAACTAAGAAACAATGCTGTGAAACAAACGGAACATACCGCTGCAGAGGATGCACATCATGTCAATTCATTTCACAAAACAAAAAATATCACACTCGCCACAGGGGAAGTAATAATACCACAACACTTTGCAAATTGCAACATGACAGACGTGATTTATCTACTGCAATGTCCGTGCCCTAGGTTCTACATTGGAAAAACAAGCCGGAAACTGATAAATCGGATCTATGAGCATATACATGACATAAAGAAGAAAAATACCTTGACTCCAGTAGGAAAACACTTTGCGGCCTACCATAGAGGCATCCCGGATGGAATACACTTTTCTGTCTTGGACCGGAAAATGTGGCCTTAATTCTGCTTTTTTATTCTTTTTTTAGGGAAACCCTGTGCAACCAAAGAATTCATTAAGGGATTTCTTCCAGAAAACTGCAACCATGTCAAAAAGCCAGGTACGCCTAGAAAGCTTGGGGTGTGTATTTTCAGAGAATAAATGGTTTGTGGGGTGTATTTCAAATGTAAAGGGTTGTATTTTATCTGAAATTCTCCTAAAGCGCTGTTTCAGTTTGGGAAGGTGTCCACCAATACATATGTGGTATGTTGTAACCAGCAGAAATGGGGATTTCACACGCAATAGGATTTTATTGTAAAACGTACATTTTTTATTACAAAAAAAGCTACAAATTACAAAAAATAGATGTAAAAAAAATCACAGTTGAACATGTGGAGTGCAAAATAGTGCAAAATAGTGCAAAATGGTCTGGCAACAATGGGAGACAAAATCTCCAGATAGGCTGGCAGTTAAGGGTTAAGGGGTGTTTAACGCCGAAAAGCATAACCTGGAAGGGCACGTATGTTTTTAACCATTTGAGTAGAAGATACAAAGCACGGCACTTTTTGGGATTTGCAAAGATCCTTCCCTGCTCCCATGGATTGCCCAGTGGGGATTTAGAGCTGTCAGGATTTCAATTTATACTCCTTATGCTGCTGCCAACTCTAGGGTGTGTCTTTCAGACAATATATGGTCTCCTCACCTAAAGGCTCTGTCATTGTGCCGCTCTGTGACAGCAATTCTAATAGTAATGCCTCTGATCTGCATGCCATACTTCTTTACAGTATTATCTCCCTAACCCAACACCCACCCTTTGCATGTTACAACAAGGTAAAATGTTCTACAACCCTCTTGAGGCTCTCGGTAGACCAGAAATAAGCGCTTTTAATAGCAATTTGCAGGAAATTCGTATTGAAACAAATTTTTCGAAAAATTTCGGAGAATCGTCCGAATCAAATTTTTCAAAAATTCACTCGCCTCTAGTTATGAAGACAGAAAATGATACATGAAATATCTCAATCACAATCCAGTGAGAAACTTTAAGACCAAAGAAATAGGTGAAAGATTATAGGTAGTGTCTAACTGTAAATACAATAACTAGGTATAGATAAAGAGGTTTTACCATAGATGCCATAAAGGATGGCACTTGAGTCCCCCTGTGGATAGCTTACAAATGCTGGCTGCACAAAACCAATGTTGCTCAGTGATTCTGGTTATATCAGATGTGTTAAGAGACATGTATAAGACACAAAGTGCATTTGTGCTCATCATTATTACTGATGTCATGTTATTTTTGATTCTGACATGTGCCTATGCCTTGTTACATATTAAACTGGGATTACAGCTCATGTTATGCTGATTTAATGATGTAATGAGACGTAATACACTGTTCTGACCATTATTAGCCTTTTACTTTGTACACCTTGTGTCATATACATGTTCTTTAACAAGTCTGATATAACCAGCATCACTGAGCAATGTTGTTACTGTGCAGCCAGCATTTGTAAGCTATACACAGGAGGATTCAAATGCCATCCTTTACAGAAGTGATTTTCAACCTTTTTTAAGCCGCGGCACACTTTTTATACTTAAAAAATCCCGCGGCACACCACCAACCAAAATGGCACAAAATGACACTAAAACAGTACATACTATACATATAGGCCCTTATTTATCAAGGGCTAGCGCCAGGTAGCGAGTGGTGAGCGCCAGGTAGCGCCAGCTATCGGCGGCTACCGACTCAAGTACGCCCGGCGGCGCTCACAATGACGCATTTATCAAGCTAAATGAGGCTAACGCTGGCGATAGCGACAGCAAGCGCGGAATTCATCATGAAGCCGCCTAGAACGAACAGCGCCGCAGCAAATTCCATCACAGCGCCAGGTATGACCTGTCGCTCCCTGGCGTTGTCCAATGCATTTCAATGGAGCAATCTTTAATTAATCATAATTAATTGATAATATTTTTTTTTATTTTTTTTTTAATGTCAAAAATTCTGAGACCACTTCTGCAATGTTATTTTTTTTTTTAAAGTAAAAAAAAAAAAGAAAAAAATTTTGTGCAGAATTGATATTACAGGTCTGATATTAATGTATTCATATTACAAAATGATTAAAAAAACATGTATAATTTTACAATAAAAAAATATGGTTGTTTAGGGGTTAAAAGCTCTTTTACACCCATCGCTGCCAGCGCTCTGGGGTTAAAACAAGGAATGGACAGCGCCAGCAAATTCGTAGCGTGATTTGTTAATGAATATGCAGCTAGCCGTTCGCTCTGGCCATTCGTTGTCAGGCGCTCACATACAACGCTGAACCTGTGAAACAGCGACCCCTAAGCCCGTATTCAACATTACCGCACACCGACTGAGTCGCTGTCATCAAGCTAACGCCGGCCAAGCACAGCGAATACTTGCTGGCGCTTAGAAAATCACGCTACAGTCGCTCATCTGTCGCTACCTGGCGCTATTACTGAATCGGCCTGCCCGTTAATAATATAGATTCTAAATGTATTTCTTACCACTCAATGTGAAACCTGGGCCTGTTTAGATGAACACAAAAGGGATATCCTGGCAGGAATGGTGGAAAGACACACGTGCAGCTCTTCCTTAACAGTTCTCAGTCTCTCCCTGTTTTTAGTTTTTATCGCAGTCAAGCTTGAGAAGCCCAGCTCACATAGATATGTGGTTGAAAATGGCAGCAATATCAAAATAGCTTTGTTGGCCAGAATGGGGTACTCCTTCGCAACAGATAACCAAAAACTGTCCAAAGGAAGATCAGCAAACTTTAGCTTTAAACTGCGATCTTGCTTCAAATCAATGAATTCCTCTTGCTCCTTTAAAGTCATGTCCTTTTTTCCACTTTAGGATGCCCATGAGCAGGGCTTTCACTGGTCCTTTCAATGCTAGGACTGAGTGTTGTGAGTTTTGGTCCACTTTAATGTTGGGGGCCCACTAAGAGTTTGTTATGGAGCCCTGTCAAACCTATGCACACCCCTGCCATCAACATTAGAATCACGTCATTATTACAGGATTTTGGATCAACAGTAATCCATCCTTGAGCATGGATTGTCATTGGCTGTCACACACACACATACTTAGCAGATAGCATACACAGGAGTTCTGGCTCCAGATATCTATTAGTATTAGGCAGCCTCATGCTGTCAGCCCTTGGGCCATACAGACATGAGATTGGTGTCAGATCGGCCAGGGGCCATATATTCATATAAGATTGGTCATTAACCCGCACGATTGGTGTTGCGCAGATCCCATGCGCCGCAGTATGGCCAGAGCATGACAGCGAGCAGACCAGTGGTGTGCAGACCGCCGGAGCCATGACAAAGGTAATAGAGGAGGAGAGGCGAGCAAGCAGCGGGCGCACACAGTCTTACCTTATCCTCCGGGGGGTCCTCAGGCCTCTGCAGTAACGTGTCCTAAGAGGGTGGGCGGAGCCTAATGGACTCTCTCGTCCCGCGCTGGCATTGCTTCCTGGAGGGGGCGGGCACCAAAGCAGATGACAGCTGATTGGAGGGGAGGCGGTAGGGGCGGGCGTCATCCAAGAGCTGTGCGCTGACAGAGCTAGCGACAGCTGATTGGAGGGGAGGCGGTAGGGGCGGGCGTCATCCAAGAGCTGCGCGCTGACAGAGCTAGCGACAGCTGATTGGAGGGGAGGCGGTAGGGGCGGGCATCTTCGCTGCGCGCTGCGGCTGACAGAGCTGGCGGTGCGCGGTCACGCAGGGGGCACCTTCGTTTGGGGAACTTTCCCCGCGGCACACCGGTTGAAAATCGCTGCTTTACAGTATCTATGGTAAAACCTCCTTAACTATGCTTAGTGATTGTATTTACAGTTAGAAGCTACCTATTATCTTTCACCCATTTCTTTGGTCTAAAAGTGGCACAATTCTGAGGATTCCCACTGGGAAGTGATTGTGATATTTCATGTATCACTTTCTGTGTTGGTGACAAAATGATATTAATGGTGTATGACTTTTAATACACTCTGATTTGCAATTAAAACTTTACTTGTGTGGTATGCATCCTCCATATCTATTTCTACTTATTATTTTACTTATGCATTATTTAATATTGATTTTTTTAGGTTTATTTTTTATAATGTATGTTCAATTTATGAATATAAATTATGAAAACATTATAATATTAATAATACAATATTTATAAATACATGTTTTTTTTTACACTACTATAATTATTTGTATTTATTTTGGCATTATTTTATATTGGGAGGTAATCCCAATGACTTTTTTTTTCCTGCAGAAGCTGAGTTTAGAGAGGCAGTCAAAGCCTGTAAAGGTAAAATATATATTTTCTTTTTTTATGTTTCAAATCGAAATTCTCCACATATGTGATAAGGCAGTTCTACAGGAGAGGACCACATTATTTTTAATAAGTAGATATTTTATTTTAGAAACATCCTATATGTAATCCAAACTCATTTGGGGAGGATCTTTTTTAATGTGATCTGCTGCTATTTTGTAATGTCTAAAACAAAACAAATATCCTATTTAAAAAATAAATGCCCCTCGTCTGTTGTACTGTACCCTCACTGCTGTTCTGAATTCAGCTTCTCCAGGAAAATTAGCAAATCATTTGCAAAACCCTTAGTGTCATTAAAGTATTCCCAAATATATTTATTTTATATTTCATTTCAGTTTTTTAAATACCGTATTTTTCGCCCTATAAGACGCACCTGCCCATAAGACGCACCTAGGATTTGGGGGAAGAAAATAAGAAAAAAAAATTTTAAACCGAAAACGCACCATTACAGACAGTGTGGCATTCCCCTATCCAATTCCCATAGGCAGTGTGGGATGCCCCCATTCCATTCACTGTATATCCAGTGTGGCATCCCCCCTCCCATTCCCCATATACCCATTGGCTGTGTGGCATCCCCCTCTCCCCCCATTAGTATAGGCTGTGTGGCATCCCTCTCCCCACATTCCCATAGGCTGTGTGGCATCCACCTCTCCCCCCATTCCCATTGGCTGTGTGGCTTTCCCCCTCCCCCCATTAGTATAGGCTGTGTGGTATCCCTCTCTCCCCATTCCCATAGGCAGTGTGGCATCCCCCTCCCCCCATTAGCATGGGCTGTGTGGCATCCCCCTCTCCCCATTAGCATGGACTGTGTGGCATCCCCCTCTCCCCATTAGCATGGGCTGTGTGGCATCCCCCTCTCCCCATTAGCATGGGCTGTGTGGCATCCCCCTCTCCCCATTCCCATAGGCTGTGTGGCATCCCCCTCCCCCATTCCCATAGGCTGTGTGGCATCCCCCATTCCCATAGGCTGTGTGGCATCCCCCATTCCCATAGGCTGTGTGACATCCCCCTCCCCCCATTCCCATAGGCTGTGTGACATCCCCCTCCCCCCATTCCCATAGGCTGTGTGGCATCCCCCATTCCCATAGGCTGTGTGACATACCCCTCCCCCCATTCACATAGGCTGCGTGGCATACCCCTCCCCCCATTCCCAAAGGCTGTGTGGCATCCCCCTCCCCCATTCCCAAAGGCTGTGTGGCATCCCCATCCCCCCATTCCCAAAGGCTGTGTGGCATCCCCCTCCCCCTATTCCCATAGGCTGTGTGGCATCCCCCTCCCCCATTCCCAAAGGCTGTGTGGCATCCCCCTCCCCCATTCCCAAAGGCTGTGTGGCATCCCCCTCCCCCATTCCCAAAGGCTGTGTGGCATCCCCCTCCCCCATTCCCAAAGGCTGCGTGGCATCCCCATCCCCCCATTCCCATAGGCAGTGTGGCATCCCCATCCCCCCATTCCCAAAGGCTGTGTGGTATCCCCCTCCCCCATTCCCAAAGGCTGTGTGGCATCCCCCTCCCCCATTCCCAAAGGCTGTGTGGCATCCCCATCCCCCCATTCCCAAAGGCTGTGTGGCATCCCCATCCCCCCATTCCCATAGGCAGTGTGGCATCCCCCTCCCCCATTCCCAAAGGCTGTGTGGCATCCCCCTCCCCCATTCCCAAAGGCTGTGTGGCATCCCCATCCCCCCATTCCCATAGGCAGTGTGGCCCCTCTCCCCCCATTCCCACCCCCCTCCCCCCGTTAGTATAGGCAGGCGCCATAGTAAAAAAAAAACAAAACTTAAAGTCACCTGTCCGCTGACACCACTGCGCTGAGCGTCCGGCTCCGTGAATGGGGTGGGCGCGGCCTGCGCTGCGATCGCTGCCGCTCCTCCATCTGCTTCTCCACATGCGATCACGAAGGTCCGGGCAGCGGGCGGGCGTGGCCTGCGCCGGTGCAGGCCACGCCCACCCACTGCCTGGACCTTCGTGTGCGCACCCGGGGACGGGTGAGTTTTTTTTTTTTTTTTTTTTTTTTTTTACATATGCCCGATAAGGCGCACTGACATTTTCCCCCACTTTTGGGGAAAAATAAGTGCGTCTTATAGGGCGAAAAATACGGTAGTTATTTTTGGAAACAAATTTCCTATTTGCTACAAAAATGGATTATTGTCATTGTAACTCATAATAAACTTTATGTATGTATTCTTTAATTTGAAACTAATATAACATGTTCCATTACATCTAATTTTTTTTGTGGAGTAATTAATAATTTAGATATAAATTATTTTCATTGAATATATTTTTTGTATATTTAAGTTTAGTATTATTTTTGGCAACATACATTTTATTTTTAATGTATTATTGTCATTATTATTTTAATATACTTTAGATATCTATATTATTTCTTAATTTAGTAAAAATATTTTTTTTTACTTTTTTTTATGATTGTTTCAGTTTTGATTGTAGTTGAGTATAGTTGTTCCCTTCTCTCAAGAAGATGACTTGTCGAGCTGTGCTGCTTTTGCTGGCTTTGGGTAAGCGCTGCCAGGCTTGGACTGGCCCACAGGTTTACCAAGAAAAAGCCCAGGGGCCCATTTGTGGGCCTCTATCGCCAGTGGTGTACTGGGGACAAAAATCATGGCTTGTGTCAGGTTGACACCCCCTCTGTTAGTGCTAGAATCAGCTCACTTTAATGTACACACTGTTCTTACATCACTTAGCCCAGCCACTCCCATTGAAGAGGACAGCACAACACAGGATGAAACCTTATTTAAACATTTTAAATTACTCTAAAATATACCTTTAGTTTTGAAACATGGAGCTCTATACAATAAAAAGCACCCAAGTGTAAAGTCCAGAGAACATCAGAGGACAAGGTCCTGCTCCTCCATAATGCTCCGGAGCCAGGAACCAATTTAAAAAGAAACCCTGCTGTGTCCCCTCTGTGAGCCAGGCTTCATATATAGCACCTGAAAATACAGAAAGCGCTCCCCATACATTTACTTTTCATTAATAGAAAAAAACTGATGTGAGCAATTGGGGCGAACGGCAGTGACACCGACAACAGTTCTTCAACAGCAAAAACAGGTTTATTGAGAAATAAAGTGTTCAAAAGCAAAATATCTCTCACTTCAGAGATTGCAGCAACAATGCAATAAGTCAAAGTAGTTACTTCACCAACTCAATGTAAGTCCAGGGCTGGATACTCCAGCAAGCTGCAATTCCAGGGTAAGTCAGGTCCACTTTGCAGGGCAGACAGAATTTTTTGCCAGACAGAGACTGCCATTTGGAAGGGAAGTATTGCTTTATATAAATAAGATTGTTTAAAGCGAGTCCAGGAGCTTTTGCAAATTCCAGTTGTATTTTAAGTGAGGTTGTAATATAAGTGAGGGGACTTTTCATTAAGGGACTTTTGATTGGGACTTCAAGTGTTCTTATTGCCTATGTGCTAAAATAAGAAGTTAAAAACCAAAGTTGCTGCCACTGTGAGCACTAAAATTGTTTTTACTGCTGTTTTGTAACTAGGATAATGGCCGGCAATATTGAAGGTCTTCTTCAGTGCACAGTTTGTCATATGTATACACTTCAGGAGCAGCAGTTCCCGGGTGAATACCGCTGTGGTAAATGTGAGCAAATTGCAAACCTGGAAGCTCGGGTTAGAGATCTGGAGGAGCAAAATGCAACACTGAGGAGGACTGACAATATGGAAAAGAGTTTTCTGCTCACTGAGCAGGCAGTAAATGAGGTAGATACAGAGGATGGAGTAATGGGTCAGGAGGAGCAGATAAGTAGCTGGGTAAATGTAGATAGAGGGAGTAGAAAGGGAGCACAGAAATGGAAGGCCATACCTGTGTCTGTGCACCCTAGCAAAATTGCCAAGTTGGGTAATGATGCAAGAGTGTCAGTCTTAGAAATGGCAGCCCTAGCTGATACTGCTCTCCCTAACAGCCGGGAGAACAGCCCAGCTAGTGAGCGGGTGGTTGGGACTGCAGGTGGTACTAGACAGTTAGTGGTCATAGGGGATTCTATTATCAGGCGGACTGATAGAATAATTTGTCAGCGGAAGGTTTACTGTCTCCCTGGTGCCAGGGTTCGGCATGTGGTGGAAAGGGTGAATAAATTACTGGGAGGGGCTGGGGATGACCCAGCTGTCGTGGTCCATGTGGGAACCAATGACAGAATTAATGGGAAATGGAGGATCCTTAAGAATACATTTAAGGAATTAGGCACAAAGTTGAAGGGAAGGACCTCCAAGGTTGTATTCTCTGGAATACTGCCAGTGCCATGCACTACACATGAAAGACAGCGGGAGCTTAGAGAGTTAAATGCATGGCTCAAGTCCTGGTGCAGGGCAAAGGGATTTGGGTTCCTAGAGCACTGGGCTGACTTTTCATTGGGGTGCAAACTGTATTCTAAGGATAATTTGCACCTGAATGGAAGGGGGGCTGCTGTGCTGGGTAAGAGGATACTAGAGGGGGTGGAGATGAGGGGGAGGGCAAGAGTGAAAACAAAAGTGAAGACAGGTTACTTAGAGGACAGCATATGATGGTGGGGGGGGAGAATTAGAAGGGGGGAGGACTTCTATGATGGTATGATGCTATCATGTGTTGCAAACCAGCAGTGAAAAATTAGACGGATGCATTACTGCAGAAACTAATACTATACCCCAATGTGTCAAACTAGATAGGAACATAAAGTGTATGTTCACAAAAAAGTAAAGTGGGGGAGCTTGAGGCTTTGGTGCTGGCAGAGAATATTGATGTTGTTGGTGTGGCTGAGACATGGCTGGTAAACAATGTAAAAACAGTTTGTTGTAATCTATAGGCCCCCAAATATAACTTAGGAAATAGAGGGTCAACTGCATAAACAGATAGAGCGAGCGTGACAGGCTGGTACAGTGGTAGTGATGGGGGACTTCAACTATCCAGGAATCGACTGGAGACACAGTTCTGCTTCCACTTCAAGGGGGAGAGCATTCCTCAGCTTGCTACAAGATAACTATATGAATCAGTTTGTGGAGGCACCTACTAGGGGTGATGCTCTTTTAGATCTTGTAATATCAAATAATGATGGGGACAGTAACAGTCCATGAAAATCTTGGTAACAGTGACCACAATATAATTGTATTTAACATAAACTGTAAGCTGTTGATATAGTTTTTCTGGATTTTGCAAAAGCATTTGACACTGAACCCCATAGATGCTTATTGGGGAAATTAAGATCTTCAGGATTAGAAAGCACTGTTTGTAACTGGATTGAAAACTGGCTGAAGGATTGTGTGCAGCTAATGGTGGTTACTGACACCTACTCTGAATGGTTACAGTTGTAACCCAGGGTTCAGTGCTGGGTCCACTATTATTCAACTTGTTCATAAATGACATATAAGATAGCATTAAAAAAAGTACTGTCTCTATTTTTGCAGATGACACAAAGATATGTAGCACAGTTCAGTCTATTGAAGATGTTCACAAGCTTCAGGCTGACTTGGACACATTGAGTGTCTGGGCATCCACTTGGGGTCTAACAACCTGAAGGCCACATATGTCCTTGGGGGAGCAAAACTGGGAGAATCACTTGTTGAGAAGGATCTGGGGGTACTGGTAGATCACAGACTAAATAACAGCATGCAATGCCAAGCAGCTGCTTCCAAGGCCACCAAGATATTATCATGCATTAAAAGAGGCCTGGAATCACAGGATAGAGATGTAATTTTGTCCCTTTACAAGGCACTTGTGCGCCCTCACCTGGAATATGCCATCCAGTTCTGGGCACCCATTCATAGAAAGGCCGCTTTGACTATGTAAAGGGTGCAGAGGAGAGCCACCAAACTAATAAAGGGAATGAAAGGTCTGTCTTATGAGGAAAGATTACAAGAATTAAATCTGTTTAGTCTTCAGAGGAGGCGATTGAGGGGGGACATGATTAACTTGTATAAATATATAAATGGCCCATACAAAAATATGGGGGAACACTATTTCATGTTAAAAAAGAATAAAATTGCTTTTCCTATAAAATAAAAAATAACTTCCCCTACCCCAACACCCTTGGTTGAACTTGATGGACATATGTCTTTTTTCAACCATATTAACTATGTAACTAACAAGACCTCCGCTGCTCATCCCCACAAGTCCAAGTTTAGGGGCGCAGAAGCCAAGTCCTTTGGCTTAACTTCAGTTATTTTATTCACCATGGTGCAGTGCAGCCTGGGCTCCTACCTTCAGGCTGGTCAACAGACAACTGACAGGCCATGTGGCTCCTTTTATTCAGGCTTCCCCTGTAATCAACCTGCTCACCTGTGCAAGGCCTGAGATCAGAGAACAAACCTGAAAAGGATTGGGACCTGAAAACCCGGCATGGACCGTGCTTGATACAGCCTAGCAGGGGAGAAATACACACCATTTTTGACATTTCCATACACTTTACCACACTGATCATTAATAAAGAAAATAAACGACTCAACAACTTTTTTGCTTTAATATCGTACCAGGGTAGGGGGACTGTGTACACTTGGGCCCAAAGCAAAATTTCATTAATGTTTAATGTTAAAAATAGAGACGAAGAACAAGCTTTAAATCTAAAAGGGTAAAAAGGAGAAATGAGGAGGAAGAGGAGCTTACAATATATTAGGGTATAAGGGAGGAAACAGAAGGAGAAGAGCTTACAATCTATTAGTGTATAAGGGAGGATAGAGAAGGATAAAAGCTTACAATCTATTAGGGTATAAGGGAGGATAGAAAAAGAGAAGAGCTTACAATCTATTAGGGTATATGGGATGATACAGAAGATAAAGAGCTTACACTCTATTAGGGTATTAGGGAGGATTCAGAAGGGGGAAGAGTTTACACTCTATTAGGGTATAAGGGGGGATCTATCTATAGGAGAAGGATCTCACAATATATTACAGTACTGTACAAAGGAAATACTTAAGGGTTGTGGAGCTAACAGTCATCTCCTATATGTATTCTCTGCACTTGTTCTCCTCAACCCAACACAGTTTGGGCCCCAAAGCACACATTTCATTTATAATTGCTTTAATTTAGTTTCTTGGTAGGCAATGCAAATTGTCTCTCACAACATTGATTGAATTAAATATCAAATCAAGAAAGTTGCAGGGCTCTTTTTCTTTGCTCTCTCTGTTCGCCGGTGATATCAAAGGAAGTGTCGGTGAAGCTATAACGATCCCCGCATTGCAGTAAATTGACTGACTACTAGAGGGCAGTCATGTATAAGAAGCATAATGTCGTTCACTTTGCGGCCACATCGCCAGCAGGCAGCGTTGCTGGGAGAAAAAAAAAACTTGTCTGCGACTTCTCGGCCACACTCAGGATGCAGCCAGGGCCGAATTTAGGATTTGTGCTGCCCTAAGCACTTTTTGGTCATGATCCCCCACACACAGTCACAATGAGGTATTTGCCAACCATCCTCCATCCAAAACTGTAAAGATGGACACCACCAGCCACAGCCTTAAGGGAAAACGTCACCTAAAAATGTCATAAAAATACAGGCAAACTTCCCAACCACACATACATGCAGACAAGCCCCCACATACATACAGACAAGCCCCCACATATATACAGACAAGCCCCCAAAACACACTTGCAGGCAAGCCTCCCCACACACACAAATACAAGCAAGCCACACACACACATACACACAGGCAAGCCCCCCACACACACATACATACAGCAAGCTCCCAACACACACACACACATGAAGGAATGTCCCCCCAACACGCACATTCATGCAAGCCCCACCAACACTTACATGCAGGCAAGCCCTCAACACACACATGCAGGCAACCCCCCTCAACACACACATGCAGGCAAGCCCCTAACACACACATGCTGGCAACCCCCCTCAACACACACATGCAGGCAATGCCCCCTAATATGCACATGCAGGCAACCCCCCAAACCACGCATGCAGGCATGCCCCCAACACACATATGCAAGCAAGTCAACCAAAACACACGTGGGGGCAAGAACCCCTAACAGACAAATGCAGGCATGGTCCCATATCACACACCTGCAGGAATAACCCAAAACACACATGCAGGCAAGCCTATCAACACACACAGGCATGCTAGCCCCACAACACACATACAGGCAAGTACCCCCAAACCCACACATGCAGGCAAGCTCCCCACACACAAACACACACACACACACACGCACACACACACACATGCAGACATGTCCCCCAACATGCACATGCAGACAAGCCCCCCCAAACCACACATTCAGGCATGCCCCCAACACACACATGCAGGCAAGCCCCCCTAACAGACAGATGCAGGCATGGTAACACACACATGCAGGAATACACCAAAACCCACATGCAGACAAGCCTAACAACACACACGGGCATGCTAGACCCACAACACACATACAGGCAAGCACCCCATTCCCACACATGCAGGCAAGCACCCCACACACATGTAGGCATGTCCCCCCCACACGCACATGCAGGAAATCCCCCCAACACACACATGCAGGCAAGCCCCCCTAACACTCACATGCAGGCAAGCCCCCCCACACACACATGATAGCACGCCCCCCGCAATACACATGTATACAAGCCCCCAACACCAACGTAAAGACAAGCCCCCAACACGCAAATGCTGGCAAGCCCCCCAACACAAACATGCAGGTAAGCTCCACCCACACACACACACAGGCATGTCCTCCCAACATGCACATGCAGGCAAGCCCTACCAACACCCCCAGGCAGGCAAGCCCTCAACACACATACTGGCATGCCCCCAACACAAAAATGCAGGCAAGCCCCCAAACACACCTATGCAGGGATGCCCTCAAGACACACATTCAGGCAAGCCCCCAACACACACATGAAGGCAGCCCCCCAACACACACATGCAGTCAAGCACCCCCCCACACACATATGCAGGCATGCCCCCAACATACAGGAAAGCCCCAACACACACACACACACACACACACATGCTGGCAAGCCCTCATCACAAATGCAGGCAATCCCCCACTAACACAAATGCAGGTAAACCCCTCAACACACACATAAAGGCAAGCTCCCCAACACACACATGCAGGAATATCCCAAAACACACATGCAGGCAGGGCCGGATTAAGAGCATCCCGGGCCTGGTGCTGTAGATTTTGACGGGCCTATTTATCAAAGTATATAAAATGAAAACGCAACACAAAGCAATTTTGTTTAAGACAAAAGTGCATTTGTCACATGTCTAATGTACATTAAATTACCAGGATAGCTGAATACATATTAGTGTATAAAAAATTTGCATATCTACATAGAGTTTGTTCTTTAGCTAAAAAAAAAAAGGATCAACTCGCTTTTGGGGGGGGGGGGGGGCAGAGTGTCAAAGAGGTGTTGTAGAGGGTTCGCTATGCCCCCAGACTGTAACACCTATCCCATGTGACGTCACACCCGCAGCTTTTTTGGTTAACACACAGGGCTTGCTACAGGAGAAGTGTTTCAGCCCTGTAGCACAGCACACTCAAGCACACCTATTTGACACTCAATGCACCCCTAAAAATGTATTTTTGTTTAACAAAATAAAGAATCAAACAATATCTATGAAGATATACAAAGTATCCATATACCAACATCTTTTTTGGCTATGCTAGCAATTTATTATACATAAAACGTACGACAGATTCACTTTCAACAACTTTAATAACCAATAAAGTGCCATAAGCCTCTCTCACCCCCTCTGCCATCCATAAGCCTCCCTCACCCCCTCTGCCATCCCTAAGCCTCCCTCACCCCCTCCGCCATCCCTAAGCCTCCCTCACCCCCTCTGCCATCCCTAAGCCTCCTTTACCCCCTCTGCCATCCCTAAGCCTCCCTCACCCCCTCTGCCATCCCTAAGCCTCCCTCACCCCCTCTGCCATCCCTAAGCCTCCCTCACCCCCTCTGCCATCCCTAAGCCTCCTTTACCCCCTCTGCCATCCCTAAGCCTCCCTCACCCCCTCTGCCATCCCTAAGCCTTCCTCACCCCCTCTGCCATCCCTAAGCCTCCCTCACCCCCTCTGCCATCCCTAAGCCTCCCTCACCCCCTCTGCCATCCCTAAGCCTCCCTCACCCCCTCTGCCATCCCTAAGCCTCCCTCACCCCCTCTGCCATCCCTAAGCCTTCCTCACCCCCTCTGCCATCCCTAAGCCTCCCTCACCCCCTCTGCCATCCATAAGCCTCCCTCACCCCCTCTGCCATCCATAAGCCTCCCTCACCCCCTCTGCCATCCCTAAGCCTTCCTCACCCCCTCCGCCATCCCTAAGCCTCCCTCACCCCCTCTGCCATCCATAAGCCTCCCTCACCCCCTCTGCCATCCCTAAGCCTCCCTCACCCCCTCTGCCATCCCTAAGCCTCCCTCACCCCCTCTGCCATCCCTAAGCCTCCCTCACCCCCTCTGCCATCCCTAACCCTCCCTCACCCCCTTTTCCATCCCTAAGCCTCCCTCATCCCCTCTGCCATCCCTAAGCCTTCCTCACCCCCTCTGCCATGCATAAACCTCCCTCACCCCCTCTGCCATCCCTAAGCCTCCCTCACCCCCTCTGCCATCGCTAAGCCTCCCTCATCCCCTCTGCCATCGCTAAGCCTCCCTCACCCCCTCTGCCATCCCTAAGCCTCCCTCACCCCCTCCGCCATCCCTAAGCCTCCCTCACCCCCTCTGCCATCCCTAAGCCTCCCTCACCCCCTCCGCCATCCCTAAGCCTCCCTCACCCCCTTTGCCATCCCTAAGCCTCCCTCACCCCCTCTGCCATCCCTAAGCCTCCCTCACCCCCTCTGCCATCCCTAACCCTCCCTCACCCCCTTTGCCATCCCTAAGGCTCCCTCACCCCCTTTGCCATCCCTAAGGCTCCCTCACCCCCTCTGCCATCCCTAAGCCTCCCTCACCCCCTCTGCCATCCCTAAGCCTTCCTCACCCCCTCTGCCATCCCTAAGCCTCCCTCACCCCCTCTGCCATCCCTAAGCCTCCCTCACCCCCTCTGCCATCCCTAACCCTCCCTCACCCCCTTTGCCATCCCTAAGCCTCCCTCACCCCCTCTGCCATCCCTAAGCCTTCCTCACCCCCTCTGCCATCCCTAAGCCTCCCTCACCCCCTCTGCCATCCCTAAGCCTCCCTCACCCCCTCTGCCATCCCTAAGCCTCCCTCACCCCCTCTGCCATCCCTAAGCCCCCCTCACACCCTCTGCCATCCATAAGCCTCCCTCACACCCTCTGCCATGCATAAGCCTCCCTCACACCCTCTGCCATGCATAAGCCTCCCTCACCCCCTCTGCCATCCCTAAGCCTTCCTCACCCCCTCTGCCATCCCTAAGCCTCCCTCACCCCCTCTGCCATCCCTAAGCCTTCCTCACCCCCTCTGCCATCCCTAAGCCTTCCTCACCCCCTCTGCCATGCATAAGCCTCCCTCACCCACTCTGCCATCCATAATCTTTCCTCACCCCCTCTGCCATCCCTAAGCCTTCCTCACCCCCTCTGCCATCCCTAAGCCTCCCTCACCCCCTCTGCCATCCCTAAGCCTCCCTCACCCCCTCTGCCATCCCTAAGCCCCCCTCACACCCTCTGCCATCCATAAGCCTCCCTCACACCCTCTGCCATGCATAAGCCTCCCTCACACCCTCTGCCATGCATAAGCCTCCCTCACCCCCTCTGCCATCCCTAAGCCTTCCTCACCCCCTCTGCCATCCCTAAGCCTTCCTCACCCCCTCTGCCATGCATAAGCCTCCCTCACCCACTCTGCCATCCATAATCTTTCCTCACCCCCTCTGCCATCCCTAAGTTTCCCTCACCCCCTTCGCCATCCACTAGCCTTCCTTACCTCCCTCTGCCATCCATAAGGCTTTTCTAAACCTCCCCTAAGCCATTCTTGGCCCCTTTCATACCACTAAGTCTTTCTTGTCCCTCCTCAAGCCATTAAAGCTGAATAAAACCTGGAAATTTGACTCTCAGGTTTCGTTCAATGCCAGCACTGCCGTGTTCTGAGTCCCCGGGCATCCCAAATGGGGTAAAAACACGTCTACTTGGTCCAACATTGCATACTCAGGCTCTTGTCCAATCAAACCTCTTTGCCGTGTTTACATCCTTCGGCAAAGGGCTCTGATTGCCTTCAATAGCGAGCATGCACTGCCGCATCCCTGGGGGCATGCGGCTCCTGCCCCAGCCTATCTGAATGGCACACGTCACCAGGGATGCAGGGGATGCGCCAGCTCATGCTCCCCACTGTAAACAATCGTCAAACATCTCTGATTGGATTAAAGCCTGTTCATACTCCCTTGGACTTAGTCAAAAGTTATTACTGGCACCCAAGGAGATTTCACAAAGAGCATCCAGCAAAGCCAGCAGACGACCCTGGAATCTTTTAGATTCTAGGCTGACTTCTGGTAGGTTTTGTTCCGCTTTAAAGTGGACCAACACCCAGGCTCATCGGCCCGGGAATCTATAAGATTCCCGAGCCGATCAGATCCCTCCCCACGGGGCATCCTAAATCGGGATACCCCGCTGTGTGAAACCCCCCAGGACGCTCCATTCACCTTACCTTATCCCCGTAACGCGCATGCGTTAGCCGCAGCCGCATCTCGCGCTCCTCTCTAGCAGGGCGCGCACCTACGCCGGCCGTTTGTGAATGGCCAGCGTGGGCCCACTCCCTGTTAGAGGGAAGCGAGATGCGGCCTCCAGCGCGATCGGGGTGCCCCGCGAAAGTGGACCGACTTGGGGAAGTACTCAAGTCGACCCAGGATAGTGAAAATCCTGGGTGTTGGTCCACTTTAAAGAGGAACACCACAAATGAATTTCACGTTCCTGTGTGTTGTTCCTCTCTGCGGCAGCATCCCAAATTGGGATGCCCCACTGTGTGTACCTCCCCAAGTCGCCCCATTTTACTCACCTTCCTTCCGCTCCCACGGCACAGACTCGGGTGAGAGCGGGTGCGCTGACTGGTTTACGACGGCTAAGCCGAGTGGCACCGCCAGCTGCATCCTCCACCCACCTTGAAGGAGGACTAGGCGTAGGCGCACACATGCACGGCTAGAGGTGAGTGGGGATGCGGCTGGAGCACACAGGCTCACGAGGGCTCCGAGAGTGGGGGTTTCCAGGGTTCATGGGTGTTTGCCAACAAACAGTCTTTCTCCACAACACCCATATCAACCAGCCTTACATCTCTGGGGCCCTAAATGCAGGGGGCTCTTTGTAATCGGGGTCCCTGGGCATGTTTTCCGGATAGCTGGGACTTGGGTTGTGAAGGGAGGCCCTGCCCCCAGCTGAATGGCATGATCCTGGGGCGGGCCCCAAGCCAAGAGCAGGGCTCCTATGCTGCAAAACACTGTGGCTTTGACGTTCAAGGGTTAATGCCTCTCCCTCCCTGCTGTACCTGTCTGACACTGATGATTAGCAAACTCCGGCATGCTCCGGCATCGGTATTTACTTTGTCAATGACAGTGAGGTCACTTGCTTTCAGCCACCCCAGCGTGTCCAGGAGCCTCATCCATCACAGCCAGTACAGCGGCAGCGTGACAGATACACACACATTAACCCATAAACTGACTCCCCACCCGTTTCTCCCTTACCTTATACTTGTCTGGAGCCAGAGAGCAGCCCCTGCGGCACAGTCACGTGTCTTCTGTGCTGGGAGGACTGTGTGACATCAGGTGGGCGGAGCCAAGCCATTCTCTCCTGTATGTAAGCTGACTGCATTGCGGTCTATGGGCTGACAGCGACAGTGCCAGGAAGACATAGTAGTGCCGCTGCGGCCCTAAAAAGCCGCCCCACCCCAGGCTGCGCCCGAGGCCAGTGCCTTATGGCTGCTACGGCTCTGTAGCGGGTGCCGGGCAGCCTATGCGGGCCGCGTTTGCAGGCTGCTGGGCCTGTCTTAACGTAGGGGCCTGGAGCTGCAGCTCTATCCGCCCCTACGTTAATCCGGCCCTGCATGCAGGCAGGCCTACCAACACACACGGCATGCTAGCCCCCCAACAGACACATGAAGGCAAGCCCCCCAACAGAAACACATACAGGCAAGCCCCAACAAATATTCAGGCAAGCCCCCAAACAGACACATGATGGCAAGCCCCCCAACAGACACACATGCAGGCAAGCCCCCCAACAGACACACATGCAGGCATGCCCCACTAACACTCACTTGCAGCCCCCCAACACACACCATAAAGGCATTTCCCCCTAACACCCACATGCAGGCAAGCCCCACAAAACACACATGCAGTCATGTCCCCCCAAAACACACATGCAGTTATGTCCCCATAAAACACACATGCAGGTAAGCACCCCACAAACACATATGCAGGAAAGCTCTTTAAGACACATATGCAGGAAAGCTCTTTAAGACACATA
The DNA here is from genome assembly GCA_027917425.1 of Gastrophryne carolinensis. Lineage (NCBI taxonomy): Eukaryota > Metazoa > Chordata > Amphibia > Anura > Microhylidae > Gastrophryne > Gastrophryne carolinensis. The sequence goes on from CM051242.1 coordinate 175,169,285, forward strand.
TACAGGAAAGCTGCCCCAACACACGTGCAAACTAGCCTCCAACACACACATGCAAAAAAGCAAAACACATATGCAAATGAGGGATGGCAGCCGCTCAGGCCATTTTATAACTAATACACAAGTCTTAAAGGAGCCACAGCACTCAACCCTGTTAGCTTGCAGACCAGCCTACAATCTGTCTCTAAACTGTGGCCCTTATGTATGAAGGAATAGCGACAGGTAGCGACTGGTGAGCGGACGGTAATGACGGGCACCGCCACGAGAACGCCGGCTTCCCACCACAATCACACATTTATCAAGCCGATCCTGCTTAGCGACTGAGATAGCGCCATATAGCGACTCATTCATCATTATTCCAGCCTCAGCCCACAGCGCCAGCGTCCGACCTTGAACAGCGACAGGTATGACCTCTCGCTACCTGGTGCTCTCCTATGCATTTCAATGGAACAATCTTTAAATATTAATAATTAATTGTTATTACTTATTACTGTTATTATTTTTTGTTTTTTTTTCTTCTGCCATGTTAGATAATTTTTTAAAATAAAAAAAAAAAAAAAAAAAAAAAATGGGCAGAATTGATATTACAGGTCTGATATTATTGTATTCATATTACTAAATTCTGTAACATTTTTTTTTTTTTTTTTGGTTTCCAAAAAAATGGTGGTTTGGGGGTTAAAAAACTACTTTTAACACATCGCCACCAGCGCTCTGGGGTTAAACATGCATTTCACAACGCTTGAATTTTTTGAGCGTGATTTTTTGATGAATATGGTGGGAGCCGGTCGCTCTGACCAGTCGCTATCATGCGCTCCCATACATCGCGGAACCTGTCAAATAGCGACTCGCCACCTTGTATTAAACATTACTGCACACTGACTGAGTCGCTATCAACAACCGAACAACGGCCAAGCACAGCGACTACTAGCGGGGGCTGTGAAAATGCCGCTATTAATGAATCGGCCTCCCCGTTAAAAACAGAGGACTCGGTCACACACAAGGTGCCTCTGGCCCATGGCTTGCATTTGAGGTTTGGGGCAACCTCAGGTAAGCCTGCTCCCAATTTATCTATTGCACTGTATGTCCCAAATGGGGCTCTCAGAGATTAGAGTTAGCACTGCACCCCACAGTGGTACCTTGGCGCTGGTGGTGCAGCTTAAGCATACTTCTGCAGATGTGTGTGACCGAGCCTCTGTTTTTAACTAGAGACAGATTGTAGGCTGGTCTGCAAGCTAGCAGGGTTGAGTGCTGTGGCTCCTTTAAGACTTGTGTATCCTAATTGCCCTGCTAACGTGCACCTCCCAGGTTAGTTATAAAATGGTCTGAGCGGCTGCCAACCCTCCTTTGTTTCTTTTGAATTTGTGCAAGCACATGGTGTGTGGGGTCTAGGCTGTATTGCAAGGTCTTTGACCCTTCCACCCCATGGCTTGCGTTTGAGGTTTGGGGCAACCTCAGGTAAGCATGCTCCCAATGTATCTGTTGTCCCAAATGGGGCTCTCAGAGATTAGAGTTAGGACTGCACCTCACAGAGGCACCTTGGCGCTGGTGGTGCAGCTTAAGCATACTTCTGCAGATGTGTGTGACCGAGCCCTCTGTTGTTAACTGGGAGGCCGATTCATTAATAGCGCCAGGTAGCGACAATGAGCGACAGTAGCGTTATTTTCACAGCGCCGGCTAGTAGTCGCTGTGCTTGGCCGTTGTTTGGTTGTTGACAGCGACTCAGTCGGTGTGCAGTAATGTTGAATACGGGGTTAGGAGTCGCTATTTGACAGGTTCCGCGCTGTATGGGAGCGCATGGTAGAGAATGGCCATAGCGAACGGCTCCCAGCATATTCATTAACAAATCACGCTCAAAAAATTCTCGCGCTGTGAAATGCTTGTTTAAACCCCAGAGCGCTGACGGCGATGGGTTAAAAGTAGTTTTTTAACCCCCAACCATATTTTTGGAAACAAAAAAAAAATGTTTTTAAAAACATTTTGTAATATGAATACATTAATATCAGACCTGTAATATCAATTCTGCACAATTTTTTTTTTTAACCTTAAAAAAAATCTAACATTGCAGAAGTGGTCACAGAATTTTTGACATTTAAAAAAAAAAAAAAACATTAATAACAATTAATTATGAATATTTAAAGATTGCTCCATTGAAATGCATTGGAGAGCGCCAGGTAGTGAGAGGTCATACCTGTCGCTGTTCAAGGACGCTCACTGGCGCTGTGGGGTGAGGCTGGAATAATGATGAATGATTTGCTATCTGGCGCTATCTCAGTCGCTAAGCAGGATCGGCTTGATAAATGTGTGATTGTGGTGGGGAGCCGGCGTTCTCGTGGCGGTGACCGTCATTACGGTTCGCTCACCAGTCGCTACCTGGCGCTATCCCTTGTTAAATAAGGGCCTAAGTTTAGAGACAGATTGTAGGCTGGTCTGCAAGCTAACAAGGTTGAGTGCTGTGGCTCTTTTAAGACTTGTAGAACACACATGCAGGAAGGTCCCCCAAGACACATGCAGGCAAACCTCTCCAACACACATATGCAAGCAAACACCCCAACACACAATTGCAGGCACACCCACCCCAAACAGACAGGCAGGCAAGCCACCCAAAACACACACATGCAGGCAATCCCCCCTAACAAACTCATGCAGGCAAGCCCGCTCAACACCAACATGCAGACAAGCCCCCCCCCCCCAAATAATATGCAGGCTGGCACCCAATACACACATGAAGGCACACCCCCAAAACACACATGCAGATGAGTCCCCCAAACACACACATGCAGGCAAGCGCCCCTAACATGCACCTGCAGGCAAGCAAAGCTTCCAAAACATATACATGCAAGCCCCCACACCCACATACAGGCAAGCCCCCAACACACACCTGCAGTCAAGTCTCCCTAACACAAACATCCAGGCAAGCCTCCCCAATACACACAAAAAGGCAAGCTCCCAAAACACACATGCAGTCATGAACCCCAACACACACATGCAGGAAAGCCCCCCAACAAACACATTTAGGCAAGCCCCCAACAAACACATGCTGGCAAGCCCCCAACACACAAATGCAGACAAGCCCCCCATGTAAACATATGCAGGCAAGCCCCCCTAACCCACACATTCAGGCAATCCCCCCAACACACATGCAGGCAAGCCCCCCACACATACATGCAGGCAAGTCCCCAACTCACACATGCAGGGAAGGCCCCCTAACACACATGTGCAGGCAAATCCCCCTAACATGCACATTGCAGGCAAGTTCCCGAACACACATGCAGACAAGCCCCCCATGCACACATATGCAGACAAGCCCTCCTAACACACACATGCAGGCAAGCCCCCCCACACACACATGCAGGGAAGCCCCCAACACACATATGCAGGAAAGCTCCTCCAACACATTCACACAGATCTTGGTAAGCCCCTCCCACACACATGCAGTCAAGACCCCCAAACACATGCAGGCAAACACACACACACACAGACCTGTGTAGGCAAGCCCCTCCAAATACACATATATGAAAGCGCCCCAGACCACACAAACAATATACACACAACACACTCACCTCTTCCCTCTCATCCAGACCTTCTTCTGTACCAGTAGTGCCATGCTTTCTTGTAGCTCCACCCCCACATATTCCAGCTACTTCCTAACACAGGAGTGGCACCAGCCTCTGCCAATGACAAGGCACTGGCTTGGGTGCCCCGGCCTGATCGTCCCACTTGACCACCAATGAAAAACAAAACATCAGCCAGCAACAGGCTCAGGAAAACATGTGTGCACCGTACCGCACACCCGGAGCCGGCAGCAACACGATGACAGTGGGGGACCAGCAGTGGCAAGCTGACAGCGAGGGGGGCAGCGGTGTACAGATTACACCAGGAGGCCGAAGGGCTGGAGGTGAAGTCTTCCTCAATGGTGAGGAAGTGAGGGGGCAGGTACATACACAGGCAGATGAGCACCCCCCTGTTGGCATTAAACCTCAGGGCGGCAGCAGGGGCGGACAGAAAAAAAAAACTGAACTGGATTGGTGCTGGCTGCAGCCCCCTCCTGCCCCTGCTAGGTGTGTGTCTATATTTCCTAGTGGCAAATATGTCCCTGGTTGCAGCCTTATAGGATCATGCAGATAACTCTCTCACATGCCCAGCTCTCCTTCACATTTAGCTTTTTCACCATTTCCAGCCTGTCAACTTTTGGTGGCTGGTGGTTAGTTGGCCGCTAACTGGGGAACGTATGGCCGCATTCAGGACATCAGGCCAGCATGCTCCCAGAGCAGCCACATAAGCTGCACCGGCGAGGGGCCCTTGTCTCATCTGTAGTTGCATTGTCTTTCCTCGGCATAGAAAACTGGCCTCCAACCAGGGAGGAAGAACCTGAAGAACTGACGATCCATTATTTTAAATCTGGGACACGTCCTTATTTACTGCCAGGTTTCAGTCATAAAGAACATAACGTGACAGCTCTAAATTATCTGCATGATTGCAGTTATTGTTTCTTACCCGCAGGGCAATCAGTAGTTACACCACTTAAGTAACTTATTACTGTGTATCCAAAACATTTCACATTGCGTTTTACATTGATGGAGAGACCCCAGAGCTCCCTGGACCAGGGCTGTATTTAGGGTTCATTTTTAAGATAAGTATGCAAATGTTTCAGGACTGCTCTAACTTGGGTGGTCTTGGCAAGATACTCATTAAGTTGTAATAAAGTTTGAATGCAAAAAAAAAAAATACTTAAAAAAGGGTGGATAAAAAGAAAAAGAAAATGTGGAAAAGAGAAAGACGGGGGAAATATAATGAGGAATATGTAGAAAAGGGGAAATGAGATGAAGGGATGTAGAAAAGAAGGTAAGGTAAAAAGAGGAAATGCCATGGAAAATGTGCATAATAAAAAAGAGCTTTGTTTGTGAAGGGGTGTGTGAATATTATCTCCTGGCAGCCCCTTACACATCTATGTGCACCTGTCCACCTAGCGAACCTGATTGGCTTCTGATGGTCATGTGTGGCCAGGGCATGCAGAAATAATAAGATATCTGGTTATCCCACATCTGTATGCCTCCCCACTCACGGCCACACTAGACACCTTTGAGTACTTGATGTTCACATTGGGACAGCTGGGGCTTGTAGTTACCTAGGCCATAGAGAGGAGGATAGTCTACATCATAGAGAACAAAACTCCAACTGCTGATTCCCCTCTGCAGGTCTGGGAAACTACAGGCCCCAGCTTCCCGCAGTAGGCCCAGATGCTTCCTTTAGAGGAACTACAAAGATCACCTGCCCCAGAGAAACTACAAGGCCCAGTTGATTCTCCTTCAATGCCCTGGAGAAGGAGGCCCATCTACCATAGGAAGAGCAACAAGGCCCAGCTGCCCGAGGAAGAGCAAGGCCCAGCTGCTTCCCCTCCAGCACCCTGGAAAACAACAAGAGCCAGCTTCCCCAGGAAGAACTACAAAGCCAAGCTGCTTCCCATGGAGGAACTACAGGCTGGTACAGTGGTAGTGATGAGGGACTTCAACTATCCAGGAATCGACTGGAGACATGATTCTGCTTCCACTTCAAGGGGGAGAGCATTCCTCAGCTTGCTACAGGATAACTATATGAATCAGTTTGTGAAGGCACCTACTAGGGGTGATGATCTTTTAGATCTTGTAATATCAAATAATTATGGGGACAGTAACAGTCCATGAAAATCTTGGTAACAGTGACCACAATATAATTGTATTTAACATAAACTGTGAGAAAGATTTTCTGCCTGGAAAGGCAAAAACATTAAATTTTAGGAAGGCCAACTTCCCCAGGCTAAGAGCTGCACTCCAGGACGTAGACTGGGAGCATCTGTTTAGGAATAAAGATACAGATGACAAATGGGAGTGCTTTAAATCAATTGTGAGTAGCAACATTGCAAAATGTATTCCTACGAGTAACAAATATAAGCGGCTAAAATTAAACCCCTCATGGCTGACACACTATTATAAGTGACAACCAACACGGTTTTACAGACAGAAGCTGCCAGACTAACTTGATTGGCTTCTATGAGGAGGTGAGTAGAAGCCTGGACAGAGGGGTCGCTGTGGATATAGTCTTTCTGGATTTTGCAAAAGCATTTGACACTGACCCCCATAGACGCTTATTGGGGAAATTGAGATCTTCAGGATTAGAGACACAGTTTGTAACTGGATTGAAAACTGGCTGAAGGATTGTGTGCAGCGAGTGGTGGTTAATGACACCTACTCTGAATGGTTACCAGTTGTAAGCGGTGTACCCCAGGGCTCAGTGCTTGGCCCACTATTATTCAACTTGTTTATAAATGACATATAAGATGTAATTAGAAAAGTACTGTCTCGGGAGTGCGCATGCGTGCAGGGCCGTGATGGTGGCGTGAATCAGCGTCCCTGCCGACCACGGAGTGTCCCGCCCCCCCCCCCCTCGCCCGTGAGACCAGCGGTTTTTGGCCCCGGAGGGTTGCACCAGCCTGGGGACCTGGCCCCCCGACTTTCAAGAGATTTGGCGTTGGTGAGTGTGGAGCCCAGGAGGGGACTGGCAAGATCGCGCTGCCGGCCCCGGCGCCATTTTATCTTAGCAGACCGCAGCTTCCTGGTCCACACTGCGGGTCTGTGCAGCGAGTGTCAGAGCGCACACAGCCTCTCCTATTAGTGCGCTCCTCCTCCCCTCTATGCAGGCAGCTTCTGTCTGTGATTTCTTCCAGCCAGGGGAGTTCACCCTCCACGCAGCAGCAAAGTCCAGGCTGCATAGGGAGCTCTAAAAGCCAGCACAACCCTCTCCTTTATCACTCACATAACTGGGTCCTGCCTTCCCTCACTATAAGGTCCCTCCTCAATAAAGGGTCCCTGGATAAGTGTTCCTGCCTAAGTGAACATACATCCGTGCTCACCAGCAAGCTATATTTCTTGAAGGGCCAGTACATATCGTCTGATCACCCAGTGTATTGTGGGGTCTATATCAATCCCTTTGCAAAGGGGCTTCTGTCAGGAGATCTTGCCCACCCCTCTCAGTAGCATCCCATGGACGGAACGCAGCCTGCACAACACCATCCGTGTCCCGCCTGCTGTACCCTCGGGATCAATCTGCCCTGTGCAATAACGCACCCCTCACTCAATACATTTCATTTACCCTCTTTGACGTGCCAGTTTTGTCCTTGTCATCTGCATTATAGCCAGTCCAGTTAATTCCCACAATGTCGGACCCTAACGCCTCCCATAGCGACCCACACAACACGTCAGATCTGCTTCCAGAGGATGAATCCTGGATGGATGAGTCCCTCCATGGTTCGCCCCCTAAATCACATCCTCCCCCCCTCGACAGATATGAAGCAATGTTGGAAAAAGCGTTAGAAAAGTGGGCGATGAACATCACAACCCAGATTACCAACACCCTCTCCGTAGATATTAAGAAGCTGGATCAAAGAATTGGGGATTTGGAAATTCAAGCAGCGACTCACTCCGCCGACATATCCACGCTAAGGGAGGTTGTAGATTGGGTGCGTGAGGAAAATCTGGCATTACTACACAAGCTTGAGGATGTCGAAAACAGATCCAGACGTGGCAACATTAGGATCAGAGGGATCCCAGAATCCGTCTTGGACCTGCAATCAACAGTTACAGCCTTATTTCAGGTGCTTGTTCCATCAATCCCAATTGAGAGACTGGAGTTCGATCGAATTCATAGGGCGCTGCAGAGGAAAAGAGCCGATGGCCTTCCGCGTGACGTCCTTGTCAAGTTGCATTTTTTCCGCACTAAAGAGCAACTTATGGCTGCAGCGCGTGGGCAGGATTCTTTGAAATTCCAGAACTTCTCTTACCAGCTATATTCGGATTTGGCACCCCAGACCATAGCGAGAAGACGTGCTATGAAACCAGCCCTGCAAATCCTACAATCGCACGGGATCAGATACAAGTGGGGATTCCCCTTCAAGATTTCTTTTTCTTATAAGGACACTCATTTTGAGGCTTCTTCATCTCAGGAACTTGATCGGGTGCTTGCTTCGCTGGACCTCCAACCCCGCAGTGCTGCCCAGGCTGCCCCCCAGCAGAAGAAAAGAGCGCTTTCCTTTTCGCCAGCCTCCAAGGAGAAGCGGGAGCTGCGGAGAAGCTCCCCGATACCCGGGAAATCGTCAGCAGCCCTGATTCGCAGATTTGGTAAGCCGGCGGCGGGGGAGGGCTGAGAGGTGGGTAACCCTGTCTTTATCTTTGCATCCAGAGGTCCTACCCCTCGCCCTCCTTAGGCTGCGGCTGAAAAGGTTGTTTTACAGATCTGTTACCTGTTTGTTAAGGGGTTCACTTTTATTGCGACAGATTAGGGCGTTTAGCCCTTTCCCTTGCATCTCTGAAGTTCGTTCCAATGTTTATTTGGTTAATTTAAATGCTTAAAGTTGTATAGGCTTGTCTGCCCTGTGTTTCTCACTTCCCCCATTGCTACTGTTCCTGGGCCTTGCATCCTGTTAGTAGAGCCCTGGTCTAATGTTGATGCTAGTTTTTCTTGTCTTTTTTTTAGGAGGTCGGGCGCTCCTGTGTCGCTCGTACGCGCACTCCTAGCTCCCCTTCTCACTGTATCTCCAGTGGGAACGGAAGCACTAACTTCTTGCCCCCACAGAGGGGTTAGTGGTTCATTTTCTAAAGTGATGGGGTCCCAATCTGGTAACTCCATCACTTTGTTGCGTTATTCCCTGAGGGGCGGTATTCTATGCCGCCTCAATGGGATTCTACTGTTCGGAAGGTGTTTTCTCCTTCATTGTACGCGGTTTATATGTTGTATTGTTATCCTCACTTTCAACTTGTTCCTCCCCTATCCCCTTCTGTCCCTATGGGTTCCTGAGCCTCCTCGTATGATGGTTTCAAGCTTGGATGATGATGGCGGTTAGATTAATCTCCTTGAATGTGCAGGGTCTGAACGCCCCCCAGAAGAGAGTAAAAGCCTTCAGGCAAATGAGGTCACTCCATGCTGACATTGTATGTCTCCAAGAAACGCACTACACTAAGCAGGGTACCCCTAAATTCCTCAGTGCTGACTACCCCTTGTTTTACTCAGCCTCTGCGCGCACCAAGCAGCGGGGAGTCTTAATTGCCTTTAAGCGTTCGACTCCCTTCTCCCTGGAGAGTGTGGTACGTGACCCTCTGGGCCGTTATCTTATACTAGTGGGCACGAATCAAGATCCGCCTGTCACGATTGCAGCATATTATGCTCCTAATCAAAACCAAAATGCTTTCCTGGAGGATTTTTTTCAAGAAACTTCACTTAGTAGAGAAGGGGTTTCTCATTGTTGCTGGGGACTCTAACCAGACCCTACACCCCACTTTGGATAGGCTACCAGATGACGGATCCTCTCCGGCTGCCAAGAATGGACCCTCCGGGAAAGCATTTCAGGCCTTACTAGTTCGATACCACCTGGTGGACGCTTGGAGGGAGTCCAATCCGACCAAGCGGGACTATACCCACTATTCGTGTCCCCATCGGGTGTCCACAAGGATCGACCACATTTTCTTGCAGCAATCCTCCCTACCCCAGCTTTCCCAAGCGGGCATTATCCCAATAGCCTGGTCTGACCACGACCTAGTCTCGGTGGACCTTTTGGCCCTCACTCAGAGAGGCCCTCAGAGGTCTTGGAAGCTATATGAACCAATGTTGGCTGATGAGGCTCTTCTGGAGAGGGTTCGCTCAGGGATTCAGGAGTTCTTCCGCTTTAACAAAGGCTCAGTAACCTCAAATGTCACGCTTTGGGAGGCACACAAGGTGGTGATCAGAGGGTTGTTAATGCAGGAATCTGTCAGGCGTAAAGCATTATACAAAGAGAAACTCATGGCCTTAACCGATGCTTATCAGGTAGCCTCGACTGAGTTCAAAAACCGACCCTCTAAACAGAATAGGATCCGCCTTAACCAGGTAGCTAGCCAGCTAAACCTGTGTTTATCTGGCGAAGCCGCCCGCCAACTGAACAAATCTAAGTTTCACTGGTATCGAACGAGTAACAAACCCAATACTCCTCTCGCAAAAAGGATTAGGGGTATCGCACTAAGACCCAAACCGGTGCATATTAGGACAGTAGAGGGTACCCTCTCTAGCAACCTAGCAAAGGTTGTGGCTACCTTCTCCAAGCACCTGGAGGACTTATATAAACCAAAGTCGTGCCTTAATGTAAGTAAAGCTGAGGAACTAATCGGCCAACTTAACTTGCCCGCTCTTCCCACGGGTACTAAGGAGTCCATTGATAGTCCCGTTGTGTCGGATGAATTGCAGGAGGCCATAACATTTCCGGAGTTTCTGGAGGCTGATGTCTTAGCCGAGCTGGCACATCTAAAGGTAAGTAAGGCGATGGGTCCAGATGGAATCCACCCCAAAGTTTTAAGGGAACTTAGATTTGTGATTGCAGCCCCTCTGACTGATTTACTTAACCATTCGCTTTCAACTGGTGAGGTTCCAGATGATTGGAGAATGGCCAATGTCATACCAATCCACAAAAAGGGGAGTAGAGAAGAAGCCAGTAATTACAGGCCAGTCAGTTTAACATCTATAGTGGTCAAATTAATGGAAACACTCTTAAGAAAACAGATAACTTCCCATCTAAAAATTAATGACCTATTGGACCCAAAACAGCACGGCTTTACTGAGGGCAGATCATGTCAGACCAATCTTATTGATTTCTTTGACAATGTCACTAAAGTGTTAGATGAAGGTGGCGCTGTGGATATCGTCTGTCTGGATCTTAGCAAAGCCTTTGACACTGTACCACATAAGGAGCTCATAGATAAGTTATTTAAGGTAGGACTCAATCCCTGGATAGTTGAGTGGATTTCCAGTTGGCTGAGGGATCGGTATCAGAGTGTTGTTGTAAATGGTGTGCAATCTGAACAAAGGCGAGTTACAAGTGGTGTGCGGCAAGGCTCTGTCCTGGGCCCCATTCTTTTTATTTTTTGGAAGTGACAAAGGAGAAGGCTTGGTAGGAAAAGTTTGTCTGTTTGCTGATGATACAAAGGTTAGTAATAGGGTGGATATTCCTGGAGGTGTCTGCAACATGGAAAATGATTTAGCTTTACTGGATAGGTGGTCAAAACAGTGGAAACTAGAGTTTAATGTCTCTAAATGTAAAATCATGCACTTGGGTAGAAGGAATCCCAGCTCTGAGCACCGTATGGGCAGCACTGTGTTAGCCAGGACCTCGAAGGAGAGAGATTTAGGGATACTGATTACTGATAGCTGCAAAATGAGTGGACAGTGTAGCCAGGCAGTGGGAAAAGCAAGCAGGATGCTCGGCTGCATAGCTCGAGGCATCACCAGTAGGAAGAGGGAGGTTGTGATGCCACTGTATAGAGCCCTGGTAAGGCCACAGCTAGAATACTGTGTGCAGTTTTGGAGACCTTACCTGCAAAAAGACATTATTGAAATAGAACGTGTCCAAAGGCGGGCAACAAAAATGGTGGAAGGACTTAAACTTAAAACTTATCAGGAGAGACTTAAAGAACTTAATATGTACAGTCTGGAGGAAAGAAGGAAGAGGGGGGACATGATTGAGACCTTTAAATATGTGAAAGGATTGAATAAGGTTCAGGAGGGAAGTGTTTTTAAGAAGAAACTTAATGATAGAACAAGGGGGCACAACCTGAAGCTAGTCGGGGGGAAGATCAGGAGCAATGTTAGAAAATATTATTTTACAGAAAGAGTAGTAGATGCTTGGAACAAATTTCCAGCAGAGGTGGTTGAAAAATCAACAGTCACTGAATTTAAACATGCCTGGGATAAGCACACATCTATCCTAAGATAAAGAGAACATAAAGTATATACATAAGGGCAGACTAGATGGACCGTATGGTCTCCTTCTGCCGTCAACCTTCTATGTTTCTATGTTTAAAGGTTGGCAAGCAGCCAGGCCCTGATGGCTTCACAACGCTCTATTATAAAAAGTTTAGCCAAATTTTGGCCCTGCACTTGACGACAGCTTTTAACGCTCTAAGCGAGGGAGCCGCCTGGAGTTCTGACTCACTCACAGCAGCGCTTAGTATGATTCCCAAACCTAACACAGATGACACAGTATGGTCTAATTATAGGCCTATCTCTCTGCTGAATGTTGATGTTAAAATTCTGGCAAAAGTACTGGTGGCACGGCTCAACGGGTTTATCAATCTGCTCATATCTAAGGAGCAGATGGGTTTCATGCCACAACCTCAAGCTGGAGACAATATTAGGAAGATCGCCAACCCTATACACCGCTCCAGAGTGGAAGACTACCATACTATGTTGTTGGCACTAGATGTATGCAAAGCGATCAATACTGTTGCGTGGGATTATTTGCATTTCACGCTCAATAAATGGGGTTTGGGCCCGTCTTTTCTGAACTGGATTTCATCCCTTTATGCCAACCCGGGGGCGTTCGTATTTTACCCGATATTCGGGTTATTCCTCAGACCGCTTTATTCTGGGTAGGGGCACAAGACAGGGTTGTCCCCTCTCCCCCCTCCTCTTTGCTTTAGCCATTGAGCCCCTTACCAGACTTATCCAGGCCAATAGTGGTATTGCAGGCATTGAGGTGGGGGGATACGAGCATAAGATATCACTGTTTGCTGATGATATCCTTATGATGATCAAGGACCCGGTCATATCTCTCCCGAACCTTTTCAAAGATCTTGATTCCTTTTCGAGGCTTTCGGGCCTGCAAATTAATTCCACCAAGTCTCAGGCCCTCAACGTCTCCCTACCCGACAGAATCTTGCGTACAGTCAAGGCTTCCTTTGATTTTCATTGGCAGGACAGGCTTATTAAATATTTAGGGATACAGCTGACATCCGATTATAACTCTCTATAACAAGACCTCTGCTGCTCATCCCCACAAGTCCAAGTTTAGGGGCGCAGAAGCCAAGTCCTTCGGCTTAACTTCAGTTCTTTTATTCACCATGGTGCAGTGCAGCCTGGGCTCCTTCCTTCAGGCTGGTCAACAGACAACTGACAGGCCATGTGGCTCCTTTTATTCAGGCTTTCCCTGTAATCAACCTGCTCAACTGTGCAAGGCCTGAGATCAGAGAACAAACCTGAAAATGATTGGGGAAAGTGACCTGGGTCATGAAAACCCGGCATGGACCGTGCTTAATACAGCCTAGCAGGGGAGAAATACACACCATTTTTGACATTTCCATACACTTTACCACACTGATCATTAATAAAGAAAATAAACGACTCAACAACTTTTTTTGCTTTAATATCGTACCAGGGTAGGGGGACTGTGTACACTCGGGCCCAAAGCAAAATTTTATTGCTGTTTAATGTTAAAAATAGAGACAAAGAACAAGCTTTAAATCTAAAAGGGTAAAAAGAAGAAATGAGGAGGAAGAGGAGCTTACAATCTATTAGGGTAATCAGGAGGGTGCGGTCACCTCCTGCTGTGTGTGCTTCCTCTGATTACCTGCAGCTGGAGAGCTGTGAGCCGTGTGCCGTGTGCTGTGTGCTGTGAGCTGAGAAGCCTGAGGCCTTGCTGGGAGCCCTATCCCAGGCAAGATGGAGGATTCCGGGGGTGAGTCGCGCCGGTACCCCCGAAGAAATACTAAACCACCGGATCCCGGGACTTCATCTGCTAGTGGCACTATTTCCACCACAGTGCCCCAGCCCGGTGAGAGTTTGGCTTCCTTTCGAAAGCGTGTTTGCAACAATCTTATTGCTGTAGCTAAAGAGGAGGAGAAACTATGTAATTTAAAATTAGCCTTAAAAAAGAAGCGAGCGGACGTCGGCAGAGTAAAGGGATCGGATCGCCGCACTGCCAAGACAGAAATGTCAGATTTGGAGGCGCAGGTAAAGCAGCAAGAGAGGTTGGTGAAATCACTGAAGGAAGGCAGTGGTGCTTTTCAGGAGAAATACAGGAATGAGCAGCGCTTTAAGACCATGCAGCGCTCAGGTCAGGCCATGGAAGAGGAGGCAGACCACGTGGCAGAGACACCAATGGAGGACTCACCGGCTACATGTTCATCCCAGGCCATGGCAGTGGCAGAGTCAGGGGCCCCGGAACCGGTGGCATCTATGTCTGGAGCAGTTCACCAGGTGTGTGCAGCTTTGGAGTGCAGTGGAGGAGACCTGCCAGAGGGCGACCACCAGCAGGTATGTGAGGAGCTGATACCGGCTCAGTGCGATGCTACCCTAGTCAGCCATCTTGTGGAGGGCGCTGATAGCGCTGTGTCAGGTGGTGGTGAGGATTTTGGTGCTCCTTGTCCTGCAGTGGATAGGGTGGCACCAGTCTTGTCTACTGTCCTGGCACCTATCTCTGGTCCGGGGCTTGCTGATCTTGGTGGGCATCGGGCTATGAGTGTTTCACCCACAGGATTGGGTCAGGCTGGGAAGGTTTTAAATGTTCCTGCATCCTCTGGTGTGTCTGTTGCCAGCCTGCCCTCTCTGTCTCCTTCTAGTCTGCCTCCTGTGCCTACTGTGTCTTCTGCCCGCCTGCCCCCTGTGTCTGCTCCAACTCTGCCCCCTATTGCCACTGCTGCTGCTTCTGCAGGCCTGTTGTCTGTGTTGGGTGCCAACCTGCCTCCTGTGTCGGGTGCCAACCTGCCTCCTGTGTCGGGTGCCAACCTGCCTCCTGTGTCGGGTGCCAACCTGCCTCCTGTGTCTGCTCCAACTCTGCCCCCTATTACCACTGCTGCTGCTGCTTCTGCTGGCCTGCCTTCTGTGTTGGGTGCCAACCAGCCTCCTGTGTCGAGTGCCAACCAGCCTCCTGTGTCGGGTGCCAACCAGCCTCCTGTGTCGGGTGCCAACCAACCTCCTGTGTCGGGTGCCAACCAGCCTCCTGTGTCGGGTGCCAACCAGCCTCCTGTGTCGGGTGCCAGCCTGCCTACCGTGCCTGTTGCTGGCCTATACAGTGCAACTATTGCTGTGACTTCTGTTTCTGAGAAGGAGGCCACTGACTGTCCCATTAACCTCCCTATATCTACCCCTATTGCTACCCATGTGGACAAGACTGGGCCCTCAAATGTTGGAACCCCAGCCACAAAGCGTCCAGCCTTGCACTTTATTCAGCGTGGTGGTGGAACTGCAGTGCAGCCCCCTGTGTCCTATGCCCAGGTTGCCAGGCGTGGAGGAGAAGCTGCTGGTGAAGGGGCATCTGTGCCCAGTGAGGCCAATGCCCCTGCTAGCGGCTTCAATAGGCGCAACCTGGTCCAGCTTAGGTGGGAGGGGGAGGGGCCAGTTATCACCCGGCGGGCGGTGGTGGATCTCATCCTTGGCATGGGATTTACAGCCGCAGACATTTTTGCCCTGATCAGTCCAGCGGGGAGTGCAGAACATGACTTGAGCTTCGTTAGACCAGAGGGGATGGACTTATTTTGGGAGCGGTACGAGCTGCTGAAGCAAGATCCTGCCTGGAAGGGGTTAACCCCCATCCAGGTCTCCAGACAGCAGCTCGTAAAAAATGTCACCATACTGGTTAGAAATGAGTCCATTCCCCCCTCTGATTTGGCTGTCTGGCTAAAGCGTTATGGTGATGTTCTCACTCCCCTGAAGAAAATCCTAGACGATCGGGATATCTGGACTGGGGGCTGGTCAGTGACCCTGAGGCTCCGCAGGAATGGCAACCAGGTCACCCACTTGCCATCTTCTGCCTATATTGGCCGTGACCGGCTGACCATCTTTTATCCTGGTCAGCCCAAGGTTTGCCATAAATGTGGGGCCAAGGGTCACTTCAGCTCCTCCTGCTCGCTTCTTAGGTGCTCTTTGTGCCAGGGCTTGGGACACTTGGCTAAGGACTGCAATACGATCCGCTGTAATCTATGTAACCAGCTCGGCCACCCTTATAGTCAGTGTCCTGAGGCCTGGCACAACCTGGACAGAGAAGTAGTGCAGGAAATGCTGCGGCTGGATAGGGAGGAAGAACGTCCCCATGCTGCCCCGTCTACAGTCCCTCCCCCCACTCAGCTGGGGGTTCCTGAGGCCCCTGCGCCCGCTCCTGTACCATCTGCAGGGGCCCCTAAGGTGAATCCCCAGTCTGCCCCCAAGTCAGCAACCACCAATTTCAGATCAAGTAATTTAATAGCTGAGGCGGCCCGGGGGGCTGGCACTGCAAGTACCAAGGGGGTCCCAGTAATCGTGCCCCCTGCTGTAAAACCTTGCAGGCTGGGGCTAGGTGATCCTGATCCTGCACCCCCTTCTGAGCAGGGTGGGAGTTCAGACCCCAAGACAGCGTGGTCTGGACTCTCCCTCGAGGATCAGGATTACCTTGCTGTCAGATTTGCTACAAAGAAAAAAAGAAAAAAGTACAATGGAGTGCCGGAGCCGGGGGAGAGCAGTGGGGTGCAGCTCTCCAACCGGTTTGAGGCACTCTCTGAGGACTCTATAGAAATTTCTTCGTTCGATTCCGAGGACTCAGATATGGAGGAGGAAGCACCAGTCTCCTCCACGAAGCGTTTAGGTTCAGATAGTGAGGCCGGAGGGAAGGCTAAGAGACATTCTCCCGAATGACTCTGATGGCAGTTCCCCCTCCGATAAAGGTGGCAACCATTAATGTTGCCAGCATTAAATCAGTAAGCGCTCATTTTATGGCCTTATTTTTTCTCAGCCAGTTTGATGCTGACATTTTGTTTTTGCAGGAGACCAGATTGGCTAGTCTGGCCGACATTCACGCTGTGAAGCGGGAATGAAGGCACGGACCCTCTTTTTGGTCTCTTGCGGCCGAGCCTTACAGCGGAGTGGCGGTGCTTTTTAAAACCGACATGGTAACTTGCCGGCGAGTCATTGAGGTGGAGATCGGGAGGTGCATGGTTTTGGACGTCATTGTAAGGGGGCAGGACCTGCGCCTAATAAATATCTATGGACCCCAAACTAAGTGGGACAGGAAATGCCTCCTTACAAAGATCAAGCCGTTCCTTTTTACAGCCCGGCCAGTAGTCTTTGGGGGTGATTTTAACACCGTGACTAGGCCCATGGACAGGAGAGGCTTCAAAGGCAAGCTGGGCTGCGATAGTCTCTTTTTGAATAGTATGGTTAGAGAAGCAGGTCTGGAGGATGTGCACATTAAGCACTTCCCGGACCTCACGGGCTTCACTTTTCAGCGAGGTAGCAGTCAGAGTAGGATAGACAGGTTTTTTTTGAAGGAGGGCTCGGCTTCTCAGCCTCCGCGGCTGCAGGCGGTCGAGTTTTCTCCGATCACCTTTTACTATCGATGGTCTTGAATGCTTCTGACACACCCCCTAGAGGAAGGGGCATCTGGAGAATGAATTCGGCTCTCCTTGAGGAGGAGGGGGTAAGACAATCCTTTGAGGTTTTTTTTCAGGCGCAGGTTTCCATTAAGGATTTTTGCAGCAGCAGGTCTGAGTGGTGGGAGCTGACCAAAATGAGAATTGCTGGGCTTTTCAGGGGCCTAGGGAAAAGAAAACAGCTTGATAAATACATTGCCTACCAGCGCTTGCGGAGGAAACTTGACATCCTTGTTTCGAATGATGGAGATCAAGGGGCAATCTCTGAAATCAAGCTTCTTCTCAGGAAGTGTCAGTATGACCGGCATGCTTCTCTGGTTCTAGAGAGGGATTATGGGAAATACCACTCGCCTGATCCCTATCAGAATTGCAGACAGGCTGCAGCTCTCAAGACTGTCCTTGGTCTGAAGGATAGTACAGGATCCCTGGTAAGATCTAAATCTGGGATCCTGGAGATCATTAGGTCCTTTTATGCTGACCTCCTGGGCAGAAAGGTTCTTGATCGTGCAAGGATGGTGAGTTTCCTGGACTCTACTCCAGGACTGGTAAATGGTGACCTTTCTATCACTAGCTTGACAGAGCCGGTCACCGCTGATGAGGTGGTAAGTGCAATTGATCACCTTGCCATCAAAAAGTCACCCGGGTCAGATGGTTTGACAGCTGAATTTTATAAATGTTTAAAGACCATCCTGGCACCACATTTGGTGGAGGTTTTTAATTGCTGTCTGGCAGAGGGTTCCCTCCCTCCCTCCATGAGGCGCTCAGCTGTGATCCTTCTGTCAAAAGGAAAGGACTCTTCGATGATTGAGAACTGGCGCCCCATCAGCCTTCTCAATGTCGATAGAAAGATACTGGCAAAAATTTTGTTCTGGCGCTTGTCGTCAGTGGCGGAGCAATTGCTTTCCCATCATCAGCATTGCTCCATCCAAGGTAGAAGCACCTTCTCAGCGGTTTTAGCTGTCCGGGAAGCCTTGGAGCGATGCAGGGCTGCAGGCTGGGGAAAGTACTTGTTGGCGTTAGATCAGGCAAAGGCTTTTGATAGGGTCAATCATGAATACCTATGGCTGCTTCTTGGTAAGTACGGCCTGCCGGGGCGGTTTATTAATTGGCTACAAACCCTGTATGATGGGGCTGAGAGCTTCCCTCTTGTTAATGGTTGGGTTGGAAGGCCTTTTGAAGTTGGCTCCGGTGTGCGACAGGGATGCCCTCTGAGTCCCCTACTGTATGTGTTTGCGATCGATCCCTTTATAAGGAGGGTCGAGAGCAGCATGTTATGTGGGGTTCCTCTGGGTGTGCCTGGTGAGCCTCCTTTGAAGGTCATTGCCTATGCTGATGATGTATCTGTGATTGTCTCTGGGACAAATGAGGCAGAGGAGGTGACCTCTCTGATAGCACAGTATACAGAAGCGTCGGGCTCCAAGGTCAATCACGAGAAGAGTGAAGTTTTCTGGATGGGTGAGGGTGAGGGCTTCGAACTTCCGGACGCCTTCCCAGTGCCCCAGCAGGAAATTAAGATCCTTGGCATAAATTTCGGTCCCGGCGATTATGGCCAAAAAAACTGGGAGCGCAGGCTGGAAATTGCCAATGCCAAGGTTGCAGTCTGGAAGAGCTGGAAAATGTCTCTCAGGGAAAGGGTTGACCTTATCAAGACCTACCTGATCCCCATCTTTTTATACGTCAGCTTCGTCTGTGTTTTGCCAGTGCCTCTCTACACCAGGGTCTACAGCGTGTTTTTCCAGATGTTATGGGGAAACCGCATGAACCTGGTGAAAAGAAATGTCACCTACCTATCTAGGCGGGAGGGTGGCCTAGGGATGGTCAATCCAGTCGTGTTTTTCTCTCTCTTGTTTCTAAAACATAATTTTGGAAGCATGTTGGCAGAGAGCCCGCCTGGCTGGGTGGGTATTTTCCAGTCCTGGTTTAAGCCCTTCCTGCGAGACTGGGAGAATGGTGGCCGGATGAAAAGCCCTCGAGTTCCTCAGGCTCAGCTCCCGGCCTATGTTGCCCCGTGCTTGAAAATACTTCGGCAATGGCAATTGACAGCAGAGGACATGAGATCTACTCCGAGGAAGCTTCTGGTGAGTCGGGTCCTGGGTCTGGCTTTTCATGAGCCATTGTCCCTCAGGGATTGCCCAGGCTCCATCATGAGGGAGGGTTTGAGGCTTATTAATTCCTCAAGAATTCCTTTGAAATACCGGGATATAGCCTGGCTCTCCTTCCAAGGAAAACTCTACCTTAGGGGGATCCGGAAGAGTCGCAGCCTGCCAGAGATAATTTGTCTCCGGGAGCAGTGTCGGGATGAGGTGGAGACTATGGACCACTTCCTGCTCCGGTGTCCCTTTAATGTAGAGGTGTGTAAACAGGTGGGGTTGGCCCTCGATGTCCCCTTCCTCTCCCAGCTTTCCTATGCTGAGTGGGTGTATGGAGCATTCAAGAACAGAGGGGATTTTTGTTTGGACACTTTATATCTAGTTAGTCTAGTGATCCGCTATTTCACATGGAATGCACGGTGCCAGCTCTGCATTAGGAAGAAAGTCCTCCCTGTCCCGGTGGTGGTGCATGACATCCTGCATGAGGTGGGCAAGATCCGGGTGCTTGAGAGGGACAGGTGGGAACGGGGGGCCTGGATGAAGGCGTGGAGGAACATCAGGCCTCCTTGATCCCCATAACTTCCCTCTGGGTGAGCTTTTCTATCTCTTATCACCCATAGATTTTTTATGACAATGACAGATTTTTGAAGAACGGCTGCGTGCACAGGTGACGGGGTCTCTTAGTCTTTCTGCTGAGTTGTGTAGAGTGTAGTGTTTAGGTTGTAGATAGGATTGTATATAGAATAATGGATATTATATATTATATGCCGAATTGTTAGGCCTGTTTCTTTTTGTTTAGTTATTATTTATTTATTTTATTTTATTTATTTATTATTGTAACTTTGTATATATTGTATATATTGTATATGATTGCTTGATTTTACTTAATAAAAAAAGTTACAATATATTAGGGTATAAGGGAGGAAACAGAAGGACAAGAGCTTACAATCTATTAGTGTATAAGGGAGGATACAGGATCAGAAGAGCTTACAGTCTATTAGGGTATAAGGGAGGAAACAGAAGGAGAAGAGCTTACAATCTATTAGTGTATAAGGGAGGATAGAGAAGGATAAAAGCTTACAACCTATTAGGGTATAAGGGAGGATAGAAAAAGCAACAACCTTATGGAATGTCCTCCTAACCATTCCTCCCAGGCCCCCGGGGGACTAACCCTCGCACACCAAATATTATTGCTACTCCAAAATATTCAATACACTATTTTATTGTGAAAAAAGCATTAAAAACATGTTACAAATAACAGCAGTATCATGGTGCTATACCGTAGATAGCCACATGGGGGAACCCTAGAGCCAGCATTTCTATTAAAGTGTACACTAATAAACAGTGGTAAAATGTTTATTAACCTAATAAAGTGCCTAGTGCAAAATACTAATTGTCACGGAATCGATCGTTCAATGTCTGTTTGATCGAGCGATCTGCGACGTGTGTGTAGGTTGCTTCCAGCACAGAGAGCAATCACACCAAAAACACCCCACACACCAATTACAACAAGCTGCCACCACCACCGCAACTACACTTTAAACGATTAAATCGGGCCGGTGGAACCCTCCTCAATCAACATACGATCAAACTCTGCTAGCGAGTAATTGAGACAGTCACCACACACCTACAGACCCCTCTCCACATACAAGCAGGGCACGGGCAATTCACACTGATTCCGTCCCACCCTTATCCCGAGGAGAGTCTGATCAGTTCTGCTGTTGAACGATCAGATCCAATCAGCTTGCAATCTGCTGGCTCACACACAGTCACCATGCAGCACTCCAAGTTAATTGTGGGTCATTCAACCTTGTAACACTATATGATTAGTTACACTTTCCCCAATCATACAATGGATTAGTTACAATCGATCTTACAGTCTATGGGTTAATACACAATTATGAGCGGTCATACAATCTTCAGAAACCAGGGTCGTTTTTAGAGCTTCAAGGAAACCAGGTTAGAGGTTTACTAATTGCCAAAAAAAGATAGGCCCGTGCGGAAATGGAAATGTAAAAATTTTAATAAAAAGACAAAAATTCAAATAATAAACAAAAGAAAGACAATAAACAAATGTGCAGAAAAACAGTTAGAAAATAAAAGGAGAAAACCATTGGAAATCCTATACCTCATAAAGGGATAAAGTCTTCTGCTTCCGAGGGCTGGAGGAGCAATGGGACACACCACGATCAAGGATCGGACCCTCTGTATGTGACCCTCAAAACCATTTCTTTCCCTGATTTATCCTAAATTCCAAGGGCTGGAAGGACAGATGCCATCCCCCCCCCTGGGTGGGTGCTGTGGGACAAATTATTGTAAATCTCTTCTCCAAGCTGCACTCCCCCCAACCTTTCCTTATCAGTGGTGTTTTCTGTTCCTAGATAAGGATTTATTGCCCCTGTGTGCAGGAAGACTTTGGAGAACTGTTTATTTGTTATAGAACATGTGTAGGAATGCTGGAGATGAGGCAGAGGGGGAAATCATGACATAAATTTAGACATTGGATGTCACACGTTCCCCCCTAAGCAGGTGCAGGGTGGAGGGACTCACAGGTCGCTCTCCGCAGCACCTGTAACTGCAGGCTCAGCAGCTCTGGAGAGGCCATCTGCATTGCTGTGGTCACTTCCTTTCTTATGCTGGATGGAGAAATCATATTGCTGTAGAGCTAGACTCCATCGCAGTAGTTTGCCGTTATCTCCCGCTACTCTATTAAGCCAGCTCAGGGGATTGTGGTCGGTAATCACTGTAAAGTTCCGCCCATAGAGGTAAGGTTGCAACTTCTGCAATGCCCAAACAATGGCAAGACATTCTTTCTCAATCGTTGCGTAACCTACCTCTCTGGGCAGCAACTTCCGGCTTAAATACAGAATGGGATGCTCCTCCCCCGCCTGGTTCACCTGACTAAGAACAGCTCCTAGGCCATACATGGAAGCGTCTGTCTGTACCACAAATCTGCGAGTGAAGTCTGGCGCCTGCAGTATGGGAGAGTTTGACAGAGCTTCTTTTAGGGAGCAAAAAGAGTTCTCACAGTCCTCCGTCCAGATTATGGTCTTGGGCAACTTTTTCTTAGTAAGATCAGTCAGGGGCTTGGCCAAGGCACTGTAGTTTGGTACAAATTTACGGTAGTATCCCGCAGTACCCAAGAAAGACCTCACCTGCTTCTTTGTCTGTGGAGTTTGCCAGGCCCTAATAGCCTCTACTTTGTCCATGTTTGGCCTAAGGGTTCCCCCTCCCACCAGGTGCCCAAGATAGTGAACCTCAGTCATGCCTACCTGGCATTTCTCAGGTTTCACAGTCAGTCCCGCATCCCGGATTTTCTCAAGGACTTGTGCTAAGTGGGTGAGGTGGTCCTCCCATGTAGGGCTGAAGATGGCAATGTCATCTAGGTAAGCCACTGCAAAATGTTCCAGTCCTCCCAGCAGGTCATTGACAAGCCTCTGAAAGGTGGCTGGCGCATTTTTCATGCCAAAGGGCATGACCAAAAATTCAAACAGTCCAAAGGGTGTAATGAAGGCTGACCTTTCCTGAGCTGCTGGGGTTAGGGGAATCTGCCAATATCCTCTGCTTAAGTCCATGACTGTTAGATATTTGGCTCCTGCCAACTTGTCCAACAATTCATCGATCCGGGGCATTGGATAGGCATCAAACACCGTTATGGCATTCAGTTTCCTGTAATCCACACAGAACCGGGTTGTGTGGTCCTTTTTTGGTATGAGAACCACAGGGGCAGCCCATGCACTGTGGGATTTTTGGATGACCCCTAACTCTAACATCTCCCCAATTTCCCTCTTGATGTTTTCCAGTACTTCCAGAGAAACTCGGTAGGCTGACTGCCTAATTGGGTGGTGACTACCAGTATCCACATGATGATCAGTGAGGTGGGTCCTGCCTGGCTTACCCGTGAAGGTGTCATGATGCATAGAGAGGAGTTGTGCCAGATCAGCTTGTTGTTCCCTGGTTAGCTGAGGGTTGACTTGCAGGTCTCGGGGTGACCCATTGTTCTTGCTACCTGTCAGCATGTCCACTAATAGATCCTCCTCCCCCTCGTCTGACATACTACATACTGGCATGGCATAGGCTGTCCTATCATGGTGGGCTTTGAGCATGTTTACATGGAAGGCCCGTTCCCTCTTCCCTCGCTCATCAAGGGCCAACACATAGGTGACATCGTTGACCCTCTTGGTAATGGTATAGGGCCCCTCCCAGGCGGCTTGGAGCTTGTTCTGCTTCATGGGAATTAAGGCCCACACTTTTTGTCCAATGTCATAAACTCTGTCTCGGGCATTGCGGTCATACCATCGTTTCTGATTGCCCTGAGCTTCGGAAAGATTTTCCCGGACATGGGCCAACAGAGTGTGCATCTTTTCCCGGAGGTTCAATACATAGTCCACTACTGAAGTCCCAGCTTCTGCAGTTTCTCCCTCCCAGGCCTCTCGAATGAGATCCAGGGGTCCACGGACCCGTCTCCCATACAGAAGTTCAAAGGGTGAGAAACCTGTGGAAGCCTGGGGGACCTCACGGTAGGCAAAAAGCAAGTACGGAAGATAACGTTCCCAGTCCCGACCCTCAGTCTCGACAAACATCTTGAGCATCTGTTTTAGAGTGCCATTAAAACGCTCACAGAGACCATTGGTTTGAGGGTGGTAGGGGCTGGCAACAATATGTTCCATTTGCATTTTCTTACACAGCGACTGCATTAAATTAGACATGAATTGCCCCCCATGATCGGTGAGCATCTCACGAGGAAACCCGACTCGCGAAAAGACACCTAGCAGAGCATCCGCCACTTTGTCTGCCCTGATAGAGGACAAAGCGATGGCCTCCGGGTACCGAGTAGCATAGTCCACCACGGTAAGTATGAACCGCTTACCGGAAGAGCTGGGAATGGCCAAGGGTCCGATGATATCCACTGCCACCCTCTGGAAGGGCTCATCAATGACCGGTAGTGGAATCAGCGGGACCTTAACAACATCCCCGGCTTTTCCAACACGTTGACAGGTAACACAAGAACGACAAAAATTGGCAATGTCCGTCCCCATGTTGGGCCAGTAGAAATTAGTCACCAGCCGAGCCTTTGTTTTTTGCACCCCCAAATGCCCGGCCAGTGGAATTTCATGCGCTACCTTCAGTAACTGGCCCCGGTATTTGTGGGGTACAACCAACTGCCTCTCAGCTGGTGGAAGGTCACTGGGTTTACTAGGGAGGGACTCTCGATATAGTCTCCCATGCTCCCAGTAGACTTTAACTTTGTCAGAGTCTCCCAGGGCCCGGGCAGCAGATTCCTTCAGCTCCTCCAAGGTGGCATCGGTCGCCAGGGCCTCTGTGAACTCTGCCTCTATAGCAGGGGTGTTTTGCACTGCCCATGTACTTTCAGTAAATGGAGGATCTGAAGGATTGGAATCTTTCAGATGATCCTCCTGCATGGCTTGATTATTTTCATCCTCAGTCATAACCATCTGTGCGCTCTGCTGGCGAGTCACAGCAGCTACGGCAGGTACTGGGGTAGGTTGACCGAAATGGACACTATCTGCCAATAGTGATGGGACTGGGGAAGGGCAGGTGTTCAGGGGGCTGGGCTCCCCCTGTGTGGGAAAGACAGAATCAAATAACAAGCAATCCTCCCCATTCCGGTCTTGCTCAGAGGCACCTGTCAGTGCCATTGGATCCGCAGGCTGGGGGAATGAGGCAGAATCTGAGGAGGCAGGGCAAGGCATGTATTGGGAGATCATTCTGCCCAAATCGGTCCCCAATAACACATTGGCAGGGATGGAATCTGACACCCCCACTTCTCGCAGGCCACATCCAGCACCCCAGTCCAGATACACTCGGGCCATTGCTACTTTAGGGTTTACCCCCCCAATTCCGGCGACAGACATAGTCTTACCAGGGATTATGTCCTCAGAGTTGACCAGCTCCGGGCGAACAAGGGTTACCTCGGCACCCGTGTCCCGAAGTCCTATAGTCACTTTGTTGCCAATGGTTACGGCCTGCTGGTTATCTGTATTCTTGTGCAATTTAGCTGATACACACAACACGGCATGAGATGCGCCCGCAGACTTTTCTTGGGGCTGAAGTCTCTTATTGTTGGGGCAGGCAGGGCTCAGATGGCCGGTTTTCTTGCATATATAACACCGTCGGTTGTCGATGGCCACTGCCTGCCCGCCAGAAGTGTTGGGGCCTGATCTGGGGGACATCCGGTCAGCAGAAGATGGGGGATGGTCCCCAGTCTTCTCTTCTTTCCAGCGGGGAGGAGGGGATCTGCGGACATCTTGCACTCTGCTGGCCACATACAGGTCAGCAAAGTCGGCAGCCTGGTCAGAGGTTTTGGGTTCCTTGGTCAGAATAAACTGTCTGACATCTGCTGAGCAAATGTGTAATAATTGGTCCTTTATCATGAGGTCTGCAAGGTCAGCAAATGTGGAGATGGACAGTCCTCTGACCCACTGATTAAAAGAAGTTCTCAAGCTGCTCAGAACATCGGCGTAGCTGTCATGATGGGAACGCTGCACAGTTCTGAATCGCTTCCGGTACACCTCAGGGGTAAGGTTATACCGTTTGATCAGGGCTTCTTTTATCTTATCATAGTCCCCATCACAGTCCATTGGGAGGTCGGCAAAGACTTCCAGGGCCTTACCTTTTAACCCAGGTGTTAGATATCTGGCCCACTGGTCTCTAGGTAGGTGAAACTGGCGACAGGTACGTTCGAAGGTTCGGAGATACACGTCCATATCCGAATTCGGGTCCATCACAGGGAATCGGTCAAAAGATGGCATAGAGGAGCGTACCTCTCGGGACTCACAGGATGGTGGAGAGGCACGGTCTCCCTGGATGCGTGCGAGGTCAAGCTGGAATTGCCGCTCTGCCTGGCGCTCCTCTCTCTCTGCTTGCCTGGCAGCGGCTTCTGCTTGCCTGGCAGCGGCTTCTGCTTGCTGATGCTGCATGATGAGCTGTAGTTTGATCTGTGGGTCACAGTCCCCCAAGCACTGTAGGGCAGCCTGCAGAGAGGGGCTTAGTCCACTTGGCAAGGGACGCTGCTCAGAGCCCTCATTGAGATTAGAGGCAGGCTCCCGGGAACTCTCTATGTTTGGCTGTGGATCGGGTGTCATGACTGACCGATCTTGGTCATTTTCCATCAAGGCAGTAATCAAATGTTCTTTTGTCTTGGATGCATCGCTGTCAATTCCTCTTTGCTCACAAAGACTTAGTAGTTGCTCCTTTGAAAACCGTTTGTAGGAGGCAGCCATCTCAGTCCTTTCTTTTGCAAAATAAACTTAGATAGAAAAGAAAAACAGGGAAGGGTAAACTGTTTTCTGCACAAATGTATTTTCCAACAAAAAAAAAACTAAAATATGCACGGTGGGTTCTCTTGAAGGCTGGCAATCCCTTAGGGGGAACACCACCCCTTAGTGTAAGATTTAACTTGTTTAAACCAGACACTAATGCTCTAAAATGTATCGCACGCGCTGCCACCAATATGTCACGGAATCGATCGTTCAATGTCTGTTTGATCGAGCGATCTGCGACGTGTGTGTAGGTTGCTTCCAGCACAGAGAGCAATCACACCAAAAACACCCCACACACCAATTACAACAAGCTGCCACCACCACCGCAACTACACTTTAAACGATTAAATCGGGCCGGTGGAACCCTCCTCAATCAACATACGATCAAACTCTGCTAGCGAGTAATTGAGACAGTCACCACACACCTACAGACCCCTCTCCACATACAAGCAGGGCACGGGCAATTCACACTGATTCCGTCCCACCCTTATCCCGAGGAGAGTCTGATCAGTTCTGCTGTTGAACGATCAGATCCAATCAGCTTGCAATCTGCTGGCTCACACACAGTCACCATGCAGCACTCCAAGTTAATTGTGGGTCATTCAACCTTGTAACACTATATGATTAGTTACACTTTCCCCAATCATACAATGGATTAGTTACAATCGATCTTACAGTCTATGGGTTAATACACAATTATGAGCGGTCATACAATCTTCAGAAACCAGGGTCGTTTTTAGAGCTTCAAGGAAACCAGGTTAGAGGTTTACTAATTGCCAAAAAAAGATAGGCCCGTGCGGAAATGGAAATGTAAAAATTTTAATAAAAAGACAAAAATTCAAATAATAAACAAAAGAAAGACAATAAACAAATGTGCAGAAAAACAGTTAGAAAATAAAAGGAGAAAACCATTGGAAATCCTATACCTCATAAAGGGATAAAGTCTTCTGCTTCCGAGGGCTGGAGGAGCAATGGGACACACCACGATCAAGGATCGGACCCTCTGTATGTGACCCTCAAAACCATTTCTTTCCCTGATTTATCCTAAATTCCAAGGGCTGGAAGGACAGATGCCATCCCCCCCCCTGGGTGGGTGCTGTGGGACAAATTATTGTAAATCTCTTCTCCAAGCTGCACTCCCCCCAACCTTTCCTTATCAGTGGTGTTTTCTGTTCCTAGATAAGGATTTATTGCCCCTGTGTGCAGGAAGACTTTGGAGAACTGTTTATTTGTTATAGAACATGTGTAGGAATGCTGGAGATGAGGCAGAGGGGGAAATCATGACATAAATTTAGACATTGGATGTCACACTAATAGCCAAAAATTATCAATCCAATCAAGCAGGACCCTGAACAAAGGACAGGCCCAGCGAGACACAAGAGTGCAATCATTTACATAAACATCAAAGTGATATACAAAAGATCATGAATGAAGCATCTTACTGTGCTGCTGGCAAAGGGGACCCCACGGCAAGCCCACGTGTTCCGAGCCGCTATGGCTCTTTCTCAAGACTGTCTGGTGATTAGGATCGAGGATAGAAAAAGAGAAGAGCTTACAATCTATTATGGTATATGGGATGATACAGAAAAAAAAGAGCTTACACTCTATTAGGGTATTAGGGAGGATACAGAAGGGGGAAGAGTTTACACTCTATTAGGGTATAAGGGGGGATCTATCTATAGGAGAAGGATCTCACAATATATTACAGTACTGTACAAAGGAAATACTTAAGGGTTGTGGAGCTAACAGTCATCTCCCATATGTATTCTCTGCACTTGTTCTCCTCCCCCACAACACAATTTGGGCCCCAAAGCACACATTTCATTTATAATTGCTTTAATTTAGTTTCTTGGTAGGCAATGCAAATTGTCTCTCACAACATTGATTCAATTAAATATCAAATCAAGAAAGTTGCAGGGCTCTTTTTCTTTGCTCTCTCTGTTCGCCGGTGATATCAAAGGCAGTGTCGGTGAAGCTATAACGATCCCCGCATTGCAGTAAATTGACTGACTACTAGAGGGCAGTCATGTATAAGAAGCATAATGTCGTTCACTTTGCGGCCACATCGCCAGCAGGCAGCGTTGCTGGGAGAAAAAAAAAACTTGTCTGCGACTTCTCGGCCACACTCAGGATGCAGCCAGCGCCAAATTTAGGATTTGTCCTGCCCTAAGCACTTTTTGGTCATGATCCCCCACACACAGTCACAATGAGGTATTTGCCAACCATCCTCCATCCAAAACTGTAAAGACGAACACCACCAGCCACAGCCTTAAGGGGAAACGTCACCTAAAAATGTCATAGAACTACAGGCAAGCCTCACATGCAGACAAGCCCCCACATACATACAGACAAGCCCCCAAAACACACTTGCAGACAAGCCCCCCTAACACGCACATACAGGCAAGCTCCCCCACACACACATACAGGCAAGCCGCCCCAAACACATGCAGGCAAGCCCCCCCACACACAAATACAAGCAAGCCACACACACACACACACACACAGGCTAGCCCCCCACACACACATACATACAGCAAGCCCCCAACACAAACATACAGACTAGGTCCCTGAGATACACATGCAGGCATGCCGCCAACACACACATACAGACAAGCCTCTCAGCACACACATGGAGGCAAGCCCAGCAACACACACATACAGGCAAGCACTCAACACTCACATGGAGGACTGCCCCCTACACACACATGCAGGCAAGCCTAACAAAACACACACGGAGGCAAGAGCCCCAAACACACACATGCAGGAATGCCCCCAAACACACACATGTAGGCAAGCCTACCAACAAACACAAACAGGCAAGCCCCCCCAACACACACATGTTGGCAAGCACAGCAACACACACATGCAGGCAAGCCTCACAACACACATACAGGCAAGTATACAGATATGCAGGAAGCTCCCAACACAGACAGGCAGGCACCCCAACACAATCACAGAAATGCCCAAACACACACATGCAGGCAAGCCCCCCTGCATATCATGAACACAGCCCCCCCAACCCACATGAAGGCAAGCCACCCAACACACACATGCAGGCAAGCCCCCATGCAAACATGCACACAAGCTCCCCAACACACACATGCATGCAAGCCTCCCTAAAACCTACATGCAGGCAAGCCCCCAACATAAACATGCAGACCAGCTCCACAACACACACACACATGAAGGCATTCCAGCCACACGCACATATGCAGGCAAGCCCACGCAACACAAACATGCAGGCATGCCCCCAACACACATATGCAGGCAAGCCCCACAACACACACTTGCAGGCAAGCCCCACAACACGCACATGCAGGCAAGCCCCCCTAACTTTCACCCGCAGGCAAGTCCCCCTAAGACACAAATCTAGGCAAGCCTCCCCAACACACACATACAGGCATGCCCAGCAAAACACATATGCAGTCATGTCCCCCAATCCACACATGCAGGAAAGCCACACAACACACACATGCAGGCAAGAACCTCAACAACACACACATACAGGCTAGCCCCCACTCACACATGCAGGCAAGCCCCCCCCACACACACTTTCAGACAAGCCACCCAACACACATGCAGGCATTCCCCATAACACACACATGCAGGAATACCACATAACACACATGCAGGCAAGCCTACCAACACACACGGGCATGCTAGCCCCACAACACACATACAGGCAAGCCCCAACACATATTCAGGCAAGCCCCCCAACAGACACATGAAGGCAAGCCCAAAACACACCCACATGCAGGCAAGCCCCACAAAACACACATGCAGTCATGTCCCCCCAAAACACACATGCAGGTAAGCACCCCACAAACACATATGCAGGAAAGCTCTTTAAGACACATATACAGGAAAGCTGCCCCAACACACGTGCAAACTAGCCTCCAACACACACATGCAAAAAAGTCTCCCAAAACACATATGCAAATGAGGGATGGCAGCCGCTCAGGCCATTTTATAACTAATACACAAGTCTTAAAGGAGACACAGCACTCAACCCTGTTAGCTTGCAGACCAGCCTACAATCTGTCTCTATACTTAGGCCCTTATTTATGAAGGAATAGCGACTGGTGAGCGGCCGGTAATGACAGGCACCGCCACGAGAACGCCGGCTCCCCACCACAATCACACATTTATCAAGCCGATCCTGCTTAGCGACTGAGATAGCGCCATATAGCGACTCATTCATCATTATTCCAGCCTCAGCCCACAGCGCCAGCGTCCGACCTTGAACAGCGACAGGTATGACCTCTCGCTACCTGGCGCTCTCCTATGCATTTCAATGGAACAATCTTTAAATATTAATAATTAATTGCTATTGCTGTTTTTTTTTTTTTTTTTATGTGAAAAATTCTGTGACCACTTCTGCCATGTTAGATAATTTTTTTAAGCTAAAAAGAAAAAAAAAAATTGGGCAGAATTGATATTACAGGTCTGATATTATTGTATTCATATTACTAAATTCTGTAAATTTTTTTTTTTTTTTTGGTTTCCAAAAATATGGTGGTTTGGGGGTTAAAAAACTACTTTTAACACATCGCCACCAGCGCTCTGGGGTTTAAATATGCATTTCACAGCGCTTGAATTTTTTGAGCGTGATTTTTTGAAGAATATGGTGGGAGCCAGTCGCTCTGACCAGTCGCTATCATGCGCACCCATACATCGCGGAACCTGAAAATACTGCTACAGTCGCTCAACTGTCACTACCTGCCGCTATTAATGAATCGGCCTCCCTGTTAAAAACAGAGGACTCGGTCACACACAAGGTGCCTCTGGCCCATGGCTTGCACTTGAGGT
The DNA here is from genome assembly GCA_027917425.1 of Gastrophryne carolinensis. Lineage (NCBI taxonomy): Eukaryota > Metazoa > Chordata > Amphibia > Anura > Microhylidae > Gastrophryne > Gastrophryne carolinensis. Next base: position 175,200,635 of record CM051242.1, read on the forward strand.
TTGGGGCAACCTCAGGTAAGCCTGCTTCCAATTTATCTATTGCACTGTATGTCCCAAATGGGGCTCTCAGAGATTAGAGTTAGGACTGCACCCCACAGTGGTACCTTGGCGCTTGGTGGTGCAGCTTAAGCATACTTCTGCAGATGTGTGTGACCGAGCCTCTGTTGTTAACTAAGTTTAGAGACAGACTGTAGGCTGGTCTGCAAGCTAGCAGGGTTGAGTGCTGTGGCTCCTTTAAGACTTGTAGAACACACATGCAGGCAAGTCCCCAAATACACACATGCAGGAAGGTCCCCCAAGACACATGCAAGCAAGCAGCCTAGACACACACATGCAGGCAAGCCTCCCTAACACACATATGCAAGCAAACACCCCAACACACAATTGCAGGCACACCCACCCCAAACAGACAGGCAGACAAGCCTCCCCAACACACATATGTAAGCTAACAGCCCAACAAACAATTGCAGACACAGACCCCCAAACACACATGCAACCAAGCCACACAAAACACACACATGCAGGAGAGTCCCACTAACAAACACATGCAGGGAAGCCTCCCCAACTAACATATGAAAGCAAGCCCCCAACACACACATGCAGGCAATCCCCCCTAACAAACTCATGCAGGCAAGCCCGCTCAACACCAACATGCAGACAAGCCCCCCCACAAAAAATATGCAGGCTGGCACCCAATACACACATGAAGGCACACCCCCAAAACACACATGCAGATGAGTCCCCCAAACACACACATGCAGGCAAGCGCCCCTAACATGCACCTGCAGGCAAGCAAAGCTTCCAAAACATATACATGCAAGCCCCCACACCCACATACAGGCAAGCCCCCAACACACACTTGCAGGCAAGACCCCCACACTCACATGCAGACAATCCCCCTAACACACACCTGCAGTCAAGTCTCCCTAACACAAACATCCAGGCAAGCCTCCCCAATACACACAAAAAGGCAAGCTCCCAAAACACACATGCAGTCATAAACCCCAACACACACATGCAGGAAAGCCCCCCAACAAACACATTTAGGCAATCCCCAACAAACACATGCTGGCAAGCCCCCCACATACACATGCAGGCAAGGCCCCAACACACACATGCAGGCAAGGCCCCCTGACACACTTATGGAGGCAAGTTCCCCTAACATACACTTTACAGACAAGTTCCCAAACACACATGCAGGCAAGCCCCCCACACATACATGCAGGCAAGCCCCCAACTCACACATGCAGACAAGCCCCCCATGCACATATGCAGGCAAATCCCCCTAACATGCACATTGCAGGCAAGTTCCCGAACACACATGCAGACAAGCCCCGCATGCACACATATGCAGACAAGCCCTCCTAACACACACATGCAGGCAATCCCCACAACACACACATGCAGGAAAGCCCCCCCACACACGCAAAAAGGCAAGCCCCCCCACACACACACATGCAGTCAAGCCCCTCCCACACACACATGCAGGGAAGCCCCCAACACACATATGCAGGAAAGCTCCTCCAACACATTCACACAGATCTTGGTAAGCCCCTCCCACACACATGCAGTCAAGACCCCCAAACACATGCAGGCAAACACACACACACACACACACACCTGTGTAGGCAAGCCCCTCCAAATACACATATATGAAAGCGCCCCAGACCACACAAACAATATACACACAACACACCCACACCTCTTCCCTCTCATCCAAACCTTCTTCTGTACCAGTAGTGCCATGCTTCCTTGTAGCTCCACCCCCCACATATTCCAGCTACTTCCTAACACAGGAGTGGCACCAGCCTCTGCCAATGACAAGGCACTGGCTTGGGTGCCCCGCCCTGATCGTCCCACTTGACCACCAATGAAAAACAAAACATCAGCCAGCAACAGGCTCAGGAAAACATGTGTGCACCGTACCGCACACCCGGAGCCGGCAGCAACACGATGACAGTGGGGGACCAGCAGCGGCGAGCTGACAGCAAGGGGGGCAGCGGTGTACAGATTACACCAGGAGGCCGAAGGGCTGGAGGTGAAGTCTTCCTCAATGGTGAGGAAGTGAGGGGGCAGGTACATACACAGGCAGATGAGCACCCCCCTGTTGGCATTAAACCTCAGGGCGGCAGCAGGGGCGGACAGAAAAAAAACTGAATTGGATTGGTGCTGGCTGCAGCCCCCTCCTGCCCCTGCTAGGTGTGTGTCTATATTTCCTAGTGGCAAATATGTCCCTGGTTGCAGCCTTATAGGATCATGCAGATAACTCTCTCACATGCCCAGCTCTCCTTCACATTTAGCTTTTTCACCATTTCCAGCCTGTCAACTTTTGGTGGCTGGTGGTTAGTTGGCCGCTAACTGGGGAACGTATGGCCGCATTCAGGACATCAGGCCAGCATGCTCCCAGAGCAGCCACATAAGCTGCACCGGCGAGGGGCCCTTGTCTCATCTGTAGTTGCATTGTCTTTCCTTGGCATAGAAAACTGGCCTCCAACCAGGGAGGAAGAACCTGAAGAACTGACGATCCATTATTTTAAATCTGGGACACGTCCTTATTTACTGCCAGGTTTCAGTCATAAAGAACATAACGTGACAGCTCTAAATTATCTGCATGATTGCAGTTATTGTTTCTTACCCGCAGGGCAATCAGTAGTTACACCACTTAAGTAACTTATTACTGTGTATCCAAAACATTTCACATTGCGTTTTACATTGATGGAGAGACCCCAGAGCTCCCTGGACCAGGGCTGTATTTATTGTTCATTTTTAAGATAAGTATGCAAATGTTTCAGGACTGCTCTAACTTGGGTGGTCTTGGCAAGATACTCATTAAGTTGTAATAAAGTTTGAATGCAAAAAAAAAATACTTAAAAAAGGGTGGATAAAAAGAAAAAGAAAATGTGGAAAAGAGAAAGACGGGGGAAGTATAATGAGGAATTTGTAGAAAAGGGGAAATGAGATGAAAGGATGTAGAAAAGAAGTTAAGGTAAAAAGAGGAAATGCCATGGAAAATGTGCATAATAAAAAAGAGCTTTGTTTGTGAAGGGGTGTGTGAATATTATCTCCTGGCAGCCCCTTACACATCTATGTGCACCTGTCCACCTAGCGAACCTGATTGGCTTCTGATGGTCATGTGTGGCCAGGGCATGCCGAAATAATAAGAGATCTGGTTATCCCACATCTGTATGCCTCTCCACTCACGGCCACACTAGACACCTTTGAGTACTTGATGTTCACATTGGGACAGCTGGGGCTTGTAGTTACCTAGGCCATAGAGAGGAGGATAGTCTACATCATAGAGAACAAAACTCCAACTGCTGCTTCCCCTCTGCAGGTCTGGGAAACTACAGGCCCCAGCTTCCTGCTGTAGGCCCAGTTGCTTCCCCTAGAGGAACTACAAAGCCCACCTCCCCTAGATGAACTACAAGGCCCAGTTGATTCTCCTTCAATGCCCTGGAGAACAAGGCCCAGCTACCATAGGAAGAGCAACAAGGCCCAGCTGCCCGAGGAAGAGCAAGGCCCAGCTGCTTCCCCTCCAGCACCCTGGAGAACAGCAAGAGCCAGCTTCCCCAGGAGGAACTACAAGGCCCAGCTGCTTCCCCTGGAAAAACTACAAGGCCCAGCTGCTTCCCCTACAGGAACTACTAGGCCCAGCTGCTTCCATTGGAAGAACTACAAGGCCCAGCTGCTTCCCCTGGAGGAAATACAAGGCCCAGTTGCTTTCCTTGGAGGAACTGCAAGACCAGCTGCTTCCCCTGGAGGAACTAAAAGGCCCAACTGCGTCCCCTGGAGGAATTACAAGGCCCAGCTGCTCCCCCAGGAGGAACTACAAGGCCCAGTTGCTTCCCATCCCCAGCCCTGGGGAACACCAAGCCCCAGCTTACTATGGAGTAACTACAAGGCCGAGCTGATCCCAGGGTACCAAATACCCAGCTGATACTCCTCCCCATCCCTGGGGAACTTCTTGACCCCGCTGCTCATTAGCTATAGGCCCTGAGAACTGCAAGCTCCAGCTTGGCAGATGCTCCCCTGCCACAAAAAATCTTCAACACCTACTTAAGTTTAGTGTAGACAGATTGAAGGACAGAGAGACCAGCAGTCACGCAGAAGCCGAGCTGATAATATCCTTCCTAGCTATGCTCTCTTCCTTGTAAGACTTAGGTTGCATCACTGCCCCCTGTGGTGAAAAGACAAAACTGCAGTCTGTATGCAGCCTCTGTGAAATGACCAGCCCTGTTCAAATTAATTTTACAATAAAAAAGGGTGCTCCCTAGCAGCCAAGCACCCTTAGGCACATGCCTACAGGTGCCTAATGGTAGATACGGCCCTGTATATAGCTCCCCTAAACTGCCCCTCTGATGATCAGTGGCATAAACTTGACAGGGCTGAACATTGTGCTGATGTTGTAAAATAGCTGCACTAATAGAATTCCATGGGAATGACTATTTTCTACACAGCTGACAGTCCCTCTTACACATGAGCTGAGGGAGATATATGCCTCAGAAACACGGAGCAGCTTGTCTACAATACTATACACACTCTGAATAAACAGCTGCTGGAGGAATTCTTTGTAAGGGGGAAGCTGTTACATTATTCATGCTATCTCAATCATCAGCAGTTCAGGAGTTAAGAGCGGGAGATTGGCTTGTCATATGGTGGAGGGACTGGTGGTCACAAGAGGCAAGGAAGAGATATAGCAAGAACATCAGCTGAATACACAAGGGCTGTTCATCCTGATTCTGCAGAGAGACTCCATATAACAGAGAGACATTACATATGAAAAACATGAAGAAGACATATAATCCCAAATGGTATAAAGTGATATGGAATTAAATTAAAGCTGCATTATAATACTCCATGAAACGTGTTAGAGGACACAATAACAACATTTTAAAGCCTAACCAAATCAGCCAAGATGTATAATTGAACACTTGTGTATTGTATTATGTGGAGAAAAGTGCCATTTAATGCTTTGTATCGAATAGAGTTATTCATAGAAAAAATGATAAATTGATCTGAAACCTTTCTGATGTAAGGTCTGAGGTAAAGTGGGTTACCCTAAATCTTTTGAGCTATCTAAATCATGCAGCAGCCACAGAACATTTAATGTAATTAATGTAACTAAAAGGTATCTAGAATCTCTCAGCTGTGAGCAGAGCAGTGATGAGGCATTTCAGCTGCTGAATTCCTACTTCTGGCTGGAAATAAGGCATGATTGCGAAGTGATTTGAGGCAATTCTTTAATCTTTCAGAAGCTGGGCTCTCAGGTGTGTGGCAAGTTGGGAACGTAGGAATCTGCAAGCTATTCATAATAGCTTATGTCATTGATTGCAAGAGAGGCCCTTAAGGGAGCCATTTACTATGCTTTTATTTTTTTGACTGGAGGTCTGCTGTAATGCAAGCATTTTCTTTGTATCTTGTGCTGTTTTTTTCTTCTGTTTTATTTGCTACAAATGTATATATTTTTAACAAATGCTATGTATGTATTGCTTTAATTGTATTCAAATGTATATTTTATTATTATACCAGTTCAAAGGGTCAGGGCTGCCAGGTCAACTGCCAGCATTGGCATGATTAACCGCACCCCTATTTAGGACAAAGTGGTTACAGAGGAGGTGGGGGCCATTGGTATAGGGTATGGGTTCATATTAGAGATGAGCACAAAATTTGATTCTGACAATTGTTTCCCCAAAACATTATTTTGGTCCGTGGTTTGTTTATTTGCGGTGAATCACTATTAAAAACTGCTATTTTTGGCATACAAAGAGCCTCAATAGGGTTATATAACAGTTTGCCTTGCTTTACCACTCATAGGGTGTGTTATGGGTCAGTGAAATAATACTGTTATGCAGTATGATATGCAGATCAGAGGCGTTTCTATTAAAATCACTGTCGCAGAGCGACACAATGACAGTGCCTTGTGGTGGCATGAGTATGAGGAGACCATATAATGGCTGAATGACACAGCCTGGAGGTTGCGGCAGCATGGGGAGAACATATGGTGGCAAAATGACACAACCTGAAGTTGGCAGTAGCACAAAGAGACCATATAGTGCCTGAATGACACACCCTGGAGTTGGCAGCAGCATGATGAGTACAAATATTGCCTTAACGGCAAAGCGTAGAGGTGGAGGAAAAATTAGGGGACCATATAGTGGCTTAATGACAAAGCCTGGAGTTGGCAGCAGCATGATGAGAACATATAGTGCCTAAATGATACAGCATGGAGGTCACAGCAAAATGAGGAGAAGATATAGTGGTGGAATGACACAACCTGGAGGCGGTGGCAGCATGAGGAGACCATATTCTGGCTGAATGACACAACATGGTGTTGGCAACAGCATGAGAAGAATATGTAATGCTTGAATAGAACACCCTGGAGTTTGAAGCAGCATGAGGAGACCATACAGTGCATTAATGACACAGCCTGAAGGTGGCAGCAGTAGCATGAGGAGAACTTATAGTGGCTGAATGAAAAGCATGGAGGTGGCGGCAACTTAAGGAGACCATATAGGGGCTAAATGACACACACTGGAGTTGGCAGCAGCATGAAGAGACCATATAGTGGCTAAATAAAACTGCCTGGAGGTGACAGCAACATGAGGAGAACATATAAGGCTCGATTCAGAGAGACAAAAAAAAAACTTCCGTTTTAGTGCCGATCTGTTTTTTTTTGTGAAATGTTTCCGTTCTCGTATGAGCGTACGAGCGATTCTATGCATGCATTGAAAACCTTCTGTAAAGTTTCTGTCCATTCGTACGGCAGATTATGAATACGAGGAATACGAGGATGTCATTTTCCATCCAGACTTTTCCGTTTCATTTCCACATGTTACAACGTAGGCTTTAGTTTTTGCCCTTTTCCAGTGATCCTCCAACGGATCCTTTAAGTTTCCCGATAGATTCTGTTTCTCTTTTTCAATAAATATTCGTCCACATGGAAATCCTTACGATCTTGCGCCTGCGCACTACAAACTTAACTCATTAAAGTGCTCGCCTACATATTTGCCACCCTCACTTCTACTACAATGTTTAGCTAAATCATTTAGCACTATCCTCCATCTTCCCTTTTGGAACCTTAAAGCTACCCAAATCACTTCTCGGTCATGTGAATATTCATCTTTAAATATTTCTGGGCCCATTATTTTTGTGTTAATGTATTTTGTAAATGAAATGACACTGTAACATTTTTTTTTTAAATATAAAATTTATAAAAATTTTGAAAATTTCTAATTTTTACAACTATAAACAACAAAATACATAGCAATGGCAGGCCACAGAACATTATTCTTCATCTGTGGTTCCCAACGAGTTGCGCAGCTCCTGCATCTCTCCCACCAACTGAAGAACCCTGACACTCAGTTGTGCCACTCTGGCATGTGTGGTCCCTGTTAGAAAACTTAAATAAAATATTGTTATAACCTTGTTGGGGTCATACTGCAGTGCCGCCCCCCCCCCCCCCGTATGGTCCAAACACCTAAATCTGGACTTCAAAAGCCAGAGGGCCCCTGCCACTACTGGCCGGGTTTTGCATAGTGCTCGATTAGAGAACCCCTGGCCCGCATTCTGCAGGCAAAGAATGGGCATCAGGAGCAAGGGCAGGAGTGGATATCCAGAATCCCCTGAAAGAATTTAAAAATACTAACATAAAATACACATTCTAAGCTACAATATTGTTTAACATGTCATCAAGGGCTAAAAACAGCCATAGGTTAAGACATGAGTCATCAACTATATTCATTGCCATACAGTGAAAATGGATTGATGGAATGTGAGCAAACTTACCCAGGAGCCATCCACCAGATAATTCTCCTGACTCAAACTGACGAAATAAGCCGGAGCTCCTCAATATATAAGCATCATGGGACGACCCTGGATGCCCTGCAAGAACACTGAGGAATCGCATAGCTGGACCAATCACTGCTTGTATGTTGTGTGAGTGGCACATCTTGTGGTTCCTGCAACCAAATATAAAATAATTACACAAAGCAAAAGTACCCGACTAAAACAAGAACTCATACAACAAATTAAGATTCAAGTTCAACAATCCAAATATAATTCACAAAGGACATATGTCTAAAAAAAATAGCAATTATATGGATGTGTGGGAAAATAAATGTTTACATGCTGAGGACTAATTAAGGTCAGCATTAAAATGCTTCTATAAGGCATACATGAAAAGTATTGATTTAGGTATGCATTGCTATACAATTTATGACCTCGGCCATGCTGATACATGCAATGCCTTGGTGCTAAAGGCGCGCAGACTCCTCCACATAGCCGAAAAACATGTTCAACAATAGCAATTCGAGCCCTCAAAGGTCTCGTAAGTGGATCGGAAATGAAACGGATTTATAGGGTGGTGATCCGTCGGAAATAAGCTCTCTGAATCAGACAGAAACCCATCCCAACAACGGAAGTTTTCTGAACGAACTGAACATTTCCGATTTTGTTTGGAAAATGATCCGAACTAGGGATGAGCGAATCGATCCGGACGAACCCGGATTCGATCCGAATTTCAGGAAATATTCGATTCGGCCCGAACCCGAATATTTTGTGGTTCGTGCCGATCGAATTTTTCCTGAAATTAAAAAAAAAAAAATGCCGGAATGGTGGGAGCGGGCCGGCCGGTTCCGCTGTCAGCGGGCCGGCAAAGCCGGCCCGCTGACAGCGGAGCCGGCCGGCGGGCCGGTAAAGCCGGCCGGCCCGCTCCCACCATGCCGGCATTTAAAAAACAAACAAAAAAAAAAAAAGCATTTTTGCCGGCATGGTGGGAGCGGGCCGGCCGGTTCCGCGCTGACAGCGGAACCGGCCGGCCCGCTCCGCTGTCACCGGAACCGGCCGGCCCGCTCCCACCATGCCGGCATTTAAAAAAAAAAAAAAAAAGCATTTTTGCAGGCATGGTGGGAGCGGGCCGGCCGGTCCTGCGCTGACAGCGGAACCGGCCGGCCCGCTCCGCTGTCAGCGGAACCGGCCGGCCCGCTCCCACCATGCTGTGGCATTTAAAAAAAAAAGCAAACACTTACCTGCAGGTCCGGAGCGTGGAGGCCGGCGCCGCTCTCAGCTGTCATCTGAGGGCGCGTCATCAGGGCGCCCTCTGATGACGCGCCCTCAGATGACAGCTGAGAGCGGCGCCGGCCTCCACGCTCCGGACCTGCAGGTAAGTGTTTGCTTTTTTTTTTAAATGCCACAGCATGGTGGGAGCGGGCCGGCCGGTTCCGCTGACAGCGGAGCGGGCCGGCCGGTTCCGCTGTCAGCGCAGGACCGGTCGGCCCGCTCCCACCATGCCTGCAAAAATGCTTTTTTTTTTTTTTTTTTAAATGCCGGCATGGTGGGAGCGGGCCGGCCGGTTCCGCTGACAGCGGAGCGGGCCGGCCGGTTCCGCTGTCAGCGCGGAACCGGCCGGCCCGCTCCCACCATGCCGGCAAAAATGCTTTTTTTTTTTTTTTTTTTTTAAATGCCGGCATGGTGGGAGCGGGCCGGCCGGCTTTACCGGCCCGCCGGCCGGCTTTACTGGCCCGCCGGCCGGCTTTACCGGCCCGCCGGCCGGCTCCGCTGTCAGCGGGCCGGCGTAGCCGGCCCGCTGACAGCGGAACCGGCCGGCCCGCTCCCACCATGCCGGCATTTTTGATGGGGATTGGGGAACTTCGTAAAAGTTCGATTCGGCCGAACCCGAATTTCTTTGTGAAATTCGGCGAATCGGCCGAATCGAACTTTTCAAAAGTTCGCTCATCTCTAATCCGAACTAACGGAAATGTTCCAATTTGCTTCCGTTCATCGAAAGCGCATTCCCGAACGTTCGTACGAATGAAAAATGAACGAAAAAAAGCAAAAAAATGACAAACACCCACCAAAACTTTCACAGACAGCTACGGAAGTCCGGACGAATGTGTCTTTGAATCGAGGCTATAGTGTCTGAAAAAAACAGCCTAGAGTTGGCAGCAGCATGAGGAGAAAATATAGCGCATAAATGACAAACTGTGGAGTTGGCAGTAGCATGAGGAGAACCTAAAGTTCCTGAATGACACACTCTGGAGTTGACAGCAGCATGATGAGAACACATAGTGGCTTAATGACACACCCTGGCATTGGCAGAAACATGGGGAGGACATATATGGCCTGATGCAGAGCCTCCTCTAAACTGCCCTTAAAACCTTCCGATTGTCCGGGGCTCCCGTTTGAATCGTGGCTCAAATGTGATGCAGAGCCTCCGTCGGAATGGCTCCCTAACTGATCCGTCAATTTGACTTCACTCGGAAAGCTTTTTTTTCTCTCTCGGGTGCCTTCAATTTGATCGGGGCTCCCGTTCCCGTTCACACGGGCGGCCCGTTTTTCCCTGATTTTTCCTGGCTTTTTGAACGTACCTGCTTGCCTTCCGTCGTATTTGACCTTCCATTTTGGTGCTTTTTTCAAGTATACTTACATCTCCATGGCTCTTCACTTGCCAATCTGGCTACACGCAAGAGCACATCCCTCAACTTCCATTGGAATATGCATATGGCAACAACTGACAATTTCACACATATATATATTGGCATATTTATTTTTGGGTGTTCCTTGGCTTTAATGCATATCTCAATAATTTTGTAGTTCCTTCTTCCCTGGCTTTAATGCATACCTCAATCATCTTGTTGTTCCTTCTTCCTTGGCATTAATGTTTCCCTTAATTATTTGTGAGTTTTTCTGTTTTATTGTCCGATATCTAAACCTTTTGTGTGTCATGTAAATGTGTGCTGATGTTGTGTGATTGTACTTTTGCAGGAAGGACAACTCTTAAAATATTAATAATTTTTTATTATTAAAACATTGTTTTTTTTTTTTTTTGGTAAAAGGTTTTTTTTTTTTTTTTTTAAACAGAAAAATAAACATATTTACATTTTTTAAAAATATAAAAAAAGTTAGGCCTCGGGGTCTTTGGCCTGTTGTTTTCTTTGATCTGTGAATGAAAAACAACATTACTTTAGCATTGTTTTTTGGGTTTGGTTGTGGTTTTTTTTTTTTTTTTTGGCCCTTTTTAAACCGGACCTTCTGCGTGATTTAATTAAAAGCCCAAACTCTTTAAAAAAGATTCCGCAGCATCTTAAACTAATATATATTAATTTTTTACTCAATCATTTTTTAGTTTTTCCTCCCACTGGGCTGCAACTCAGTTCAGGAATTTAGGATACGTGTGCGCCGCCATGTTGACTCTGAAGCATCACACTTACTGAGGAGAGGAGAGTGGGATAAGGTACAGGGGGTGGGTTATAGCTGTGCTTTGCTCACACAGAGCAGAGCTGTGCTCTTGAAAAGGTTTCCAACATGATTTTTAAGTTGTACAATCTGTATGTACAGGGATTTGGAAATATCTAAGATAGACTCTTATTCAGAGTTAAGGTCTGCTTTTAGGCCTTTTTTGTTTATTTTTTAATGAAATGTTAAACATTTAGAGTTTTGTAATGGTATGGTTTGCTCATTTTCTTTAGTTAAAATAAACACGACTTACAAGGTTTAGGCCGCACATTACGTCGGGGGCGGAGTCTCCCTTCCTCCTCCCTCTGTGGCAGTTGGTAATCTGTAGAGATGAGCGAACTTTTGAAAAATTCGATTCGACTGATTCGCCGAATTTTCCGACAAAAATCGTTTCGACCCGAATAAATTCGCGACGAATCGCTATTAAAAACGGCTATTTCTGAGCCTCCTACAGCCTCAATAGGGTTGTAAACCATTCAGCCTTGCTGTAACACGCACAGGATGCGTGCTGGGTTTGTTAAATAATACTTTGAAGAAATATCACATGCAGATCAGAGGCATCGCTAATAGAATCGCAGAGCGGCACAATTGCAGAGAGTTGAAGTGGCATCACTATGAGGGGCAGAAGGAGCCCAAATATACACTGGAGTTGGCCTCAGGAGCCCAAAAATTGGATGAATCACACCCTGGAGTTGGCAAAAGTTGGCAGCAGCAGCAGCAGGAGCCCAAATATACACTGGAGTTGGCTTCAGGAGCCCAAAAATTGGATGAATCACACCCTGGAGTTGGCAGAAGTTGGCAGCAGCAGCAGCAGGAGCCCAAATATACACTGGAGTTGGCCTCAGGAGCCCAAAAATTGGATGAATCACACCCTGGAGTTGGGAGAAGTTGGCAGCAGCAGCAGCAGGAGCCCAAATATACACTGGAGTTGGCTTCAGGAGCCCAAAAATTGGATGAATCACACCCTGGAGTTGGCAGAAGTTGGCAGAAGCAGCAGCAGGAGCCCAAATATACACTGGAGTTGGCCTCAGGAGCCCAAAAATTGGATGAATCACACCCTGGAGTTGGCAGGAGTTGACAGTAGCAGCAGCAGGAGCCCAAATATACACTGGAGTTGGCCTCAGGAGCCCAAAAATTGGATGAATCACACCCTGGAGTTGGCAGGAGTTGACAGTAGCAGCAGCAGGAGCCCAAATATACACTGGAGTTGGCCTCAGGAGCCCAAAAATTGGATGAATCACACCCTGGAGTTGGCAGGAGTTGACAGTAGCAGCAGCAGGAGCCCAAATATACACTGGAGTTGGCCTCAGGAGCCCAAAAATTGGATGAATCACACCCTGGAGTTGGCAGGAGTTGACAGTAGCAGCAGCAGGAGCCCAAATATACACTGGAGTTGGCTTCAGTAGCCCAAAAATTGGATGAATCACACCCTGGAGTTGGCAGGAGTTGACAGTAGCAGCAGCAGGAGCCCAAATATACACTGGAGTTGGCCTCAGGAGCCCAAAAATTGGATGAATCACACCCTGGAGTTGGCAGAAGTTGGCAGCAGCAGCAGCAGGAGCCCAAATATACACTGGAGTTGGCCTCAGGAGCCCAAAAATTGGATGAATCACACCCTGGAGTTGGCAGGAGTTGACAGTAGCAGCAGCAGGAGCCCAAAAAATGGCCTAAAGACATAAATATGTTTTGCACCATTTGGAAAGTGTAAAACGTGGCACCATGCTGAATCTAGTCGCATGCATCAGGCATTGGTGGGTGGAAATCCTGGCTGATCCATCCCTGATTCATTTTGACAAAGGTGAGTCTCTCCACATTTTTAGTTGACAGACGAGTTCTCCTCGCCGTAACTATGGCCCCCGCCGCACTAAACACCCGCTCAGATGGCACGCTACTTGCCGGGCAGGACAGCTTTTCCAGGGCAAACTCTGCTAGTTGCGGCCACAAATCAAGTTTGGCTGCCCAGAAGTCCAGCGGATCCTCAAGGTGTGTTGGCATGGTCATGTCAAAGTATGACATGACCTGCTGGTTCAGGTCCTGCTCCAGGTCTTCCTGCTGCTCATGAGTAGCCTCACTATGCGGGTGTAGAAAGCTACTCATTAGCGACTGAAGACTGAGGCTGCTGCTGCTGATGGAGCTTCTGCTGCTGCTGCTGCCAACCCCCCCAGCGGCCATGGCAGTGGAAGGTGAGCGCAGAGGTCCCCTCGAGTCAGACCTGCGAGAGTATGGACCATGGCGCAGATAGGCATCGGCCAACTGCCTACGTAGAATGTCTTTGTAGTAGTTGAGTTTGTCCTCCCTCTCGGTGGGTTTAAAAAATGCCCCCATTTTGTGCCGGAAGCGAGGGTCCAATAAGGTGGACAGCCAGAAGTCATCCCGCCGACAGATGGAAACAATTCTGGGGTCACTACGCAAGCATGTGAGCATGCTTCGTGCCATTTGCGCAAGTGACTCGGATGGACTACCTGTCTCCATCTCCACTGCATACTGCCACGGTGTGCCCGGGTCCTCTGTCTCTCCTTCCTCAAAAACCTCTAGCTCCTCTGGCTGCTCCTGCTCCTCCTCTCCTGTCCGCTGACTAGATAAACCAGCCATTTCGCCAAGCCTAAACTGTGTTTCGCTGGGCAACTCCTCCTCCTCCTCTTCCTCCTCCTCCTCCTCCAGTTCAGCTCCAACGGGGTTCATGTGGCCGTAAGATGTAAACGCCATGTCTCCAGTGCCCTGACCAGCCATGGTTTCCAACATGTGCTGTAGTACATGAAGCAGTGGAATCACGTCGTTCATCCCGTAATCCTGCCGACTGACAAATAAAGTGGCTTCCTCAAAGGGCCTGAGCAAACGGCAGGTGTCACGTATGAGCTGCCACTGGTTGACATTGAAGTTACACAGGGGAGTCCCCCTATCTGCTTGGATCATCAGGAAATCCGTGATGGCTTTTCTCTGTTCATATAATCGGTCCAACATGTGAAGGGTGGAATTCCAACGGGTGGAAACATCGCAAATCAGACTATGTTGGGGGATACCATTCTGACGCTGTAGCTCAAGAAGGGTGTGTTTGGCGGTGTAGGAGTGGCTGAAGTGCATGCAAAGTTTCCGTGAAGTTGTTAGGATGTCCTGCAGATGGGGGGAACACTTCAGAAACCGCTTGACAACCAGATTGAAGACGTGAGCCATGCAGGGGGCATGGGTCAGGCTTCCTTGGCGCAGCGCAGACAAAATGTTCTTCCCATTGTCGGTAACCATGATTCCCATTTTAAGTTTTCTCGGAGTAAGCCATGTTTGGATTTCCTGATGAATACATTTAAGCAGTTCCTCCCCTGTGTGACTCCGTTCGCCAAGACAAACCATGTGAAGCACTGCGTGACACCTCCGTGCCCTGCACACATGGTAGACTGGAGGGGCACTGAGACTTGAGCCTACAGTGGAGGGTGAGGAGATGGCGGAGGATGAGGAGGCCGAGTCGCACGGTGTCACAGGCCCAATGGGCAGAGAGCGCGGAGGCCGAAGCGGCGTGACCTGTCCAAGTTGCTGCTGCAAAGGGACCACATTCACCCAGTGGGCCGTAAACGACATGTACTGCCCCTGACCGTAGTTACAGCTCCAGATGTCGGCGCTGCCATGTATTTTGCTACACACCGACAGGCTCAAGGACTGGCCCACCTTCTGTTCAACAAAAGTGTGCAGCGCTGGTACTGCCTTCTTGGCAAAGAAATGACGGCTTGGGACTCTCCACCTCGGCTCGGCACAAGCCATCAGTTCTCTGAAAGGTGCAGATTCCACCACCTGAAAAGGGAGCGACTGCAGCACCAGCAACTTGGACAGGAGCACATTCAGCTTCTGCGCCGTAGGATGAGTGGGCGCATACTGCTGTCTCTTGGACATGGCTTCGCTGATGGATTGCTGGCGGGATGCATGACTTGGAGGAGGAGGAGGAGGAGCAGGAGCGACAGAGGATGGGTGTGACGCACAGCTGCCTTCGGCTGAGGTGCTGGAGCCTTGGCTGGCAGAAATTGGGAGCTCACTTGGTGAGGAAGCAGACTGGACCACCCCTTGGGAGCCTCGGTTCTCCCAGGTCGTTTTATGGTGACGCATCATATGTTGACGCAGGGCCGTGGTGCCAACATTTGGACCCTGGCCACGCTTCACCTTTTGCCTACATATCTTGCATGTGGCCATGTTACCCTCCTGCGGATGCCTCAGGAAAAACTGCCACACTGCCGAGTAGCTACTTTTTCCACCCCCTGGCCTCACTGATTCACTGCTGCTGTTGCCAACTCCAGGAACCCCTGCTCCACTACCTCCTGATAAGGTAGACTGCCGCACAGCAGGTGCTCTACCCCGACCCCGACCCCGGCCCCGGCCGGCTCCAGCCTTTGGAATTGTGCCCCCATGCTGACTGCTACCACCTTGCTGCCTCAGCTGCTGACTCCGGGGCAACCTGCGCCCCTCTTCTCCTGATGATGACGATGAAGCCCCTTCCTCACCCGGCTCCCAAGTGCGATCGGCTTCATCGTCATCATCATCATCATCACCGAGTTGTGGCTGTACGTCACTGATGTTCGTGGATTCGTCAACAGTGTCTGGCGCAGGAGCTGGAACGCTCGCAGCACCCACGACACTGTCCACATCACTATTTGTCTGCCTAGCTAAAGAAGCCACCTCCATTTCTTGGCTGGGCAGTAGCTGCTGACTGTCCTCCTGTATATGATCGTCCTCCTCACTAAAGAGTGGAGCTGAACCCAAAGCATAAGATACGTCGCTGGGGGAGGGAACGGCGTAGGACAGAGGCAATGGGAGGACAGGGACTGCTCTCGGGGCATGCCAACTCAGGGTTGTGTCAGAGGAACCTACCGACGCTAGACTGGGGGTCTCAGATGTAAGTTGTGATGATGTTGTTGATGAGCGCGTCAGCCAATCTACCACGGCAGATGCGTTACTGGTGGAGACCCGACCGCTAGCAGATACTGGCAGATTAGGTCTCTCAGCGTGACTCCTGCTGCTACTGGCCCCCAGTCTGATGCGAGCTCTGCCTGCGGAATCTTGGCCTCTGCCACTCCTCTTTTCACTTCCAGGCACTTGTCTGCCCGACATAGTCTAACTGGCGTGGTAGTAGGTGATATTTAAAAAAACCCCGGGCAGCGGTGGGTCTATATGAAACAGAATATAATGCACACCAAAAGTGAGCAGTAACACTCAGCCTCCAACAGGCCTGCTTAGTGTAAATAAGAGAGCTGCTTAGTGTAAATAAAGAGGGGTATGCTATGTTACAGAATGGGATGCCTCAACAGAAGTGCACCTGGCAGGCAGCAGTAAGCCTATGCCCAGCAAAAGTGTCTTTATCAGGCTAATTTCAAATATAATAAGAGCAAACGGTTATATGGTCTTAAACAGAGGCTGCTATAGTCACAGAATGGGATGCCCTGGCAGGGTCCAGGACCAGAAGTACTATGCCGAGCAAAAGTGTCTTTATCAGGCTAATTTCAAATATAATAAGAGCAAATGGTTATATGGTCTTTAACAGAGGCTGCTATAGTCACAGAATGGGATGCCCTTGCAGGGTCCAGTAGTGCTATGCCCAGCAAAAGTGTCTTTATCAGGCTTATTTCAAATATAATAAAAGGCAATTGGTTATATGGTCTTTAACAGAGGCTGCTATAGTCACAGAATGGGATGCCCTTGCAGGGTCCAGTAGTGCTATGTCCAGCAAAAGTGTCTTTATCAGGCCTGATTTCTATGAGAATAAGTGCAAATGTTTATTATGCTATTAAATAGAGGCTGGTGTAGTCACAGAATGGGATGCCACAAAAACCAGAGAGCATGCACAGCAAAAGTGTCTTTATCAGGCCTGATTTCTATGAGAATAAGTGCAAATGTTTATTATGCTATTAAATAGAGGCTGGTGTAGTCACAGAATGGGATGCCACAAAAACCAGAGAGCATGCACAGCAAAAGTGTCTTTATCAGGCCTGATTTCTATGAGAATAAGTGCAAATGTTTATTATGCTATTAAATAGAGGCTGCTTTAGTCACAGAATGGGATGCCCCGGGCAGGAATCGAGCTGGCAGGGTCCAGTAGGGCTTTGGCCAGCAAAAGTGTCTTTATCAGGCCTAATTTCAAATATGATAAGAGCAAATGCTTATATGGTCTTAAACAGAGGCTGCTTTAGTCACAGAATGGGATGCCCTGGGCAGGAATGGACCTGGCAGGGTCCAGTAGGCCTTTGGCCAGCAAAAGTGTCTTTATCAGGCTAATTTCAAATATGATAAGAGCAAATGCTTATATGGTCTTAAACAGAGGCTGCTTTAGTCACAGAATGGGATGCCCCGGGCAGGAATCGAGCTGGCAGGGTCCAGTAGGGCTTTGGCCAGCAAAAGTGTCTTTATCAGGCTAATTTCAAATATGATAAGAGCAAATGCTTATATGGTCTTAAACAGAGGCTGCTTTAGTCACAGAATGGGATGCCCCGGGCAGGAATGGACCTGGCAGGGTCCAGTAGGCCTTTGGCCAGCAAAAGTGTCTTTATCAGGCTAATTTCAAATATGATAAGAGCAAATGCTTATATGGTCTTAAACAGAGGCTGCTTTAGTCACAGAATGGGATGCCCCGGGCAGGAATCGAGCTGGCAGGGTCCAGTAGGGCTTTGGCCAGCAAAAGTGTCTTTATCAGGCTAATTTCAAATATGATAAGAGCAAATGCTTATATGGTCTTAAACAGAGGCTGCTTTAGTCACAGAATGGGATGCCCCGGGCAGGAATGGACCTGGCAGGGTCCAGTAGGCCTTTGGCCAGCAAAAGTGTCTTTATCAGGCTAATTTCAAATATGATAAGAGCAAATGCTTATATGGTCTTAAACAGAGGCTGCTTTAGTCACAGAATGGGATGCCCCGGGCAGGAATCGAGCTGGCAGGGTCCAGTAGGGCTTTGGCCAGCAAAAGTGTCTTTATCAGGCTAATTTCAAATATGATAAGAGCAAATGCTTATATGGTCTTAAACAGAGGCTGCTTTAGTCACAGAATGGGATGCCCCGGGCAGGAATGGACCTGGCAGGGTCCAGTAGGCCTTTGGCCAGCAAAAGTGTCTTTATCAGGCTAATTTCAAATATGATAAGAGCAAATGCTTATATGGTCTTAAACAGAGGCTGCTTTAGTCACAGAATGGGATTCCCCGGGCAGGAATCGAGCTGGCAGGGTCCAGTAGGGCTTTGGCCAGCAAAAGTGTCTTTATCAGGCTAATTTCAAATATGATAAGAGCAAATGCTTATATGGTCTTAAACAGAGGCTGCTTTAGTCACAGAATGGGATGCCCCGGGCAGGAATGGACCTGGCAGGGTCCAGTAGGCCTTTGGCCAGCAAAAGTGTCTTTATCAGGCTAATTTCAAATATGATAAGAGCAAATGCTTATATGGTCTTAAACAGAGGCTGCTTTAGTCACAGAATGGGATGCCCCGGGCAGGAATCGAGCTGGCAGGGTCCAGTAGGGCTTTGGCCAGCAAAAGTGTCTTTATCAGGCTAATTTCAAATATGATAAGAGCAAATGCTTATATGGTCTTAAACAGAGGCTGCTTTAGTCACAGAATGGGATGCCCCGGGCAGGAATGGACCTGGCAGGGTCCAGTAGGCCTTTGGCCAGCAAAAGTGTCTTTATCAGGCTAATTTCAAATATGATAAGAGCAAATGCTTATATGGTCTTAAACAGAGGCTGCTTTAGTCACAGAATGGGATGCCCCGGGCAGGAATGGACCTGGCAGGGTCCAGTAGGCCTTTGGCCAGCAAAAGTGTCTTTATCAGGCTAATTTCAAATATGATAAGAGCAAATGCTTATATGGTCTTAAACAGAGGCTGCTTTAGTCACAGAATGGGATGCCCCGGGCAGGAATCGAGCTGGCAGGGTCCAGTAGGGCTTTGGCCAGCAAAAGTGTCTTTATCAGGCTAATTTCAAATATGATAAGAGCAAATGCTTATATGGTCTTAAACAGAGGCTGCTTTAGTCACAGAATGGGATGCCCCGGGCAGGAATGGACCTGGCAGGGTCCAGTAGGCCTTTGGCCAGCAAAAGTGTCTTTATCAGGCTAATTTCAAATATGATAAGAGCAAATGCTTATATGGTCTTAAACAGAGGCTGCTTTAGTCACAGAATGGGATGCCCTGGGCAGGAATGGACCTGGCAGGGTCCAGTAGGCCTTTGACCAGCAAAAGTGTCTTTATCAGGCTAATTTCAAATATGATAAGAGCAAATGCTTATATGGTCTTAAACAGAGGCTGCTTTAGTCACAGAATGGGATGCCCCGGGCAGGAATCGAGCTGGCAGGGTCCAGTAGGCCTTTGGCCAGCAAAAGTGTCTTTATCAGGCTAATTTCAAATATGATAAGAGCAAATGCTTATATGGTCTTAAACAGAGGCTGCTTTAGTCACAGAATGGGATGCCCTGGGCAGGAATGGACCTGGCAGGGTCCAGTAGGCCTTTGGCCAGCAAAAGTGTCTTTATCAGGCCTAATTTCAAATATGATAAGAGCAAATGCTTATATGGTCT
The DNA here is from genome assembly GCA_027917425.1 of Gastrophryne carolinensis. NCBI lineage: Eukaryota > Metazoa > Chordata > Amphibia > Anura > Microhylidae > Gastrophryne > Gastrophryne carolinensis. The sequence continues at coordinate 175,220,393 of CM051242.1, forward strand.
TAAACAGAGGCTGCTTTAGTCACAGAATGGGATGCCCCGGGCAGGAATGGACCTGGCAGGGTCCAGTAGGCCTTTGGCCAGCAAAAGTGTCTTTATCAGGCTAATTTCAAATATGATAAGAGCAAATGCTTATATGGTCTTAAACAGAGGCTGCTTTAGTCACAGAATGGGATGCCCCGGGCAGGAATCGAGCTGGCAGGGTCCAGTAGGGCTTTGGCCAGCAAAAGTGTCTTTATCAGGCTAATTTCAAATATGATAAGAGCAAATGCTTATATGGTCTTAAACAGAGGCTGCTTTAGTCACAGAATGGGATGCCCTGGGCAGGAATGGACCTGGCAGGGTCCAGTAGGGCTTTGGCCAGCAAAAGTGTGTTTATCAGGCCTAATTTCAAATATGATAAGAGCAAATGCTTATATGGTCTTAAACAGAGGCTGCTTTAGTCACAGAATGGGATGCCCCGGGCAGGAATCGAGCTGGCAGGGTCCAGTAGGGCTTTGGCCAGCAAAAGTGTCTTTATCAGGCTAATTTCAAATATGATAAGAGCAAATGCTTATATGGTCTTAAACAGAGGCTGCTTTAGTCACAGAATGGGATGCCCTGGGCAGGAATGGACCTGGCAGGGTCCAGTAGGGCTTTGGCCAGCAAAAGTGTCTTTATCAGGCCTAATTTCAAATATGATAAGAGCAAATGCTTATATGGTCTTAAACAGAGGCTGCTTTAGTCACAGAATGGGATGCCCCGGGCAGGAATCGAGCTGGCAGGGTCCAGTAGGGCTTTGGCCAGCAAAAGTGTCTTTATCAGGCTAATTTCAAATATGATAAGAGCAAATGCTTATATGGTCTTAAACAGAGGCTGCTTTAGTCACAGAATGGGATGCCCTGGGCAGGAATGGACCTGGCAGGGTCCAGTAGGGCTTTGGCCAGCAAAAGTGTCTTTATCAGGCTAATTTCAAATATGATAAGAGCAAATGCTTATATGGTCTTAAACAGAGGCTGCTTTAGTCACAGAATGGGATGCCTCACAGCAGACTTAAGATCAGTTCAGTATATATGCACAGTTAGTTACTATAAGCAGCCTGAAAACGCTAACAAAGCCTGTCAGCCAGCTAGTGACACTCAGGCTGGATGAAAAAAAAAAAAAAACTCCCTGTGACAGTCTCCGTTTTGCCTACCTTTTCCCTGGCTTTCTGTCTGTCTCCTGTCTGTCTCCTGCCTGTCTCCTGCCTGTCTCCAGCCTGTCCCTGTCTGTCCCTGTCTGTCCCTGCCTGTCTAACTGCCTCAGCTACCCAGCGTTCTGTCTCCCACGAATGCAATAGAGAAATGAGAAAAAGCAAGATGGCCGCCGTTAAATACCGCTGTGTGACGTCACCGGGCTTGCTGGCTGCTGATAGGCTGCATGTGACTGCCCCAGCTTGCACTGGCGCGGGATACATGTCCAGACATGTCCCGTCCGCCATCTTAGAATGCCTGTAATGTAAATGAATGGATGTTAAAGGAAAACTTCGAGTGATCGAATCGCGGGGAAATTCGGATTCGATCCGAATCGAATTTTTCCTGAAATTCGGATCGAATCCGGGTTCGTCCGGATCGATTCGCTCATCCCTAGTAATCTGTATGGATGACAAACACACTGATATTAGAGACTGTTGTTGTCTCATGAATCTCAGAAGAATTTATGCTTCGAGGTCTCAATTGACTCACCTTCTTCATCCCACTCTTCCTCCTGGCCCCCTTGTGGTCTTCTCTCATGGGATGGCCCCGCGACGTCAGAATCTACAATTAACAATAGAGCACATGAGTATATGTATGTAATGCATGTTTGTGCACAGATCTAACTAGATTTCCCTTACCGAAGTCAGGTTGTGCCTCACTTGTGCTCGACTCCCTGGCGTCAGATTGCCCCCTCCTCTGCATGCTGAGGTCCAGTGGCTCATCATACTCACTGGCAGAGGAGGGGGTGGGCGTTGGCACTGGCGGTGGGCCACCTATTCCTTCACCCGAATCGTCCAACACTGGGCTGCGTGCTCTGGTCCGGGTGGGGCGGAACCGGGTACTCCATTCATGTGCTGAAATACAAACACAATCATTAAAAAAGGCCACACACAAGCCTCATCCTAAATAATACAGAAAAGCAGGCACAAGGCACATGCAGAACATGGACCAACTAAAACAGTGGGGACTACACAGACATAGGCACATTCCAAAAAACGCAGGAGCAAGGAGACATTCACCACCACCTGCCAAAAAAACACAAACACACAAGGATGCTAAATCTAGTAAGACCATGCAGCATACTCAACCTCAACACACCAAGCATACACAAAAAACAAAACACATCAGCAAGGGTAAGCGTATTGCAAAACCCTCCACCCCACCAAGGTCATCCACCCCGCAACCTCAAACCTATGGTACTCACAATTCCAGGACCTCAGATAACACATTCAGCTCTACATCTGATAACTCACCAGGAACCCAGACATTAACCCAGAGCAGCACATACACACCCTCAACCTCCCCCCTAAGCCCAAAAACATGACTCCCCAGATATCAAACCATCTATTTCAAGTGATGCAGGGGACAACACACACCCATGTGGGTGCTAACGACGCCGTGGGTCACTAACAGCCCTTTTTTGCGAAGCACAAAGCATGGCTGTTGCCAATGCTGTTTTGGTACATTATGGGGTTATGTCCGTCGAGATACTGAACAAATCAAGCGGACAGTTGGGGACCTGAAATCATATAGTTGTCCAAAAATGGACATGCGCCGGCAGCAGAGGTAAAGGAAAAATGCATTTAGAGTCGCTTTGTGACCAGTAACACGGGCAGGCCGATTCATTAATAGCGCCAGGTAGCGACAGATGAGCGACTGTAGCGTGATTTTCTCAGCGCCAGCCAGTATTCGCTGTGCTTGGCCGGCGTTAGCTTGATGATAGCGACTCAGTCGGTGTGCGGTAATGTTGAATACCGGCTTAGGGGTCGCTGTTTCACAGGTTCAGCGTTGTATGTGAGCGCCTGACAACGAATGGCCAGAGCGAACCGCTAGCTGCATATTCATTAACAAATCACGCTACGAATTTGCTGGCGCTGTCCATTCCTTGTTTAAACCCCAGAGCGATTGCGGCGATGGGTATAAAACAGTTTTTAACCCCTAAACAACCATATTTTTTGAAAGTAAAATTATACATGTGTTTATAAACATTTTGTAATATGAATACATTAATATCAGACCTGTAATATCAATTCTGCACAAATTTATTTATTTATTTTTTTTTACTTTAAAAAAAATAAATAACATTGCAGAAGTGGTCTCAGAATTTTTGACATTAAAAAAAACAAAAAAAAAATTAATATCAATTAATTATGATTAATTAAAGATTGCTCCATTGAAATGCATTGGACAACGCCAGGGAGCGACAGGTCATACCTGTCGCTGTGATGGAATTTGCTGAGGGCTGTTCGTTCCAGGCGGCTTCATGATGAATTCCGCGCTTGCTGTTGCTATCGCCGGCGCTAGCCTCATTTTGCTTGATAAATGCGTCATTGTGAGCGTCGCCGGGCGTACTTGAGTCGGTAGCCGCCGATACCTGGCGCTACCTGGCGCTCACCACTCGCTACCTGGCGCTAGCCCTTGATAAATAAGGGCCTTATTAGGTGTGATTTAATCTTCCCCAGCCTGCAGACAGGGGGTGGTTTCAAGAAAATACATTGGCCACAAGGTCAGCACGGATTGTGTGTGCTGGCCCACTTTGTGTACCAGTGTAAGGAGGGGTCTGCTCGTCAGAAATAGGTAAAGGTTCTGCACCCAGGTCAGTATATCGAGCAATCCTGCTTCTAATGGCAAGGTTGTGCAGGACCCCACAGGCAAGAATTATTTGGATAACCTTGCCAGGCTGATACTGAAGGGAACCCCCACTCTGATCCAGACATCGGAAACGCATCTTCCACAACCCAAAGGCACGTTCCACCACAGAGCGAGACCTCCTATGGGCTGTGTTGTAGCGCTCCTTTGCTTGGGAAGATGGGTGCAGGATGGGTGTGAGCAGCCATGGTAACAAGGGATAACCTGAGTCACCTGCAAAAATCAAAAAGACTAACATAAGGTGGATGCCTAAAAAAAAGTTTTAGGTGTGCATAGAAAGATTAGTACACAGGGACAAATAGGTGAGTTAGGTATGGGTGGAGGAATTGACATTTTTAATGAGCCTACACACACATGCAACCTGTACACTCATTCAAAATGTCTGCAGAATGCTACTTAGATAAGAGGGCCAGAACATAACACAATAGTGGTGAATACTTTCACCCATTAATTTTTAAACACACAAAACAAAAAAAATAAAACAAGTTTCCAGGAACGGTCTCACAGATTAGTGGGGTACTGGCAAATCCACATTCAAACATGGGGCCAACAACTACAACTTTAAGACACATACCCAGTAACCATCCTCCAGATATGTCTCCAGATTGAAACCGTTGATAGAGGCTGGAGTTCCTCAAAATGTGCGCATCATGCGTGGACCCGGGAAAGCCAGCAAACAGACTGAAAAATAGAAGATCAGGTCCCACCACTGCCTGAACATTGATGGAATGTCCCATCTTCCTGTTCCTGTACCAAGCCAACAAAAAGTGGAATTAGTGTGAGGCTTACAAAATGTTTGATAACAATAAAAAAAAGCAGACCCAAACCACATACCTGAACAGATATTCCTGGTCCGCAGGGGGGATGAGCGATACATGTGTGCAATCGATTGCACCAATGACGTTGGGTATGTCGGCTATGTTATAAAAGCCCAGCTTAACCGCATTCCAGGCATCCCCTGTTTGAGGGAAATAAATGTAATTCTGTGCCAGGGTAGCCATGCCATCCAAAAACTTGGTTAGGCTGCGGCTCAGCGTAGACTGGGACATCCCCACGGAGAAGGCACCCAGTCTCTGGAACGAGCCGTTCGCCAAAAATTGCAGGCAGCCAACCAATTTGGTCATACCTGCAATTGCATGCCCCTTTCTTGTGGTGGGGGCTAACCATGGCCGCAGCTCGCTATACAAGGCATGGAGAGAAACACGGTTAAGGCGGGTGAGCTCGAATAGGTCAACGTCACTCATGCCATCGATGTCCAAAGGCGTGCGCTGCAGCCTGGTTTCTGCCATACTCAGAACTAACAGACGGTGTAGCTGGCGCCTTTGATGTTGGCCCACAGAGGAATGCATTCCCAAAAAGCACGGAGCTCAAATACGGCTGGTCAGAGTGGCCGTAAGTGAAGGCTCGGCGGCCCCGTTTTATTAGGCTGATTCCAACCGGAAATCAAGGCTCTGCATCACTTAAAAAAACGGACCAATGACCGGGCCGTCCGTTTTTCTGGAAATTAGCTTCTTGCGAGCCGTCAATCGGAAAGGCGGCTGCGCGCACACCTGAGCGCATAAACGCACACTAAAATCAACGTAGCACCCTTTCCTGACCCGATCAAAGCCCAAAACACACGGGAAAATGCACGGGGGAACTGAACGGGGAGGCTCTGCATCGGCCCTAATATGTATGTACAGGGGGAAACATATAAGATAGGCTCTTATTCAGGGTGAGGGTCCGGATTAATGTGAGCAATCTGCATGTACAGGGTATGGGAAACATATACGATAGGCTCTTATTCAGGGTGAAGGTCCGGATTAATGTGGGCAATCTGTACATACAGGGTGGGGGAAAAATATAAGATAGGCTCTTATTCAGGGTGAAGGTCCGGATTAATGTGGGCAATCTGTATGTACAGGGAGTGGAAAAAATATAAGATAGGCTCTTATTCAGGGTGAAGGTCCGGATTAATGTGAGCAATCTGTATGTACAGGGTGTGGGAAACATATAAGATAGGCTCTTATTCAGGGTGAAGGTCCGGATTAATGTGAGCAATCTGTATGTACAGGGTGTGGGAAACATATAAGATAGGCTCTTATTCAGGGCGAGGGTCCGGATTAATGTAAGCAATCTGTATGTACAGGGGGGGAACATATAAGATAGACTCTTATTCAGGGCGAGGGTCCGGATTAATGTGAGCAATCTGCATGTACAGGGTATAAGAAACATATAAGATATGCTCTTATTCAGGGTGAAGGTCCGGATTAATGTGGGCAATCTGTACATACAGGGTGGGGGAAAAATATAAGATAGGCTCTTATTCAGGGTGAAGGTCCGGATTAATGTGGGCAATCTGTATGTACAGGGTGTGGAAAACATATAAGATAGGCCCTTATTCAGGGTGAAGGTCCGGATTAATGTGGGCAATCTGTATGTACAGGGTGGGGGAAACATATAAGATAGGCTCTTATTCAGGGTGAAGGTCCGGATTAATGTGAGCAATCTGTATGTACAGGGTGTGGGAAACATATAAGATAGGCTCTTATTCAGGGTGAAGGTCTGGATTAATGTGGGCAATCTGTATGTACAGGGGGGAAACATATAAGATAGGCTCTTATTCAGGGTGAGGGTCCGGATTAATGTAAGCAATCTGTATGTACAGGTTGGAGGAAACATATAAGATAGGCTCTTATTCAGGGTGAAGGTCCGGATTAATGTGGGCAATCTGTATGTACAGGGGGGAAACATATAAGATAGGCTCTTATTCAGGGTGAAGGTCCGGATTAATGTGAGCAATCTGTACCTACAGGGGGGAAACATATAAGATAGGCTCTTATTCAGGGTGAAGGTCCGGATTAATGTGGGCAATCTGTATGTACAGGGGGGAAACATATAAGATAGGCTCTTATTCAGGGTGAGGGTCCGGATTAATGTGAGCAATCTGTATGTACAGGGGGGAAACATATAAGATAGGCTCTTATTCAGGGTGAGGGTCCGGATTAATGTGAGCAATCTGCATGTACAGGGTATGGGAAACATATACGATAGGCTCTTATTCAGGGTGAAGGTCCGGATTAATGTGGGCAATCTGTATGTACAGGGGGAAACATATAAGAAAGGCTCTTATTCAGGGTGAAGGTCCGGATTAATGTGGGCAATCTGTATGTACAGGGGGGAAACATATAAGATAGGCTCTTATTCAGGGTGAAGGTCCGGATTAATGTGAGCAATCTGTATGCACAGGGGGGAAACATATAAGATAGGCTCATATTCAGGGTGAAGGTCCGGATTAATGTGGGCAATCTGTATGTACAGGGGGGGAAACATATAAGATAGGCTCTTATTCAGGGTGAAGGTCCGGATTAATGTGGGCAATCTGTATGTACAGGGTGTGGGAAACATATAAGATAGGCTCTTATTCAGGACGAGGGTCCGGATTAATGTGAGCAATCTGTATGTACAGGGTGTGGGAAACATATAAGATAGGCTCTTATTCAGGGTGAAGGTCGGGATTAATATGAGCAATCTGTATGTACAGGGAGTGGGAAGCATATAAGATAGGCTCTTATTCAGAGTGAGGGTCCGGATTAATGTAAGTAATCTGTATGTACAGGTTGGAGGAAACATATAAGATAGGCTCTTATTCAGGGTGAAGGTCCGGATTAATGTGGGCAATCTGTATGTACAGGGGGGAAACATATAAGATAGGCTCTTATTCAGGGTGAGGGTCCGGATTAATGTGGGCAATCTGTATGTACAGGGGGGAAACATATAAGATTGACTCTTATGCCCTTATTCATCAAGCGATAGCGCCAGGTAGTGCCTGACGAGCGCCAGGTAGCGGCAGCTAACGGCGACTACCGACTCAAGTACGCCCGCGGCGGTCACAATGACGCATTTATCAAGCAAAATGAGGCTAGCGCCGGCGAGAGCGACGGCTAGCGCGGCATTCATCATGAAGCCGCCTGGACCGAACAGCGCCGCTGCAAATTCCCTCACAGCGCCAGGTATGAGCTGTCGCTCCCTGGCGATGTCCAATGCATTTCAATGGAGCAAGCTATAATTAATCATAATTAATTGGTATTAATTTTTTTTTTTTTTTTTTTTTAATGTCAAAAAATCGGAGAACACTTCTGCAATGTTAGGAATTATTTTTAAGTCAAAAAAAAAAAAAAAAAAAAAAAGTGCAGAATTGATCTAACAGGTCTGAGATTAATGTATTCATATAACAAAATGATTCTAAAAACATGTATAATGTTGCATTAAAAAAATATGGTTGTTTAGGGGTTAAAAACTAGTTAATACAGATCGCCGCCAGCGCTCTGGGGTTTAAACAAGGAATGGACAGCGACAGCACATTCGGAGCGTGATTTTTTGATGAATATGAAGCTAGCCGTTCGCTCTGGCCATTCGTTGTCAGGCGCTCACATACAACGCTGGACCTGTGAAACAGCGACTCCCCAGCCCGTATTCAACATTACCGCACACCGACTGAGTCGCTGTCATCAAGCTAACGCCGGCCAAGCACAGCGAATACTGGCTGGCGCTGAAAAAATCACGCTACAGTCGCTCATCTGTCGCTACCTGGCGCTATTGATGAATCGGCCTCATATTCAGGGTGAAGGTCCGGATTAATGTGAGCAATCTGTACGTACAGGGGGGAAATAAATAATATAGACTCTTATTCAGGGCAAGGGTCCGGATTAATGTGGGCAATTTACATGTACAGGGTGTGGGAAACATATAAGATAGGCTATTATTCAGGGTGAAGGTCCGGATTAATGTGAGCAATCTGCATGTACAGGGTATGGGAAACATATAAGATATGCTCTTATTCAGGGTGAAGGTCCGGATTAATGTGGGCAATCTGTACATACAGGGTGGGGGAAAAATATAAGATAGGCTCTTATTCAGGGTGAAGGTCCGGATTAATGTGGGCAATCTGTATGTACAGGGAGTGGAAAAAATATAAGATAGGCTCTTATTCAGGGTGAAGGTCCGGATTAATGTGAGCAATCTGTATGTACAGGGTGTGGGAAACATATAAGATAGGCTCTTATTCAGGGTGAAGGTCCGGATTAATGTGAGCAATCTGTATGTACAGGGTGTGGGAAACATATAAGATAGGCTCTTATTCAGGGCGAGGGTCCGGATTAATGTAAGCAATCTGTATGTACAGGGGGGGAACATATAAGATAGACTCTTATTCAGGGCGAGGGTCCGGATTAATGTGGGCAATCTGTATGTACAGGGGGGAAACATATAAGATAGGCTCTTATTCAGGGTGAAGGTCCGGATTAATGTGAGCAATCTGTACCTACAGGGGGGAAACATATAAGATAGGCTCTTATTCAGGGTGAAGGTCCGGATTAATGTGGGCAATCTGTATGTACAGGGGGGGAAACATATAAGATAGGCTCTTATTCAGGGTGAGGGTCCGGATTAATGTGAGCAATCTGTATGTACAGGGGGGAAACATATAAGATAGGCTCTTATTCAGGGTGAAGGTCCGGATTAATGTGAGCAATCTGTATGCACAGGGGGGAAACATATAAGATAGGCTCTTATTCAGGGTGAAGGTCCGGATTAATGTGAGCAATCTGTACCTACAGGGGGGAAACATATAAGATAGGCTCTTATTCAGGGTGAAGGTCCGGATTAATGTGGGCAATCTGTATGTACAGGGGGGAAACATATAAGATAGGCTCTTATTCAGGGTGAGGGTCCGGATTAATGTGAGCAATCTGCATGTACAGGGTATGGGAAACATATACGATAGGCTCTTATTCAGGGTGAAGGTCCGGATTAATGTGGGCAATCTGTATGTACAGGGGGAAACATATAAGAAAGGCTCTTATTCAGGGTGAAGGTCCGGATTAATGTGGGCAATCTGTATGTACAGGGGGGAAACATATAAGATAGGCTCTTATTCAGGGTGAAGGTCCGGATTAATGTGAGCAATCTGTATGCACAGGGGGGAAACATATAAGATAGGCTCATATTCAGGGTGAAGGTCCGGATTAATGTGGGCAATCTGTATGTACAGGGGGGAAAACATATAAGATAGGCTCTTATTCAGGGTGAAGGTCCGGATTAATGTGAGCAATCTGCATGTACAGGGTAATGGAAACATATAAGATATGCTCTTATTCAGGGTGAAGGTCCGGATTAATGTGGGCAATCTGTACATACAGGGTGGGGGAAAAATATAAGATAGGCTCTTATTCAGGGTGAAGGTCCGGATTAATGTGGGCAATCTGTATGTACAGGGAGTGGAAAAAATATAAGATAGGCTCTTATTCAGGGTGAAGGTCCGGATTAATGTGAGCAATCTGTATGTACAGGGTGTGGGAAACATATAAGATAGGCTCTTATTCAGGGTGAAGGTCCGGATTAATGTGAGCAATCTGTATGTACAGGGTGTGGGAAACATATAAGATAGGCTCTTATTCAGGGCGAGGGTCCGGATTAATGTAAGCAATCTGTATGTACAGGGGGGGAACATATAAGATAGACTCTTATTCAGGGCGAGGGTCCGGATTAATGTGAGCAATCTGCATGTACAGGGTATAAGAAACATATAAGATATGCTCTTATTCAGGGTGAAGGTCCGGATTAATGTGGGCAATCTGTACATACAGGGTGGGGGAAAAATATAAGATAGGCTCTTATTCAGGGTGAAGGTCCGGATTAATGTGGGCAATCTGTATGTACAGGGAGTGGAAAAAATATAAGATAGGCTCTTATTCAGGGTGAAGGTCCGGATTAATGTGAGCAATCTGTATGTACAGGGTGTGGGAAACATATAAGATAGGCTCTTATTCAGGGTGAAGGTCCGGATTAATGTGAGCAATCTGTATGTACAGGGTGTGGGAAACATATAAGATAGGCTCTTATTCAGGGCGAGGGTCCGGATTAATGTAAGCAATCTGTATGTACAGGGGGGGAACATATAAGATAGACTCTTATTCAGGGCGAGGGTCCGGATTAATGTGGGCAATCTGTATGTACAGGGGGGAAACATATAAGATAGGCTCTTATTCAGGGTGAAGGTCCGGATTAATGTGAGCAATCTGTACCTACAGGGGGGAAACATATAAGATAGGCTCTTATTCAGGGTGAAGGTCCGGATTAATGTGGGCAATCTGTATGTACAGGGGGGAAACATATAAGATAGGCTCTTATTCAGGGTGAGGGTCCGAAATTAATGTGAGCAATCTGTATGTACAGGGGGGAAACATATAAGATAGGCTCTTATTCAGGGTGAAGGTCCGGATTAATGTGAGCAATCTGTATGCACAGGGGGGAAACATATAAGATAGGCTCTTATTCAGGGTGAAGGTCCGGATTAATGTGAGCAATCTGTACCTACAGGGGGGAAACATATAAGATAGGCTCTTATTCAGGGTGAAGGTCCGGATTAATGTGGGCAATCTGTATGTACAGGGGGGAAACATATAAGATAGGCACTTATTCAGGGTGAGGGTCCGGATTAATGTGAGCAATCTGCATGTACAGGGTATGGGAAACATATACGATAGGCTCTTATTCAGGGTGAAGGTCCGGATTAATGTGGGCAATCTGTATGTACAGGGGGAAACATATAAGAAAGGCTCTTATTCAGGGTGAAGGTCCGGATTAATGTGGGCAATCTGTATGTACAGGGGGGAAACATATAAGATAGGCTCTTATTCAGGGTGAAGGTCCGGATTAATGTGAGCAATCTGTATGCACAGGGGGGAAACATATAAGATAGGCTCATATTCAGGGTGAAGGTCCGGATTAATGTGGGCAATCTGTATGTACAGGGGGGGAAACATATAAGATAGGCTCTTATTCAGGGTGAAGGTCCGGATTAATGTGGGCAATCTGTATGTACAGGGTGTGGGAAACATATAAGATAGGCTCTTATTCAGGACGAGGGTCCGGATTAATGTGAGCAATCTGTATGTACTGGGTGTGGGAAACATATAAGATAGGCTCTTATTCAGGGTGAAGGTCGGGATTAATATGAGCAATCTGTATGTACAGGGAGTGGGAAGCATATAAGATAGGCTCTTATTCAGGGTGAGGGTCCGGATTAATGTAAGTAATCTGTATGTACAGGTTGGAGGAAACATATAAGATAGGCTCTTATTCAGGGTGAAGGTCCGGATTAATGTGGGCAATCTGTATGTACAGGGGGGAAACATATAAGATAGGCTCTTATTCAGGGTGAAGTTCCGGATTAATGTGGGCAATCTGTATGTACAGGGGGGAAACATATAAGATTGACTCTTATTCAGGGTGAAGGTCCGGATTAATGTGAGCAATCTGTACGTACAGGGGGGAAATAAATAATATAGACTCTTATTCAGGGCGAGGGTCCGGATTAATGTGGGCAATTTACATGTACAGGGTGTGGGAAACATATAAGATAGGCTATTATTCAGGGTGAAGGTCCGGATTAATGTGAGCAATCTGCATGTACAGGGTATGGGAAACATATAAGATATGCTCTTATTCAGGGTGAAGGTCCGGATTAATGTGGGCAATCTGTACATACAGGGTGGGGGAAAAATATAAGATAGGCTCTTATTCAGGGTGAAGGTCCGGATTAATGTGGGCAATCTGTATGTACAGGGAGTGGAAAAAATATAAGATAGGCTCTTATTCAGGGTGAAGGTCCGGATTAATGTGAGCAATCTGTATGTACAGGGTGTGGGAAACATATAAGATAGGCTCTTATTCAGGGTGAAGGTCCGGATTAATGTGAGCAATCTGTATGTACAGGGTGTGGGAAACATATAAGATAGGCTCTTATTCAGGGCGAGGGTCCGGATTAATGTAAGCAATCTGTATGTACAGGGGGGGAACATATAAGATAGACTCTTATTCAGGGCGAGGGTCCGGATTAATGTGAGCAATCTGCATGTACAGGGTATAAGAAACATATAAGATATGCTCTTATTCAGGGTGAAGGTCCGGATTAATGTGGGCAATCTGTACATACAGGGTGGGGGAAAAATATAAGATAGGCTCTTATTCAGGGTGAAGGTCCGGATTAATGTGGGCAATCTGTATGTACAGGGAGTGGAAAAAATATAAGATAGGCTCTTATTCAGGGTGAAGGTCCGGATTAATGTGAGCAATCTGTATGTACAGGGTGTGGGAAACATATAAGATAGGCTCTTATTCAGGGTGAAGGTCCGGATTAATGTGAGCAATCTGTATGTACAGGGTGTGGGAAACATATAAGATAGGCTCTTATTCAGGGCGAGGGTCCGGATTAATGTAAGCAATCTGTATGTACAGGGGGGGAACATATAAGATAGACTCTTATTCAGGGCGAGGGTCCGGATTAATGTGAGCAATCTGCATGTACAGGGTATAAGAAACATATAAGATATGCTCTTATTCAGGGTGAAGGTCCGGATTAATGTGGGCAATCTGTACATACAGGGTGGGGGAAAAATATAAGATAGGCTCTTATTCAGGGTGAAGGTCCGGATTAATGTGGGCAATCTGTATGTACAGGGTGTGGAAAACATATAAGATAGGCCCTTATTCAGGGTGAAGGTCCGGATTAATATGGGCAATCTGTATGTACAGGGTGTGGGAAACATATAAGATAGGCTCTTATTCAGGGTGAGGGTCCGGATTAATGTAAGCAATCTGTATGTACAGGGTGTGGGAAACATATAAGATAGGCTCTTATTCAGGGTGACGGTCTGGATTAATATGGGCAATCTGTATGTACAGGGAGTGGGAAACATATAAGATAGGCTCTTATTCAGGGTGAGGGTCCGGATTAATGTAAGCAATCTGTATGTACAGGTTGGAGGAAACATATAAGATAGGCTCTTATTCAGGGTGAAGGTCCGGATTAATGTGGGCAATCTGTATGTACAGGGGGGAAACATATAAGATAGGCTCTTATTCAGGGTGAAGGTCCGGATTAATGTGAGCAATCTGTACCTACAGGGGGGAAACATATAAGATAGGCTCTTATTCAGGGTGAAGGTCCGGATTAATGTGGGCAATCTGTATGTACAGGGGGGAAACATATAAGATAGGCTCTTATTCAGGGTGAGGGTCCGGATTAATGTGAGCAATCTGTATGTACAGGGGGGAAACATATAAGATAGGCTCTTATTCAGGGTGAGGGTCCGGATTAATGTGAGCAATCTGCATGTACAGGGTATGGGAAACATATACGATAGGCTCTTATTCAGGGTGAAGGTCCGGATTAATGTGGGCAATCTGTATGTACAGGGGGAAACATATAAGAAAGGCTCTTATTCAGGACGAGGGTCCGGATTAATGTGAGCAATCTGTATGTACAGGGTGTGGGAAACATATAAGATAGGCTCTTATTCAGGGTGAAGGTCTGGATTAATGTGGGCAATCTGTATGTACAGGGGGAAACATATAAGATAGACTCTTATTCAGGGTGAGGGTCCGGATTAATGTGGGCAATCTCTATGTACAGGGGGGAAACATATAAGATTGACTCTTATTCAGGGTGAAGGTCCGGATTAATGTGGGCAATTTGCATATACAGGGGGGAAACATATAAGAAAGGCTCTTATTCAGGGCGAGGGTCCGGATTAATGTGAGCAATCTGCATGTACAGGGTGTGGGAAACATATAAGAAAGGCTCTTATTCAGGGTGAAGGTCCGGATTAATGTGGGCAATCTGTATGTACAGGGGGGAAACATATAAGATAGACTCTTATTCAGGACGAGGGTCCGGATTAATGTGAGCAATCTGTATGTACAGGGGGGAAACATATAAGATAGGCTCTTATTCAGGGTGAGGGTCCGGATTAATGTGAGTAATCTGCATGTACAGGGTATGGGAAACATATACGATAGGCTCTTATTCAGGGTGAAGGTCCGGATTAATGTGGGCAATCTGTATGTACAGGGGGAAACATATAAGAAAGGCTCTTATTCAGGGTGAAGGTCCGGATTAATGTGGGCAATCTGTATGTACAGGGGGGAAACATATAAGATAGGCTCATATTCAGGGTGAAGGTCCGGATTAATGTGGGCAATCTGTATGTACAGGGGGAAAACATATAAGATAGGCTCTTATTCAGGGTGAGGGTCCGGATTAATGTGAGCAATCTGCATATACAGGGTATGGGAAACATATACGATAGGCTCTTATCCAGGGTGAAGGTCCAGATTAATGTGGGCAATCTGTATGTACAGGGTGTGGGAAACATATACGATAGGCTCTTATTCAGGGTGAAGGTCCGGATTAATGTGAACAATCTGTATGTACAGGGTGTGGGAAACATATAAGATAGGCCCTTATTCAGGGTGAAGGTCTGGATTAATATGGGCAATCTGTATGTACAGGGAGTGGGAAACATATAAGATAGGCTCTTATTCAGGGTGAAGGTCCGGATTAATGTGGGCAATCTGTATGTACAGGGGGGAAACATATAAGATAGGCTCTTATTCAGGGTGAAGGTCCGGATTAATGTGAGCAATCTGTACCTACAGGGGGGAAACATATAAGATAGGCTCTTATTCAGGGTGAAGGTCCGGATTAATGTGGGCAATCTGTATGTACAGGGGGGAAACATATAAGATAGGCTCTTATTCAGGGTGAGGGTCCGGATTAATGTGAGCAATCTGCATGTACAGGGTATGGGAAACATATACGATAGGCTCTTATTCAGGGTGAAGGTCCGGATTAATGTGGGCAATCTGTATGTACGGGGGGAAACATATAAGAAAGGCTCTTATTCAGGGTGAAGGTCCGGATTAATGTGGGCAATCTGTATGTACAGGGGGGAAACATATAAGATAGACTCTTATTCAGGGTGAAGGTCCGGATTAATGTGGGCAATCTGTATGTACAGGGTATGGGAAACATATACGATAGGCTCTTATTCAGGGTGAAGGTCCGGATTAATGTGGGCAATCTGTATGTACAGGGGGAAACATATAAGAAAGGCTCTTATTCAGGGTGAAGGTCCGGATTAATGTGGGCAATCTGTATGTACAGGGGGAAACATATAAGATAGACTCTTATTCAGGGTGAAGGTCCGGATTAATGTGGGCAATCTGTATGTACAGGGGGGAAACATATAAGAAAGGCTCTTATTCAGGGCGAGGGTCCGGATTAATGTGAGCAATCTGCATGTACAGGGTATGGGAAACATATAAGATATGCTCTTATTCAGGGTGAAGGTCCGGATTAATGTGGGCAATCTGTATGTACAGGGGGGGGGGGGGGGGGACATATAAGATAGGCTCTTATTCAGGGTGAAGGTCCGGATTAATGTGGGCAATCTGTATGTACAGGGTATGGGAAACATATAAGATAGGCTCTTATTCAGGGTGAAGGTCCGGATTAATGTGGGCAATCTGTATGTACAGGGTATAGGAAACATATAAGAAAGGCTCTTATTCAGGGTGAAGGTCCGGATTAATGTGGGCAATCTGTATGTACAGGGGGGAAACATATAAGATAGACACTTATTCAGGACGAGGGTCCGGATTAATGTGAGCAATCTGTATGTACAGGGGGGAAACATATAAGATAGGCTCTTATTCAGGGTGAGGGTCCGGATTAATGTGAGCAATCTGCATATACAGGGTATGGGAAACATATACGATAGGCTCTTATCCAGGGTGAAGGTCCAGATTAATGTGGGCAATCTTTATGTACAGGGGGGAAACATATAAGAAAGGCTCTTATTCAGGGTGAAGGTCCGGATTAATGTGAGCAATCTGTATGTACAGGGGGGAAACATATAAGATAGACTCTTATTCAGGACGAGGGTCCGGATTAATGTGAGCAATCTGTATGTACAGGGGGGAAACATATAAGATAGGCTCTTATTCAGGGTGAGGGTCCGGATTAATGTGAGCAATCTGCATGTACAGGGTATGGGAAACATATACGATAGGCTCTTATTCAGGGTGAAGGTCCGGATTAATGTGGGCAATCTGTATGTACGGGGGGAAACATATAAGAAAGGCTCTTATTCAGGGTGAAGGTCCGGATTAATGTGGGCAATCTGTATGTACAGGGGGGAAACATATAAGATAGACTCTTATTCAGGGTGAAGGTCCGGATTAATGTGGGCAATCTGTATGTACAGGGGGGAAACATAAAAGAAAGGCTCTTATTCAGGGCGAGGGTCCGGATTAATGTGAGCAATCTGCATGTACAGGGTATGGGAAACATATAAGATATGCTCTTATTCAGGGTGAAGGTCCGGATTAATGTGGGCAATCTGTATGTACAGGGGGGGGGGGGGACATATAAGATAGGCTCTTATTCAGGGTGAAGGTCCGGATTAATGTGGGCAATCTGTATGTACAGGGTATGGGAAACATATAAGATAGGCTCTTATTCAGGGTGAAGGTCCGGATTAATGTGGGCAATCTGTATGTACAGGGTATGGGAAACATATAAGAAAGGCTCTTATTCAGGGTGAAGGTCCGGATTAATGTGGGCAATCTGTATGTACAGGGGGGAAACATATAAGATAGACTCTTATTCAGGACGAGGGTCCGGATTAATGTGAGCAATCTGTATGCACAGGGGGGAAACATATAAGATAGGCTCATATTCAGGGTGAAGGTCCGGATTAATGTGGGCAATCTGTATGTACAGGGGGGGAAACATATAAGATAGGCTCTTATTCAGGGTGAAGGTCCGGATTAATGTGGGCAATCTGTATGTACAGGGTGTGGGAAACATATAAGATAGGCTCTTATTCAGGGTGAGGGTCCGGATTAATGTAAGTAATCTGTATGTACAGGTTGGAGGAAACATATAAGATAGGCTCTTATTCAGGGTGAAGGTCCGGATTAATGTGGGCAATCTGTATGTACAGGGGGGAAACATATAAGATAGGCTCTTATTCAGGGTGAAGGTCCGGATTAATGTGAGCAATCTGTATGCACAGGGGGGAAACATATAAGATAGGCTCTTATTCAGGGTGAAGGTCCGGATTAATGTGGGCAATCTGTATGTACAGGGGGGGAAACATATAAGATAGGCTCTTATTCAGGGTGAAGGTCCGGATTAATTTGGGCAATCTGTATGTACAGGGTGTGGGAAACATATAAGATAGGCTCTTATTCAGGGTGAAGGTCTGGATTAATGTGGGCAATCTGTATGTACAGGGGGAAACATATAAGATAGACTCTTATTCAGGGTGAGGGTCCGGATTAATGTGGGCAATCTCTATGTACAGGGGGGAAACATATAAGATTGACTCTTATTCAGGGTGAAGGTCCGGATTAATGTGGGCAATTTGCATGTACAGGGGGGAAACATATAAGAAAGGCTCTTATTCAGGGTGAAGGTCCGGATTAATGTGGGCAATCTGTATGTACAGGGGGGAAACATATAAGATAGACTCTTATTCAGGACGAGGGTCCGGATTAATGTGAGCAATCTGTATGTACAGGGAGGAAACATATAAGATAGGCTCTTATTCAGGGTGAGGGTCCGGATTAATGTGAGCAATCTGCATGTACAGGGTATGGGAAACATATACGATAGGCTCTTATTCAGGGAGAAGGTCCGGATTAATGTGGGCAATCTGTATGTATAGGGGGGAAACATATAAGATAGGCTCTTATTCAGGGTGAAGGTCCGGATTAATGTGGGCAATCTGTATGTACAGGGGGAAACATATAAGAAAGGCTCTTATTCAGGGTGAAGGTCCGGATTAATGTGGGCAATCTGTATGTACAGGGGGGAAACATATAAGATAGACTCTTATTCAGGGTGAAGGTCCGGATTAATGTGGGCAATCTGTATGTACAGGGTGTGGGAAACATATAAGATAGACTCTTATTCAGGGTGAAGGTCCGGATTAATGTGGGCAATCTGTATGTACAGGGGGGGGGGGACATATAAGATAGGCTCTTATTCAGGGTGAAGGTCCGGATTAATGTGGGCAATCTGTATGTACAGGGTATGGGAAACATATAAGATAGGCTCTTATTCAGGGTGAAGGTCCGGATTAATGTGAGCAATCTGTATGTACAGGGGGGAAACATATAAGATAGACTCTTATTCAGGACGAGGGTCCGGATTAATGTGAGCAATCTGTATGTACAGGGGGGAAACATATAAGATAGGCTCTTATTCAGGGTGAGGGTCCGGATTAATGTGAGCAATCTGCATGTACAGGGTATGGGAAACATATACGATAGGCTCTTATTCAGGGTGAAGGTCCGGATTAATGTGGGCAATCTGTATGTACGGGGGGAAACATATAAGAAAGGCTCTTATTCAGGGTGAAGGTCCGGATTAATGTGGGCAATCTGTATGTACAGGGGGGAAACATATAAGATAGACTCTTATTCAGGGTGAAGGTCCGGATTAATGTGGGCAATCTGTATGTACAGGGGGGAAACATAAAAGAAAGGCTCTTATTCAGGGCGAGGGTCCGGATTAATGTGAGCAATCTGCATGTACAGGGTATGGGAAACATATAAGATATGCTCTTATTCAGGGTGAAGGTCCGGATTAATGTGGGCAATCTGTATGTACAGGGGGGGGGGGGGACATATAAGATAGGCTCTTATTCAGGGTGAAGGTCCGGATTAATGTGGGCAATCTGTATGTACAGGGTATGGGAAACATATAAGATAGGCTCTTATTCAGGGTGAAGGTCCGGATTAATGTGGGCAATCTGTATGTACAGGGTATGGGAAACATATAAGAAAGGCTCTTATTCAGGGTGAAGGTCCGGATTAATGTGGGCAATCTGTATGTACAGGGGGGAAACATATAAGATAGACTCTTATTCAGGACGAGGGTCCGGATTAATGTGAGCAATCTGTATGCACAGGGGGGAAACATATAAGATAGGCTCATATTCAGGGTGAAGGTCCGGATTAATGTGGGCAATCTGTATGTACAGGGGGGGAAACATATAAGATAGGCTCTTATTCAGGGTGAAGGTCCGGATTAATGTGGGCAATCTGTATGTACAGGGTGTGGGAAACATATAAGATAGGCTCTTATTCAGGGTGAGGGTCCGGATTAATGTAAGTAATCTGTATGTACAGGTTGGAGGAAACATATAAGATAGGCTCTTATTCAGGGTGAAGGTCCGGATTAATGTGGGCAATCTGTATGTACAGGGGGGAAACATATAAGATAGGCTCTTATTCAGGGTGAAGGTCCGGATTAATGTGAGCAATCTGTATGCACAGGGGGGAAACATATAAGATAGGCTCTTATTCAGGGTGAAGGTCCGGATTAATGTGGGCAATCTGTATGTACAGGGGGGGAAACATATAAGATAGGCTCTTATTCAGGGTGAAGGTCCGGATTAATGTGGGCAATCTGTATGTACAGGGTGTGGGAAACATATAAGATAGGCTCTTATTCAGGGTGAAGGTCTGGATTAATGTGGGCAATCTGTATGTACAGGGGGAAACATATAAGATAGACTCTTATTCAGGGTGAGGGTCCGGATTAATGTGGGCAATCTCTATGTACAGGGGGGAAACATATAAGATTGACTCTTATTCAGGGTGAAGGTCCGGATTAATGTGGGCAATTTGCATGTACAGGGGGGAAACATATAAGAAAGGCTCTTATTCAGGGTGAAGGTCCGGATTAATGTGGGCAATCTGTATGTACAGGGGGGAAACATATAAGATAGACTCTTATTCAGGACGAGGGTCCGGATTAATGTGAGCAATCTGTATGTACAGGGAGGAAACATATAAGATAGGCTCTTATTCAGGGTGAGGGTCCGGATTAATGTGAGCAATCTGCATGTACAGGGTATGGGAAACATATACGATAGGCTCTTATTCAGGGTGAAGGTCCGGATTAATGTGGGCAATCTGTATGTACAGGGGGAAACATATAAGAAAGGCTCTTATTCAGGGTGAAGGTCCGGATTAATGTGGGCAATCTGTATGTACAGGGGGGAAACATATAAGATAGACTCTTATTCAGGGTGAAGGTCCGGATTAATGTGGGCAATCTGTATGTACAGGGTGTGGGAAACATATAAGATAGACTCTTATTCAGGGTGAAGGTCCGGATTAATGTGGGCAATCTGTATGTACAGGGGGGGGGGGGACATATAAGATAGGCTCTTATTCAGGGTGAAGGTCCGGATTAATGTGGGCAATCTGTATGTACAGGGTATGGGAAACATATAAGATAGGCTCTTATTCAGGGTGAAGGTCCGGATTAATGTGGGCAATCTGTATGTACAGGGTATAGGAAACATATAAGAAAGGCTCTTATTCAGGGTGAAGGTCCGGATTAATGTGGGCAATCTGTATGTACAGGGGGGAAACATATAAGATAGACTCTTATTCAGGACGAGGGTCCGGATTAATGTGAGCAATCTGTATGTACAGGGGGGAAACATATAAGATAGGCTCTTATTCAGGGTGAAGGTCCGGATTAATGTGGGCAATCTGTATGTACAGGGGGGAAACGAGTAAGATAGGCTCTTATTCAGGGTGAAGGTCCGGATTAATGTGGGAAATCTGTATGTACAGGGGGGAAACATATAAGATAGACTCTTATTCAGGACGAGGGTCCGGATTAATGTGAGCAATCTGTATGTACAGGGGGGAAACATATAAGATAGGCTCTTATTCAGGGTGAGGGTCCGGATTAATGTGAGCAATCTGCATATACAGGGTATGGGAAACATATACGATAGGCTCTTATCCAGGGTGAAGGTCCAGATTAATGTGGGCAATCTTTATGTACAGGGGGGAAACATATAAGAAAGGCTCTTATTCAGGGTGAAGGTCCGGATTAATGTGAGCAATCTGTATGTACAGGGGGGGAAACATATAAGATAGACTCTTATTCAGGACGAGGGTCCGGATTAATGTGAGCAATCTGTATGTACAGGGGGGAAACATATAAGATAGGCTCTTATTCAGGGTGAGGGTCCGGATTAATGTGAGCAATCTGCATGTACAGGGTATGGGAAACATATACGATAGGCTCTTATTCAGGGTGAAGGTCCGGATTAATGTGGGCAATCTGTATGTACGGGGGGAAACATATAAGAAAGGCTCTTATTCAGGGTGAAGGTCCGGATTAATGTGGGCAATCTGTATGTACAGGGGGGAAACATATAAGATAGACTCTTATTCAGGGTGAAGGTCCGGATTAATGTGGGCAATCTGTATGTACAGGGGGGAAACATAAAAGAAAGGCTCTTATTCAGGGCGAGGGTCCGGATTAATGTGAGCAATCTGCATGTACAGGGTATGGGAAACATATAAGATATGCTCTTATTCAGGGTGAAGGTCCGGATTAATGTGGGCAATCTGTATGTACAGGGGGGGGGGGGACATATAAGATAGGCTCTTATTCAGGGTGAAGGTCCGGATTAATGTGGGCAATCTGTATGTACAGGGTATGGGAAACATATAAGAAAGGCTCTTATTCAGGGTGAAGGTCCGGATTAATGTGGGCAATCTGTATGTACAGGGTATGGGAAACATATAAGATAGGCTCTTATTCAGGGTGAAGGTCCGGATTAATGTGGGCAATCTGTATGTACAGGGTATGGGAAACATATAAGAAAGGCTCTTATTCAGGGTGAAGGTCCGGATTAATGTGGGCAATCTGTATGTACAGGGGGGAAACATATAAGATAGACTCTTATTCAGGACGAGGGTCCGGATTAATGTGGGCAATCTGTATGTACAGGGGGGAAACATATAAGATAGGCTCTTATTCAGGGTGAAGGTCCGGATTAATGTGGGCAATCTGTATGTACAGGGGGGACATATAAGATAGGCTCTTATTCAGGGTGAAGGTCCGGATTAATGTGAGCAATCTATATGTACAGGTTGGAGGAAACATATAAGATAGGCTCTTATTCCGGGTGAAGGTCCGGATTAATGTGGGCAATCTGTATGTGCAGGGTGTGTGAAACATATAAGATGGGCTCTTATTCAGGGTGAAGGTCCGGATTAATGTGGGCAATCTGTATGTAAAGGGGGGACATATAAAATAGGCTCTTGTTCTGGGTGAAGGTCCGGATTAATGTGGGCAATCTGTATGTACAGGGTGTGTGAAACATATAAGATAGGCTCTTATTCAGGGTGAAGGTCCGGATTAATGTGGGCAATCTGTATGTACAGGGGGGAAACATATAAGATAGACTCTTATTCAGGGTGAAGGTCCGGATTAATGTGAGCAATCTGTATGTACAGGGTGTGTGAAACATATAAGATAGGCTCTTATTCAGGGTGAAGGTCCGGATTAATGTGGGCAATCTGTATGTACAGGGGGGAAACATATAAGATAGGCTCTTATTCCGGGTGAGGGTCTGGATTAATGTGAGCAATCTGTATGTACAGGGTGTGGGAAACATATAAGATAGGCTCTTATTCAGGGTGAGGGTCCGGATTAATGTGAGCAATCTGTACCTCCAGGGGGGAAACATATAAGATAGGCTCTTATTCAGGGTGAAGGTCCGGATTAATGTGGGCAATCTGTATGTACAGGGTGTGGGAAACATATAAGATAGGCTCTTATCCAGGGTGAAGGTCCGGATTAATGTGGGCAATCTGTATGTACAGGGTGTGGGAAACATATAAGATAGGCTCTTATTCAGGGTGAAGGTCTGGATTAATGTGGGCAATCTGTATGTACAGGGGGGAAACATATAAGATAGGCTCTTATTTAGGGTGAAGGTCTGGATTAATGTGAGCAATCTGTATGTACAGGGTGTGGGAAACATATAAGATAGGCTCTTATTCAGGGTGAGGGTCCGGATTAATGTGAGCAATCTGTACCTACAGGTGGGAAACATATAAGATAGGCTCTTATTTAGGGTGAAGGTCTGGATTAATGTGAGCAATCTGTATGTACAGGGTGTGGGAAACATATAAGATAGGCTCTTATTCAGGATGAAGGTCCGGATTAATGTGAGCAATCTGTATGTACAGGTTGGAGGAAACATATAAGATAGACTCTTATTCAAGGTGAAGGTCCGGATTAATGTGGGCAATCTGTATGCACAGGGGGGAAACATATAAGATAGGCTCTTATTCAGGGTGAGGGTCCGGATTAATGTGGGCAATCTGTATGTACAGGGGGGAAACATATAACATAGGCTCTTATTCAGGGTGAAGGTCCGGATTAATGTGGGCAATCTGTATGTACAGGGTGTGGGAAACATATAAGATAGGCTCTTATTCAGGGTGAAGGTCCGGATTAATGTGGGCAATCTGTATGTACAGGGGGGAAACATATAAGATAGGCTCTTATTCAGGGTGAGGGTCCGGATTAATGTGGGCAATCTGTATGTACAGGGGGGAAACATATAACATAGGCTCTTATTCAGGGTGAAGGTCCGGATTAATGTGGGCAATCTGTATGTACAGGGTGTGGGAAACATATAAGATAGGCTCTTATTCAGGGTGAAGGTCCGGATTAATGTGGGCAATCTGTATGTACAGGGGGGAAACATATAAGATAGGCTCTTATTCAGGGTGAAGGTCCGGATTAATGTGGGCAATCTGTATGTACAGGGTATGGGAAACATATAAGATAGGCTCTTATTCAGGGTGAAGGTCCGGATTAATGTGGGCAATCTGTATGTACAGGGGGGAAACGTATAAGATATGCTCTTATTCAGGGTGAGGGTCCGGATTAATGTGGGCAATCTGTATGTACAGGGGGGAAACGTATAAGATAGGCTCTTATTCAGGGTGAGGGTCCGGATTAATGAGGGCAATCTGTATGTACAGGGGGGAAACGTATAAGATAGGCTCTTATTCAGGGCGAGGGTCCGGATTAATGTGGGCAATCTGTATGTACAGGGTGTGAGGCAGAATTTTAGCCCCAATAATCTATGAGACACATTTTTGCCTTTTGAGATGCACATTGTTTATTGATTATTTATTGATTGGTTTAGACAGTGTTTATAATTAATGAGCTGTAAGTGTAAGCGGAGCTTTTTCTGCATTTTGAGGTTTCATGACATTTTTGCTCTCTACATGGAGTAGGGTGAAGCCTTGCGTACAGAGGGTTGCAGCGGGTTTCTTATCTTGGTCTTTAATCGGGTTCATGTTCTTGTGTCTGGAGCGTCATGGACGAGGTTCTCTGGGTCTCAGGCTTTATCTCATCAGCGGCGTCTTCCGAACCCCTCCAACCTGAAGGCTGGCGTAGCTGCTATCGTGCAGGTCTGAGGTGACTCTAATTTCTGGCAACACTGTACTTCCATTCCATTTTCTAGACATTGGCCGGCTAGGAGAAATGAAGAAAGCATTTAAAATCATTATTCAGATGAACACAAAAGTATTTTGATGTGCAGGGATAACTATCAATTAAAGCTTCACCTCATGTTGTGCTGTCCTCTGTGATGGGCGTGTGATACAAGCACAGTGTGCATTACATGGAAGTGAGCTGCGACTGAGTCACTGACAGAGGGGTTTATTACTGACACGAGCCTCCACATTCAGTTGGTGGTCAGGACCAGAGCGGGGGCAGAGAAGGAGGAAGAAGTAATTGCCCTTCCTCTTAGTGTCAGTATGGGACTGAAGCTGCATCACTTAAGCTGCCTGGCAAATTATTTTCAAGTCTGACTGGTGGATCTCTTTAAAGAGGAACATCGGTGAAAACCTCCCCCAAACCTCACCAGACTGTTCCCCTCCTTCCGGTTGGTAACTATTTACTCACCTTGCCGGGGGATCCATCTTCTGTGTCCCTCAGATTGCAGGCGACCTTCCGGCGAGTGGCGCCATCTTGCATCCCATCAGGCCCAAGCAATGAAGCCGCCCGAAATCCCGCGAGACTTTGATATGCAGCGCGAGACTTTGATATGCAGCGCGAGACTTTGATATGCAGCGCGAGACTTTGATATGCAGCGCGAGACTTTGATATGCAGCGCGAGACTTTGATATGCAGCGCGAGACTTTGATATGCAGCGCGAGACTTTGATATGCAGCGCGGGACTTTGATATGCAGCGCGAGACTTTGATATGCAGCGCGGGACTTTGATATGCAGCGCGGGACTTTGATATGCAGCGCGGGACTTTGATATGCAGCGCGGCTAAGCCATGCTGACATTTCCAGGCGGCTAAGCCAGCGGTGGGGGTGAGGGTCACACTCGGAGCAGCCGGATGTCAGGGAGCGATGGGGGGGATTAGGACCCTTTTTATTTTAGGTCTGATTTTCCTCTTTAGGAAGGAAGCCTGATACTAAAGCAGAGATTTCTCTAAATGTGCCAACCTCACACTCACCAACAAGCAGAGCCTGATATGATCAGACGGCGCCCCTTCCCCCGCCTAGACTAAATGCTGGCATAATTGGGTTGATTCACAGAAACATGTTAAAGCCTTGTTTTTGTTGCCGATCATCCTATTTTTCCCGAACGCTCGTGCGTTCGTATGAACTTGCGAGTGATTCTATAAGCAAATACGTTTCTATCCTAAAATTTACGTCCGTTCGTATGGCAGTTCGGGAATCAGACCTATGTCAGTTTCCATCCTGAATTTTCCGTTTCATTTCTCAGGTTGCAACATTGGTTTTGCCCTTTTTCCTTTTTTGTCTGGACGTAAATCCTTCTGATCTTGCGGCTGCGCACTACAAACTTACCTCATTAAAGTGCATTCTAAATATTTGGTCTTATTTTTCTTTATTTCATTCATTTTGTAGTAACCAACCATTAATGAATGCATTTGCATAAGTAAATCTTACTTTGTTTAATTTTTAGTTAACTTGCATTTTTTACTTGTTGATTTAATTTTAATATTTTGGCTTCAAATGGTACAACTTAAATTTTTTGTGTGTGGTTACCCACACCCTCTACATACAGATTGCTCTCAAATCTTAAAAAACACCCAGCAACTTCTGCATGTTATGAGTCTAGAAACAGCCAAGATGGCGGCTCAGGTATTCTCGGGCAGCCTGCAAACAGAAAGGGCTTTGTGACTGTCCGTGCCCCCAGCTCTGGGGGCAAAATACAGCAGTAACCCACATCCTGCACTTTATCCAGCTCTCCTCTCCACAGTAAGTGTGATGCATCTGACCAAAGATGTGCTTAAATAATTAAACAAAGCAAAGGTAAACAACTACACCAATAAATGCAATCTAAAAATATTATTCTAGTACATCAATTTAAAAATAAATAACAAAGGACATAAGTTTCTTTAATTAACGCAAATATATTGTAAAATAAAGGTTTACATGCAAAGGACTAATTAAGGTCCACATTAAAATGCTTTTATAAGGCATACATGAAATGTATTGAATCAGGTATGCATTGCCATACAATTAATGGCCTCGGCCATGCTGATACATGCAGTTCATTGGAGCACAAGACGCGCAGACTCCTCCACATTGCCAAAAAACCTGTTCACGAACAGCAATCCGACTGCTAAAAGGTGTCGACAGTGGCTTTCTTTTAAAACGCGTTTAGAGGTTTCTCTGAATCACACCTAAACACATCCGATTATCCTAAGTTTTACGTTTTGATCGTAAGTTTTAGGATTTGATCCTAAGTTTTACGTTTTGATCCTAAAATTTAGGAACGAACTTCCGCTGATCGTAAGAGCATATACGCATTCGTACGTAGGGTCGTGCGAGTCGGAAATGGCCAAAAAAACAGGAAAAAATGACTAACACCCACCCAAACTTACGATTCTCGATCCGAAATCAATTACCTTTTGCTCTTTGAATCGAGGGGAATGTCTGCCCCCACTCCCCCCCATTTTCTTCCTACACAGATGTGTAAATACAATTTTTTTGCCTTATAAAATAAAAAAACTTTAGCTAAAATATTTTAAAGAAGACCAAAACCCATCCTTCAGCTGTGCGCAGCCACGCCATTGGCTTTCTCCCGGGGCATCGCACTGTGTCGCCCGCTGTGTGAACCAATGATGGGACCCTCCCCTGATCTCATGGGCAGGGGGTGCAACCACACCAGGACCTGAAGATCAGGGCGGCCATCATTGGTGCTCCTCCTTCTTATTTATCATATTTGGGGTCACTGATGCAGCATTTGTCTCTGCTGGTCCAGTCTTTAGTTGTCTAGCTGAATCCAATTGAGTTAAAAGACAGATACATTACTGTATGAGCCTTGAAAGGGCCCCTCCTGAGCCCGGAGTCATCCCAGCTACTCACCATGCTGCCTCCTCCTTGCGTCTGAAGGGAGAGACGGGTGGTGGGCGGTGCCAGACGCTGAATAGCGCACACGCTGGCTCCGCCCACCTCTCCCTTCAGTTTTTTTCGGTTTGACACAGCGCAGTCAGTCTGCAGAGGTCTGCCTGTATTGCTGGAGGCCTGGTCCCTTCTGGACCACTCAGGGCCCTGGTTACACCCATGATGGGGCCCCCTAACTTTCTGGACCCTGGTTCACCCCCTATAGTTATGCCCCTTGATGTCTCTCTCACTCCCTTTAAATGCGAAGCTGCTCCACACGCCGTCGCCTTATTCTTGCATTTGAAGGGACATGAGGGCGCTGATGCAGAGAGCTCCATGTAGCCGCCCACTGTTGCCTGGCAACCAGCAAGGCGATGCAACGGGCGAGGACAGGTGCCAGCAAAGAGCCCTGTACAGCCGCCGCCCGTTGCCTGGCGATGGGATTGGATGACAGGGTGGGTCATGTGATGGGGAGGGGCAACAGGACCGGCACCAGCAAAGTTTCTTTTAAACAATTGCTCAGTTGCTCCAGAGAGCACACTACGTGCACATCAAAGCAGCAGCCACATAGCAGAACATAAAATACATTTCAGGTCTCTAATGACTTCTATTGGGTTTGGGGTCACAATCTGAACTTTTCATTAAAATTTGGCTGAACCCACTGTAAATAAGGGGCCTTTATGGAAAATCAATATTGTTAATAATGATATATATATATATATAATATACAGCATGGCATGACATGAGATGAGATGAGAAGGCCTAGGGGAGGTATTCAATAGAGTGATATACAAAACAAAGAATTTATGGCACAACAGCAGGAGGAAGGCATAGGGCAGGTTTTCCAAGAAGATAGTATCAACATTCTGTGACCATACCATAAATATGTTGTAAATAGACATATAGACCTGAAATAGCAGATGCACCCTCTTAGCAAAACGACTTGACATCAAAGGGTTAGACAGACAATAGACGCTGGCACCACAAAATATACAAACGGCTTCTGGGAATTTCGGGGATGCACCCTCTTTTGCATAACCGGTGGGTCAGGCCCAAGGGGGGGGGGGGAAGGACAGCAGGACTGGAGATCAAAGGGCAGGGAAGTATAATTGAGGGGAGGCAGAAGGAAGGAGACGGCTTGGACCTGAGAAGGGCCGGGCGAGAGGCAGGAGGGCAACACAGGAGAAAGAGGGAATGAAGGCTACCAGCTGAAAAGGTCTGCTGCTTGTGAGTGCCCGATTCAGGAGGGTAATGTGTCTTTCCCTGTATATATGTATGCCAGTCTCATAACTGGATTGTATTGTGTTTGATTTGAGATTTGATTGCATTATTGTGTTATTTTGTCAACAATATATCTCTTTATTTACTACTTGTCCCAGTGTCCCTTGCATATACCAGAAGTCAAAAGAACTTACAGTCTTATAGTCTTATGCGTGTATCCATTGTGTGATCATTGGCCAGATATTGATAATATTGGTATATGTTTTTGCCTATTTTAGTCGAGCCGGGCAGGATAAATATATATATATATATATAATATTATTAATATTTTAGTTATTCATATTAATATTGGTTATGCTAGTTAAATTGTTTACATAATTGGCTTGCGCCAGCCAGGAGATATTATTAATATTAGTTATTAATATTGATATTATTTACACCACAAGTTCTATAATCCCTGTAACTGTATGATGATCAAGGAATGAAATCCAGAGGAATGAATCCAATATTTTCTTGGCCCCAGCGTGTGTTTCCTCAGGAATCACCAGAAAGCTTCCATCACCTTTGGCCACTAACCTGTATCTGTGGGGTGTGTCCATGGCAGCCATTCAGAAAGCCTGGTACCGGTATGCCCCCAGGATAAGGGTATAGCAGGCATGTGGACGTGGCCCAGAGATGTAACATAGCAGGACCAGTGGGGTGAGGGTACCGGTCAGTCCATGAGGTTACACACACAGCAGGGCTTTCCCATTTAGGATGTACAATAAAGAGGGGGACCAGTGTCCCTAAAGTCATTTACACTCTAGGCTGGTGGATGTTCCTCTTTAGCAGATATAATAGAAGTTTATACTTAATCCTACATTTGAGTGAAGCCAATCACCAATTCATCATTCCTTCTGCCTGGAGAAAGCTGAACAGGATGGGCTGAGGAAAAGTGCAGGTGAGTGGGGCTTTGTCGGGCCCAGAAGACAGATATTCCTTGGCTTACTCACCAGCTGCGACTGCATCGACATCTGTCCCGGAGCCTTGGGTGGTGAGTACCGTGCATGAAGCATTTGGGTCCTTTATGGAGCAACACTTTAATGCCAACCCTGAGTCAAGACATTTTAGGACTAGGAGAAATGAAGAAAGCATTTAAAGTCATTATTCAGACAAACACAAAAGTATTTTGATTGTGCAGAGATAACTTCCAATTAAAGCTTCACCTCATGTTGTGCTGTCCTCTGTGATGGGCGTGTGATACAAGCACAGTGTGCATTACATGGAAGTGAGCTGCGACTGATTCACTGACAGAGGGGTTTATTACTGACACGAGCCTCCACATTCAGTTGGTGGTCAGGACCAGAGCGGGGGCAGAGAAGGAGGAAGAAGTGATTCCCCTTCCTCTTAGTGTCAGTATGGGACTGAAGCTGCATCACTTAAGCTGCCTGGCAAATTATTTTCAAGTCTGACTGGTCGATCTCTTTAAAGAGGAACATCGGTGAAAACCTCCCCCAAACCTCACCAGACTGTTCCCCTCCTTCCGGTTGGTAACTATTTACTCACCTTGCCGGGGGATCCATCTTGTGTGTCCCTCAGATTGCAGGCGACCTTCCGGCGAGCGGCGCCATCTTGCATCCCATCAGGCCCAAGCAATGAAGCCGCCCGAAATCCCGCGAGACTTTGATATGCAGCGCGAGACTTTGATATGCAGCGCGAGACTTTGATATGCAGCGCGGGACTTTGATATGCAGCGCGAGACTTTGATATGCAGCGCGAGACTTTGATATGCAGCGCGAGACTTTGATATGCAGCGCGAGACTTTGATATGCAGCGCGAGACTTTGAAGAGCGCGGCTAAGCCATGCTGACATTTCCAGGCGGCTAAGCCAGCGGTGGGGGTGAGGGTCACACTCGGAGCAGCCGGATGTCAGGGAGCGATGGGGGGGATTAGGACCCTTTTTATTTTAGGTCTGATTTTCCTCTTTAGGAAGGAAGCCTGATACTAAAGCAGAGATTTCTCTAAATGTGCCAACCTCACACTCTCCCCCCCAACAAGCAGAGCCTGATATGATCAGACGGCGCCCCTTCCCCCGCCTAGACTAAATGGTGGCACAATGTCTGCCCCCACTCCCCCCATTTTCTTCCTACACAGATGTGTAAATACAATTGTTTTGCCTTATAAAATAAAAAAAAACTTTGGCTAAAATATTTTAAAGACCAAAACCCATCCTTCAGCTGTGCGCAGCCATACCACTGGCTTTCTCCCGGGGCATCGCACTGGGTTGCCCGCTGTGTGAACCAATGATGGGACCCTCCCCTGATCTCTTGGGCAGGGGGTGCAACCACACCAGGACCTGAAGATCAGGGCGGCCATCATTGGTGCTCCTCCTTCTTATTTATCATATTTGGGATCACTGATGCAGCATTTGTCTCTGCTGGTCCAGTCTTTAGTTGTCTAGCTGAATCCAATTGAGTGAAAAGACCGATACATTACTGTATGAGCCTTGAAAGGGCCCCTCCTGAGCCCGGAGTCATCCCAGCTACTCACCATGCTGCCTCCTCCTTGCATCTGAAGGGAGAGACGGGTGGTGGGCGGTGCCGGACGCTGAATGGCGCACACGCTGGCTCCGCCCACCTCTCCCTTCAGTTTTTTTTTCAGTTTGACACAGCGCAGTTAGTCTGCAGAGGTCTGCCTGTATTGCTGGAGGCCTGGTCCCTTCTGGACCACTCAGGGCCCCGGATTACACCCATGATGGGGACAAAAATGATGGGGCCCCCTAACTTTCTGGACCCTGGTGCACCCCCTATAGTTATGCCCCTGATGTCTCTCTCACTCCCTTTAAATGCGAAGCTGCTTCACATGCTGCCTCCTCATCCTTGCACCTGAAGGGAGCGTGGGTGGCACTGGCGGCATATGAGGGCGCTGATGCATAGAGCTCCGAGTAGCTTCTCACTGTTGCCTGGCAACCAGCAGGGTGATGTGATGGGGGAGGACAGGTGCCAGCAGATACCCCTGTGCAGCCGCCGGCCATTGCCTGGTGATGGGATTGGATGACAGGGTGGGTCACGGGATGGGGACGGGCAACACGACCGGCAGCAGAGTCCCTGTACCAGCCCTTATGCTTGCTACATGATTGACACCTTTAAATATGTGAAAGGACTGAACAAGGTTCAGGAATAAAGTATTTATAAGAAGAAACCTAAAGCGGACCTTCACTCTGAATAAGAGCCTATCTTATATGTTTCCCACACCCTGTACATACAGATTGCTCACTTTAATCCGGACCTTCACCCTGAATAAGAGCCTATCTTATATGTTTCCCACACCCTGTACATACAGATTGCCCACATTAATCCGGACCTTCACCCTGAATAAGAGCCTATCTTATATGTTTCCCACACCCTGTACATACAGATTGCTCACTTTAATCCGGACCTTCACCCTGAATAAGAGCCTATCTTATATGTTTCCCACACCCTGTACATACAGATTGCCCACATTAATCCGGACCTTCACTCTGAATAAGAGCCTATCTTATATGTTTCCCACACCCTGTACATACAGATTGCTCACTTTAATCCGGACCTTCACCCTGAATAAGAGCCTATCTTATATGTTTCCCACACCCTGTACATACAGATTGCTCACATTAATCCGGACCTTCACCCTGAATAAGAGCCTATCTTATATGTTTCCCACACCCTGTACATACAGATTGCCCACATTAATCCGGACCTTCACCCTGAATAAGAGCCTATCTTATATGTTTCCCACACCCTGTACATACAGATTGCTCACTTTAATCCGGACCTTCACCCTGAATAAGAGCCTATCTTATATGTTTCCCACACCCTGTACATACAGATTGCCCACATTAATCCGGACCTTCACTCTGAATAAGAGCCTATCTTATATGTTTCCCACACCCTGTACATACAGATTGCTCACTTTAATCCGGACCTTCACCCTGAATAAGAGCCTATCTTATATGTTTCCCACACCCTGTACATACAGATTGCCCACATTAATCCGGACCTTCACCCTGATTAAGAGTCTATCTTATATGTTTCCCACACCCTGTACATACAGATTGCCCACATTAATCCGGACCTTCACTCTGAATAAGAGTCTATCTTATATGTTTCCCACACCCTGTACATACAGATTGCTCACATTAATCCGGACCTTCACTCTGAATAAGAGTCTATCTTATATGTTTCCCACACCCTGTACATACAGATTGCCCACATTAATCCGGACCTTCACTCTGAATAAGAGCCTATCTAATATGTTTCTCACACCCTGTACATACAGATTGCTCACTTTAATCCGGACCTTCACCCTGAATAAGAGCCTATCTAATATGTTTCCCACACCCTGTACATACAGATTGCTCACTTTAATCCGGACCTTCACCCTGAATAAGAGCCTATCTTATATGTTTCCCACACCCTGTACATACAGATTGCCCACATTAATCCGGACCTTCACCCTGATTAAGAGTCTATCTTATATGTTTCCCACACCCTGTACATACAGATTGCCCACATTAATCCGGACCTTCACCCTGATTAAGAGTCTATCTTATATATTTCCCACACCCTGTACATACAGATTGCCCACATTAATCCGGACCTTCACCCTGATTAAGAGTCTATCTTATATGTTTCCCACACCCTGTACATACAGATTGCCCACATTAATCCGGACCTTCACTCTGAATAAGAGCCTATCTTATATGTTTCCCACACCCTGTACATACAGATTGCTCACATTAAAAATCATCCTACCTGCATCTACTGCATGTTATAAACCTTTAAACATCCAAGATGGCGGCTCATGGAGCATCAGGCAGCCTGCAAACAGGAAGTGTCTTCTGACTGTGTTGGTCTGCATTCTAGGATTGCTGACCTTTTCCTGGCCCCAGCTCTGCTCTGTCTGAGCAAAGCACAGCTATAACCTGCCCCCCTGTACTTTATCCCGCTCTCCTCTCCTCAGTAAGTGTGATGCTTCTGAGGCAAGATGGCGGCGCCCATATCCTAAAGTCCTGAACAGAGTTGCAGACCAGTGGGGGAAAGAATAATAAGTAAGTGACTAATAACTTAAAATATATTAATTATATATGTTGGGGGATTGTTTTTTAAGGGTTTGGGCTTTTCAATAAATGATGGTGAAGGTCCGGCTTAATGACAGAACAAGGGGCACAACCTGAAGCTAGTCAGAGGGAAGATCAGGAGCAATGTTAGAAAATATTATGTTACAGAAAGAGTAGTAGATGCTTGGAACAAACTTCCAGCAGAGGTAATTGAAATATGGACAGTAAGAGAATGTAAACATTCCTGGGATCAGCTCCCATCTATCCTAAGATACAGAGAACATACAGTATATACATAAGGGGAGACTACATGGACCGTATGGTCGTCTTCTGCCGTCACCCTTCTATGTTTCTGTTTCTTGGTCTCTCGGGTTTTTTAGTGCCTTTGATGTCACTTTTTTTTCCAAAGTTTTTTACATTAAAAAAAATTACACAAAATAAAAAACACCCCAATTACAGCAGCTAAAGGAGGGCGTGCACCTACCTCACTAACAGAAGCCCCCGAGCCCTTACAACAGTCAGTTTACACCAATACGTTTCTGGTCCCCATTGACTTTTTATTTTTGGGTCACGTTCGGGTCCCTATTGACTTCTATTGGGTTTGGGGTCACAAGCTGAACTTTTTTTATTAAAATTTGGCTGAACCCACAACTTTATGATGATCAAGGAACTCAAAGGCTTTTAAAGAGGAATGAAATCCAATATAATCCAATATAATCCAATATAATCCAATATGCAGCATTCTTGGCCTCAGCGTGTGTTCCCTCAGGAATCACCAGAAAGCTTCCATCACCTTTGGCCACTAACCTGTATCTGTGGGGTGTGTCCATGGCAGCCATTCAGAAAGCCTGGTACCGGTATGCCCCCAGGATAAGGGTATAGCAGGCATGTGGACGTGGCCCAGAGATGTAACATAGCAGGACCAGTGGGGTGAGGGTACCGGTCAGTCCATGAGGTTACACACACAGCAGGGCTTTCCCATTTAGGATGTACAATAAAGAGGGGGACCAGTGTCCCTAAAGTCATTTACACTCTAGGCTGGTGGATGTTCCTCTTTAGCAGATATAATAGAAGTTTATACTTAATCCTACATTTGAGTGAAGTTTGAGCAAATACAAACCCTCAAACCATAGAGAAGCTTATCACCAATTCATCATTCCTTCTGCCTGGAGAAAGCTGAACAGGATGGACTGAGGAAAAGTGCAGGTGAGTGGGGCTTTGTCGGGCCCAGAAGACAGGTATTCCTTGGCTTACTCACCACCTTCCAATAGTTGCCACCTCTGAGATACAGAGAAAGCTTGGAGATGGAGACAGAAGAATGCTGGGGTAGGAAGGTGGCCGGGGCCACTTGTAATGAGGCGAGGTGAGACAGCCATCTCAGCCATCAATGATTGAATGTATTGAATAAACAACATGACAGTGTAGAAATTAGATTTTATATACAGGTAGGTCACCTTTTTGATACAGTGGAGGATCTTTTCCCCTTGCAGCAGAGAGACTAGCTTCATCCCTGAAGGTGGCGGTGAGTAAGGCTTTGTGGGGTACGAAGGACAGGTGTTCCCCAGTTAGTGGCCTACTACTCACCAGCCACCAACAGGTTGACAGCCTGGAGATGGTGAAGAAGGTAAATGTGAGGGAGAGCCGGGCTTAGAAGTTGAAGGTAAGTGGGGCTTTGTGACAGGTGTCCCCTGGTCAATGGCTTATTCACCACCAGCCACCAACCAGGTGCCAGCCTGGAGATATAGAGAAAGCTGATTGGGAGGGCTGGGGGTAAAGGGAACTTTGTGGGACAGAGAAGACAGGTGTCCACCAGCCACCAACCAATTTCCAGCCTGGAGATATAGAGAAAGCTGGCTGGAGAGGATAGAGGTAAGGGTGGCTTTGTGGTGTGGCGATATCCTCTGGTCAGTACAGAAGATGTGGATCAGGTTTGGTTGATTAGTTTTGCCATATCAGAAGATTTTACAGCACCCTTGTACCCAAATAAAAACAAATATATATATATATAACATATCTAACCTTTTTCTGCCTCTAGAAGTGATAAAGATGGTGTAATTTGAGCTTCAGTTTCTTTCAACACCATCATGGCGCAGGCTGTAAGAAAAAGACATTCCGCATTAAATATACAAACACATGTAACTGGTTTATGGCAGAGGAGTAGCTAGGCTTTCTGGCACAAGGGGCAAAGATTTAAAATGGAGTCCCCCCACCTGTTCTCAGGCCCCCCTCTGGCACCCCCCCGACCTGCTGCACTCGGGGCAAGTGCCCCCCCATAGCTACGCCCCTGGCTTATGGGAAGTGTGAGCTGGGCAGCAAGGAGCCCTTATACCGACTCAGCAATATGAGAATGGGCCGCCTTAGTGCATGAAAACCGTTTAATAGTGATTCTGGATGATGTAGTTTGGCTTAATTTTATTAAAACTTTGTAACTCTATTGGTCATAATCCTATTGAAGAGTGTGTGTGTGTGTGTGTGTGTGTGTGTGTGTGTAAGAGGGGGGGGGGGCTGGTAAGGCAGCTAAATAGACCTCCAGATTGCATGAAGGGAACACTTAAAACATCTGGGGAGTAGTGCGGTGCAGAAACAGAATATCCCAAAAAGTTTGGCCAAAATACTATACATCAAAACACATAATTCATCAGCACTAGATATAAAGGATAATGTCACTCACCCAAACCCAGCAGAACCAGCACAGCTCGTGAAGCCATTTTCTTGAGAGAAGAGATCAATTCTATAAGCAAAACAAATATTTTAAATAGAAAATATCTTAAATAAACCACATTGAACATATATATAATATATAAAAAATACTATTGATAATAATACATCTAATTAATAAATAAAAAACATCACCAAAGCTAATTTACTAAGCTTAAATATAAGTTACATTCTAAAACATCAAAATCATAATTATAATTGCAATAGGCATAGCCCAAATAATTAATAAGGTGCGAGATAACCTATGATAATAGTATAATAATAAACGATACATGCATTAGAATATTATGAATAACAATGACAATAATACATTTTTGTACTAAATAGAAGAGATGTTATTTATAAATGATACCACACCCAAAAAATGGAATTTACACCTGGACACTCCATTAAAAAATCAATGTAAATTTATTAAAGCGCAAACATTAAAAAACATATAGGACACACATCTAACAAAGGTTAAAAACAGGTCAGCCCTGGACAACAAATCAGTTAATAATACAAATGCCAATTAATATCATATATATTTGATCTATTAATATCCACGGTAAGAAACTCCTAATAAATCTGACTATTAACACAAAGAGATTTTAAATAGAGAATGCTCCTGCCCCCAGCTGGTCAGAAATAATAATTACACCCACAATAAATATACTAGTAAATGCTACTACATTAATCCAATTACATTGAAATCTACAAGTGCTACATTCATAAAATTCTATTCACCAAACCTGTATGCATATATACAAAAAATATGATACTAAATATAACTAATGTTGAATAATAACAAAGTGCAACGTGCCTATTCTATTCAAAAATTCATACCTATTGCATCTCCCATTAACAAAGTGCCAAGTACCAATAAACTTATCTTATATCTATTAAAGAATACAGACTTCAAAGGGCTTTGAAGCCTTGGGCGCTTGGCGGAGCGCGCGGGGTCTGCCTGTACACCCCTGGACACGTTATACTGGCGGTAATAGAGTTATTGATGTTGGTTTAACATGTGATTATTTTGCTGTTCCTTGCTCCCTTATATACCCACCACAGGATTCTGTGTAAATTCAGGTGTAAATTCCATTTTTTGGGTGTGGTCTTAATGAATAGTAGTTGTGGATTTACAGGAGCACCCATTGATTTAATATACATATTTTTTGTAGTGCCCTCACAGTAGTTGTGTTACATTTATAAATGATAAACATAGAAAACCAAAAAAATATATAATATACATAGATTTAATAATGCCTAAATGTATATGTAAAATAAAAATGAGGGTTATGTAACTTATTTGGCATTCTTAGGAGAGGCAGTGAGTGCACAGCTTTACAGATGAGAAGCAAATTATTTTATTGGGGTGTATATTTTATTATAGATGGTACAATATAACAGCACGCCACATTATAAATGAGCCTCCCCAAATGTGGTTTGATTATCTATAGGCCGCTTCTATTTTGTATCTTCCTAAAATAAAATATCTACCCTATTAAAAATAAGGTGTTGCTCACCCATAGAACTGACCCATTGCATGAGTGGAAAATCAAGATTTTAAATATAAGAAAACCATTTTTTAATTCACAGTAACTTATTGTGTGCTGATGAGCCTCCCCAGCAAAAACACAAAATGTTACCCCTCAATAATAGCAAGAATCATTGACAATAATACTAATAATACTGCCCATAAATGAATAAAATAAATCACAATCAATGATAATAGTGTACAAATAAAGAATAAACGCATACATTATCTTGAGAAAAACAACACGTATTAATTATTAACTTGTTATTGATAGTAATAATGTATTTATAATATATGTATTTGTAAACTGAACATATATAAAAAGACAAAAATAATTATTAATGCATATGTAAAATAATAATAGCTGAAATAAAAGTATTTGTTAAGCAGAGCACAAACAAGTTAACATAGTCTTAATGACACATTGTAAAGAGAAAAGATGCACTTACCAGCAGTAGCACTCTGCGATTCAGATATATTGCTCGAACTGGTGTATAGACCTCGGGGATCTCTCTTTAAATACACAGCAGGACTGAATGCACAATGAACTGTAAGGGCAAGAAGTGATGTAACTACCGGGGTTAGAAACAATGATGGCAGTTATTAGATTATTAAAAGCTGGAACTTTATGTTGCCAATGTCTGAATTTAATTGAACAAATAAGGAAGTGACCCAGATTTAGGAGAATAGAGTGGTATGAGGCCAGTTTCCTTTGACAGGTTCTTTGTATTGCATTATAGAGCTACTAAACCTGTTTCCTTGCAAGGTGACCTTTCTGATCTTCACCAAAATAGCATTCATTGTAGGGCAATGTTTTAGCAGAACACTTACCCAGGTCATGCACCTGGACACCAGCCTGGGTAGGCGGGTGGGTGCCATGGTCTTCGTCTTCTGCATTTCTCACTGTTCCCGGCAACGTGCAATGACAAGTCTAACACTGCATTCACAATACTGGGCAGGCGTATTCACATATGTTAGCTGACTGTGCGCGCGTTTCTTGGAACACACATGTGCTGCTGAGGCCTAGGAAAGCGGCCGGTCTTTTTGGAGTGACCCCAGCCTTCCTTGGTCCTAGTTCTGCTTCTGACTCTTGGCTTCGTCCTGACTAACTGCTTTGGCTCTGATCACCGGCTACCCAAATTGAGATGCCCCCCAGTTTACCCAATAAAACTTACCTCTCCACGATCCAACATATAGCTTTGACACTTAAAGAGATGATATTCATGGCTTCGCCTACTGCAAGGAGTTAAGGGTAATTCTATTATTCCTTGAGTTGGGTGTGTGTAAATACTTTCTGTTCTAGGAAAGCACCTCAATATTAATGCGTTTCTCCACATAGTGGCTTGTGACTCATTCCTGATCCTTGGCTACATCTGATTGCCCACTGTGGCTTCAGACTCCTTGGCTATGTCTGATTACCTGCTCTGGCTCCTGACCCTTGGCTACGTTTGTTTACCACTCTGGCTTTTGACCCATGACTCTGTCTGACTACCTACTGTAGCTCCAACCCTGGTTATACCTGAAGTCCAGCCCTTTGCCCCATTGAACACCAGGCCTTTCATTAGAATCCACACTCCCGAACATGGCGTGTATGCCTGTACTCACCTGTTCCACATATATCCTGGATTTCTGGACTCACCCTTTCCAGCAGGGGCAGACTGGGGCTAAAAAATGTCCCGGGACTTTTTTGGGGCACACCGGCCCATCACTCCACACATTACAACCAGTAAGTAGCATCCCTCATTACAGCGAGTGAGGGGCATCCCACAGAGGCATGTTGCGGCATCTCTTGTTAAAGGCAGTGAGGGGCGTCCCTCATTACAGGCAGTAAGGGGCATCGCTACATTACAGTTAGTGAGGGGCGTCCCTCATTACAGCCAGTGGGGGCAACAATAATAAGGCAGCAGGCGGTCAGGCTAAAAGATTCCTGCCTGCCTGCCCGCCGCTGCCGTAACCCCCCAGCTGCTCCCACACTCACTCACACACACTGGTACCTGGTGGTCATGGGGCTGGTCTGCCCTTCACTGCTGTTCCCGCTGCACGCGTGCACACACACACAATTACACACACACACTTACCAGCACTTCCTGGTTGTTGCACGCTGGTCGGGGGGTGGGCCCCATATGGCCGGCGTCCAATGAAAACAATGTCAATAGACGCTCACCGCTCAACAACCAGTCTGTGTGTGGAAGAGGCGGCACCAGGAAAGGCCGTGACCCATGAATGACAGATGGGGGAGGGTGGGCGGCCGGCTGATCTGCCCCTCGCTGCTGTTCTCCCTGCAGCCACAATTCATGGGTCATGGCCTTTCCTGGTGCTGGCCTACTGGGATTTTTCCCGGTATTTCCTATGGCCAGCCCAGCCCTGCTTTCCAGCTTAGTCCAATGCTCCAATACTCACCATTACCATCCATAACTAGCTCACCATCACAATTCACACTTTAGTTTTTCCTGCTATATCCCCTTTTCTGTCAGGAGGACCTCAGCAGCAGCCGTTGGTGGTGGTCGAGCTACTGCACCTAGTGGTAGATAGGCTCAGGTACAAGATAGTGGAGATGTGGTCAGACGTGAGCAGCTCAGATTGATTGACTTTCTTGGTAAAATTACTTTAGACATTTATGTCTCAAAAACACAGGAAGAGGTCAGTTACAGAGGTCTACTAAAAATGCATCATTCTTCTTTGTAAACTCCAAATCACAGAAAACACACTCACACATTGCAGAAAGCTGTGGATCAGCTGTGAGCTTTTTGTAATTTAATAGGAGGCTCGTGGCTTTTATAATGGGATTGATTCAGCGCAGGTCACCATTTCCTGTGGCACATGCACAATCCATGGCACAAGACAGAAATGTATGCTTTACGTGTGCGCGAACCATGTGCCATAGCCATGATGAAATGTGTCTTCATGCACCATTTTACAACAAGCATGACAGTTTACTGAACCACTGTATGTGATGTGTAAGAGCCCATGCATAGAAAAGAAATAATAACACATACCACAGAGAAGATACAGTCCAGGGAGCTGGTCCTTTTATAAATGTATTTCCAGCAGTGTGACAGTAAGTGATCATCACTGAGAAAAGGAGCAGCTCCCTGGACTATATCTGCTCTGTGGTATGTGCTATTATTTCTTCTATTTGTATGATTTAAATGTAAGGGATACAACCTTGATAACCTAAGAACTAGGGATGAGCGAATTGAATCTGATGTTTCTGAATTTGTTACAAATTTCAGACAAAAATCGATTTGCAAGGAATCTGAATATCTACACAATTCCATCATGCAACTCGCTTCATTAAACTCCATTAATGCAGTCCAGGCCATTTATATTTAATTTTATACTTAATGCAGCGAGGGGCCATAGAAACTCCCAGGAGAACTCATCTGTCCATGAAAAATGTGGAGAGACTGACCTTTGTGAATATGGATCAGGCATGTATCAGCCAGGATTTCCACCCACCAATGCCTGATGCATCAGAATAGATTGATCATGGTGCCACACCAACACTTCACAAATATGGATAGTGCAAAGGGAACAACGTATGGTCCATTGTAACCGGTGGGGGTAAAATCTTCCCCTGTAAGGCCCTACTCTCGCATTATTCATTTCTCAATACTTACTTGCATATCCTCAATACTTACATGTGCACACTAACACTTTTACAAAAGAGACAGTTTTCTTCTGCCTACCTGCCTCAGTTACTTTCTGATCCTGCCACTCACCTGATGCCACACATCTAATGCCAAGTTCTAATTTTTTCACCCACAGTGATTCTAATAACAACGCCTCTGATCTGTATATCATACTGCATAACATTATTATTTCACTAACCCAGCACACACCCTATATGTGTTAAAGCAAGGCAAAGTGTTATACAACCCTACTGAGGCTCTCTATAGGCCAGAAATAGACATTTTAATAGCGAATGACCATGAATAAATTCTCCTTGTGCGGCTGACAACTCCAGGCGGTGTCATTCAGCCGCTAAATGTTCTCCTCATGTTGCGGCCATCTCCACGCTCAGTGATTCAGGCACTATATGTTCCCCTCAAGCTGCTGCCAACTCCAGGATAAATCATTCAGGCACTATATGGTCTCCTCATGCTGCTGCCAACTACAGTTGTGTCAATCAAGCACTATATGTTCTCCTCAGGCTGCTACCACCCCAGAGTGTGTCATTCTGCCATCATATGGTCTCCTCATGTTGCTGCCAACTCCAGGCAGTGTCATTCAGCCACTATATGGTCTCCTCATACTCATGCCACCTCAAGGCTCTGTCATTGTGCCGCTCTGTGAAAGTGATTCTAATAGCAACACCTCTGATCTGCATTTCATACTGCATAACAGTATTATTTCACTAACCCAGCAACCTACCCTAAGCATGTTAAAGCAAAGCAAAGTGTTATACAACTCTAATGAAACTCTCTGTAGGCCAGAAATAGCAGTTTTTATAGCGATTCACTGCAAATAAATGAACCGTGGACCAAAATAATTTTTGGGGGAAAAATTGAGCTATCAAATTTTTCAAAAATCTCTAATAAGAACCAATACCAATGGGCCCCCACCTCCTCCACTTCCTCACGTGTAAGGGATTGTCAGCTGTGTAGTAAAATGGGCATTCCCAATGGGCGCAGAGAAACATTAGATTAGGCTATTTAAAGTCCCCGCATGATCAAGAATACCCAAAAATTAAATACAACGTTGTCCCAAAGTTGCATGCACTATTCCAAAGTGATAATTAAAGTCACTCCACTTCAAGCAACAAATGTGTGCCCTTCACCTTCTATTATATACTCTTACCAGAGCAAGGTTTGGATGTCAGCCTTAATCTGACCGCTATATTGCTACATGTTAATCTTG
Source organism: Gastrophryne carolinensis (assembly GCA_027917425.1). Taxonomy (NCBI): domain Eukaryota; kingdom Metazoa; phylum Chordata; class Amphibia; order Anura; family Microhylidae; genus Gastrophryne; species Gastrophryne carolinensis. Next base: position 175,263,751 of record CM051242.1, read on the forward strand.
GATACCAAAATGATAAATAAAATATCCAGGGAGATCCTAGTATATAAGTGCGGTGCTCTGCCCTAAACCCTAATAGGGGGCGCCCATGAACCAAACTCACAGACTACAGAAATACACACATACAGACAACTGGTTCCTCTAGGGCTGGCACTCCAACAAACGACTCGCAGGATGTGACCTACCATTAGCACATGTTTATTAATAAATCCAAAGGCACCAATACAAAATTACCCAAAATCCCTAAAAAGATAAAAAGCTAATTAGCATGGTAAACACTCTATTTAGGGTCGTCTTTTGAATGTGAATTGAGCGTTGAGCGTGATGTATCGGTGAGACATAGAGATTAGCATGTCAATAAGATGAGATGATGATATAATGGCCAGCCGCTGAATGTATGTGTAACATTCACAGTAAAATGCTTAAACTACTTTGTAAACATGGCTGCCTTGGCCACTTGACAGGTGTTTATTCTGCTTGAAAGTCCCAGGCACGGAAGTGCTCTCATGTGCTGTCATGATGCTGAATAGCGGATGACAGGTATGAAATAGTTAAACACAGAACAGCTGAGTTCGACGCGAGAGCGAGCGCCATGAAGAGGATAAATAGCGGAACCTGATTGGCCCGCGTCACCCTGACGAAGCCCCGGTAGGCGGGGCGAAACGTACGTCGGCGGACGGCCGGCCCCTTCACGCCCCCTCCCTGGCTCCCCTCCTCACGCACACTGGCCGCACATGATGTTGATGTCCTCGATGTGAGAAACAGCCTGTCTCGGTAATGCACGGAATATGACGACAGTGGACGTAAGCTGCAGCCGCATACTGAGGAGAAGGTATTAGGCGGTCGAGTGGTGCCAGGTACAATGGCCCTCATGGAGGTGGCCTGACCTGTGCGTCTCCCGCCTGTGCAGACACTCTGCTATTTCTTTAGCGTATGATCTTGCTTGCCGGCATGCATGTCTGGAGCCCTATTTATCTCAGCTGTGGAACTGCTGCATTGCGAGTGTATTAAGCGCTGATATATGAGATAAGCTGGCATCTGAAGCACGCGCACTTTATACAATTTTTGACTTTTGAGCAGTGACTGCTTTTCCTTCCATTCACAGGATTCTCCGTTTAGTAATCTTGTATTGGCTGGCCAGCCAGGTGTATGTATACGTGTGTGACAGTGAGGGAGATTGTATGCCTGGGAGTGTGGCTGAATGGGGGCCCCCCGTGTTTACCATGCTAATTAGCTTTTTATCTTTTTAGGGATTTTGGGTAATTTTGTATTGGTGCCGTTGGATTTATTAATAAACATGTGCTAATGGTAGGTCACATCCTGCGAGTCGTTTGTTGGAGTGCCAGCCCTAGAGGAACCAGTTGTCTGTATGTGTGTATTTCTGTAGTATGTTAATCTTGGACCTATTGGGATATTTGGGTCGATGCACGCCAAGCAGTTCTCCTTTGTAATTTCAGCGCTGCCATTTTAGTTGATTTTTTTAATGCCACAACATCAGCACGATGTTAAGACCTGTCAAACAGTTTATACCACTGATCATCAGAGGGTCAGTTTAGGGGAGCAATACACTTACACTTTAAATACTAAATGCATATGTATAATAATCACATAGATAAATGCTTACATGTATCCAAATATATGCTACACACAGAGGAAAATCATAATATTTGAATAAAAAAGTAGCGCTGAACACAACACATTCTGGAAATATTGCTTGGGCTGGTTCAGGGAGCTCTGGGGTCTCTCCATCAATATAAAACACAATGTGAAATGCTTTGGATACACAGCAAATAGTTAATTAAGTGGTGAAACTACTGATTGCCCTGCAGGTAAGAAACAATAATGGCAGAGCTGTCACGTTATGTTCTTCATGACTGATTCCTGGTAGTAATAAGGAAGTGCCCCAGAGTGAAGATAATGGAACCTCAGTTCTTCATGTTCCTCCTCCCTGGTAGAGCCAGTTTTCTATGCCAAGGATTGGCGATGCAACTACGAATGAGACACGGTTAAAGGGCCCATCGCCGGCGCAGGACCCGACTTCTGCAAAAAATAATACAGTTATCTGAATTTTTGTTACACGGTTCATCCTCAGCAAGACCCTCATCTGCTCCGATGCCATTGACCCTATGCTTGTGCATTTGAAACACCAGAATGACTTGTGATAAGATAAGACAGTTATGTGGCTGCACCAAAAGTACGATGACTGCGTCCGAGAAGTCGCAGACTAAGTTCCATTTTTTTAACCCCTGGTAATGCTACTGGCTGGCGATGCAGCCGCATAGTGAACAACATTATGCTTCTTCCACATGATTGCTCACTCTGGCTCCAGATCCCTTAGATGTGTCTGATTACCTGCTCTGGCTCCTGCCCCTTGGCTACGTTTGTTTACCACTCTGGCTTTTGACCCATGGCTCTGTCTGACTACCCACTGTAGCTCCAACCCTGGTTATACCTGAAGTCCAGCCCTTTGCCCCATTGAAGACCAGACTACTACGACAGTCCTGTATTCCTGTACTCACCTGTTCCACGTGTATCCCATATTCCTGTACTCACCCTTTCCAGCAGGGGTGGACTGGGCTAAAAAACGGCCCTGGGACTTTTTGGGGCACACCGGCCCATCACTCCACACATTACAACCAGTAAGTAGCATCCCTCATTACAGCGAGTGAGGGTCATCCCACAGAGGCATGTTGCGGCATCTCTCGCTAAAGGCAGTGAGGGGCATCCCTCATTACAGGCAGTAAGGGGCATCGCTACATTACAGTTAGTGAGGGGCGTCCCTCATTACAGCCAGTGGGGGCGACAATAATAAGGCAGCAGGCGGTCAGGCTAAAAGATTCCTGCCTGCCCGCCCGCCCGCCACTGCTGTTACCCCCCAGCTGCTCCCACACTCACTCACACACGCTGGTACCTGGTGGTCATGGGGCTGGTCTGCCCTTCACTGCTGTTCCCGCTGCACGCATGCACACACACACAATTACCAGCACTTCCTGGTTGTTGCACGCTGGTTGGGGGGTGGGCCCCATATGGCCGACGTCCAATGAAAACGATGTCAATAGACGCTCACCGCTCAACAACCCGGAAGTGCTTGTAGGCATGAGTGTGTGTCTGTGTGTGGAAGCGGCGGCACCAGGAAAGGCCGTGACCCATGAATGACAGAAGGGGGAGGGTGGGCGGCGAGCTGATCTGCCCCTCGCTGCTGTTCTCCCTGCAGCCACAATTCATGGGTCATGGCCTTTCCTGGTGCTGGCCTACTGGGATATTCTAAGCATACAGCACGTCCTGCTCCAGATATAGTAATAACATGTGGGTAATCCTCTGCCTGAGGGCGCTGTTCACTGCAGACATGTAGATAACAGGCTCCTCCCGGCCCTACATATACCGAAGGACCTCCCACAAATCCCCAGATTTCTCTGCAGTGCTGGAACTGCGAAGACATGAAGTATCACGCTCTCTCAGGCGAGCGGGGCTTTACAGCCCGAAGCCCTGCGGGACTATTTCCACCCGTCCTCTTTGTGAAGAATATGCCTCCCAGCCTGGGCTGCGTTGGTCGGGTGAAGGTAGGCAGCACCTCGTGTGCTTACGGAGCCAGACTCCACCGCAATCCCCCACCATAGGGTAGGCGGTCAAGGCTAATGGTGAGCCTCATAGTGGATGCCCCTCCCGCATCAGTGCCCCACGCCCCGTGTAGCGGTGAACCCCGAGTGTTGGGTCACCTTCCTCCAAAGTTCCCCCCGTTAGTGGGGGGAAAAAGAGGAGGGGGTTGTGTGTACAATGGCCTAACCTTGCCCTTTTACACTTGTAAGCTTATCAGAAGGATCCCACATTCCTAGCGGGTCTTGGGGCATCCAGGGTTGCTTATAGCATAAATCCCTGCTGGCATATTTCTTAGATAATCACCATATGGAGGCATCTCAGAATTATGTGTCCGGGGTCCCGCGGGGACAAGACCGGCTGTGTACTGCGTGTGGACAACCCCATGCTGACGCTGACAGAGCAAGGGTCTGCGGACCGTGTGCTGAACAAGTACTGGCCCTGCAATCAGGTTTACCAGTGGCTGCACCTCGCTTCAATACACCTGTCTCCCCGTGCTTAAATCTCACTCCTGAGGAGTCGCATTCGAGCGGGGAGGACCAGCAGGTGGTGCCGCGCAGGCTACCTACGGCTGAGCAGGTGATGTCTAGTTTGGCGGAGCGCTTGGGCGTTGGAAAGAAGCGGTCCCTGACGCCTCCTGGTTCTATGTTTCCCGTTGAAACTGAAGAGTCTGCTGCTATGCAGGACCTTGATCCTTCTGATGAAGGTGAACTGTTCTCAGGTTCCAGTTCCTCAGACGAGATACCTTGGAGCCGTGACAATTCTGGCCCTGGTTCCTGGGGCCTGTGTGACACTGATGAATTACTTATTAAGATTTTTGAAGTACTGTCCATCTCTCCTCCGGGAGAGTCTCCCAAGCCCAAGAGGGAGAGTTTCCCCACGGCGACGCAGCGCCTGGAATTTCTGGAGCAGGATCATTTCCAGGCTCTTATATCTAAGGAATGGGAATCACCTTGTAAACTTACAGGAGTTCCGGGGGTATGGGATTGGAAGTACCCTTTTCCCCCTGATGTGGTTGACTGTTGGTCAGTCCCTCCAGAGGTGGATGCACCTATTATTGGGGTTGCTAACCCTCCCTTCATGGCAGCTTCTACTCATCGTACCCTTCGGGATGCTGAGGACCGGCGCATTGACAGACTGGCTTCCCACGCCTTTTCTTGTGCAGGGACGGCTCTGCGCCCGGTCTGTGCCGCGGCCGTCACTGCGGTGGCCGCCAGGACCCTTCTTAGGAAGATTCTTGATCACCAGCCGGAGGATCTCCCTTGGGAGGTCTTTAATGCACTTTCCGATTGTGATGTTTTTGTGAGGTTTATCCTCTCAGCGATGGATGACACTATTAAGATGTGCGCTAGAACCTCAGTTCTTGTGGTAGCTATTCGCCGCCTGCTTTGGCTGCGACAGTGGGGAGCTGACAATGATACAAAAAAGGCTCTTACTGGTCTTCCTTTTAGAGGACGACGCTTATTTGGGGCCCGGTTGGACCTCTTTGGAAAGAAAGGTAAGGCACCCTCGCGCAGAAGGCCGTCTCGGCCTCCCAGGGGCAGGGACCCCCCTCCCCCTCCCTACGTTAGTGTCAAGCGCGAACCAGAAGTGTGCTTCCAACTTTTTGGAGTGGAGGCTCGCCCCAGGGGGGGCAGGCAACGCCCTGGGACCTCTGGCAGGGCGAAGTCCAAATCAGCTAAAACCGCACAAGCATGAAGGGATGCCCTCGCCCTTTTTGGGCGAGGGGACTGCCGCAGCACTTGGCTCCTATCGCAGGGCGCCATGCTTCTTTCAGGTTGTTACAGGAGTAGTCCCCCTGGAGGCAGAATGGAGTTTGCTGGGCTGTCCCTTTCTGAGGTTGTCAGGGTTCTTCTAGTCCCTGTTTTCTCTTTGGGAGTTGAGGCAGGCCGAGTTCGGCTTGCAGGGTCTGGGCTCTCTTACAGGTTGGCCCTTGACTTGTGATTGCATCCACATTACCTTTTCCCTCTGGGATGAGGCAGTCTGACCCGGAATGGCATTCTGGGCCTGGCATTTATACTTTCACAGGCACTTCCTACATGGTATCTATCCGTTGGGCCGCAGGCGCTCTTGTCCAGTGGGCCTCTTGATGCCTGTGAGGATCTATGATCCTTTTTTGGTCCCCTGTGCCTTCAGTACACCTGGGCCATTACTAGCCTGTGTTGAAGGACCAACTCTGCAGATTGGAGTCTTGTTTTTGGTTCCTCTCCTGCTCCCAGATGGCTCACCAAGGCGAGTATGGGAGTGATGTCTTGGACGTGTCCGTGTGGCGTTTGCGCTAGGTTCTGCTTGATTGTCTTTCTTTACTTCCAATTTCCAGAGTCAAGCCGTGTTGGCTATTTGACTTGTGGCTCTTTTGGGAGTCTTTGGGATTGGTGCTCAGGCACCTCGCTTACTTAGTGTCCCCTGGTGCGGTATCTCCCTACCGGGTGGGGCTTCCTTCTTCAATACGTGGACTTATTATGGAAAGGGCTTTGCCCTCTTTGATATCACCTTACCTTCACCTTGCAGCTGGTGGGCCTGTTGGTGGTGGCCCGGATGCTGTCCCTTATTCTCAGAAGCCTGGGGCCCTGAGACACCTTAGGTTACTTATCTTGGACAGGGTTCCAGCACCCCTGGAACTAGGTCAGTACGCTTCCCTCTTGTTAAGGGGGTACCTCTTGAGGTGGTTAATTCAAGGAGTAGGTCTGGGACCAATCCCTTCCTTCTTGCCTTCCCTGTAGATGGTCACCATGGGTACCAAGTCTTGCAGGTTGACTGGGGGTTTTTATTTCTTCTGAAGTCCCCGGTGGTTCCTAAGGGGGGCCCCTTAGGGGGTCCATTTTCCTACTGTTTTTTCAGTTGACACAGTGAGCCTTTGGGGTTTTTTTTTTTTGCTGGACTACTCCTCTTCAGGTCTTGTCCTTTTGGGGGACTCTCGGTCAGTCCTGTTCCTTTTTATCTGTGAAGGTCTCAGAACAGGTTGATCCTTCCAGAAGGTTCTGGTTCTGATCTAAGTGGGGGTTTACATTCCTTGCACTTCATCGGTATTAGCTTCAATGGCTGTCCCACTGTGGCAGGTGGTTCTATTCTAGTGTCTCTGAGTCCCTGCTGGTGTGGCCCTACGGGGCCCCGTCGCTATTACAGGGACTGTGCCCTGGGTTATTGTCCCAGAACTCTCTGGCCTTGGTCATGGGGGCCTATTATGGCTTTTCTGTCAGGACATTATATTCCATATGTCTTATCTTCTTTCACCCTGCTAGGCGGGGTTCTGCACTAGATTGCTGAAGAAAGGGAGAACCATTATGCTGGGGGCCCTGGGTGGCCCGGTGGGGTGTGGTTCGCAAATTGTCTGCTGAGGACAGTTGTCCTGTACGCTCTTTCACGAGGGCTGTTCTGCCTATTCAGGCTCCTTACTATTTCGCCCCTTTCTACAGCCTTTTAGGCGATTGGACGGTTTGATCTTCACCCTATTGGAGATGGGTATCTCTGGGTGTCTTTTCTCTATTGGAGGGCTAGGCCCTAGCTTCCTCCTCTTCTTCTCCCTTTCCCGCCAACTATGTTGGGGTAGGTTGTACTAGTTTTGCCTTGTTTGGACTAGCTCTCTCCTGCGGGATTTTCTCTGTTCTCTGGGTCCTAGAGTTATTACAGCACGGTTGAAGTTGGCTCCCCAACTCAGTTCTCTGAAGGTTCTCAGGGCTCGCCCTGTTCTCCTACTGCAGAAGTCTGTTTCAATCTTCTGTGTTGAGCATTCCTCAGGGGTTGCTTAGTTGCGTTCCCCTGGGAATTCTATGATCCCTTTTGGGGGGATCACTTATCCTGATGCCCTGGTAAGGGTTCCCTTGGGTCTTATTCAGGTTCATGTCTGAACTGTTCCTTCCCTCATGTCACTCTTCTGGGGCGGTTGCTCCAGGCAGAAGTGTGCCATAAAGGATGGCTCTGTTAGCGGTCCTTGTCATTATATAGATCTATATATATATGCTTATATATCTGTACACCATGAGGTGGGGGTGTTCCGCCTTACGCCGAGTTTTGGTCCAGGCGGTGTTTTTATTATCCTTTATTCCAGAACCTCCAGCCTCTGGGCTATTGTCTGGATTACTATGAGCTAAAGGGATCTGCATCCCTTAACAGTGTTGGTGTTTTTCCTGGAACTGTCTCCTGTCCCTGATAGGGATTTATGCCCTTGGGGTTGCAGGTTTCTTCATCCTTAAGTTCAGGATCTTGACTGCTTCCATGGGTGTAGGTGTCCCTTGGATTGGTCTTACTCGGTTGGTTTTGTCCTTCTGATCCTGAAGTAAACGTTTTGGCTCTTGCTGACTCTTGTCAGTGTTGTTTTCAGTATTCCTGTCGGTCTCGCCTGAGACTAGGGTTCTTATTCCCCGAGAGGGAAAGTTTTAAGGTTGCCATAAGCTATCCTTTTTTTGCAGTAGCCTGGTCAGGCCGTACTCAGGCTTTTTCTTTTAGCGGAAGATTCTTCTTCTCTCTTATTTGTTCTCTTTCTACGGGTGCTTGGCTTGGGCCTTTCAGCACTAGGTTCTGTTGAGCAAGCTGACGAGTTCGCTGCTTGTGTTTTAGTTCTTCCTTGCAAGGTTTTCATAGGTTGAAGTTAGAGCATTTGCTCTCGTTGCTTTGGTAGCATGGTTGCGGGTGACAGCACTTTTACTGTTGGCTGTGCCTTTTCTCACGGGGATCCCAACCTGTTTATGGACACTGCTATTGGATGTGCCACATGTAATTACTACATCTGGAGCAGGACGTGCTGTATGCTTAGAATAATACAATTCTGTGAAGTACTCACCTGTAGAATTGGTATTATACGCATACAGCACGTCCTGCTCCACCCCACGCTGGTTCACTTTGTTCTGGATCCCCTGTATGGTGATTGTTACCATTGATATTGCCATTTTCTGGGTGGTTGGTTTCTCCTGGCCTCTCCTTCTCACTGCTTTTCAATGCTGGGGATTTGTGGGAGGTCCCTCGCTATATGTAGGGCCGGGAGGAGCCTGTTTTCTACATGTCTGCAGTGAACAGCGCCCTCAGGCGGAGGATTACCCACATGTTATTACTATATCTGGAGCAGGACGTGCTGTATGCATATAATACCAATACTACAGGTGAGTACTTCACAGAATTGTATTTTTTCCCGGTATGTCCTATGGCCAGCCCAGCCCTGCTTTCCAGCTTAGTCCAATGCTCCAATACTCACCATTACCATCCACAACTAGCTCACCATCACAATTCACACTTTAGTTTTTCCTGCTATAGCCCCTTTTCTGTCAGGAGGACCTCAGCAGCAGCCATTGGTGGCGGTCGAGCTACTGCACTTAGTGGTAGATAGGCTCAGGTACAAGATAGTGGAGATGTGGTCAGACGTGAGCAGCTCAGATTGATTGACTTTCTTGGTAAAATTACTTTAGACATTTATGTCTCAAAAACACAGAAAGAGGTCAGTTACAGAGGTCTACTAAAAAATGCATCATTCTTCTTTGTAAACTTCAAATCACAGAAAACACACTCAAACATTTCAGAAAGCTGTGGATCAGCTATGAGCTTTTTGCAATTTAATAGGAGCCTCATGGCTTTTATAATAAGATTGATTCAGCGCAGGTCACCATTTCCTGTGGCACATGCACAATCCATGGCACAAGGCAGAAATGTATGCTTTTGCGTGTGCGCTAACCGTGTGCCATAGCCATGATGAAATGTGTCTTCATGCACCATTTTACAACAAGCATGACAGTTTACTGAACCACTGTATGTGATGTGTAAGAGCCCATGCATAGAAAAGGAATAATAACACATACCACAGAGACGATACAGTCCAGGGAGCTGGCCCTTTTATAAATGTATTTCCAGCAGTGTGACAGTAAGTGATCATCACTGAGAAAAGGAGCAGCTCCCTGGACTAAATCTGCTCTGTGGTATGTGCTATTATTTCTTCTATTTGTATGATTTAAATGTAAGGGATACAACCTTGATAACATAAAAACTAGGGATGAGCGAATTGAATCTGATGTTTCTGAATTTATTACAAATTTCAGACAAAAATAGATTCGCAAGGAATCTGAATATCTACACAATTCCATCATGCAACTTGCTTCATTAAACTCCATTAATGCGGTCCAGGCCATTTATATTTAATTTTATACTTAATGCAGCGAGGGGCCATAGAAACTCCCAGGAGAACTAATCTGTCCATGAAAAATGTGGAGAGACTGACCTTTGTGAATATGGATCAGGCATGTATCAGCCAGGATTTCCACCCACCAATGCCTGATGCATCAGAATAGATTGATCATGGTGCCACACCAACACTTCACAAATATGGATAGTGCAAAGGGAACAACGTATGGTCCATTGTAACCGGTGGGGGTAAAATCTTCCCCTGTAAGGCCCTACTCTCGCATTATTCATTTCTCAGTACTTACTTGCATATCCTCAATACTTACATGTGCACAATAACACTTTTACAAAAGAGACAGTTTTCTTCTGCCTACCTGCCTCAGTTACTTTCTGATCCTGCCACTCACCTGATGCCACACATCTAATGCCAAGTTCTAATTTTTTCACCCACCTTCTTGTGTGTCATTGTGCTGCTCTGCGACAGTGATTCTAATAGTAACGCCTCTGATCTGCATGTCATACTGCATAACATTATTATTTCACTAACCCAGCACATACCTTATATGTGATAAAGGAAGGCAAAGTGTTATACAGCCCTACTGAGGCTCTCTATAGGCCAGAAATAGACATTTTTAATAGCGAATGACCATGAATAAATTCTCCTTGTGCTGCTGACAACACCACGCTGTGTCATTCAGCCAATATATGTTCCCCTCAAGCTGCTGCCAACTCCAGGATAAGTTATTCTGCCACTATATGTTCTCCTTATGCGCTGCCAACTACAGTTGTGTCAATCAAGCACTATATGTTCTCCTCAGGCTGCTACCAACCCCAGAGTGTGTCATTCAGCCATCATATGGTCTCCTCATGTATCCACCACCTCTAGGGTATGTCATTCAGCCACTATAAGAACTCATCATGCTGCCGCCACCTATACGCTGTGTCATTCAGCCACTCTTGGTCTCCTCATACTCATGCCACCTCAAGGCTCTGTCATTGTGCCGCTCTGCAACAGTGATTCTAATAGCAACACCTCTGATCTGCATGTCATACTGCATAACAGTATTATTTCACTAACCCAGCACACACCCTATGTGTGTTAAAGCAAGGCAAAGTGTTATACAACCCTATTGAAGCTCTCTGTAGGCCAGAAATAGCCGTTTTTAATAGTGATTCACCACGAATAAATGAACCATGGACCAAAATATTTTTTGGGGCAAGAATAAGGCGAATCAAATTTTTCAAAGATTTGCTAATCTCTAATAAGAACCCATACCCAATACCAATGGGCCCCCACCTCCTCTACACCCTCATGTGTAAGAAGGACTACCAGCTGTGAAGTAAAATGGCCATTCCCATGTAATTCTAGGAGTACAGCTATGCTACAACATCAGCACGACGTTAAGACCTGTCAAACAGTTTATACCACTGATCATCAGAGGGGAGCAATACACTTACACTTTAAATACTAAATGCATATGTATAATAATCACATAGATAAATGCTCACATGTATCCAAATATATGCTACACACAGAGGGAAATCATAATATTTAAATAAAAAAGTAGTGCTGAACAATAGTTAATTAAGTGTTGTAACTACTAATTGCCCTGCAGGTAAGAAGCAATAATGGCAGAGCTGTCACATTATGTTCTTCATGACTGATTCCTGGTAGTAAATAAGGAAGTGCTCCAGATTGAAGATAATAGAACCTCAGTTCTTCATGTTCCTCCTCCCTGGTAGAGCCAGTTTTCTATGCCAAGGAAAGACTATGCAACTACAAATGAGACACGGTTAAAGGGCCCCTCGCCGGTGCAGAACCCGACTTCTGCAAAACATAATACAGTTATCTGATTTTTTGTTACACGGTTCATCCTCAGCAAGACCCTCATCTCCTCCGATGCTATTCACCCTATGATTGTGCATTTGAAACACCAAAATGACTTGTGATAAGATAAGACAGTTATGTGGCTGCACCAAAAGTACGATGACTGTGTCCGAGAAGTCGCAAACTAAGTTCCATTTTTCTAACCCCTGGTAATGCTACTGGCTGGTGATGCGGCCGCATAGTGAACAACATTATGCTTCTTCCACATGATTGCTCACTCTGGCTCCAGATCCCTTAGATGTGTCTGATTACCTGCTCTGGCTCCTGCCCCTTGGCTACGTTTGTTTACCACTCTGGCTTTTGACCCATGACTCTGTCTGACTACCTACTGTAGCTCCAACCCTGGTTATACCTGAAGTCCAGCCCTTTGCCCCATTGAAGACCAGACTACTACGACAGTTCTGTATTCCTGTACTCACCTGTTCCACGTGTATCCCATATTCCTGTACTCACCCTTTCCAGCAGGGGTGGACTGGGATAAAAACCACCCTGGGACTTTTTGGGGCACACCGGCTCATCACTCCACACATTACAACCAGTAAGTAGCATCCCTCATTACAGCGGATGAGGGGCATCCCACAGAGGCATGTTGTGGCATCTGCTGTTACAGGCAGTGAGGGACATCCCTCATTACAGGCAGTGAGGAGCATTCCGACATTACAGTTAATCCCTCATTAAAACCTTTGGGGGCCATCCTTCATTACAGCTTACAGCCAGTAGGGGTATCCCTCTTGACAGCCAGTGGGGGCATCCCTCAGTATAGCTTAGACTCAGTGTGGGCATTCCACAGTCAGTGGGGCCCTGCCTCAAAAAAGCCTGTGGGACATCCGTCACTACAGCCAGTGATGGGCATACCCCAGTACAGCCAGTGGGGGCATCCCTCAGTATAGCCAGCAGGGGGCATCCCTCAGTACAACAAGTTAGCCATCCCTCACCACAGCCGGTGAGGGGCATCCCTCATTACAGCCAGTGAGGGCATCCCTCAGTACAGCCAGTGTGGGCATCCCTCAGTACAGCCAGTAGGGCATCCCTCAGTACAGCCGGTGGGGGCATCCCTCAGTATAGCTTAGGGTCAGTGTGGGCATCCCACTGCACAGCTTACAATCAGTGGGGGCATCCCTCAGGACAGCCAGTGGGGCCATGCCTCAAAAGAGCCTGTGGGACATCCGTCACTACAGCCAGTGATGGACATACCTCAGTACAGTCAGTGGGGGCATCCCTCAGTACAGCCAGTGGGGGGCATCCCTCAGTACAGCAAGTTAGGCATCCCTCACCACAGCCGGTGAGGGGCATCCCTCATTACAGCCAGTGGGGGCATCCCTCAGTACAGTCAGTGGGGGCATTAGTACAGACAGTGGAGCATCCCTTATTCCACTCCCTCCACCCAAAGCTGGACAATAATAGGGCAGCATGTGGGCAGGCTAAACGATTCATGCCTGCCTGCCTACCACTGCTGTTACCCCCCGAGCAACTTACACACACACACACACACACACACACACACACACACACACACACACACACACGCTGGTACCTGGTGGTCGGGGGGCTGGTCTGCCTTTAACTGCTGCTCTCACCGCTCACGTGGACACACATATACTTACACATGGTCACCGCGCAAGAACCAGGAGGTTCAGGTAAGCATGAGTGTGTGTCTGTGTGTGAGTGCGGCGGCACCAGGAATGGCCACCACCCATGAATGACAGATGCGATGGGGTGGACAGTGGGTAGATCTGCCCCTCGCTGCTGTTCTTCCTGCCGCTGCCCACGCTCCCGCATCTTTCATTCATGGGTCACTGCCTTATTCTAAGCATACAGTGCGTCCTGCTCCAAATATAATACTTACACGTGGGTTATCCTCCGCCAGATGGCGCTGTGCACTGCAGACATGTAAAAACAGGCTCCTCCCGGCCCTTCATATACCCGGGGACCTCCCACAAATCCCAGATTTCTCTGCAGTGCTGACTGCGAAGACCTGAAGTATCACTCTCTCGCAGGTGAGCGGGGCTATTACAGCCCGTGGCCCTGTTGCACTACTCCCACCCGTCCTCCTTGTTATGTGCCTCCCAGCCTGGGCTGCGCTGGTCGGGTGAAGGTAGGCAGCACCATGTGTGCTTACGGAGCCATGCTCCACCGCAGTCCCCCACCATAGGGTAGGCGGTATAGGCTGATGGTGAGCCTTCAAGGGATGCCCCTCCCGCATCTTTGCCCCATGCCCCATGTAGCGGTAGACCCTGTCCAAACGGTTGCCTTCCTCCCTCGTTCCCTCTGTAGCTCGGGGGGGAAAGAAAAGGGGTGTGTGTGTGGCGGTCTTAGTGTACCCTATTACAAGCTTATGGCCTTAGTATTCTGTTGTCAGGGATGGTGTCAGAGCCGCGCTGTTCATTTTTAATTGTTTTTCATAGACTCTGCGGCGTCGCTGGTATGTGAGTAGTGGGTTTCTTCTGTGGTAACTCCAATTGTTCATTTCCCTGCAGCTATCAAGCTGCCCTGCTGATATTAAGGCTACGCGCCTTTTTGGAGCTTCGCGCTCTTCAGAGGGGGCGGGGCCCGGGCTTGGCGCGCTCGGCGTCACGGCCGGCTCTGGCCCACCCTTCGAGGTACGCTTGGCGCCATGTTTCTGCTCGCGTGCGTGTGGTGAAGGCCTTCTCCCCCCTCCATCTGTAAGTGCCCTTGTGGGCGACTCTTTATATTCCTAATTCTACTCTTGCGCATGGCTCTGACATCCTCGTTCTTTGTCCCCTTTTTTGTCTTTCAGACCGTGGATCCCAGTGGCTTCTCCCGGCCTGTTGTAGCTTCCGGTTTAGACTATTAAATTTACTCCCACTTCCCCACGGGTTATTGGGGTATCCAGGGTAGCTTACAGCGTCAATCCCTACTGGGCCATTGTGCCGATTGAATCACCATATGGAGGCATCTCAGGATATTGTGAACGGAGTTCCTTCGGGACAAGCCCGGCTGTGTGTAGCTTGTGGGGTCTTACCTGGCAGCAGTGATAATGCACGGGTCTGCGTTCCTTGTGCACAGCAGGCGCTATCTGGTCTTCCCGCCTCTTCTGTGGCTGGGCCTGCACCTCGCCTCACTTCACCTACTCCCCCAAGCCTGAGTCTAACCCCCAATACTAGTGGGGATTCTCATCCTAATATGGCCGCTAGATTGGCCAGTGTTGAAAAGATTATTGCTAATTCCTTAGCGCGTAAGTCCACCGCCAAGAGGCGGCATTTGAACCCTGACTCTGCTCTCTTCCCTATGGAATCTGATGAGTTATCGCTTCCTTACGGTCATATCCCCTCGGACGAAGGGGAGATGTTCTCTGAGTCTGGGTTATATGATGAGGAGTCAAGGGGTCATGACGAGACTGGTTCCGAGCACTGGACTTCGGATGATATTGACAGATTGTTTGATCTTTGACGTTTTGTCCCTCTCTCCCCCTGCTGCGGCTCCCAGACAGAGGGGTGACCTTTTCCATACTGCTAAGGCTCGCCTGAAATTTCCCAAGCAAACTCATTCCAATAGCATTGTGCTTTTATGAATGGGAACATCCCAGTAGGCTTCCCGGAATCCCTAAGAGTGTGGATAGGAAGTATCCTTTTCCGGCTGATGTGTTTAAGTGCTGGTCATCGCCTCCCGAGGTCGATGCTCCTATTCTAGGGCTGTCCAACACCTCTATTATGCATTCCCCTGACACTACTACGCTGCGGGACTCTGAGGACCAGCCTATTGACCAATTGGCATGTCATGCCTTTTGCTCAGGACCATGGTCAGGAACGCACTTGATGGCACAGACGAGTTGCCACCTGATACTATCACTGCACTGTCTAACTGTGATGTGTTTGTGAACTATCCTGTCTGCATCGGATGATGCTGTTAAGATGTGTGCCAAATCTTCTGCCCTGGTGGTAGCTATACGCCGCGCGGTTTGGTTGCGCCAATGGGCTGTTAACAACGCGGCTAAAAAAGCCCTTACTGGGCTCCCCTTTAAGGGACTGCGCCTGTTTGGAGACTGCCTAGACCTCTTCGCCAAAGGAGGAAAGTTACCCCAGCGCAGGCGGCAGATTTGGCCCTTTCGAGGCCAGGGCACCTCTTCAACCCCCTACCGTGGGGCTAAACAGGGGAAAGGGGTGACCTTCGCTGGGTCCCCCGCAGATTCCTGGTACAGGAACAGAGGACGCCGTCCTGGTTCCTCCTGGGGGTCCAAGCCCAAAGCCCCTCCCAAGACCCCTCAGGCATGAAGGGGCGCCCTCGCCCGTCAGGGTGGGGGGACGTCTGCAGCACTTCGAACATGTCTGGAAGCGCCACATCTCAGACAACCAGATTCACTGGGTCTCGGATTCCGCAGGATCCTGCCTCAGCTCAGGTCTTGCGGCTGGCCGTGCAGGGTCATCTGGATCTAGGGGTCATTTGCAAGGTCCACTTAGGAGACAGGGGCATGGGGTTCTATTCCAAACTCTTCACAGTACCCAAGAAAAATGGGTCAGTCAGGCCCATTCTGGATTTAAAAATCCTCAACAAATTTGTCAAGTACAAGCACTTTCGCATGGAAACACTACGCTCTGAATCTGCTTGCAGATGCTCTGAGCAGGGGGTCGTCCCGTCAGGGGGAGTGGTCCCTCTGCAACAGGGTATTCCAGTCCCTGTGTCACCGTTGGGGTCTACCGGACGTGGACCTGTTTGCGTCCCATCACAATCACAAGCTCCTGGCCTTCGTATCCCTGTCCCAGGATCCTCTGGCGCTGGCCACGGATGCCCTGTCCATGTCATGGAAGGAGTTTCAGCTTCTGTATGTGTTTCCACGGTTTCCCCTTCTGAGCAGGGTACTACTAAGGATTGCTCTGGAAGGGGTACCTGTGATTCTGGTGGCCCCCAGGTGGCCAAGAAGGGTGTGGTTCGCAGACATGGTTCAAATGGCAGTAGACCAGTACGACCTGCCAGGGGCAGCTAACTCAGGGCTCCTTACGCCATCCCAGTTTACTAACGCTGGCTTTGGCGGTCTGGCTGCTGAAACCTCCATCTTGATGGAAAAAGGTTTGTCTGCCGCTGTGGTAGGTACTATGGTGCAGGCTAGGAAGAAGACTTCTTCTGCTATCTATTATAGAGTATGGCATACCTACTGTGATTGGTGTGAATCTAGATCTCTTCCCTGCAGGGAATTCTCAGTCCCTAGGGTTCTGGAGTTCTTACAGCATGGTTTGGATTTTGGTCTAAAACTCAGTACTCTGAAGGGTCAGGTTTCTGCCTTGTCCGTCTTCTTTCAGAAGTCTTTTGCTCAACATCATTTGATTAAGACTTTCTTTCAGGGGGTCACTCATGTGCGTCCCCCTCGTAAATCTATGGTCCCTGTTTGGGTTTTGTCTGCCTTGCAGGGTGCTCCCTTTGAGCCGATTCAGGATGCTGCTGTTCTTACTCTCAAGGTTGTCTTTTTGGTGGCTATTACTTCGGTTAGGCGTGTGTCTGAGCTGGCTGCTCTGTCTATTCAGCCTCCGTACTATGAGAGACATCAGGACAAGGTGGTGTTCCGCTTCAAACCGGACTTTCTGCCGAAGGTGGTGTCTGCTTTTCATCTGAATCAGGACATAGTTCTACCTTCCTTGTGTCCCAATCCTAGTAATGATAAGGAAAGGGTCTTGCATTCTTTGCATGTGGTCAGGTGTTTGAAATACTACCTGGTAGTCACTTTGGCTTTCAGGAAGACTTATGCTCTTTTCGTTGTACCTTCCAGGCCTAGGAAGGGTTTAGCTCCCGCCAAGTCTACCATTAGCAAATGGATTCATCAGGCTGTGATTCAGGCCTATTCTGCTAAGGGGAAGAGTCCTCCTTTCCGCCTTACTGCACATTCTACTCGTGCTATTGGTGCCTCTTGGGCCTTCCTGCACCAGGCTTTTGTTGAACAAGTCTGCAAGGCCGCTACTTGGTCTTCTGTTCATACCTTTTCAAAGTTTTACAAGGTTGATGTTAGGGCCTCAGCTGATGCTGTGTTTGGCCGCAAGGTTTTGCAGGTGGCAGTGGTTTGACCTGCCTGCTGTTACCTTTTTTGTTGGGGATCGCACCCTACTTTGTGGACACTGCTATTGGATGTCCCACGTGTAAGTATTATATTTGGAGCAGGACGTACTGTATGCTTAGAATAATACAATTCTGTGAAATACTCACCTGTAGAATTGGTATTATACGCATACAGTACGTCCTGCTCCACCCCACCCTGGTTTTTGCATTTTTCTGGATCCCCTGTATGGTGATTGTTATCATTGTTGTTTTTACCAGTTTTGGTGGTTAGTTTCTCCTGGCTTCTTTTCTAACTGCTGGAGATTTGTGGGAGGTCCCCGGGTATATGAAGGGCCGGGAGGAGCCTGTTTTTCCATGTCTGCAGTGCACAGCGCCATCTGGCGGAGGATAACCCACGTGTAAGTATTATATTTGGAGCAGGACGTACTGTATGCGTATAATACCAATTCTACAGGTGAGTATTTCACAGAATTGTATTTCCTGGTGCTGGCCTACCGGGTTTTTGCCAATGCTCCAGTACTCACCATTACTATCTACGACTAGCTCACCATCACAATTCACAATTTAGTTTTTCCTGCTGTAGATCCGTTTCCGTTATCCTGCTCAGGAGGACCTTGGCAGGAGCCGTTGGAGCTACTGCACTTAGTGGTAGATAGGCTCAGGTACAAGATAGTGGAGATGTGGTCAGACTTGAGCAGCTCAGATTGATTGGCTTTCTTGGTAAATTAATTTAGACATTTATGTCTCAAAAACACAGGAAGAGGACCTTTACAGAGATTCTACTACAAATGCAGCATTCTTCATTGTAAACACAGAAAACACACTCACACATTGCAGAAAGCTGTGGATCAGCTGTGAGCATTTTGCAATTTAATAGGAGGCTCATGGCTTTTGCAATAGGATTGATTCAGCGCGGGTCACCATTTTCCATGGCACATGCACAATCCATAGCACAAGGCAGAAATGTTCACTTTGGTGCATGATTCTGCCACAGATTCAACACAATTCTGCATGTGCGCGAACCATGTGCCATAGCCATGATGAAATGTGTCTTCATGCACTATTTTATAAGCATGACAGTTTACTGAACCGCTGTATGTAATGTGTAAGAACCCATGCATAGAAAAGAAATAATAACACATACCACAGAGAATATGCAGTTCAGGGAGCTGGTCCTTTTCTCAATTTTTTTCCAGCAGTGTGACAGTAAGTGATCATCACTGAGAAAAGAACCAGCTCCCTGGACTACATCTCTGTGGTATGTGCTATTATTTATTCTATTTGTATGATTTAAATGTAAGGGATACAACCTTGATAACATAAAAACTTGGGATGCGCGAATTGAATGATGTATTTGAATTTATTCTCAGTGTGCCACACACCCCGCTTCCCCTTTAATTCTTCACGATTGGGTTACTCACCGCCAGGTGACACTGTTGCAGAGAGGAAGTCTTGTAACGAGCCCCCTTCCAGCCTAAATACACCTGGTACCTCACACTTAACACCAGTGTTTTTCTCTCTGCATGACGACAAGACAGAAGAATGAAGTCTCCTGCTTGCAGGTAGCCGGGGTCTTACCCCGGCACCCCCTTTGGGTCTATTTCTGCCCAGTTTTTGAATATTTGTTACCTATATGGTTAAATGGAAGCCTCCCAGCTCAGGCTGCTCACTGGGCAATTGGTAGATGGCACTATAGGTGCCTAGGAGCTTATCTCCTCTGCTCAACCTCTTGCTTGGGGGCAATGCGACTATCCGGCATGGTGATCCGGATTTGGGATGCCCCTGTCCCGAGGTTCCCCATGGCCCCTTTCTCTCCCGTTACGGTCCCTTCTCCCTTCACTATGGGGGGGGGGGGGGGGGGGGGTTGGGGATGTGTATATGCATGTGATGTTTTTACTTGTGTGTTTTACTTGTATGGATAACCTTTGTCAGTTTTCAGGTCAGCACCGCAGGATGGGTGCACATGGCCTGACCGGTTATCACTCTCTTTTTTTTTTTACAGATTGCCCACACTGATTAGCCCTCTCTCTCTCTCTGGCAGCTCCGCCATTGCGCGGGCTGCTGTTGGGCCTGAACGGCCAGAGTTTAGTTCCGCTTTAGGGCGGCCGGGGCGGGCCGCGCTGTGGCAGGCATGGCTGATGCTACCTGTGACGCTTTCCCCCCCCCCCCCCCTTCCCTCACTTTGTCCGGGCGCCCTCTCGTTTTCGGCACCACCGTTCGGCGGGCCGCACTGTTGGCACTTTAGGCGCATGGCCTCAAACTCCCTAGTAAAGGCTTCCCTCCCCCTCCATTTACTGAGGGCGTCGGGCGCCCTCTCGTTTTGCGGCACCGCCGTTTGGCGGGCCGCACTGTTTAAATCTAGGGGGGGGGGCGGGGCTCGGATGACGTCAGAGGGGGCGTGGCTGGAGCGGCATCGACGTGCAGCTCGGCCCCAGCTGCACTTCCTCCCTCTTATCAGGAGTCAGGTGCAGGGCTCACAGCCGCAGGAAGGGAATCATCTCTGCTGCTGCTGCTGTCCTTGTTTTCCGCCGTGCTTTCAGACTTGGGCAGTTAAGCGGCCTCAACTCGTGTGGGGCCGTCTCTTGTTATATCCATGATTGATTTAAAAAAAAAAAAAAGAGTAAACTGGTTCAAATTCTTTTGACCTCTTTAAACACTCTGGGGTGTTTTTACTATGTGTGTTTACTATGTGTTGGTATATGCTGTTGCATAAATGTTGTACTGCATGCTGCCCCCTTTTTTTCTGGGGATCTTACTGTTGTTCTTTCCCCACAGATCCTGGGATTCCCTCAATGCAGTGGCTTCCC
The DNA here is from genome assembly GCA_027917425.1 of Gastrophryne carolinensis. Taxonomy (NCBI): domain Eukaryota; kingdom Metazoa; phylum Chordata; class Amphibia; order Anura; family Microhylidae; genus Gastrophryne; species Gastrophryne carolinensis. The sequence continues at coordinate 175,284,145 of CM051242.1, forward strand.
GGTTCTATTATACCTGGCTAGTCCTATTACTGTAAATTGGGACATATTTATATATATATATTGGTATATTTAAAAAAAAAAAAAGGGGGGGATAATTATAATCATAAATTAAATCCTCCCTCACGGAACATTAATGTAAAGGGGCATCCCGGGTGGCTTATGCCTAAAAACCCATGGTTGTGCGAATACCATAAATCACCATATGGAGGCTTCCGATAATACCGGAAATGGCTCTTCTGGGCCATCCAGGCTGTGGGACTCCGCTCCCAGGCGATGATGTTATATTATGCATTCCTTGTGCAAAGCAGAATATTGTGCATCAGTCCGTCGCTCCGGCTTCTGGCTCCTCGCAACTTCCATCATCTCCTTCCCCCCCTCCCTGTTCTGGACCCCGTGTGACATTGTCAAAGGTGTCCGAGGTGTCTGCACGATTGTCCAACCTCGAGAAGATAGTTTCCGTCAAAGCAGGTCAGAAGGCTACTGCGAAACAGAAACACCTTTCTCCTGTAGCTCCTGCTTCACAGGATGAGGGATGTGAACCTGTGGATTGGTCCCATTACTCCCTGGACGAGGAGGGGGAACTCCTTGTGGAGTCAGATGAGCCTGCAGACCAGCTTGAGGTCGATGCTATTGGCGATCTGGCTGCGGGGGTTTCCCTTGACACCTCCTCCATTCTGGCTCAAATGTTTGAAATTTTGAATTTAGATCCACCTTAGGCTGTCGCCCTGCCAAAGGGTGAGTTGTTTAATGTGTCTCAGCCGCGTTTGGTGTTTCCCAGACAACAACACTTTGAAAGGGTTGTGCTTAAGGAATGGGAACATCCCACACGATTAACTGGAATTCCTTCCAGTTGGGATAAACGCTATCCTTTTCTGCCAGAATTGGTGAAGCTTTGGTCGGTTCCCCCTGACGTCGATACCCCTGTGCTAGGGCTCTCTAGCATGGCTATGGTACAGTCTTCTGAGACCACTGCCATCAAGGATGGTGAGGATCGTCGGATTGACCAGTATGCTCGCCATGGTTTTATTAGTGCCGGATCGACTATGCGGCCGGTGTGTGTTTCAGCGCTTCTTCTATTGGCGGTTAGGTCCGTTATTCAGGATCTATGCGCAGATCTTGATCCCGCTTGTAATGAGTTTAGTGGTCTTAAGCAGTGTGAGTCTTTTATTTCCTATGTTCTGACCACCCAGGACGATGCGCTGGCAATGAGTAGCAGGACAGCGGCAATGCTGGTGGCTATTCGTCGGTCAGTATGGCTGCACCAGTGGCCGGCGGACTTAGTTTCTAAAAAGGTGCTCACAGCACTTCCCTTTTTGGGCTTGCGACTGTTTGGTGATAAAATTGATTCAGTTGCAAAAGGTGGTAAAATGCCTCAACGCAAGAGGCCTCGTCGCCCCTTTCGGGGTGCAAGTACCGTTAGGCATTCCTTTCGGGGATTCAGAGCGGGTAGGGGGGCTTCCTTTCCCGCTACCAGAGGTGCAGGTTGGACCCGGGGGAGGGGCCGTGGCCGTCCCACTCAGTCCTGGGGCGCCAAGCCCAAGCCTGCTGGTAAGCCCGCTCAGCAATGAGGGGCTGCCCTCACCCGTGCGGGTGGGGGGACGATTGCGACACTTCTCCCAGGTTTGGGACCAGGAGGTTCCGGACAGGTGGATCCGGGAGGTGGTGTCGTCCGGTTACAAACTGGAATTCGAGTCTCGCCCTCCTTCATGATTCTCTCGGTCTCGGGTGCCCATCGATCCTTTGGCCGCGCAGGGGCTCCTGGCGTCGGTAAGGAATCTTTTAGAAATGGCGGTCATGCGGCCGTTACCGCGCTTAGAGATGGGCCTCGGTTTCTACTCCAATCTTTTCGCAGTCCCCAAAAAGGACGGGTCGGTTCGTCCCATCCTGGACCTGAAATCACTCAACAAGTTCATCCGTATTCGTAAGTTTCGCATGGAAACGTCGCATGGAAGCATGCAGCCTATCAGCAGCCAGCCACCCCAGTGATGTCGAAGCCCTATACAAGTGGTGGCCGTCTTGCGGCCACTGACTTTCGGTATTGTATTGCAGAGAAAGAGGGACAGAGCGAGGGACAGAGCAAGTGGCAAAGAGAGGGACAGAGAGACACAATGGCAGTGTGCAGCAACAGCGATTCACCACAGGGACAGTGTGCAGCAACAGCGATTTCCATCTAAGCCAAATTCAAGCATAGAAGCAGTGATAGGGAAGGAAGAGAGCTTGGGACAAACTGACCTACAATCTGGGAGAGGTATGATAAACTGACCTACTACAGAGACTGTGACAGACTCTCTGCCTTTTGGATTTCACCACTATTCAATTGCCCACCGGGTCATTCATTGGATGCCCACTGTTCCTTTTTCTATACGGCCCCTGGGACCCTACTTGGGCATATTGGATTTTAAAGGCACTGTTTCTGCCCCTTGGACTTTACATAGGTTCATTACTTTCATTTTCCTAAGCATGTTCCAGACAATGTCATTGTGTTGTTGATTGTGTTACAGACTGCCATTGTGTTGTTGATTGTGTTACAGACTGCTACTTTGTTGCTGATTGTGTTACCGGCAGAGTTGAGGGATTGCTTGTCCTGCTCCCATTGGTCTGTGTGTTTGTCATGCAGTTCTCCATCAGGTCCACAGGGGAGGTCCCCTTGCATGGAGACTTGCATATAAGGCCCAGGGTGGCACTAATAAAAGAAGTTAATCTTCACCGTCAATACTGAGTTCCGTCTCTTATTGGGGGAAACGCTATATCGCAATTCACTAGCCCTTGTAAGAGCTGTTCCTGCTTTCCTCATGGATGACTCTGGAATTCTTGCAGCACCTCTCACCATTGGGAAAAGGACATATCTGGCGGGGAAGCCCTCCGGCGATAAAGGTTATCGCTACAGAGACATCCTACGTAGTCAGTTGGCTGATGCCTGTCAGTTCTGACTCAGGGGGCCCTCTGTGTTCAGCTTCCACTGCCATGGCTGCTGGGGAGGGGTGGCAGGAGCAGTACCAGCTCCATAAGTAGCAGCCTGAGTCTACAGTCACTACCCATATAGTGAATCAACTCATCAGCAGCAGGTAGACCTGGAGCAGGACCTGAACCAGCAGGTGGTGGCATAGCTTGACATGACCATGTCAACACACCTTGAAAATTCGCTGACTTCTGGGCAGCCAAACTTGATTTGTAACTGCAACTAGCAGAGTTTGTCCTGTGAAAGTTATTCTGCCCGACCAGTAGTGTGCCATCAGCGTGAGTATTTAGACCAGCGGGGGCCATAGAAACTCCAAAGTGAACTAATCTGTCCATGAAAAATGTGGAGAGACTGACCTTTGTGAATATGGATCAGGCATGTATCATCCAGGATTTCCACCCACCAATGCCTGATGCATCAGAATAGATTGATCATGGTGCCACACAACACTTCACAAATATGGATAGTGCAAAGGGAACAACATATGGTCCATTGTAACCATTATATGTTCTCCTCATGCTGCTGCCACCTCCAGGGTATGGTGTCCTCATGTTGCCGCCACCTCCACGCTGTGTTATTCAATCACAATATGTTCTCCTCATGTTACTGCCATCTCCAGGGTGTGCCATTCAGACACCATATGTTTTCATCATGCAGCTGCCACCTCCGGGCTATGTCATTCAGGCACTATATGTTCTCTTAATGCTGCTGCCACCTCCAGGCTGTGTCATTCAGCCACTATATGTTCTGCTCATGCTGCTGCCGACACCACCCTGTGTCATTCAGCTTCTGTATTTTCTCCCCATGCTGCTGCCAACTACAGGGTGTGTCATTCAGCCCCTATGTGTTCTCATCATGCTGCTGCCAACTTCAGGGCTATATGTTCTCCTCCTGCTTGTAACAACTCCAGGGTGTGTCATTCAGGTACTATATGGTCTCTGCATGCTGCTGCCAACTCCAGGGTGTTTCATTCAGCCACTATATGTTCTCCTCATGCTGCTGCCAACTCCAGGGTGTGCCATTCAGGCTTAACATGTTTTTCTTATGCTGCTGCCAACTTCAGGCTGTTATTCAACCGCTGTATATTCTCATCGTGCTGCTGCTGACTGCAGTGTTTGTGATTCAGCCACTATGTGGTCTCCTCATGCTGGCTGTATCATTCAGGCACTATATGTTCTCATCATGCTACTGCCAACTCCAGGCTTTGTCATTCAGCCACTATATGGTCTACACTTGCTGCTGCCAACTTCGGGTTGTGTCATTCAGGCACTATATGTTCTCATCAAGCTATTGCTAACTCCAGGGTGTGTCATTTTGCCACCATATGGTCTCCTCATGTAGCCGCCACCTCCAGACTGTGTTATTCAGCCACTATATGGTCTTCTCATACTCATGCCACCTCAAGGCTCTGTCATTGTGCCGCTCTGCGACAGTGATTCTAATGGCAACGGCTCTGATCTGCATGTCATACTGCATAACAGTATTATTCACTAACCCAGCACATATCCTATGCATGTTAAACCGGACCTTCAGCGTGATTTAAAGAAAAGCCCAAACTCTTAAAAAACGGTTCCCCAGCATCTAAAATTAATATATTTTATGTTTTTAGTCACTAAATTATTATTCTTTCCCCCACTGGGCTGCAACTCTGTTCAGGAATTTAGGATACGGGGGCCACCATCTTAACTCAGAAGCATCACACTTACTGAGGAGAGGAGAGTGGGATAAGGTACAGGGGGGCGGGTTATAGCTGTGCTTTGCTCAGACAGAGCAGAGCTGGGGTCAGCTAACGGTCAGCAGTCCCAGAATGCAGAGCAGCACAGTCAGGAGGCACTTCCTGTTTGCAGGCTGCCTGATAAGATGGCGGATTCCATAAGCCGCCATCTTGGATGTTTAAAGGCTCATAGCATGCAGTAGATGCAGGTAGGATGATTTTTAATGTGAGCAATCTGTGTGTACAGGGTGTGGGAAACATATAAGATAGACTCTTATTCAGAGTGAAGGGCCGCTTTAAAGCACGGCAAAGTGTTATACAACAAACAAATTTTGCACCAAAATAATTTTTGGAGGAAAAACTGGCCAAATCAAATTTTTCAAAAATGTGCTCATCTTTAAAATTAGAACCCATACCCAATACCAATGGACCCCTACCTCCTGTATGCCCATATTGTCCTAAATAGGGTTGCGGTAATCTGGCTGGGTACCACCCTGTCACCTGCCAATGCTGAAAGATTAAAGAATTGCCTCAAATCACTGCAAAATCATGCCTTGTTTCTAGCCACAAGTAGAAATTCAGCAGCTGAAATGCCTCACCACTGCTCTGCTCACAGCTGACAGCTTATAGATCCGTTTTAGATACATTAATTACACTGAATGTTATGGGGCTGCTGCATGATTGAAATAGCTCAAAAGAGTGGAGTAACCCACTTTTACCTCACTAGTAAGATTAATGTACTCCTCAACTAGAGATTAACGAACTTTTGAAAAATTCAATTCGACTGATTCGCAGAATTTTCAGACAAAAAACGCTTCGACCCGAATTTATTTGCAACGAATCACTATTAAAAACGGCTATTTCTGAGCCTCCTAGAGCCTCAATAGGGTTGTAAACCATTCTGCCTTGCTGTAACACGCATTGGATGCGTGCTGGGTTAGTGAAATAATACTGTAAATAATTATCACATGCAGATCAGAGGCATCGCTAATAAAATCGCAGAGCGGCACAATTGCAGAGAGTTGAAGTGGCATCAATATAAGGGGCCCTTATAGTGCCTGAAAAACACACCCTGGAGCTGGCAGCAGCAGGAGCCCAAAAATTAGCTGATTCACACCCTGGAGTTGCAAGCAGAAGTAGCAGCAGCAGCTGCAGGAGCCCAAACATTGCTTTAAAGAGACACTGGAGTTGGCTGCAGGAGCCAAAAAATTGGATGAATCACACCCTGGAGTTGCAAGCAGCAGCAGGAGCACAAACATTGCTTTAAATAGACACTGGAGTTGGCTGCAGGGGGCCAAAAATTGGATGAATCACACCCTGGAGTTGCAAGCAGAAGCAGCAGGAGCCACAACATTACTTAAGAGACACTGGAGTTGGCAGCAGGAGCCCAAACATTGCTTGAAAGACACACTGGAGTTGGCAGCAGGAGCCCAAACATTGCTTGAAAGAGACACTGGAGTTGGCAGCAGCAGCAAGAAGCCAATAATTGGCTGAATGACACCCTGGAGTTGCAAGCAGCAACAGCAGGAGCCCAAAATTGCTTGAAAGACACACTGGAGTTGACAGCAAGAGCAGCAGGAGCCCAAACATTGCTTGAAAGACACACTGGAGTTGGCAGCAGGAGCAGCAGGAGCCCAAACATTGCTTGAAAGACACACTGGAGTTGACAGCAGGAGCCCAAACATTGCTTGAAAGACACACTGGAGTTGGCAGCAGGAGCCCAGGCATTGCTTGAAAGACACACTGGAGTTGGCAGCAGGAGCTCAAACATTGCTTGAAAGAGACACTGGAGTTGGCAGCAGCAGCAGCAGGAACCCAAACATAGCTTGAAAGAGACACTGGAGTTGGCAGCAGAAGGCCAAAAATTGGCTGAATGACACCCTGAAGTTGCAAGCAGCAGCAGCTGCAGGAGCCCAAACATTGCTTTAAAGAGACACTGGAGTTGGCAGCAGAAGCAGCAGGAGCCCAAACATTGCTTGAAAGAGACACTGGAGTTGGCAGCAGAAGCAGCAGGAGGCCTAAATTGGCTGAATGACACCCTAGAGTTGCAAGCAGCAGGAGCCCAAACATTGCTTGAAAGACACACTGGAGTTGGCAGCAGGAGCCCAAACATTGCTTGAAAGACACACTGGAGTTGCAAGCAGCAGGAGCCCAAAACTGCCAGAAAGACACACCCTGGAATTGGCAGCAGCATTAAGAGAACATATACAGATTTTCGGCACAGATATCTTATCCGAAGAATATTAATAAAAAGTAAGAGTAACGTAAAGCATTTTCTCAATAATTACTTGTGGTCTGATGTGGAGGAATGTCTGTAACTGGAGAGCAGCGCCTTAAATCCGTTTTCCACGATCCATATTTCTTTAGTGTTGGTCTGGCCCCATCATCAATCTAGTCTAATGCATCAGGCATTGGTGGGTGAAAATCTTGGCTGATCCATGCCCGATTCATTTCCATGCAGGCCAGTATCTGAAAAAAAAACATTTTTGAAGCATACTGGAGCACATTGAATTGCTCTCATCAGAGCATCACGTACGCACATCTAAGAGTTTCATCATTTTGTTTGTGTTAAGGTCTTTAGGGCCTAGTTACTAATTAGTGAAAGACCATAGATAGTTACACACCTGCTGCTCTTTTCGACAAATCCTGTTTTAAGTGTAGTGTAGCATTTTGTCCTCCCCTCATATACGCACTAAGTATGTCAGGCAGAGAAGTGGCAGGATGGGCACAGAGAAGTTGCAGAGGTTGCAGCAGACTAGGGGTGAGTGGCAGCAGGAGTCTCAGTGAGAGGACTGATCTCCCGTGATCAGCTAGTGGTCGTGTCTTGACCAGCAACCCATCTGTCATCATCCATTGGTTAACACAATCATCCACTGCATCACAAGTGACATCTGACACCCCCAGTCAACTGTCAGTTATGTCTTCTGCTTAGGGTTCAGCTCCACTATTCAGTGAGGATGATCTGATAATCAGAAAAATCAGCAGCTACTGCCCAGCCAAGAAGTGGAGGAGACACTCACCGCTTCTTCCACTAGGCGGGCAAGTAGTGATGAGGAGAGTGGCGTGGGAGGTGGTGTTGCAAGCGTTTTGACTTCTTAAGCAGAAACCTGAGGAGGACATCAGTGAGTTTTGAGGGCACTTTAAAAGGCTTAGAGTGATGGAGAGTGACAGATTTAGCGGCCAGCATGGTGGCAGAAGGGGAAAGTATGGAGGCAAATGTGCTCGAGGTAGACCATTTGCGTGGCAGGCTATCTTCCCAGGAGGTAGTGGAAGAGGGTCCCTGGAGCAGGCGAAGTCGGCGGCAGCAGCAGTGAATTAGTGCGGACTGTTGGTAGGAAAAATCAGCTACAAGGCCATGTGGCAGATTTTCATCAAGCATCCGCAGGAGGTTAACATGGCTATATGAAAGATGTGTAGGCAGAAGCTGAAGTGTGGCCAGGGTCCCAATGTTGGACCCACAGCCCTGTGTCAACATTTGCAGCGTCACCATCAAGCGGCCTGGGAGAGTTGGCTCCAAAGTGGTGGTCCAGCCTTGCTGCATTACCAAGTGGCACGCCGCTCTCTGTTCCAGCCAGCCAAGGCTCCACCACCTCCTTTGTGTCATACCTATCCTCTGTCGCTTCAGATGCTCCTCCTCCTCTTAATCCGAGTCAGTCATTCCACCAGCAATCCATTGGCCAAGCCATGTCCAAGAGACAACAGTATGTGCCCACTCATCCAATGTGCAGAAGCTAAATGTGCTCCTGTGTAAGTTGCAGGTGCTGCAGTCCATCTCTTTTGAGTTGGTGGACCTTTCAGAGAACTGATGGCTTGTGCCGAGCTGAGGTGGAGAGTCCCATGCTGTCATTTCTTTGCAAAGAAGGCAGTACCAGCCCTGTACAATTTAGTTGAACAGAAGGTGAGCTAGTCCTTTAGCTTGTCAGTGTGTACCAAAGTGCACAGCAGTGCCTACGTCTGGAGCTGTAACTACGGTCAGGGACAATACATATACTTTAAGGCCCACTGGGTGATTGTGGTTCCTGAACAACTGCAACAGCAACTTGGACAGGTCCCTCCGGTGTGGCCTCCACGCTCCTAGGCCTTTGTGCCTGTGACAGTGCACTTGCACTTAGCAATGGTGTCACAGAAAAAAGTGGCTAATTGTCAATTACATATTAATAGTAAACATTTATCTTATTTGAACATATTTATAATAATAACATATAATAACATATAACATAGCAACAATAACATCTAACATAATATCATAATTTATCACAAAAAATATTTGGGGGAGATTTTTTTTTCAGATTTGGTATTTTTTAAAAACATATATATTTTTATTTTTTGAATTTTTTAAATATTTTTTTCCATTGTCTTTTTTAAATATTTTGTGCATTTTTGTACCATTTTTTTTTTATTTATTTTTTTGTATTTTGTTTTTTTCTAAAATTTTTTTTTATTTATTTTTTTCCCAGTGCCCTTCCAGCCTACCATGTGTGCAGGACACGGCAGTTTCAGGCTGTTCTTCACATGGTTTGCCTTGAGTCACAGAGCCACACATGGGAGGAACTGCTAAAAATGAGAAATCAATAAATTAAATCATGGCTTACTCCATGAAAACTGCAAATGGGACCCATGGTGACTCACATTGGGAAGAACATCTTGTCTGTGCTGTGACAAGGAAGCCTGAGCCATGTGTCTTGCCATGGCACACGTGTTCAATCTAGTTGTTAAGCATTTTCTGAAGTCTTCCCCCCATCTGCAAGACATCCTAACAACGGGAAAGAAACTTTGCATGCACTTCAGGCACTCCTACACCACCAAGCCCACCCTTCTTGAGCTTCAGCACCAGAACGCTATCCCCAAACATAGTCTGATTTGCGATGTTTCCACCTGTTGGAATTTCACCCTCCATATGCAGGATCGACTAAAGGAACAGAGAAAAGCCATCACGGATTTCTTGATGATCCAAACGGATAGGGGGACTCCCCTGTGTAACTTCAATGTAAACCAGTGGCAACTCATACTTGACACATGCCGTTTGCTCAGGCCCTTTGAGGAAGCTACTTTATTAGTCAGTCACCAGGACTATAAGATGAACAATGTGATTCCACATGTTGGAAACCATGGCTGGTCAGGGCACTGGAGACATGGCCCTGTACTTTATTCCTCTAAACCCAGGTCACTTCCTTATATCTTTCCAGAATCTAGACATCTGGAAAATTAAGTGGCAGCACCTAAGAACCTTCAAAATTACAGGTATGTTTCTAACCCTGGTAGTTACATCACATACACAAATCTTGGAAATAATCATTTGCATACAGTTAATTATGATTTTAGCCATACTGTATAATTATTTATTTTTGCTGTATATTTAAAGGCAAATCCCTAAGCTCTTTACACCAGTCCAGGCAATATATCTGAATAACATAGTGCTCATCCTGCTGGTGAGTGCACTTTTTTTCCATACAATTTTTATGACTATTTTTTTCTCTGTGACTGTGTTTATGCTGTATTCAATACATACATTTATTTTGTCTATTCTTATTATTATTATTATTTTACATATGCATTATTTATTATTAAATGTCTTTTTTTATGTATTTTTTATATCTGATTAATGTATAAATTAGTTTATTGTGAATACATGATAATATTAATAATACTTTATTAATACACTGTCATGGTCATTAATATTACTATCATTAATACACATTGTCATTATCAAAATAATGTATGCATTTATTATTCATGTTTACATTTGAACATGTGAACTTTATCTTTACTGCCTCTTCAAATTCAGCTTCTCCAGGAAAATGCATCTTCCTCATTGTCAAATATATGTATTTAATTTTGCTTATTTTAATGGTTATTTTCTTAAACAAATGTCCAATTTACTACAAAAAGATTATTGTCATTGTAGCTCATAAAATACTTCATGCATTTATACTTTAGTTTTTTTTCTATTATTAAAGGTTCTGTTGCATCTTATAATTTATTTTGGCTATGACCATTGTAATTTTTATTATAATTATGAATTTGTCAATAATATATATATTTTGTATATTTATTTTTTGTATATTGTTTTGGTAAAATCAATTTTTTTATTATTGTATTTTTGACATTGTTATTATTAATATACATAATTTACTATATGCTTAAATTTAGGATCATTCCAGTATTTGTTTGTTTTGATTATAGTTAGAAGTGTTTACTTGTCGATCTTTGCTGCTTCTGTTGGCTTTGGGTAAGTGCCGCTATATAGACTATAGGATCGATTCAGAGCCAGGCAAGAATTCTCACTCCTTTTTGTAAGAGAAAAAACTGCTATTCACTTTTATTGTCTACCGTCTGTAAAATTTCACCTGGATCTGAATCAGCCCCAAGGTAGACAATGATAATAAATGGCAGTTTTCTCTCCTAAAAAAGAAGAGAGAATCCTCACCTGGCTCTGAATCAACCCCTTTGTCTCTGATGTGTTCTGAAGCAGTTTGATCAAACCCCTCATACAATTTTGGGGCAATTTATCTGCTTTACTAGAACACAACCCACACCCCCCAATAGGATTCTGGTCCAAAAGAGCTACTTAAGATAAAGCCAAACTGCATCACCCAGCAGCACTCGGGTTTCATGCAGTAAGGCCGGCCCAGTCCCATATTGCTTATATGGTATGAGTTCCCCTGCTACCCAGTTTACCCCTGACATATGCCAGTGGGGTATGTCCGTATATCTAATGCAGAATGTCTTTCACTTACAGCCTGCGCCATGATCATGCTGGAAGAAACTGAAGCCAGACCTACACTACCTTAGAGTTGTCTCTTTCAAATTTTGGGGATTGTTCGGGGGGGGGGGGGGGGGTATGTAAAACCACACGATATTCCAATAATTATCAGGCCTTATCCACATCCTTTACAATGACAGGGTGACTTATTCAAACAAATCCACCCTTAACTCCATCTTTTTACCTCCAACCAGCTTTCTCACAGGCTCCAGGCTGGCAACTGGTTGATGGCTGGTGGTGAGTACTGTAATCCACTGACTATGTGACACCTGTCTTCTCTGCCCCACAAAGCCCAACTTACCTTCAACTTCCGACCCCAGCCCTCCATTCTAATTTCTCACACTCTCCAAGTTGGCACCTTGTTTCTTGCTGGTGGTAAGTAAGCCACTGATCATGGAACACCTGTCTTCTCTACCTCACAAAGCCCAACATAACTACAACCTCTAAACCCTCTTCTTGCTGGTGAGGAAGCCACTCTCCATGAAACACCTTTTATTCTACCCCACAAAGCCCCATTTATCACTATCTACCTACCCCAGCCCCCATTTAGTTTTCCATCTCCATGCTGGCTACTGGTTAGAGGCTGGGGGTGAATAAGCCACTCACCAGGGGACACCTGTCTTCCCAGCTCCACAATGCCCAACCTACGTCCACCTTCTCCACCCTTTCTGTTCAGTTTTTTCACTATCTCCAGGTTGGCAAATGGTTGGTTGCCAATTGTGAGTAAACCAATGACCAGGGAACTCTACCCCACAAAGCCCAACTTATCTTCAACTTCCGACCCCAGCCTTCTATTTTACTTTATCCCATTCTCCAAGTTGGCACCTTAACCATGGGACACCTGTCTTCTCTATCTCACAAAGCCCAACTTACCTACAACTTTTTACCCCAGTCCTTACGTTTAGCTTCCTCACCATTTTCCTGCTGGTGAGGAAGCTACTGACCAGGGGGCACTGTTTATCTTTCTACTCCAGCCCCCTGTTAGGATCTTACCTCCTCGCCATCCCCGGTCCCGCGGCGCGGTCGGGCGGCCTGCGGCCATCCTCTGTCCAGCGGTCCTCTTGCGGGGTTGTCTCTCGGCGCTACTGTGGGGGCCGGGGTTCGGTGGCGTGGGGTGGTGCTGGTGGCCGCGCCGCGGCCCGCTTGGCGCGGCTGGGCGGCTCCGTCGGGCTTCCCCCCTGTGCGGCGCTTCCTCCTTCTGACGGGAGCGCGCCCGATCTGCAACGTGCTCGCATGCGCGCGCGAGCACGTCCTGTTTATGCCTCCCGGCGGCGCTTCTCCCAGCGCGTCCGCCGGGGGCAGATTTAAAGTGACCTATCCTGGTCACTCTCCTGGGGAGCGGATCCAGGGACTGGTCGGCCTGTCTGGCCTGGGCCGTCCAGTCCCTGGGACTGCTCCCGTTTTTTTGTAGTGGCACCAATCACTTCCTTTCCCTCCAATTCCCCCCTTTTCCTACTGGCCAGTATTCCCTTTATATTTGGGCTCCTCCATATTCCCAGTGCCCGTTATAGCCTCTGGGTTGTTGGGAACGTTATAGATTGTCTTATCTCAGTTTACTCGGCTTTGTCTTCTGACCATCCTTGCTTGCTGCCTGCCCTGACCTTTTTGCCTGCCTGACCACGATTTTCGCCTGACCCCTCTGATACCTCGCCCCGTGACCTTCTGGATTGACCTCGGCTTGTTTGACTCCTCTTTGCTACCTCCGTTGGATACCTCGCTTTGTGATCACCCGGTTTTGACCTCGGCTAGTTTATTGGACTTCCGCCTTCCGGCATCCTCGTTTGGGACTCCCTGCCGTTCATCAGTCTCCACCTTAAGCTGGTAATCTTTGCGCCTGTTAAGTCCTGGGGTAACCGAGTCAGGAGAGGCATTATCCGCGTCTCCTGCAAGCGGGGACTTGTCTATAGGCAGAAGAGGCGGTGGAGATTGGGGATTATCAGCTTAAGACAGAAAGGTGTCCGGTACAGTCCTGACAGTATAACGGGCCAGAAAAATGGACCAGATCCTGGAGCAGGTGCAGGCCTTAACGGCAGCTGTAAAGCACCTGGCTCATCGCGTTGTGGCCCAGGAGAACCGTCCAGCTCCTATTACCACCAGTCCTCAAGGGACTCTGGCCGCATCTTCAGTGGAACCCAAGATTCCACTTCCAGAAAAATTCTATGGTGACAGGGCAAGGTTTGCCAACTTTCGGGACTCTTGTAAACTTTATTTTCAACTCCGTCCTGTTTCATCGGGGTCGCAGGAGCAGCGAGTGGGTTTAATTATATCCCTCCTCCAAGGTGACCCACAGTCCTGGGCCTTCAGCCTATCATCCCAGGATCCTGCTCGTCTCTCAGTAGAGAATTTCTTTTCTGCCTTGGAGGTTCTGTATGATGATCCTGACAGAGGAGCAACGGCAGATGCTAAGCTGCGTACCCTACGTCAGGGTCGACGACCGGCCGAAGGTTATTGTTCAGAATTTCGACGCTGGGCTGTGGATTCTCGTTGGAACAATCCTGCCCTCTGTGGCCAATTTCGGCTTGGACTGGCTGATTCTATTAAAGACACCATGGTGAATTATCCAGCCCCCCAGACCTTAGATGAGACCATGCACCTTGCCATCCGCATTGATCATCGTCTTCGGGAAAGGCGTTTAGAGAAAGGGTCACATCCCGATTCAGCTTCAAGAGCCGAGGCCCCAGCGGTGCAATCTTCCGAAGAGCCTATGCAACTGGGAGCCACGAAACTCACTGAAGTTGAAAGACGTCGGCGTCTGTCGGAGGGTCTGTGTCTGTACTGTGGCGGAACTGGTCACATGGTCAGAGTATGCCCTAAGAAGCCGTCGGGAAACCTCAGAGCCTAGGGGGTTTCGAGGGGGCCCTCCTAGGCTGTAAGGTATCACCTCACGTATCTTCTCCAGTTTTAATACCGGTTCAAGTTAAAGTGGCTCTAAAAAGTTTGAATTTGGAAGCCCTCTTAGACTCAGGAGCAGCAGGGAACTTCCTTGATTCTGAGTTAGCTCAGAATCTAGGAATCGCGCTCCAGTCCTTGCCTACGCCAATCCGAGTCACTGCCATTGATGGCACACCTATTGCAGGAGGACTTGTGCAGTCTAGAACCCTACCTGTATCATTTAAAGTGGGAGCCAGTCACTCCGAAATCATCAGTTTTCTTGTCTTAAGTATGCCAAACACCCCCTTAGTTCTGGGATTGCCTTGGCTGCAGAAGCACAATCCCCAAATTGATTGGGTGTCGGGGCAAATTGTAAAGTGGGGGCACCAATGTTTTCAGACCTGTTTAGAACTTCCCGTTCGAGTTACGCAACTATCTCCAGATAGGGTTCCCACTCCATATCTGGAGTTCTCTGACGTCTTTTCCGAAAAGGCGGCAGACAAACTTCCTCCTCATAGGCCTTGGGATTGCCCCATTGAGCTCCTTCCTGGTACTATGCCTCCTAGGGGGAGAATTTTTAATTTAACCCGAGCTGAAACCCTTGCCATGCGGAAATATATTGCAGAAAACTTAGAGAAGAGTTTTATTCGACCATCATCTTCCCCGGCAGGAGCAGGTTTCTTTTTCGTAGAAAAGAAAGATGGGGGGCTCCGTCCATGTATTGACTATTGGGGTTTAAATAACATCACTATAAAAAACAAGTATCCCCTGCCACTTATTGAGGGACTATTTACACAGGTGGTTGGGGCGCAGGTTTTTTCCAAACTTGACCTCCGGGGCGCCTATAATCTCATCAGAATTAGGCAGGGTGATGAGTGGAAAACGGCCTTCAATACTCTCGAGGGGCATTACAAATATCGAGTGATGCCGCTTGGATTATGTAACGCCCCCGCAGTCTTTCAAAGTTTTGTGATTAACATATTCAGAGACTACTTAGGTCGTTTTGTAGTAGTTTATTTAGATGACATTCTGATTTTCTCTTCATCTCTTGCGGAACATCGCAAACATGTGCGTATGGTTTTACAAAAACTCAGAGAAAATTGTTTATATGCTAAGTTAAAAAAGTGTCTATTTGAAGTCTCGGAAGTTCCTTTTCTAGGTTACATTGTTTCTAATACTGGTCTTTCCATAGATCAATCCAAAGTGAAAGCAGTATTAGAATGGGAGCAGCCCAAAGATCTTAAAGGTCTGCAAAGATTTTTGGGGTTTGCCAATTTTTATAGAAGGTTCATTAAAAATTTTTCTTCTTTAGTAGCCCCTTTGACTAATCTCACTAAAAAAGGGGCTTATCCTCCTGTTTGGCAGGTCCAGTCTGTATATGCTTTTGAAAAACTTAAGGGAGTCTTTAGTTCTGCCCCAGTGCTGGGGCATCCGAACTGCCAAGTACCATTTTTTGTAGAAGTGGATGCCTCTGAGATTGCTGTGGGGGCAGTATTGTCCCAATACTGTGGGTCCCCTGAACGCCTTCATCCTTGTGCCTTTTTCTCTAAAAAATTCTAGGCTGCCGAAAGAAATTATGACATTGGTAACCGGGAGTTGTTGGCTATCAAATTGGCCTTTCAAGAATGGAGGCACTGGTTGGAGGGGGCTCAGTACCCAGTTACAGTCTTTACTGATCATAAAAATTTAGAGTACATCCAATCCGCTAAAAGGTTAACTCCAAGACAAGCTCGCTGGTCCTTGTTCTTCTCTCTGTTTAACTTATCCATAACTTATAAACCAGGATCCAAAAACGTTAAAGCTGATGCCTTTTCTCGAAGTTTCTCTTTTTCTAATTTACCTGAAAGGGAAGATGTACCCATTTTGCCCCACTCTTTGGTGGTAGCCGCTGTTCAACCACAACTCCCTAATCTAACTCAATTCCAGTCCGAAGCTCTGCCTGAGAAGCCTATTTTTGCCCAGTTTGTGCCTCCTCCTTATCGTGCTGCTTTCCTGTCCCACTTTCATGACACTAAAACGGCGGGTCATCCAGGGGTCAAAAAGACTCTCGCTTTACTATCTCGCCAAGTCTGGTGGCCATCCATTAGGAAAGATGCACAAGTATTTGTCCAAGCCTGTAAGGTGTGTGCTCGGAGTAAGTCCTTAAGACACTCCCCCGAGGGCCCTCTACTTCCGCTGCCCATTCCTGCCTGCCCCTGGACCCATTTGGCCATGGATTTCATAACGGATCTTCCACCTTCAAAGGGTTATTCCATCATTTCGGTGGTGGTGGATCGTTTTAGCAAGATGGCTCACTTCATCCCTTTAAAGAAGCTTCCCACAGCTCAGACCTTAGCTCAACTCTTTATTACTCACATTTTTAGAATCCATGGCATTCCTGAAGATGTTGTCTCTGATAGGGGGGTCCAATTTGTCTCCCGGTTTTGGAGGGCTTTCTGTGCAAAGTTGGGCTTCACCGTCTCCCTTTCCTCCCTCAGTCCAATGGGCAAACCGAAAGAACGAACCAGTCTTTAGAACAGTATTTGCGTTGTTTTGTCGCTGATACTCAAACGGATTGGGTGTTCTTCCTTCTGTTTGCTGAATTCGCACTGAACAATGCTTCACATTCTTCCACTGGAGTTTCTCCCTTTCATTGTGTGTATGGTAAAGATTTAAAGTTTTCAGCCCTGTCAGACCAACCTTCTAAAGTGCCTTCTTTAGATGAATGGGTGTCCCGATGGCCGGGGTTATGGAATAAAATCCAGCAACATCTGTCCAAGGCTGTCCTTCATCAGAAAAAAATTTCAGTTCGTAAAGGTTCTTTTAATTCTGGTTATTGTGTGGGGGATTGGGTTTGGCTTTCAACTAAGAATTTAGCCTTACGCCAGCCTTCTGCTAAGTTGGGCCCGAAATTTATTGGCCCTTTTCCGATAGCACAGAAAATCAATCAAGTTACGTATCGGTTAGATCTCCCTTCCTCCATGAAAATCTGTAACTCCTTTCATGTTTCTCTTTTTAAACCTGCTAGAAACCATGAACCTAATAATCGTCCAAGTCCTGTGTTAGTTGGTGGGCAACAGGAGTTTGAGGTTGCTCGGGTTTTAGATTCTCGCTTTTTTCGAAACTCCCTTCAATATTTAATTGATTGGAAGGGTTATGGCCCGGAAGAAAGATCTTGGGTTCCGGCCAGGGAGGTTCATGCGCAGAGTTTGGTAAAGAAATTTCATAGGGAGAACCCTTTGAGGCCTTGCTTGGAGGGTCCGGTGGCCCCTCCTCAGGGGGAGGGTAATGTTAGGATCTTACCTCCTCGCCGTCCCCGGTCCCGCGGCGCGTCGTCTGGCGGCCCGCGGCCGTCCTCTGTCCAGCGGTCCTCTTGCGGGGTTGTCTCTCGGCGCTACTGTGGGGGCCGGGGTTCGGTGGCGTGGGGTGGTGCTGGTGGCCACGCCGCGGCCTGCTTGGCGCGGCTGGGCGGCTCCGTCGGGCTTCCCCCCTGTGTGGCACTTCCTCCTTCTGACGGGACCGTGCCCGATCTGCAACGTGCTCGCGCGCGCGCGCGAGCACGTCCTGTTTATGCCTCCCGGCGGCGCTTCCCCCAGCGCGTCCGCCGGGGGCAGATTTAAAGTGACCTATCCTGGTCGCTCTCCTGGGGAGCGGATCCAGGGACTGGTCGGCCTGTCTGGCCTGGGCCGTCCAGTCCCTGGGACCGCTCCCGTTTTTTTGTAGTGGCACCAATCACTTCCTTTCCCTCCAATTCCCCCCTTTTCCTACTGGCCAGTATTCCCTTTATATTTGGGCTCCTCCATATTCCCAGAGCCCGTTATAGCCTCTGGGTTGTTGGGAGCGTTATAGATTGTCTTATCTCAGTTTACTCGGCTTTGTCTTCTGACCATCCTTGCTTGCTGCCTGCCCTGACCTTTTTGCCTGCCTGACCACGATTTTCACCTGACCCCTCTGATACCTCGCCCCGTGACCTTCTGGATTGACCTCGGCTTGTTTGACTCCTCTTTGCTACCTCCGTTGGATACCTCGCTTTGTGATCACCCGGTTTTGACCTCGGCTAGTTTATTGGACTTCCGCCTTCCAGCATCCTCGTTTGGGACTCCCTGCCGTTCATCAGTCTCCACCTTAAGCTGGTAATCTTTGCGCCTGTTAAGTCCTGGGGGTAACCGAGTCAGGAGAGGCATTATCCGCGTCTCCTGCAAGCGGGGACTTGTCTATAGGCAGAAGAGGCGGTGGAGATTGGGGATTATCAGCTTAAGACAGAAAGGTGTCCGGTACAGTCCTGACACCCCCATTCAGTTTCCCATTTCTAGGGTGGCAACTGGTTGGCGGCCAGTGGTGAGAAAACCACAGACCAAGTTACACCTGTCTTCTTGGGCCCACTTACCTCCACCTTTCTAACACTGCCCCCTCCCCATTTAGCTTTCTTTCCATCTCCAGTCTGGCTACTGGTTAGAGGCTGGCGGTAAAGCCACTGGCCAAGGGGCATCTGTCTTCTCTGCCCAACAAATCCCAACTTATCTCCAACTTCCGACCCAGCCCTCTATTCTACTTTCTCACACTCTACAAGTTGGCACCTTGTTGGTGGTGAGTATGCCACTGACCAGGGGACAATTGTCCTATCTACCTCACAAAGCACAACTCACCTACAACTTCTTACCCCAGCCCTTACGTTTAGCATCCTCATCATCTTCCTGCTGGTGAGGAAGCTACTGGTTGTCAGCTGGTGGTGAGTAAATTACTGACCAGGGGACACCTGTCCTCCCGGTCCCACAAAGGGTACTTACTTCTACCTTTTTACCCCAGCCTTTCTATTCAGGTTTCTCACCATTGCCAGGCTGGAAAATAGTTGGTTGCCAATAGTAAGCCATTGACCTGGAAACACCACACAAAGCCCCCCTAACATCACCTTCCTACCTCAGCACCCTGTCCAGCTTTCTCTATATCTCCAGGCTGGCAACTGGTTTTTGGCTGCTGGTGAGTTAATTACTGACCAGGTTACACCTGTCTTCCCAGCCCCACAAAGCCCCACTTACCTCCACCTTCTTACTCGAGCCTAGGTTTCCAATGAATGGTGGCAAGTGGTGAATAAGTCACTCCCCAGGGGACACCTGTATTCTCTACTCAAAAAACCCCTCCTTCCTATTCCAGCACCCAGGGAAGCTTTGCCTTTATCTCCAGGCTGGCAACTGATTTTTGGCCGGTGGTGGGTAAATTACTGACCAGGGGACCTGTGTCCCCTGCCCCAAAAACAACACTTACCTCCGGCTCCTTCTGGGGGCTGGGGATAAGTAAGCCAAAAAGATGAAGTAGAGAGAGGGTCACAACAGAAAGCTTGTTGAATTGATGATAGGCTTCTGCATGTGAGTACTGTATGATTCATTGGATCTTGGCTAGGTGAGTTCTACATGGGGATTGCTGACATTTCAAGTAGTACATCCCAAATTGGAATGTCGCAGGGAGAGACCCTAGGCCTGCACAAAACCCATGTCTCTCTATAAGAAAGGGGTTCGAAGGTGGTGGAAGGTTAGTCCCTCTTGGGCTTTTGGGGGGGAAAAAAACCTTATACTATGGGAGTTTATTGGACTCTTGTGAAAGGTGTTAATGATAAATCTAGGTTTCACTTACAAAGTACATTAGCCAAAATTCTAACAGATAATGTATAGTACAAAAACAATTGTTAAGGTAAGTAATATTATTAAAAATGTATTTACAAGTTCCAGTTTTAGTTCATATTGATAGGATACATACGCAGTTTGTAACAGTTTGTACTTGCTACAAACTGTGTATGTATCCTGTCAATATGAACTAAAACTGGAACTTGTAAATACATTTTTAATGATATTACTTACCTTAATTGTTTTTGTAGCAAGTTTGTAGCAAGTAATGATCTTTGTTGCAATTGTGTTCAGTTTGTAGCAAGTAATAATAGGAATGGCTGATTACAGACGTGTTTTGCGGTTTATTGCTTCCTCAGTGTAATGTGCCATTGAGTCTAAGACATAGTTAAAAATAAACATTAGTCTCAGTTAAGTTGGTACAGAAAATAGCTATACCTTGTGCACATCGCCGGCAGGAGTATAGTATTAATACAGGTAGGTATGAAGCTTTGTGCCTGGTGGGTAATTTAAAATTAGGGTTTTTAATTAGGTTGTATTGGTAAAAATATTTTTTCACATATTTTCATATTTTTCACATATGTTACCTTAAGCAGATATTCTAATGCAATCACTGTAAACGGTTCCATTAAGAGAGAGGGGAATTTTCGATTTAAATGGTGTATATGCATTTGTAGTGCTGTAATAAGCTCCTATAAGAGGAGGCAAATGCAGTATGCTTTAGGCTTACAAGTTATAGGCAGCAGCTAAGTGGTGATGACGAGGGGAGACTTACTGTGAAATTGTAACTTGCAGGCGAGAAGGACGCCCGTCCTTTCGTGGGCGGGCGGTGGCGTCACTTCCAGAACGTGTGCTGCGGGGTAGCGCTTTAGGCTGTCCATTTAAATGTGTTTTTTGTGACGTCGCTTGGGGGCCAAATACGGCGGGCTGGGATCCTATTGGTTCCCCAGGCGTGACGTACGCTCCGTGTTGTTGAATGGGAGCGAGCAGGAAGGGCGCGCTGCCCGGCCACTCAGGACAAGACTTGCGTGATGCCACGGATCACTGACCCACAGACACTCAACTTAAAAAGAAAATAGAAACACAAGAAGTATGGGAATACAAAAACAATAAATAAGAGACCGCCAAGCGTATAAGGGAAACAAAGCCTATAATTGGCACCACACAAGAACATCGCACCAAGACAGAGCAAATAGACGTTACAACCCATACTCATCTCAACAATCATCATCCTCCTCAGATAGCTCCCTAACCGAAGAACCAAGATGACATTACAAACTTTTTTCGAGACAGCCCACTAAAAACAATCGAGACCAAGATCCAACCTCTTACCAGGACACCAGGACAACCAAAGAAAGAACCATCCATCACCAGATCCACTACAAAGTGAGACAACACTACACGGAGAACCCCCTTTTTTAGGAGGGGACCCAAGAAACACCCCAAAAGAGGTCCCCCATACAGACAATAACGATGGGTAACAAAACTGCACATACAAATATCATCAATCTAGCAAATTTCCCGCTAACACCTGCCCAAATAGAAGTACTTTCCAAAGGCCTCAACTTCTGCCGAGACAATAACCTCAACCACTTCGACATCATCAAGGATCTCCACCAATTTGCCCAAAAAATAATACAAACAGCAATACCAAGAAACAAACAGCAATACCAAGAAAAGGCGAAGCCTGAGAACAGCATCACACTTAATAAATAAAGTAGTTATGTTGAATGTTGAATAAGAGCACACCAGTCAAAGTTTCTTTAGATTGCAATTGATAAGTGTATTAAAAGTGCTAGATAAAGTACATATTACAAATACCAAACCCTCACACAGTGGGTGATAGTTGTTCAATTGATAAAGATAACAAAGAACCATCTATGACAATAAGCATAAAGGAGGCATTTGCTGCAATATAGCTAATGGCCACCAGGTGGCGCAGGTACTCAGTATGTGTCAGTCACAATGGGAATACAAGCAGCAAATGTCATAAATGTCCAAAGCAGATAATACAAAGGCAATCCTCAAGAGATCAATGCAGAGAGAGATGCAAAGTTAATATAATTACATTACAGCATGAGCAGTCACAAGTACTTCAACGTTTCAGACCCCATCGGGTCTTTCCTCAGGGAGGCTGAGCGGTGCTGGTGTGAGGTTGCGAGGAGGGTGTTTAAATGCAGGCTGGATGGCGGGCTTTCCAGGTCGGCCGGCCTGTGACGTCACGGGGGGCGCTCGTGCAAGCGCCAACCAGCGTTGTCACAAGGAGGCAGTGTGGGTCCCGGCCTGCCAACCCCACTATGGCGATTGCGCAGACGCCATTGCATTTGGGGGAGGGCGGCGCACAGGGCCACAATACCGTCTCCTAGAAGATGACAACAGGGGCGGAGTTATAAAGTGTGTATTCGTCGGTTTGTTTATTCCTGGTGCGTTCAGCAGGGCAGTAGCCGCAACAGCATTTCCATGGCAATTCAAGTATATAGAAGCGATCATAAAGGGGTCTCCTAGGCAATCCATACCCTTTGCGCTGCAAATGGAACACATCAGTCCTACTTGTCAGTTTGGGTCCATATATCAGATGCATAGTCCTTCCATATTAGGGTGCCAGGTTTAGGTTCCTTTTTTGGGGAGATATCAGCGAATCTTAGTTTTGCCGCCAGGGTCTAGATTAAAAAGGAAAGCCGCCAGTGTTCTCCTCTGTATTATACATAGAGCAGAATATGTAATATTAGATAATGATGCACATATAACAGACCCCTACCCGCAGGCCCTCTACACCATTTCAAGCGATATACCGAAAAAATTGTAACAACCAGTTAGTGAAGTGAGTCAAACTGTTTAAAATATATATACATATTTACATTGATAACCTCTTACTGAAAAATAATATGCAACGGTTAAGGCCTTTCTCTATACGGGAAGCCCATTAGCTAATTACAAGATAAGATAGTAAGTAAATATAGTTATAAGGAATAAACATAGTTGCGAGATATTACTTAGATAGGGTAAATATATATAGGGCTATAAGAAAGGTACCATAATGTATTGTACCAACAGAGGATTAGCGGTAGCACTGGAGATCACAGTCCTCATTGAGCCCCGCTGGTTGAATTGTATCCAGCTTGTATATCCAATGGGTTTCCCGTTGTAGTAATTTACGTGTCATATTACCCCCCCCCCCTCCGGGGTCGTAATACCTTTTCAACCACAGTAAACCTTAACTGTGAGATTTGATGTCCCATTTCAAAAAAATTTTTGGTGATGGATGAATCGGGGTTTCCCCTTCTGATGTCGGACCTATGCTCACCAATGCGCACTTTGACAGCTCTTGCGGTCTGCCCCACGTACGCCAAGCCACAGGGGCATTTGATCATATTAATGAAATTTTTTGCTATTGCAGTTGAAGAAATCTTTTAATACAAATTTTTGTCCTGAATGGGGGTGGCTAATAGTGTTCGTCCGTAGGACAAAACTGCATTGGGCGCATTGGCCGCATGGGTACATGCCTTGCGGTTTAGCTAATGTTGATAACCATGTAGGGTCCGGGGTTGTAACTTCTTTAGAAAAAAAATCAGCATGTACCAGTCTATCCCTGATACTCCGAGATTTTCTATAGGCCATCATTGGAAGGTATTTGAACACAGTTTCAAGTTTATCATCACTGGACTGCTCATGCTGTAACGTAATTATTTTAACTTTGCATCTCTCTCTGCATTGGTCTCTTGAGGATTGCCTTTGTATTATCTGCTTTGGACATTTATGACATTTGCTGCTTGTATGCCCATTGTGACTGACACATACTGAGTACCTGCGCCACCTGGTGGCCATTAGCTATATTGCAGCAAATGCCTCCTTTATGCTTATTGTCATAGATGTTTTTTTTTTTTATCTCTATCAATTGAACAACTATCACCCACTGTGTGAGGGTTTGGTATTTGTAATATGTACTTTATCTAGCACTTTTAATACATTTATCAATTGCAATCTAAAGAAACTTTGACTGGTGTGCTCTTATTCAACATTATACTTTATTTATTCATGTTTGTTGGTATAATTGAGGAATAGACCCTTTTGTGGAAGCACCCAAATACAGGTTATCATATATATGCACTATATGATGGTGTGCGGGTATGCTAAATTAATTGGTTGAACAGCATTACACTTACACAAGGAGATGAAGAAAGCCTACACATACTCACTAGCTTATACAATAGTGAAGAAACATCCCAACAGGAAGACCCCACCACGAAGAAAGTGTTCAAAAAGGCCTCCACCTATTTCCCCCCACTCTCTCAGAATGCTAGCGTCAAAACCTTTATCAATCTAACCACACAAGCGATTAAACATTAAAGGGAAAAGGCCTAAGTATTTCACACCACAACAAAAAGCAGCCTTAAAAGAAATATAAAGAAGAGAAAAATTCTGAGCTCATTATCAAGCAAGCGGACAAGGGCGGGAATATCGTACTCATGACTAGAACACAATATGAGCAAATGTGTAACAAAATACTGAACAACAAGGAGTGGTACAAAAAAGTCCAGATGACCAAACTTCAAACAGACGAACTGGAGTACAACCATATTCTCAACACAGCGAAAGAACACAATTGCCCTGATGCAGAGCCTCCCCGTTCAGCTATCCCATACGTTTTCCCGATGGTTTCGGCCTGTGATCGGGTCCTGAAAGGGTGCTACATTGCTTTTTGTGTGCGTTTATCCGCTCAGGTGTGTCGGCATGTGCCTTTCTGATTGACGGCTCGCAAGAGGCTGAACTCCGTGAAAACGGACTGGCCGTTGATTGGTCCGTTTTTTTAATTGATTCAGAGCCTTGATTTCCGATTGAAACCAGCCCCATTTAACGAGGGCCTCGACGCTTCACTTACGGCCACTATTAGCACCCGTATTTGAGCTCCGTATCATGATTTCCTCTGTGCGCGAGCATCAATGGTGTCAGCTACGCGGTCTTGTACTTTTGAGCATGGCAGAAACCAGGCTGCACCGAACATGTTTGGACATCGATGGCATGCATGACGTTGAGCTATTCGAGCTCACCCGCCTTAACCGTGTTTCTCTCCAGGACTTGTATAGCCAGCTGCGGCCATGGTTAGCCCGCACCACAAGGAGGGGGCATGCAATTGCAGGTATGACCAA
This sequence comes from Gastrophryne carolinensis, assembly GCA_027917425.1. NCBI lineage: Eukaryota > Metazoa > Chordata > Amphibia > Anura > Microhylidae > Gastrophryne > Gastrophryne carolinensis. The sequence goes on from CM051242.1 coordinate 175,309,196, forward strand.
ATTGGTTGGCTGCCTGCAGTTTTTGGCGAACGGCTCGTTCCAGAGACTGGGTGCCTTCTCCGTGGGGATGTCGAAGTCTCCGCTGAGCCGCAGCCTAACCAAGTTTTTGGATGGCATGGCTACCCTGGCCCCCAAATTTATATTTTTCCTAGACACAGGGGAAGCCTGGAATGCGGTTAAGCTGGGCTTTTATAACATAGCCGACATGCCCAACGTCATGGGTGCCATTGATTGTACCCATGTATCGATCATTCCGCCTGCTGACCAGGAATATCTGTTCAGGTATGTGGTTTAGGTCTGCTTTGTTTTTTGTTTTTTTGGGGGGTTTTCAAGGAGACCTACACCCTGTGTATCACTAGCATCCATTGTTTAGTAATGTTGTTGATGTTTAAGAATATTTGTGTGCATCTTGACACTTATGGTCACACTAATTGCAGTTATGTTTGGTTTGTGCAGGAACAGGAAGATGGGCCATTCGATTAATGTCCAGGCAGTGTCTGGCCCTGATCTGCAATGTTTTAGTATATTTGCAGCCTTCCCTGGTTCCAGGCATGATGCCCACATTTTGAGGAACTCCTGCCTCTTTGAATGTTTTCAATCTGGAGATCTGTCTGGCGGATGGCTACTGGGTATGTGTCTCAAACGTGTTGTTGCTGTGCAAATTTTATATAATTGTTTGGTGCCTGTCCCACACTAATCTGTGATAGATAGCAATGAAACAGTACAAGTTGGCAATCACTTACTTACCACTATTTGATCATCTTAATTCTTGTATGTAATCACCACGATTGCATCCTGCCCTGGCCCTCTTAGCTAGGTAGCACACCACAGTCATTGTATAGGAGTGTACTGCTTGGATGTGCATGTTGGCTCATCAGAACTGTGCTTTGCTCTGACACTGCACAGCTCACCTATTTGTCCCTGTTCAATAATGCTTTAATGCACACTTAAACATTATTGATGTTATTCCCCTTAGGGCTCTGTCTGTTGTTCCATGCTGTTAGGCTTTTAAAGTTACCTAACATGCCATTTTTGTTTAACCCTTCTAGCGCCAGCTACGTAAAATTCACGTAGCTGCCTCTCCTGTCGTTAAACGCCAGCTACGTGAATTTTACGTAGCTAGCGTTCCCTTACCATCGGGGGGGCATCAGCGGGCCAGTTGTGACTTTTCAGCTTGCAGGGAGTCCAGGGGTCAGGGGGAGGTGACCTGGGTGGGACCCAAGTCACCCGATCGCTCCCCTGACCAATCAGCAGGGGGCGCACGGCAGCTGTCATCAGCTGGCGCCCCCTGCTTACCTCATCTGGCGCAGCATCGTTTTTGGAGCCCAGGGAGACGGTAAGGCCGATCGCCGGCAAAACGCCCTCCACCAGCCTAGCCTCTGCCGCCCCGCCTGCCCGCCCCTCGCCCCCCGCCTGCCTGCCTGCCCCTCGCCCATCGCCCCCCGCCCATCGCCCCTATTAGCTGCCTATATGCGCGGCGCGCGCCCGACGGCTCCCCCCTCACCACCATGCCGCCATCCATCCATCCATCCGTCCTATCACCCCCAATGCTGCCATCCATCCTCTCACCCCCAATCCAGCCACCCTGTCACCCCCAATGCAGCCATCCATCCATCTGTTCACCCCCATGCAGCCATCCATACATCCTGTCACCCCCATGCAGCAATCAATCCATCCATCCATCCATCCATCCAACCTCTCACCCCCAATCCAGCCACCCTGTCACCCCCAATGCAGCCATCCATCCATCCATCCATCTTGTCACCCCCATGCAGCCATCCATACATCCTGTCACCCCCATGCAGCAATCAATCCATCCATCCATCCATCCATCCTCTCACCCCCAATCCAGCCATCCTGTCACCCCCATGCAGCCATGCATCCTGTCACCCCCATGCAGCCATGCATCCTGTCACCCCCATGCAGCCATGCATCCCGTCACCCCCATGCAGCCATGCATCCTGTCACCCCCATGCAGCCATCCATCTTGTCACCCCCATGCAGCCATGCATCCTGTCACCCCCATGCAGCCATGCATCCTGTCACCCCCATGCAGCCATGCATCCTGTCACCCCCATGCAGCCATGCATCCTGTCACCCCCATGCAGCCATGCATCCTGTCACCCCCATGCAGCCATGCATCCTGTCACCCCCATGCAGCCATCCATCTTGTCACCCCCATGCAGCCATGCATCCTGTCACCCCCATGCAGCCATGCATCCCGTCACCCCCATGCAGCCATGCATCCTGTCACCCCCATGCAGCCATCCATCTTGTCACCCCCATGCAGCCATCCATCTTGTCACCCTCATGCAGCCATCCATCTTATCACCCCCATGCAGCCATCCATCTTGTCACCCCCATGCAGCCATGCATCCTGTCACCCCCATGCGGCCATGCATCCTGTCACCCCCATGCAGCCATGCATCCTGTCACCCCCATGCAGCCATGCATCCCGTCACCCCCATGCAGCCATGCATCCTGTCACCCCCATGCAGCCATGCATCCTGTCACCCCCATGCAGCCATGCATCCTGTCACCCCCATGCAGCCATGCATCCTGTCACCCCCATGCAGCCATGCATCCTGTCACCCCCATGCAGCCATGCATCCTGTCACCCCCATGCAGCCATCCATCTTGTCACCCCCATGCAGCCATGCATCCTGTCACCCCCATGCAGCCATGCATCCTGTCACCCCCATGCAGCCATCCATCCTGTCACCCCCATGCAGCCATCCATCCCGTCACCCCCATGCAGCCATGCATCCTGTCACCCCCATGCAGCCATCCATCTTGTCACCCCCATGCAGCCATCCATCTTGTCACCCTCATGCAGCCATCCATCTTATCACCCCCATGCAGCCATCCATCTTGTCACCCCCATGCAGCCATGCATCCTGTCACCCCCATGCGGCCATGCATCCTGTCACCCCCATGCAGCCATGCATCCTGTCACCCCCATGCAGTCATGCATCCTGTCACCCCCATGCAGCCATGCGTCCTGTCACCCCCATGCAGTCATGCATCCTGTCACCCCCATGCAGCCATGCATCCCGTCACCCCCATGCAGCCATGCATCCCGTCACCCCCATGCAGCCATGCATCCCGTCACCCCCATGCAGCCATGCATCCCGTCACCCCCATGCAGCCATGCATCCCGTCACCCCCATGCAGTCATGCATCCTGTCACCCCCATGCAGCCATGCATCCCGTCACCCCCATGCAGCCATGCATCCCATCACCCCCATGCAGCCATGCATCCCGTCACCCCCATGCAGCCATGTATCCCGTCACCCCCATGCAGCCATGCATCCTGTCACCCCCATGCAGCCATGCATCCTGTCACCCCCATGCAGTAATCCATCTTGTCACCCCCATGCAGTAATCCATCCTGTCACCCCCATGCAGCCATGCATTCTGTCACCCCCATGCAGCCATGCATCCTGTCACCCCCATGCAGCCATCCATCCATCCTATCACCCCCAATGCAGCCATCCATCCATCCTGTCACCCCATGCAGCCATCCATCCTCTCACCCCCCATGCAGCAATCCATCCATCCATCCTCTCACCCCCAATCCATCCATCCTGTCACCCCCATGCAGCCATCCATCCATCCTCTCACCCCCAATCCATCCATCCTGTCACCCCCATGCAGCCATCCATCCTGTCACCCCCATGCAGCCATCCATCCTGTCACCCCCATGCAGCCATGCATCCCGTCACCCCCATGCAGCCATCCATCCTGTCACCCCCATGCAGCCATCCATCCTATCCCCCCAGGCGATCATGTGCTCCCTGGCGGCCGCGCTCGCACCTACCTGGCCTCCATCTTGGTCGGCTCTGACAGCCGGCATCTTGATTGGCCTCCTCGCCCTGCCTGCCCCGCCTCAGCCATTGGTTACAGAGCATTGCCGGCGCGGGACATGAGAGCAGGCCACCGGACTCCGCCCACCTGCTGGGTCAGGGACGTGTGACTGACTGAAGTACTGAGGAAGAGACCCCGGAAGAAAAGGTATTTAAAAAAACTAAAAAAAAAAATGGATGTTGATTTTGGAGAGGGAGTGTGTGTGTATATGTGTTTTTTTTTTTTTTTCAGTTTGGTCACGGGGCTCCCGAGCGCATGCCCATAGGGGCGCCCGTGCCCCATGACCAACATGTAAATCTGGCCAGTTCGGTGGTTCCGGCGCTCTTCCCCAGGGGAAGACCAACCTCCACAACAACCAGTATAACCAGTGAGTTTCGGGAAGGCTTGCGCCCAGAAAGCTGCAGCTACAACAACAAGCCTGGTACGCCTAGAACGCTTGAGGTGTGTACTTTCAGGGACCATGTGGTTTGTTGGGGGTATTTTTATTGAAAGTGATGTTTTTGTTGAAAAAGCGCAAGGTGCGCACTTTGTCTGCAGAGCAGGAAATTTCAAGTGAAATGCCCGTTATGCATACGCTTTGCTTTGGGGTAATTGGCAACCTTACCCTTGGAGGTAGCTATGCATGTTGGGTATTGTTCTGTTCAGAAGACCTTGCCATTTCAAATTTGATTAGTTTTTTTTGGTTAGCGCGTGTTTTTTATAGAAAAATTTGGTCTTAATGCTGCATTTTTGCTATTTTTTTAGGGAAATCCGGTACAACCAGTGAGTTTCGGGAAGGCTTGCGCCCAGAAAGCTGCAGCTACAACAACAAGCCTGGTACGCCTAGAACGCTTGAGGTGTGTACTTTCAGAGAACATATGGTTTGTGGGGGGTATTTCAATTGAAAAGTGGTGTTTTGGTTGAAAAACCGCAAGGAGAGCAAAATGGTGTATTTTCTTTGAAAATTAGCTCAGTCGCTCTTTTTAGTTTTACGTGTCTCGTGGGCAGGAAAGGATGTCTACCAATACATATGTGGTACTGTTGCAATCGGGAGCAATAGGGCTTTTACACACAATATGATTTTCTGGAACAACTTGCATGTTTAATTAGGAAAACACACTAAAATTGTAAAAAAATGTTTTTTGGGGTTTTTTTTTACATATTTTCCATAAAAATATTTAAAAAACACTGACAATCTTACAAACAAGACACTTCATGTTAAAGCCCAGACTGTGCTGAAAAAAACAATATATAATTGTCCAGGGAAATACTGGGAAATCTCTTCAAAAATCACAGTTGAACATGTGGAGCGCAAAATAGTGCAAAATGGTCTGGCAACAAAGGGTGACAAAATCTCAAGGTAGGCTGGTGGTTAAAGGGTTAATGCATGTAAGGTACTTGTGGATATAGTTTAGTTATTAGATTTAGAGTTATTTGTTATTTTTTGTTGGCCTTATAGTTATGTGTTGACTAGTTAGGGTGCCAGACACTACATATGTTTCCAATAGGCACATTTGTCATGTGTGTTTGTGTTATTGTTAGTGCTTATTTTTGGTTTGTTTTTTTGCAGGTGATTCTGGCTATCCTTTGCTACCATGGCTACTCACACCCATCCTGCACCCCTCTTCCCAGGCCCAGGAGCGGTATAACACTGCCCATAGGAGGACTCGCTCAGTGGTGGAACGTGCCTTTGGCTTGCTCAAGATGCGCTTCCAATGTCTGGATCAGACTGGGGGTGCACTACAGTATCAGCCTGCCAAGGTCATCAAAATCATTCTTGCTTGTGGTGTCCTGCACAACCTTGCCATTCGAGGCCGGATATCCAGATACACTGACCTGCCTGAGGACACTTTAGAGATTTCTGAAGATCACACCCCTCCATACTCCGGATCACCAAGTGGCACAGCACAGGCAATACGTGCTCAACTAGTGGACAATGTTTTTGCATAAAACACACGCCTTTGAAATGTTTTTATTTTAAATTTATTTGTGAATCAACAAAAATTTCTTTTCAATCCTTTTTTTTTTTTTTTTTTTTTTTAACTGAAACGTGGGGTCATATACATTAACACAACCATTTAGTGGTAGGTAGAGGCTGATGTTGCAGCTGATGGTTGGGGTGGGTGAATGTGTGCAGCAATATGTGCCAGGCTTTGGTTAATGTGCTGCCATTGTTGGACCATTTCACCCATATGCCTGTTTAGGCTTCTTGTTTCTGCCAGTAGGCCAGACACATTTGAGTTTAAAACCTCTAATTGGTTAGTCATCGATGTTATTTGGGTGCACACCGTGTTATTAAATTGTTGTGTGGTTTGTGAGAATGCTATATTCTCCTGGTGCCACGCTTCCTCCATAATCTGAAGCTGTCTCCTCTGGCTTATATGTCGCCCTGGCTGTGTTCTTGCACTGGCACGGGTGGGTGGTTCTGCACCAGATTGAGTTGGTGCTGGTGGTTGGGTTGGCATAGAGTGTGTGGTGCGGACAGCAGAAGTGGTTGTGTGGCACAGAGGTTGTGGTAGTGGACACCAGGTGATGAAGTTGCTGTTCGCACACTGGTTCTGTAGGCATTTGCGGCATCTGATTTGTGTCCTCCTCCAAATCTCGAATGTCTTCAATAATTGGGGGACTTTGTATGTTCTGTAAAGAAATGTAGCATTTATTGAGTTCACTATTTTCACAAAAATGGATGCAAGTGCAAAGTCTACACAGTGGACCATTGACTTACCTCATCCAAACACTCAATTTGGTTTGTGTGGGAAGAAACCTGGTTTTGCATGGGCCTCTGGGACAAGCCAGGGGTTGCTTGGCCTTGTGACGTGTGTTGAGTTTGTTCTTGGAAGAGAGAATGAAATGTAATTTTTATCAACAAACACAGTGTGTATTAACGGTTACCAAAGTTTTTGGGTTTTCACATTGAAAAGTCTCTCTGTAAAAACAAACTCACCTTTCGACCTGACATTCCTGTCTGTGTCTAGGCCCTCTGGCAGGCCCTGAAGGGTTGCAGGGTGAATATATGTGAAGACATGTTCTTCTGTTGGGGTTAGTGTGATTTTAGTTGGGAGACCACCCCCTGTCTGCTGGCTGGGGTAGATTAAAACACACCTATTAAGTGTTACATCCTGTTACAAAGCAGGCTAGACATGCATTTACACTCTAAATGGACTTTACCTCTGTGGGGTGGTGCAGGGACAATCTTATTGCTTGTTTCCCACAATGTAAGTTTTAGTTATTTATTTGAAATAAATATATATATGTCCACCACAAAAAAAACTAAAAAAAATGAGGTGGCTCAAAAACGTGTTTTTCGTTCACAGATCAAAGACACCGGCAACTTTTTTAAAGGAGGCTCCCTTGTTTTTTTTAAAGTTTATATGGTTCATTTTAAAATTTTTCCAGTAAAATAACCAAAAAAGAAAGTGTGTTGTGTGTTTTATTTCCTGCCAATGTACTTGATCAAAACATAATCATACTGTTACATGTCCCAAAAGGTAAGTATATGGGACAAGGAATATAAAGAAGAAGGAGAAGAAAACAAAGAATAAGAAAAGAGATTAAGGTAAGCATTAAAGTCAAGGAAGAAGAAGAAAAGAGATTAAGGTAAGCATTAAAGACAAGGAAGAATAAGAAAAGAGATTAAGGTAAGCATTAAAGTCAAGGAAGAAGAAGAAACAGAGATTAAGGTAGCATTAAAGACCAGAAAGAAGAAGAAAAATGTAAGTATACTTGTCCAACATCAAAATAGGGGTGAAAACGGAAACGGATGGCAAGAAGGTACGTTTGGAAACCCATTAAAAAGGAGGCAAAAACGGATCGTCCGTGCGAACGGGAACGGAAGCCACGACTAATTAGCATGCCCCCAAGAGGGGGAAAAAACCTTTCCTGATTGAAGGCACAGAAACGGAGCATTAACGGGCCATAGCAAAAATGGAACAAAATAAGCTTAGATCGGGGGAGGCTCTGCATCAGGGCAAATATCATTACCAAACAAACTTGGGAATTCCTGCAAGTAGACAAACCAACAACACAAACTTTCTACACTCTCCCGAAGATACATAAATCACTAAATAATCCCCCAGGCCACCCTATAGTCTCAGGAATGGGCTCCTTAACAAGTAAGGCAAGTGAATATGTTGATACCCATCTGCCCTGTCCTATGTTAAAGATACACCACACTTATTACAAATTCTACAAGACATTACACTTCCGACCAACAGTATTCTTGTCACCTTGGACATCGAAGCTCTTTATTCTTGCATTCTTGCATTCCACACAACAAAGGCATAGCAGCCACCAATTTTTTTCTCGATCAACTAGACATCACCGAACATGACCATAACAGATTCATCCTGGAATTACTACAATTCATTTTAACACACAACACCTTCATATTTTGTGGACAACTTTACCATCAGGCCCAAGGAACAGCCATCGGCACGAAATGCGCTCCAGCTTATGCAAATCTATACTTAGGAAAATGGGAAAAAGCCATCTGGGAGAATGAAGACCTCACCGAATATACCCAATACATCACCTCATGGTGGAGGTATATTGAGGTTTGTAGATACTCTCAACAAAAATGACCTTAATCTGAAATTTACACTGGAATATGACACCAAACAAGTCACCTTCCTAGATTTGAGAATAATAATCAACCCGGATGGGGCAGTCAGCACGACACATTATAGAAAACCTACTGCATCTAACAATATTCTCAGGGCAACAAGCTCCCATCCTCACAGCCTAATCAAAAGCATCCCGTACGAAGAGTACCTCAGAGCAAAAAGGAACTGCTCATCCGAAGAGGATTTCAAAAAAACAGCCAAGGGAATCCAACAGAGGCTATTAGAGAGAGGTTACCACAAAAAAAACACAGAAAACAGCATACCATAAGACATTAACTAGAAACAGAACCCAAATGCTCAATACACCACAAAAAGACAAACACAAATACCCCACATACCCAACACTCATCATGACCTACAATCAACAACACAGTGAGATAAGAGAAATCCTGAAAGAACATTGGTACATTATGAAAAATGACCTCATTCCAGAACAACCAAAAATCATGTACAGACGAACTGATTCTTTCAAGGACCACATTACACACAGCCATTACTCCACAACAACTAAGAAACAATGCTGTGAAACAAACGGAACATACCGCTGCAGAGGATGCACATCATGTCAATTCATTTCACAAAACAAAAAATATCACACTCGCCACAGGGGAAGTAATAATACCACAACACTTTGCAAATTGCAACATGACAGACGTGATTTATCTACTGCAATGTCTGTGCCCTAGGTTCTACATTGGAAAAACAAGCCGGAAACTGATAAATCGGATCTATGAGCATATACATGACATAAAGAAGAAAAATACCTTGACTCCAGTAGGAAAACACTTTGCGGCCTACCATAGAGGCATCCCGGATGGAATACACTTTTCTGTCTTGGACCGGAAAATGTGGCCTTAATTCTGCTTTTTTATTCTTTTTTTAGGGAAACCCTGTGCAACCAAAGAATTCATTAAGGGATTTCTTCCAGAAAACTGCAACCATGTCAAAAAGCCAGGTACGCCTAGAAAGCTTGGGGTGTGTATTTTCAGAGAATAAATGGTTTGTGGGGTGTATTTCAAATGTAAAGGGTTGTATTTTATCTGAAATTCTCCTAAAGCGCTGTTTCAGTTTGGGAAGGTGTCCACCAATACATATGTGGTATGTTGTAACCAGCAGAAATGGGGATTTCACACGCAATAGGATTTTATTGTAAAACGTACATTTTTTATTACAAAAAAAGCTACAAATTACAAAAAATAGATGTAAAAAAAATCAGTTGAACACGTGGAGTGCAAAATAGTGCAAAATGGTCTGGCAACAATGGGAGACAAAATCTCCAGATAGGCTGGCAGTTAAGGGTTAAGGGGTGTTTAACGCCGAAAAGCATAACCTGGAAGGGCACGTATGTTTTTAACCATTTGAGTAGAAGATACAAAGCACGGCACTTTTTGGGATTTGCAAAGATCCTTCCCTGCTCCCATGGATTGCCCAGTGGGGATTTAGAGCTGTCAGGATTTCAATTTATACTCCTTATGCTGCTGCCAACTCTAGGGTGTGTCTTTTAGACAATATATGGTCTCCTCACCTAAAGGCTCTGTCATTGTGCCGCTCTGTGACAGCAATTCTAATAGTAATGCCTCTGATCTGCATGCCATACTTCTTTACAGTATTATCTCCCTAACCCAACACCCACCCTATGCATGTTACAACAAGGTAAAATGTTCTACAACCCTCTTGAGGCTCTCCGTAGACCAGAAATAAGCGCTTTTAATAGCAATTTGCAGGAAATTCGTATTGAAACAAATTTTTCGAAAAATTTCGGAGAATCGTCCGAATCAAATTTTTCAAAAATTCACTCACCTCTAGTTATGAAGACAGAAAATTATACATGAAATTTCTCAATCACAATCCAGTGAGAAACTTTAAGAACAAAGAAATAGGTGAAAGATAATAGGTAGTGTCTAACTGTAAATACAATCACTATGTATAGATAAAGAGGTTTTACCATAGATGCCATAAAGGATGGCACTTGAGTCCCCCTGTGGATAGCTTACAAATGCTGGCTGCACAAAACCAATGTTGCTCAGTGATTCTGGTTATATCAGATGTGTTAAGAGACATGTATAAGACACAAAGTGCATTTGTGCTCATCACACCAATAAATCAGCATAACAAGAGCAGTAACCACAGTGTAATATATAACAAGGCATAGGCACATCTCAGACTCAAAAATGGCATCACATCAGCAACATAATAATGAAAAAAGAAAGAATGAAGGCATCGCTGCCTTGAGAAAGGGGCTTGATGCCCTGAAACGTAGGTGTATAGTGATTGCTACCATTCTAAGGGTATTCTTTTTTCATTATTACTGATGTCATGTTATTTTTTATTCTGACATGTGCCTATGCCTTGTTACATATTAAACTGGGATAACAGCTCATGTTATGCTGATTTAATGATGTAATGAGACGTAATACACTGTTCTGACCATTATTAGCCTTTTACTTTGTACACCTTGTGTCATATACATGTTCTTTAACAAGTCTGATATAACCAGCATCACTGATCAATGTTGTTACTGTACAGCCAGCATTTGTAAGCTATACACAGGAGGATTCAAATGCCATCCTTTACAGTATCTATGGTAAAACCTCCTTAACTATGCTTAGTGATTGTATTTACAGTTAGAAGCTACCTATTATCTTTCACCTATTTCTTTGGTCTAAAAGTGGCACAATTCTGAGGATTCCCACTGGGAAGTGATTGTGATATTTCATGTATCACTTTCTGTGTTGGTGACAAAATGATATTAATGGTGTATGACTTTTAATACACTTTGATTTGCAATTAAAACTTTACTTGTGTGGTATGCATCCTCCATATCTATTTCTACTACTAATTATTTTACTTATGCATTATTTAATATTGATTTTTTTAGGTTTATTTTTTATAATGTATGTTCAATTTATGAATATAAATTATGAAAACATTATAATATTAATAATACAATATTTATAAATACATGTTTTTTTTACACTACTATAATTATTTGTATTTATTTTGGCATTATTTTATATTGGGAGGTAATCCCAATGACTTTGTGTTTTTTTCCTGCAGAAGCTGAGTTTAGAGAGGCAGTCAAAGCCTGTAAAGGTAAAATATATATTTTCTTTTTTTATGTTTCAAATCGAAATTCTCCACATATGTGATAAGGCAGTTCTACAGGAGAGGACCACATTATTTTTAATAAGTAGATATTTTATTTTAGAAACATCCTATATGTAATCCAAACTCATTTGGGGAGGATCTTTTTTAATGTGATCTGCTGCTATTTTGTAATGTCTAAAACAAAACAAATATCCTATTTAAAAAATAAATGCCCCTCATCTGTACTGTACCCTCACTGCTGTTCTGAATTCAGCTTCTCCAGGAAAATTAGCAAATCATTTGCAAAACCCTTAGTGTCATTAAAGTATTCTCAAATATATTTATTTTATATTTCATTTCATTTTTTTAAATACCGTATAAGACGCACCTGCCCATAAGACGCACCTAGGATTTGGGGGAAGAAAATAAGAAAAAAAAATTTTAAACCAAAAACGCACCATTACAGACAGTGTGGCATTCCCCTATCCAATTCCCATAGGCAGTGTGGGATGCCCCCATTCCATTCACTGTATATCCAGTGTGGCATCCCCCCTCCCATTCCCCATATACCCATTGGCTGTGTGGCATCCCCCTCTCCCCCCATTAGTATAGGCTGTGTGGCATCCCTCTCCCCACATTCCCATAGGCTGTGTGGCATCCACCTCTCCCCCCATTCCCATTGGCTGTGTGGCTTTCCCCCTCCCCCCATTAGTATAGGCTGTGTGGTATCCTTCTCTCCCCATTCCCATAGGCAGTGTGGCATCCCCCTCCCCCCATTGCATGGGCTGTGTGGCATCCCCCTCTCCCCATTAGCATGGACTGTGTGGCATCCCCCTCTCCCCATTAGCATGGGCTGTGTGGCATCCCCCTCTCCCCATTCCCATAGGCTGTGTGGCATCCCCCTCCCCCCATTCCCATAGGCTGTGTGGCATCCCCCATTCCCATAGGCTGTGTGGCATCCCCCTCCCCCCATTCCCATAGGCTGTGTGGCATCCCCCATTCCCATAGACTGTGTGACATACCCCTCCCCCCATTCCCATAGGCTGCGTGGCATACCCCTCCCCCCATTCCCAAAGGCTGTGTGGCATCCCCCTCCCCCATTCCCAAAGGCTGTGTGGCATCCCCATCCCCCCATTCCCAAAGGCTGTGTGGCATCCCCCTCCCCCCATTCCCATAGGCTGTGTGGCATCCCCCTCCCCCATTCCCAAAGGCTGTGTGGCATCCCCCTCCCCCATTCCCAAAGGCTGTGTGGCATCCCCCTCCCCCATTCCCAAAGGCTGTGTGGCATCCCCATCCCCCCATTCCCATAGGCAGTGTGGCATCCCCATCCCCCCATTCCCAAAGGCTGTGTGGCATCCCCCTCCCCCATTCCCAAAGGCTGTGTGGCATCCCCTTCCCCATTCCCAAAGGCTGTGTGGCATCCCCATCCCCCCATTCCCAATGGCTGTGTGGCATCCCCATCCCCCCATTCCCATAGGCAGTGTGGCATCCCCCTCCCCCATTCCCAAAGGCTGTGTGGCATCCCCCTCCCCCATTCCCAAAGGCTGTGTGGCATCCCCATCCCCCCATTCCCATAGGCAGTGTGGCCCCTCTCCCCCCATAGTAAAAAAAAAAAAAAAAAAACTTAAACTCACCTGTCCGCTGACACCGCTGCGCTGAGCGGCCGGCTCCGTGAATGGGGTGGGCGCGGCCTGCGCTGCGATCGCTGCCGCTCCTCCATCTGCTTCTCCACATGCGATCACGAAGGTCCGGGCAGCGGGCGGGCGTGGCCTGCGCCGGTGCAGGCCACGCCCACCCACTGCCGGGACCTTCGTGTGCGCACCCGGGGACGGGTGAGTTTTTTTTTTACATATGCCCGATAAGGCGCACTGACATTTTTCCCCCACTTTTGGGGAAAAATAAGTGCGTCTTATAGGGCGAAAAATACGGTAGTTATTTTTGGAAACAAATTTCCTATTTGCTACAAAAATGGATTATTGTCATTGTAACTCATAATAAACTTTATGTATGTATTCTTTAATTTGAAACTAATATAACATGTTCCATTACATCTAATTTTTTTTGTGGAGTAATTAATAATTTAGATATAAATTATTTTCATTGAATATATTTTTTGTATATTTAAGTTTAGTATTATTTTTGGCAACATACATTTTATTTTTAATGTATTATTGTCATTATTATTTTAATATACTTTAGATATCTATATTATTTCTTAATTTAGTAAAAATATTTTTTTTTACTTTTTTTTATGATTGTTTCAGTTTTGATTATAGTTGAGTATTGTTGTTCCCTTCTCTCAAGAAGATGACTTGTCGAGCTGTGCTACTTTTGCTGGCTTTGGGTAAGCGCTGCCAGGCTTGGACTGGCCCACAGGGTTACCAAGAAAAAGCCCAGGGGCCCATTTGTGGGCCTCTATCGCCAGTGGTGTACTGGGGACAAAAATCATGGCTTGTGTCAGGTTGACACCCCCTCTGTTAGTGCTAGAATCAGCTCACTTTAATGTACACACTGTTCTTACATCACTTAGCCCAGCCACTCCCATTGAAGAGGACAGCACAACACAGGATGAAACCTTATTTAAACATTTTAAATTACTCTAAAATATACCTTTAGTTTTGAAACATGGAGCTCTATACAATAAAAAGCACCCAAGTGTAAAGTCCAGAGAACATCAGAGGACAAGGTCCTGCTCCTCCATAATGCTCCGGAGCCAGGAACCAATTTAAAAAGAAACCCTGCTGTGTCCCCTCTGTGAGCCAGGCTTCATATATAGCACCTGAAAATACAGAAAGCGCTCCCCATACATTTACTTTTCATTAATAGAAAAAAGCTGATGTGAGCAATTGGGGCGAACGGCAGTGACACCGACAACAGTTCTTCAACAGCAAAAACAGGTTTATTGAGAAATAAAGTGTTCAAAAGCAAAATATCTCTCACTTCAGAGATTGCAGCAACAATGCAATAAGTCAAAGTAGTTACTTCACCAACTCAATGTAAGTCCAGGGCTGGATACTCCAGCAAGCTGCAATTCCAGGGTAAGTCAGGTCCACTTTGCAGGGCAGACAGAATTTTTTGCCAGACAGAGACTGCCATTTGGAAGGGAAGTATTGCTTTATATAAATAAGATTGTTTAAAGCGAGTCCAGGAGCTTTTGCAAATTCCAGTTGTATTTTAAGTGAGGTTGTAATATAAGTGAGGGGACTTTTCATTAAGGGACTTTTGATTGGGACTTCAAGTGTTCTTATTGCCTATGTGCTAAAATAAGAAGTTAAAAACCAAAGTTGCTGCCACTGTGAGCACTAAAATTGTTTTTACTGCTGTTTTGTAACTAGGATAATTGCCGGCAATATTGAAGGTCTTCTTCAGTGCACAGTTTGTCATATGTATACACTTCAGGAGCAGCAGTTCCCGGGTGAATACCGCTGTGGTAAATGTGAGCAAATTGCAAACCTGGAAGCTCGGGTTAGAGATCTGGAGGAGCAAAATGCAACACTGAGGAGGACTGACAATATGGAAAAGAGTTTTCTGCTCACTGAGCAGGCAGTAAATGAGGTAGATACAGAGGATGGAGTAATGGGTCAGGAGGAGCAGATAAGTAGCTGGGTAAATGTAGATAGAGGGAGTAGAAAGGGAGCACAGAAAAGAAAAGCCATACCTGTGTCTGTGCACCCTAGCAAAATTGCCAAGTTGGGTAATGATGCAAGAGTGTCAGTCTTAGAAATGGCAGCCCTAGCTGATACTGCTCTCCCTAACAGCCGGGAGAACAGCCCAGCTAGTGAGCGGGTGGTTGGGACTGCAGGTGGTACTAGACAGTTAGTGGTCATAGGGGATTCTATTATCAGGCGGCCTGATAGAATAATTTGTCAGCGGAAGGTTTACTGTCTCCCTGGTGCCAGGGTTCGGCATGTGGTGGAAAGGGTGAATAAATTACTGGGAGGGGCTGGGGATGACCCAGCTGTCGTGGTCCATGTGGGAACCAATGACAGAATTAATGGGAAATGGAGGATCCTTAAGAATACATTTAAGGAATTAGGCACAAAGTTGAAGGGAAGGACCTCCAAGGTTGTATTCTCTGGAATACTGCCAGTGCCATGCACTACACATGAAAGACAGCGGGAGCTTAGAGAGTTAAATGCATGGCTCAAGTCCTGGTGCAGGGCAAAGGGATTTGGGTTCCTAGAGCACTGGGCTGACTTTTCATTGGGGTGCAAACTGTATTCTAAGGATAATTTGCACCTGAATGGAAGGGGGGCTGCTGTGCTGGGTAAGAGGATACTAGAGGGGGTGGAGATGAGGGGGAGGGCAAGAGTGAAAACAAAAGTGAAGACAGGTTACTTAGAGGACAGCATATGATGGTGGGGGGGGGGGAGAATTAGAAGGGGGGAGGACTTCTACGATGGTATGATGCTATCATGTGTTGCAAACCAGCAGTGAAAAATTAGACGGATGCATTACTGCAGAAACTAATACTATACCCCAATGTGTCAAACTAGATAGGAACATAAAGTGTATGTTCACAAAAAAGTAAAGTGGGGGAGCTTGAGGCTTTGGTGCTGGCAGAGAATATTGATGTTGTTGGTGTGGCTGAGACATGGCTGGATTCCACACATGACTGGACTGTCAATCTACAAGGTTATATTACTGAGGGGATACTAGCAGAAGATTGTGAGGATGTAGAATCCTTTTGGGTAGAAGTGGGGGGCAATGTAAACAATGTAAAAACAGTTTGTTGTAATCTATAGGCCCCCAAATATAACTTAGGAAATAGAGGGTCAACTGCATAAACAGATAGAGCGAGCGTGACAGGCTGGTACAGTGGTAGTGATGGGGGACTTCAACTATCCAGGAATCGACTGGAGACACAGTTCTGCTTCCACTTCAAGGGGGAGAGCATTCCTCAGCTTGCTACAAGATAACTATATGAATCAGTTTGTGGAGGCACCTACTAGGGGTGATGCTCTTTTAGATCTTGTAATATCAAATAATGATGGGGACAGTAACAGTCCATGAAAATCTTGGTAACAGTGACCACAATATAATTGTATTTAACATAAACTGTAAGCTGTGGATATAGTTTTTCTGGATTTTGCAAAAGCATTTGACACTGAACCCCATAGATGCTTATTGGGGAAATTAAGATCTTCAGGACTAGAAAGCACAGTTTGTAACTGGATTGAAAACTGGCTGAAGGATTGTGTGCAGCTAATGGTGGTTACTGACACCTACTCTGAATGGTTACAGTTGTAAGCGGTGTACCCCAGGGTTCAGTGCTGGGTCCACTATTATTCAACGTGTTCATAAATGACATATAAGATAGCATTAAAAAAAGTACTGTCTCTATTTTTGCAGATGACACAAAGATATGTAGCACAGTTCAGTCTATTGAAGATGTTCACAAGCTTCAGGCTGACTTGGACACATTGAGTGTCTGGGCATCCACCTGGCAAATTAAGTTCAATGTGAAAAAATGTAAAGTCATGCACTTGGGGTCTAACAACCTGAAGGCCACATATGTCCTTGGGGGAGTAAAACTGGGAGAATCACTTGTTGAGAAGGATCTGGGGGTACTGGTAGATCACAGACTAAATAACAGCATGCAATGCCAAGCAGCTGCTTCCAAGGCCACCAAGATATTATCATGCATTAAAAGAGGCCTGGAATCACAGGATAGAGATGTAATTTTGTCCCTTTACAAGGCACTTGTGCGCCCTCACCTGGAATATGCCATCCATTTCTGGGCACCCATTCATAGAAAGGACGCTTTAACTATGTAAAGGGTGCAGAGGAGAGCCACCAAACTAATAAAGGGAATGAAAGGTCTGTCTTATGAGGAAAGATTACAAGAAATAAATCTGTTTAGTCTTCAGAGGAGGCGATTGAGGGGGGACATGATTAACTTGTATAAATATATAAATGGCCCATACAAAAATATGGGGGAACACTATTTCATGTTAAAAAAGAATAAAATTGCTTTTCCTATAAAATAAAAAATAACTTCCCCTACCCCAACACCCTTGGTTGAACTTGATGGACATACGGTATGTCTTTTTTCAACCGTATTAACTATGTAACTATGTAACAAGACCTCTGTGATAAGCTAGGACATATATGTGTGATAAGATATGACATAGATGTGATGCGATATAAAATATATATTGGGATGTCATAAGACATGAAATAAATGCTTGTCAAACGCATTCCTTAGAACTGCTAGTACAAAGAGCCATCTACATATGACAAGTAGGTTTCCTGGCAAAAGGCAAAACACCCCATGGGGTAATCAGCAGCTACAAGCCAAATAGGTTCTCTGGCAAAAGGCAAAACACGGTTCCCCAGGGGGGGTAATTGACACACGCTCGCTACAAATCAGTAAACGAGACACTTGATACACATGGCAGCTCACATGCCTCTTCAAAAGAATTTTAGATCATATCTTGCAATAAAACACCCCGACTCATGATTGGCTAAATACAGCATTCTGCCCGCCCCAGAATGAGTTTAAAAATGAGAGAGGTACCCCATTAAGACATAACATGCCAGGAGACTGCTTCCGATAAGTAGGCGTGCTATCACATTGTTTCTGCGTGTGTCTTCTCACGAACAAGATTTTATCTCCCAAAAGGTAACAATCTCTGTTATTACTCCTTTTTATTTTATAAGCATATTGCCATCTATTGTATGTCTGTTATTTTATTGTACATCTTTGTCTTACATGCATTGCCCCTTACGGGTGAATTAAATCTTAAAAATTTATAAAGTGAACTTCTGTGTGCTAATTTCCTAGCCTTTAGAAGAGACATT
Organism: Gastrophryne carolinensis; assembly: GCA_027917425.1. Taxonomy (NCBI): domain Eukaryota; kingdom Metazoa; phylum Chordata; class Amphibia; order Anura; family Microhylidae; genus Gastrophryne; species Gastrophryne carolinensis. The sequence goes on from CM051242.1 coordinate 175,327,555, forward strand.
GTGTATATGCTAAAGCTTGTACCCTGTAGGCCTATCGCTACCAGTGTGACGTTATTCCTGTATAGTCGGCCCTAGGACCTTATCAGAGGATTTGGCACATTAATTGCATAAGGCGAATTTTAGCTTAAAGACCTGTGTGTGTATATAGTGTCTGGCTATTAGAGCCAGGTCCCCAAAAACGTCTGTGTGTAACGATTGTTTATAGCACGATCAGAATCCGGTCTGGATTAAGGCATAAAAGCCCCTTGATTCATGACAAAATTGGCGGCAGCTTAGTGGGATCTATAACTTAGTACATTAGTGCACTGTTTAAAGTAATTTAATCGTGTACTAATAGGCTGGAAGCTTGCTATAAGTGCCCGGCCTACAGAAGCTCACTCAGTGCATTGTATTTTTTATTTCTGAACAGACATACTTGGCTTTTGCTTCCCCTCCCCACTCTTGTTTTTCTTTAGAATCTATCTTTTATTTGGAATAATGGCTGAAAATATAAGCAGCTATAAAAAGCACAGCCGTGATGACCTGATCAATCTGTGTGAGGTCAGGAACATCTCCACCACAAGAGGACAATCAAAGGAACAATTGATCTGTGCGTTGGTGGAATTTGATCGAGCAGAGCAAGCTCAAAATGTGTCTCAAGAGACCCCAGAGGAAGAGCAATCCTCACCGCCACAGGACGCAGGGGAACGGAATGTCTTGAGATACCAACCCGAGGACCAGATGTCGTCTTTGGAAATGAGTCTACAACTTTTGGGCTCCAATGACCCAGCGCTACGCCTCCAGCTGATTATGCAGCACCACCAGGCCCAGCGAGAGGCCCAGGAACGGCAGGCGCAGGAGCAGCGAGAGGAACGGGCCTATCAGCTGGAACTTGCTAAATTACAACTGCAGCAACAGGGCTCTTCTAGCCTCATGGAGCCCAGGGGTGAACGGCCCCATAAAATCCCTTTGGATAAATTCCCAACCATGGAAGGAGATAACTGTGTGGACTCTTTCTTCCAAGCCTTTGAAAAAGTTTGCAGGCAATATAGCCTGCCCAGGGAGCAGTGGGCGTGTTACCTTACTCCAGGTCTGAGGGGAAAGGCCCTAGAAGTTTTTGTAAATCTGCCTGAGGACCAAGAGCAGGATTATGATGCTTTAAAACAAGCCATTGTGAAACGCTACTGCCTCACGCCTGAAGTTTACCGCAAGCGTTTCCGGACCCTGCAGCGTGGCCCTGCTGACAGCTACATGGACCTTGTGTTTAATCTGCGTGCTGCGTTTCAGCAGTGGCTAAAAGGACTGGCTGTGGATACTTTTGTCACCCTACAGGAGCTCATGATTAAAGATCAGTTCCTCCACACATGTCCTGTGGATGTTAGACAGTTTGTCTTGGATCGGGCCCCCAAGACAGCAGCCGAAGCAGCTGAGATTGCAGATGCCTATGCTGCCAACCGGATCCCTCTGACCAGCAGGACTGCTCCCCCCAGCTGGAAGGAGGGGAAAGCTGCTGGACCCCCTGCCCCTGCCCACCAAAGGAGCCAAGTGTCCAGGTCTTCAGGATACCTGCCATCAGCTGTAGGGCCGCGGAGATGCTATATTTGCAACCAGGTGGGGCATCTCAGCATGACGTGCCCAGAAATCAAGAAAACAGCCCCCACCAATAGGGACAATGGTGGGGCCTCTTCAGTTCTGTGTGCCTCTTCAGTTCTGTGTGCCTCCAAGACAACAGGTAACCTTTCTGAGAACTTGCAACCTGTCACTGTGGGAAAAACCATTACCACTGGGTTACGAGACACTGGATCTGAGGTTACGTTGGTCCGTCCTGAGCTAATAAGCCCTGAAGATCTGATTCCAGGCCGGACCATGGCAATCAAGGGGGTTGGAGGCTTGAACCCTTCAGTTCCCACGGCCTGTGTCTTCCTAGACTGGGGGGCTGGGCGGGGCATAAGAGAGGTTGGGGTCACAGAGAACATCCCGACCAATGTGCTTTTGGGCACTGACCTGGGGCGATTGGTAGCCCGTTATGAGCCCCTACCTGTGACTCAGGACCCCTCCAAAGAACTGGTGACGGACTCAATGGCCTTGAGGAATTCCAAAATAATTGACTGCGTACCGAGACCTGATTCTAGCGAGTCCTATGAGCTGAGGTCTGATCGAGGTCTCACTAAGAAGTATGGCGATCAGCATATAACAAATGTATGTGATGCAATGTACACTGAAGGCAACCCCTCTGCTGCAGTGGTGACCCGCAGCGGACACCGTTATTCCTCTAATCGGCCGCTGTGCACCACTGCCGAGGCACTGCCTCCTCAAAATAATAAGGAGCAGGGACTACAACCCCCCACTGCTGAAGGGTTGGAACCCGGCCCCTCTATTTTTCCTCTGGTGCCTGTCACAGATAGCTCTGAATTCACTGAGGCTGTCAAAACTGATACCAGTCTGCAGGAACTCGGGGATCTGGCAGATAGGTCTCCAGAGGGAGATGGGAGGGTGAGGGTGTATTGGGAACAAGGTAGATTGTACAGAGAGGTGATCCCCTCTGAACCATCTGACCAAGAATTGACTGACCGACAGGTGATAGTACCCCACAAGTACCGGGAACATCTGTTGCCAATAGTTCATGAGATCCCACTTGCTGGGCACTTCGGGATACAGAAAACTAAAGCATGTCTCACCTACAACCTCTATTGCCCACTCATGGGGTCTGACAGTGCCAATAATTGCGGGTCCTGTGGCACGACAGAAAAAACACCCGAACCCCCCCCCCCCCCTCCCGCCAAGGGGAAAATTAAAATTTGACGCGTGGCTTACCGAATTACGCTAAGCCAGGCGTCATTTTGAAAATGGGGGGATGTGATAAGCTAGGACATATATGTGTGATAAGATATGACATAGATGTGATGCGATATAAAATATATATTGGGATGTCATAAGACATGAAATAAATGCTTGTCAAACGCATTCCTTAGAACTGCTAGTACAAAGAGCCATCTACATATGACAAGTAGGTTTCCTGGCAAAAGGCAAAACACCCCATGGGGTAATCAGCAGCTACAAGCCAAATAGGTTCTCTGGCAAAAGGCAAAACACGGTTCCCCAGGGGGGGTAATTGACACACGCTCGCTACAAATCAGTAAACGAGACACTTGATACACATGGCAGCTCACATGCCTCTTCAAAAGAATTTTAGATCATATCTTGCAATAAAACACCCCGACTCATGATTGGCTAAATACAGCATTCTGCCCGCCCCAGAATGAGTTTAAAAATGAGAGAGGTACCCCATTAAGACATAACATGCCAGGAGACTGCTTCCGATAAGTAGGCGTGCTATCACATTGTTTCTGCGTGTGTCTTCTCACGAACAAGATTTTATCTCCCAAAAGGTAACAATCTCTGTTATTACTCCTTTTTATTTTATAAGCATATTGCCATCTATTGTATGTCTGTTATTTTATTGTACATCTTTGTCTTACATGCACTGCCCCTTACGGGTGAATTAAATCTTAAAAATTTATAAAGTGAACTTCTGTGTGCTAATTTCCTAGCCTTTAGAAGAGACATTCCCCTCGATTCAAAGAGCAAAAGTTAAGTGATTTCGTATCGAGAATCGTAAGTTTGGGTGGGTGTTTGTCATTTTTTCTTGTTTTTTTGGCCATTTCGTATTCGCACGATCGTTCGCGCATAGACGTATATGAACATACGCATTTCGTACGAGAATCGTATAATTTGCGTTAGTTCGTGTGTTTTTCCCGTCCAAATCGTATTATTTGCGTCCGATCCTATTTTTTACGTCCTTCACATGGGCTTGCGCCCAATTCAGAGAGGTGATTGTTAATTGTTTGGAAGCCCATTAAAGAGCTGCTTTACGAAATGTTTGCCGGCAGCTATTTGGCCTCGGGAGTAGGATGGAGCGGAGCGAGTTTGTGGCACATCAAGGGCTTATGCTTTTTGGCATTGAGTTGATCGAGATGTCTGAGAGCAGATTGCCCCTGCGTCGTCGCATGAACATCGATAGCATGAATGATGTTGAGCTGTTCGAGCTGACCAGGCTTAATCGCGCTTCCCTCCATAAATTATATAGTGAGCTGCGGCCATGGTTAGCCCGCACCACAAGGAAGGGGCATGCAATTTCAGGTATGACCAAGATGCTTGGCTGCCTGCAATTTTTGGCGAACGGCTCGTTCCAGAGGCTGGGTGCCCTCTCTGTGGGGATGTCACAGCCTACGCTGAGCCGCGCACTGTCTAAATTTTTGGAAGGCATGGCTGCCATAACTCAAAAATATATTTATTTTCCTGATGATATGGCAGCCAGAAACGCCATTAAGCTTGGGTTTTATAATGTGGCCGACATGCCCAACGTTATTGGTGCAATTGACTGCACACATGTGGCACTCGTACCTAGGGCAGCCGACGAGTATATATATAGGTATTGAGATTGGTTATTATGTTGCCCAACGTGTCATGTAACCTGTTTTCCTTTGCGCCAGCATATTTGTTTATCCCTCATTTGTGTAGCTGCTTTATCTAGGCTTTTCATTAGTCTTTCCCAATAGAGTGCAGACATGTTTTGAGGTTAATTTATTAGTTTTGGTCAAATATCAATTACCCTTTTTGTATGTTTTTTCCTTAAGGAATCGTAAAATGGGACACTCACTTAATGTCCAGGCCGTGGTTGGTCCGGATATGCGGTTTATGAGTGTCCTTGCCGGCTACCCCGGATCGTCCCACGACTCCTATATCCTCCGGCGATCTGGGTTGTTTCGGAGATTTGAGGCAGGTGAATTTTCGGGGGCATGGCTGCTTGGTAAGTGTGTCCTATTTGTGTGTTATTAAATGTGGCATTAATCTTGTATTTGTTGATATGTTTTTTAAGGATAAATTTACAGAAGCGTACAACTGCCTTTTTCTTGCCTCATATATTAGGAACTTACCCTAAAAATCCTTGTCTCGCTGTGGCCTTCAGAATGTTTTCCCTTTAGTTAGGATGTCTGTAAGTTCCTTGTGCCTAAATATATTGGTTTGGAGTTTATACCCAAGGATCTTTGACCTTTGGCTCCTTTGGGACTATTGGTCTTTAAATGTCAAAGTGGACTTAAACTGCATACATTGTAGTTTCCAGTGAAATGTGGATAGGGATCTTTGACCTTTGCCTCCTTTGGGACTATTGGTCTTTAAATGTCAAAGTGGACTTAAACTGCATACATTGTAGTTTCCAGTGAAATGTGGATAGGGATCTTTGACCTTTGGCTCCTTTGGGACTATTGGTCTTTAAATGTCAAAGTGGACTTAAACTGCATACATTGTAGTTTCCAGAGAAATGTGGATAGGCCCTCCGCAGCATCCTAATTGTAACATGTCTGAAAACTAAAATTATATGTAAAATACAAATACCCTTGGCCGTGCAGATGTTTGTTAATTAATTGGTATATCGAAGTGCCATTTTTATTTAGGTGATACCTTAGTGCAATTTGTGTGGGTCCTAATGTGCCCTGTATTTTTTTGGGAACACTTTACCTTACATCATTATGATATCTGTGAAATTTGGGGTGTTGGTTGTGTTGCCTTTTTAATTTTGATTACATTTAATTCTCTGTTTAAGGTGATTCCGGGTACCCACTTCTACCCTGGCTCATGACGCCTGTGCTGCGGCCCCAGGATGCCTCGCAGGAAGCGTATAACCGTGCGCATCGCAAGACCCGGGCTGTTGTGGAGAGGGCCTTTGGTCTGCTGAAGACACGTTTTCGTTGCCTTGACCATACTGGGGGGGCCCTGCAATATGATCCCAAGAAAGTGATCGACATTATAATGGCATGTGCTGTTTTGCACAATTTTGCCATCATGGAACGTGTCCCACGTTATGTGGACAGCCTGCCCTCTTCAGCCGTCGAGGATGAAGCCGAGAATTTTGAGGGGCCCCCCAGTGAGTCTGGCCAATCTGTTCGAGCCAACCTGATCAGCCAGCATTTTAGTTAACTTTTTTCCCTGTCTCACCATTCTGTATGTCTGTGTTATCCTTTTTGAAACATATGTTGTTTTGCCCTAATGTGGCATTACCTCTAAGTAAAACATTTCGACCTTAATTGTTGCCTAATGTATTTCATGTAGTTTCCTTAGCTTTCGCTTTGCATTGTTACACCTCTTCAACCCAAAATTATCTGGTTTAGCCCAAGCTGTTAAAAATGTCTTCCCACTAAAAACGCCACAAGTATTGGAAGTGAAATTTTTGTTTTACTTAGCAAATGAAAAATTATAGTGGTTACCAGAAATCAGTCCACATACATCTGTGGTAACAAATGGATAACATTAAAAAAAACATCGAGCACATCTACACCTGGAAGTGAGTGGCACAACCAAACAAGGACACCCAGTCCAAAGGCCAGCCTAGTCCAGTCATTAATATTGCCTGTGCCCAGGGATATTTGGGCATGGCCATAATGTCACACAAACATGTCTGCAAACAGGAGGAGCACCAACCAAATACATAGGTAAAGCCATAAGTGGCCAGATAAACTCCACATAGACCTATGGCATTGGCTAGTGGCCTTAAGCATTACACTAAGGAGCTATATGGGAGCAAATACAAAACACAACCTGCCAGAGCAACACAAAATGGATTGTTTGAAACCTCAAAGGACAAGTAAATACAGTGGGGGTTAAGAGAAAAGATGTCCCACACACCCATGGCTTAATAGGGTGGCTGCCCATAATACCCAGGTGGAGGTCCAGGTGGAGGTCCATGGGAATGGGACCTAGCCTGGGCCATGGCAGCATTGTGAATTTGAAACTGCTCCACAATGTTTCTCTGCATATTGGTCATCTCAGCCATGGCTGACTGGATGCCATTACTTGCATTGGCCACGTTGCTGTTGAGGGTACGCAACTCCGCGAGGATGCCCTGTAGACTGGTATGGATGTTCACCATGTCGGCATGCCTTTCCTCACGCTCTGTAACGAGCTGTGCCTGATAAGACTCCCTTTCTTGGGTCCATAATTGAAGCAGGGCACTCTGCCTCCCCTGGGAAATTGTGGGGCGGCGTAATGGCGTCCGCCGCACAATTACCCTGGCTCTTGGGCGTGCCCTGCCGCGTGGTGTCGTACCCTCAACAGCAACCGGCCTGCTTTGCAAATCCTCAGCAGCAGAGTGAACACTGGGGACTGTAGTGTCAGTCTCCCCATGTGCAAGCACAATGGATGGAGATTCACTCTGCTGCTGAGGATTGGCCAGAGAAACATTATGGAGCAGTTCCAAATTGGGACCCAGGGGGAGTTCATCCGACGTGCCCTGTACGGAGACATCATCATCTTCCTCCATGTCCTGGATCTCTTCCATGAGTGTGCGGGTCTGTAGGGACATATAAAAAAAAAATGGCTAAGTTTGCGTCCCAATTTTGGATTTCAACAGTTTAACACATTCGTAAGCACTTGTTAGTATTTATGCTACTAAATGAACTTACCGAAAATCTCTGATCTGGGCTCCGATGCTGTACGGACCTGGTAGGCATAACCAAACTGGGGGGTGAGTTTACCCTTGCTGAGGGATCATGCTGGGCTGAAGAAGAGAAAAAAAAACCACGTAAACACACACACATAACCTTTTTTTGGATATGTCATCAAATATAGCTCTATTTGTAATATTATTCAACTCTAGAGCAATGGTGACCTTTGTTCAAACCCACGCAAGTTTACATAGGTGCAATGGCTCGGACAAACTGCTAAGTGACCTCAGTTCTAAGTCATGAAGTGTACCCAGTCAGCATCCAACTTTCATGGCACATTTTTGGATTTAGCCTACCATTCGCTAGGTCCGGCCTACTCAAACAATTGTTTGAAACGCCCATTTAAAGGTATGTGGTGAGAGGTGAATGTCTGGCCATGGTGCTGACGCAGGGGGTGTCTAGTTAAAAATAAAGACACTGGTGGAGGGGCTGGAGATTTCTAAGTGCCAACTAATAAAGGCTGCTTGCCCTTGCTGGGCTGGATGGGCCAGAGCTGAGGGGACAGGGATTGGATGGCTAAAGGGGGGAGTTAACGTATTGATGGTGATGGGATGGATGGAGCCAATCTGTTACAAATGTATGGGCCTTATGTGGGGGGGGGCATGGGGGGACTGTGGCACATGGGCCAGAGCAGGGGCAGCGGGACACGATTGTGGCCAGTGAAAATTTAAATAAGTTACTGTGTACCTTGCAATGCCACTTCCTGTGCAGTACTTCATATTGCAATGCTATGTTTCACGGAGCCATGACATTGGGCAGGAGACCAACCACTACATGGCCGATCAAGGGGGCAGCTCTGAGCACGTCAACACAGAAGTAACTGAGTGCAGGGCTGTCTGGCCAGGGGTCCTTGAATGTGGTGGCAAGGTCCGCATTGGGACCCCGGGCCGCCAGTTGAGTCTCGCTGCTCTTGGTCACATATGTTTGTGGGTGGCTAATTAAATTGTTAACTCAAACACAACTCACACAAGCAAAAGGCAACCCATACATAATGATGTGTGTTTTGTGATTGATTCCAAATATCTCCGTTATCTTGCGAGACTTCATGACTTTAACAATACAATTGGACATTTGAACTTTGCCATAATGGCTGTGGGCCTAAATGTGTGATTCCCAGGGCCAAAAAGAGGACACAAACAGCCACAGTAGTGCGAGGCCAAGCAAGGCAAACCATAGGGGCATCCCGTTATCTTGTTACTAGTGAACTGTAGATTATTTAGCAAACAGGCAAACATGCAGATTTAAGAGTACTCACCGTGGGTACGGGTCGGTGAGTCTGTGTCCCTTAGACCAGCATGTCCACCGACCGCGACCGGATGGAGAAGTCCAAGCACAATCTCCTCAGCAGGGGTAAACTCCAATTTAGATGGAAAGCCACCGCCAGTTTTCAGGCTGAAAAGAGAAAATCGTTTGGTACTCAGAAAAGGTGCATACAGTACATCCCAAACATTAGATTTAGCGTAAACATTTAGTTACCTGTAATTATGCCTTTTAATTTCTTTTTGCCGTACAGCATACTTCAGATCAGAGATTTTCTTCTGAATTTGGGACACATCTTTCCTCTCTTCCCCCGCTGCATTTACTTGTCGGAGGATGGTTTCAAACAATTCCATCTTGCGCTGCTTGGTGGTGTGTTTTGATTTGCTCCCATATAGCTCGTCATAGTATAATGTAAGGCCACTAGCCAATGCCATATTTTGGTCATGGGAGAATCTCCCACTCAACTGGCCGCGGCGCAATGTGCGGCCAGATGGTTGGCTTGGCTGCTCCTCCATGTGTGCAGACACATGTGGTGACATTATGGCCTGGGGCTGGGTAGGGGAATGGCCGGATTGGTGGCTTCCCAATGACTGGACTGGACTGGCCAAGGGACTGGGTGTTCTTGCGTGGCTGGCCACCGAACTTCCAGGTGTAGATGTGGTCATGGTTGCAATTCGGGGCCCTCTTGGGGGGCTAGGTTCCCGGCTGGTGCCAGGTCGGGGGCTAGGTTCCCGGCTGGTGCCAGGTCGGGGGCTCTGTTCCCGGCTGGTGCCAGGTCGGGGGCTTCTGGCCCTGGATGGGGTTCGGGCCCTGTAGGGGCTTCTGGCCCTGGATGGGGTTCGGGCCCTGTAGGGGCTTCTGGCCCTGGATGGGGTTCTTCTGGCCCTGGATGGGGTTCGGGCCCTGTAGGGGCTTCTGGCCCTGGATGGGGTTCTTCTGGCCCTGGATGGGGTTCGGGCCCTGTAGGGGCTTCTGGCCCTGGATGGGGTTCTTCTGGCCCTGGATGGGGTTCGGGCCCTGTAGGGGCTTCTGGCCCTGGATGGGGTTCTTCTGGCCCTGGATGGGGTTCGGGCCCTGTAGGGGCTTCTGGCCCTGGATGGGGTTCTTCTGGCCCTGGATGGGGTTCGGGCCCTGTAGGGGCTTCTGGCCCTGGATGGGGTTCTTCTGGCCCTGGATGGGGTTCGGGCCCTGTAGGGGCTTCTGGCCCTGGATGGGGTTCGGGCCCTGGCTGGGCTTCTGGCCCTGGATGGGGTTCTTCTGGCCCTGGATGGGGTTCGGGCCCTGTAGGGGCTTCGTGCCCTGGATGGGGTTCGGGCCCTGTAGGGGCTTCGTGCCCTGGATGGGCTTCGGGCCCTGCTGCGGGGCATGGGTTTCCGAACTGCCCTACTTGAAGGCATGGCCGGTGTGGTCTCACTTGTGCTGCCTGTTCTGGGGGCAGAGGTGGTGGGTGCTGCAGTTGGCAGCTTTTTGGCTGCAGGGGCACGGGGCTTGGGGCCCCTTTTTTGGGTACCTGAGGGTCCAGGATCCCTTGGTGGGGCCGAGGTGGGAGTCTTGCCTCTCAGTTTTCGGCCAGCTTGCTGGGACCTTGTGGTGGGGCCCTCCGCGGTCTTGCTTGCCTGGGGTCGCTTGCTCCTCGCCTTTTTTGGTGCCATCGTACAGAAATGCTCAAAGAGAATGAGCTTGGGGGGAAAGGACCTTTAAATAATGAGCCCAGCGTGTGACGCCTATGCGCACGACTACGCGCTCGTACGAACGTACGTTCGAGCGGAACCAGGAAACCGCTGGGGTTTCACTTATCTGCTGCCTGGAAGAAGACTAAAGATGGCGCCCACTATCTTCACCCGTCAACAGGAAGAGATCCTCATGCTGGTAAGTGGCTGCCTGTGCATTTTAATAGAATAGTCAATGATGGCCTAAATGTAAATGATGCGTTTGGAACTAGTTTGGGGTATCTTAATGTTTAATCACTGGCTCCTCACACTTCATCCTCAAGGGCCGAGCCTGGCCACGTTTTCACCTGTCTATGCTGATGTCCTAATTCGGCCAATTGCTCCGGCTTAGCAACAGTTAATTAACCTGTGGAGTAGCGGGGCGAGCTGTCAAACCTGGCCTGTCTCGGACCTTGTTGCGGATGTTTGCGGAACACTGTTTTCCTAAGCCATAAAAACACAACGGGAAGCCACACACGTGGTCCAAAAGCCTAAGCATTAGGCTACATCTTGGATGTTTAAACCATCCTAACATGCCATAGATGCAGGTGGCCTGATTCTTGATGTTGGCTATTATCTGTATGTACATGGTGTGTGATACATATAACATAAGACCAGACTGTCAATCACAGTCAACGTCCTCTTTAAGGCACTCCCCAAAAATGGCGCCCATTCGAAATGTGTGTGTTAATGACATTAAATACTCAACTTGTGATGCAACACATATGGGTCTGTGTGTCAAAGTAAAAGCTCTGTGTCCATTATGTTTTTCAGATCATGCTTCAGCGCCGGTATGACTTCGCGCCCAATGTGTGCGAGAAAAGGGACATCGCCCGGGAGATCATCGCCGAGATCCACCGTGTGACCAGCACCACCTTCACTCACACCCAGATAATGCAGCATTGGTCGGACCTGAAGCGTCTGCACATGCCCCGGGTGCGGAGGTTTTTTGGGATCCATTTCCCAAGTAAGTACAAAGCAATTGCATGGTATATGTTCCAAATGTATAAGTTATGCCTTTATTTATAATGACTTTTCTTTGGTAGTGTTGGAAATGGATTTCAGAATTCGCCGCACCCGGAGACGTACAGGCCGACCAGTGCTGCATGACTCTGCATCTGTGAGTGAAGGTGGTGGATCTCCCGGGCGACGGACCTACCCCTCCTCTGTGGCCTCCTCAGACCAGCCCCTGGACCTTACCACAGAGGAGGGGCCAAGGCGCGTGGGCGTGGAGTCATACCTGGCCACGCATGGGGAAGGCTCTGGTATGTCACTCTTCATGTATAGGCACAAAGATAGACATGGCAGGCCAAAAACTAAGTTATCCTTTATTATGTATTTGTAGAAGCTTCAGGAGCGGGTGAGATAGTGGAGGAGGAGGCAGCAGAGATGCTTGAAGTCGATCCTGGCGAAGGTGAGTGATGTCAGCCAGACTGGGAGCCAGATATGTTGGGGATAGTGACTCTCTACAAGTACTAACCAAATGTCACATGTTTCTCCAGGGACTTCTTCACAGCAGAGCCAGGACCAAGGGCAGCCTGTTGGCCCCAACCAGCCATCTGTCGGCCACCAACTCCGTAAGTCTCCATGCCATTATTCATATTAATGTTTGGTTAGCTAATAACACACACATAACTAAAAGCGTAGCCAATGTGTAGTTAACACTTTCATGTGGGCACTTCGTTAGCTTAAAGCGGACCCTAACTTGGATTAAGAACATAGCTAATAATTAGCCAACACACTGTACCTACAGATTTGAAACATTGAAAAACAGCCTACAGCCATCTAATGCATGAAAACATCCAATATTGCGGAATATGGAATGCGCAATATTTACAGGCAGCATGGGATACAGATTTTAAAAAGTAAGGTGCTGCCATGCATTGTGGGAGTGATGACCTTTCCCTCAACCCAGCTATGCTCTGGATTCCCAACGCACCACTGTAACCTATTCCCCTGTACTTTATCCAACTCTCCACTCCTCATTAAGTGTTATGCTTCAGAGTCCAGATGGCGGCGCTGTAATCAAAAAACCTCCAAAATTTACTTTGATCTGGTGCAGAATAATTTGGGAATAGTTATTGGTTTTCATTAAATAATGTTGAAGGTCCGGTTTAAGGAGTTTAAATAGTTACCTGTGGGAAATGCATTAACTTTATCCCTTGGAAGAATGACATATGTCATGCATTTACATGTATTTCATTAACCCCAAATCTATTTCCAGCATAAAAACCGGTCTGGTACTCCTATTTATGTTTATTTCTCTATTGCTTACAGGGATTATCCCAAAAACCGTGCAAGAAAAAAAAAAAAGAATAAAGGAGTTGGTGGCCGAGCTGCTGGCCATACAGGCGACGTTGGGGCCAACAGATGACGAAGAGGAGGATGATTAGTGCCCTTGGTCCTGGCTACTTTTGTTAAATCGTTTTAACATGTTTTTTAATGTTAAAAATGTTTAAGGTTTTAAAAAACAAAACAAAAACAAAAAACAGTTTACTAAAAAAAAAAACCAATTTTAAGATGTTTGTAAAAAAAAACAAAAAAAAAACTATGTTTTAAACCAACCAAAACAAAAAAAAAAATACTATGTTTTTAAAAAAATAAAAAACAACCAAAAAAAATAATTTAAATAAATTATATTTTAAGCCTTCATAACTGTGTCTTTTCTAATATGCGCACCAAAAAACAATTACACCAACAAGAAAAAACACGCTTATAAACATATAGACATATGTACATTATGTGGTTGGGGTAAGTTTTAGGGTCGTCAACATGAAGAAGGATGCAAGCGCTAAGGGGTTTAGGTAAGTTTGAGGGACCGAGAAATGAAGAAGGATGCATGCGCTAAGGGGTTTAGGTAAGTTTGAGGGACCGAGAAATGAAGTTGGATGCAGCCGCTATGGGGTTTAGGTAAGTTTGAGGGACCGAGAAATGAAGTTGGATGCAGCCGCTATGGGGTTTAGGTAAGTTTGAGGGACCGAGAAATGAAGTTGGATGCAGCCGCTATGGGGTTTAGGTAAGTTTGAGGGACCGAGAAATGAAGTTGGATGCAAGCGCTAAAGGGGTTTAGGTAAGTTTGAGGGACCGAGAAATGAAGTTGGATGCAGCCGCTATGGGGTTTAGGTAAGTTTGAGGGACCGAGAAATGAAGTAGAATGCAAGCGCTAAAGGGTTTAGGTAAGTTTGAGGGACCGAGAAATGAAGTTGGATGCAGCCGCTATGGGGTTTAGGTAAGTTTGAGGGACCGAGAAATGAAGTTGGATGCAAGCGCTAAAGGGTTTAGGTAAGTTTGAGGGACCGAGAAATGAAGTTGGATGCAGCCGCTATGGGGTTTAGGTAAGTTTTAGGGACCGAGAAATGAAGAAGGATGCATGCGCTAAGGGGTTTAGGTAAGTTTGAGGGACCGAGAAATGAAGTTGGATGCAGCCGCTATGGGGTTTAGGTAAGTTTGAGGGACCGAGAAATGAAGTTGGATGCAAGCGCTAAAGGGTTTAGGTAAGTTTGAGGGACCGAGAAATGAAGTTGGATGCAGCCGCTATGGGGTTTAGGTAAGTTTGAGGGACCGAGAAATGAAGTTGGATGCAAGCGCTAAAGGGTTTAGGTAAGTTTGAGGGACCGAGAAATGAAGTTGGATGCATGCGCTAAGGGGTTTAGGTAAGTTTGAGGGACCGAGAAATGAAGTTGGATGCAGCCGCTATGGGGTTTAGGTAAGTTTTAGGGACCGAGAAATGAAGAAGGATGCATGCGCTAAGGGGTTTAGGTAAGTTTGAGGGACCGAGAAATGAAGAAGGATGCATGCGCTAAGGGGTTTAGGTAAGTTTGAGGGACCGAGAAATGAAGTTGGATGCAGCCGCTATGGGGTTTAGGTAAGTTTCTGGTTGAGGGTGCGCATGCGCAAGATCTTATAAACATTCGAACGCACGAATCTAAGAGGCCAAAAACCAATGAAAACCAGAGGCAAACGCAAGTAATTGGAAGAGGTTGACGATGGAAGCAGCCGAAAAAACAGGCTGCCGCCGCAACAGGTGAGCACATGAACGTGATTTTTACGATTGGCAACTGACTGAGGCAAGTTCGGGAGATATCATACGAACGGACGTATCTTTTAGGATAGAAACGTATTTGCTTATTGAATCACTCGCAAGTTCATACGAACGCACGAGCGGACGTAAAAAATAGGATGATCGTGAGCCAAATCCAAGCTGTTACATGTTTCTTTGAATCAACCCAATTGTGTATATGCTAAAGCTTGTACCCTGTAGGCCTATCGCTACCAGTGTGACGTTATTCCTGTATAGTCGGCCCTAGGACCTTATCAGAGGATTTGGCACATTAATTGCATAAGGCGAATTTTAGCTTAAAGACCTGTGTGTGTATATAGTGTCTGGCTATTAGAGCCAGGTCCCCAAAAACGTCTGTGTGTAACGATTGTTTATAGCACGATCAGAATCCGGTCTGGATTAAGGCATAAAAGCCCCTTGATTCATGACAACCTCCGCTGCTCATCCCCACAAGTTCAAGTTTAGGGGCGCAGAAGCCAAGTCCTTTGGCTTAACTTCAGTTCTTTTATTCACCATGGTGCAGTGCAGCCTGGGCTCCTACCTTCAGGCTGGTCAACAGACAACTGACAGGCCATGTGGCTCCTTTTATTCAGGCTTCCCCTGTAATCAACCTGCTCACCTGTGCAAGGCCTGAGATCAGGGAACAAACCTGAAAAGGATTGGGAACTGAAAACCCGGCATGGACCGTGCTTGATACAGCCTAGCAGGAGAGAAATACACACCATTTTTGACATTTCCATACACTTTACCACACTGATCATTAATAAAGAAAATAAACGACTCAACAACTTTTTTGCTTTAATATCGTACCAGGGTAGGGGGACTGTGTACACTTGGGCCCAAAGCAAAATTTCATTGCTGTATAATGTTAAAAATAGAGACAAAGAACAAGTTTTAAATCTAAAAGGGTAAAAAGGAGAAATGAGGAGGAAGAGGAGATTACAATATATTAGGGTATAAGGGAGGAAACAGAAGGAGAAGAGCTTACAATCTATTAGTGTATAAGGGAGGATAGAGAAGGATAAAAGCGTACAATCTATTAGGGTATAAGGGAGGATAGAGAAGGATAAAAGCTTACAATCTATTAGGGTATAAGGGAGGATAGAAAAAGAGAAGAGCTTACAATCTATTAGGGTATATGGGATGATACAGAAGATAAAGAGCTTTTTATTAGGGTATTAGGGAGGATTCAGAAGGGGGAAGAGCTTACACTCTATTAGGGTATAAGGGGGGATCTATCTATAGGAGAAGGATCTCACAATATATTACAGTACTGTACAAAGGAAATACTTAAGGGTTGTGGAGCTAACAGTCATCTCCTATATGTACTCTCTGCACTTGTTCTCCTCCCCCACAACACAATTTGGGCCCCAAAGCACACATTTCATTTATAATTGCTTTAATTTAGTTTCTTGGTAGGCAATGCAAATTGTCTCTCACAACATTGATTCAATTAAATATCAAATCAAGAAAGTTGCAGGGCTCTTTTTCTTTACTCTCTCTGTTCGCCGGTGATATCAAAGGAAGTGTCGGTGAAGCTATAACGATCCCCGCATTGCAGTAAATTGACTGACTACTAGAGGGCAGTCATGTATAAGAAGCATAATGTCGTTCACTTTGCGGCCGCATCGCCAGCAGGCAGCGTTGCTGGGAGAAAAAAAAACTTGTCTGCGACTTCTCGGCCACACTCAGGATGCAGCCAGGGCCGAATTTAGGATTTGTGCTGCCCTAAGCACTTTTTGGTCATGATCCCCCACACACAGTCACAATGAGGTATTTGCCAACCATCCTCCATCCAAAACTGTAAAGATGGACACCACCAGCCACAGCCTTAAGGGAAAACGTCACCTAAAAATGTCATAAAAATACAGGTAAGCCTCCCAACCACACATACATGCAGACAAGCCCCCACATACATACAGACAAGCCCCCACATATATACAGACAAGCCCCCAAAACACACTTGCAGGCAAGCCTCCCCACACACACAAATACAAGCAAGCCACACACACACATACACACAGGCAAGCTCCCAACACACACATACATACAGCAAGCTCCCAACACACACACACACATGAAGGAATGTCCCCCCAACACGCACATTCATGCAAGCCCCGCCAACACTTACATGCAGGCAAGCCCTCAACACACACATGCAGGCAATCCCTTCTAACACATACATGCAGGCCATCATCCCACTCACAAATGCAGGCAAGCCCCCCTAAAACCTACATGCAGGCAAACCCCCAACATAAACATGCAGACCAGCTCCACAACACACACACATGAAGGCATTCCAGCCACACGCACATATGCAGGCAAGCCCACGCAACACAAACATGCAGGCAAGCCACCCAACACACATATGCAGTCAAGGCTCCCCAACACACACATGCAGGCAACCCCCCAAACCACGCATGCAGGCATGCCCCCAACACACATATGCAAGCAAGTCAACCAAAACACACGTGGGGGCAAGCACCCCTAACAGACAAATGCAGGCATGGCCCCATATCACACACCTGCAGGAATAACCCAAAATACACATGCAGGCAAGCCTATCAACACACACAGGCATGCTAGCCCCACAACACACATACAGGCAAGTACCCCCAAACCCACACATGCAGGCAAGCTCCACACACACAAACACACACACACACACACACACACACACACACGCACACACACACACATGCAGACATGTCCCCCAACATGCACATGCAGACAAGCCCCCCCAAACCACACATTCAGGCATGCCCCCAACACACACATGCAGACAAGCCCCCCCAAACCACACATTCAGGCATGCCCCCAACACACACATGCAGGCAAGCCCCCCTAACAGACAGATGCAGGCATGGTAACACACACATGCAGGAATACACCAAAACCCACATGCAGACAAGCCTAACAACACACACGGGCATGCTAGACCCACAACACACATACAGGCAAGCACCCCAATCCCACACATGCAGGCAAGCACCCCACACACATGTAGGCATGTCCCCCCCACACGCACATGCAGGAAATCCCCCCAACACTCACATGCAGGCAAGCCCCCCTAACACACACATGCAGGCAAGCCCCCACACACACACATGCAGGCAAGCCCCCCCACATACACATGATAGCACGCCCCCCGCAATACACATGTATACAAGCCCCCAACACCAACGTAAAGACAAGCCCCCAACACGCAAATGCTGGCAAGCCCCCCAACACAAACATGCAGGTAAGCTCCACCCACACACACACGCAGGCATGTCCTCCCAACATGCACATGCAGGCAAGCCCTACCAACACCCCCAGGCAGGCAAGCCCTCAACACACATACTGGCATGCCCCCAACACAAAAATGCAGGCAAGCCAAACACACCTATGCAGGGATGCCCTCAAGACACACATTCAGGCAAGCCCCCAACACACACATGAAGGCAGCCCCCCAACACACACATGCAGTCAAGCACCCCCCCACACACATATGCAGGCATGCCCCCAACATACAGGAAAGCCCCAACACACACACACACACACACACACACACACATGCAGGCAAGCCCCCCAACACACACACATGCTGGCAAGCCCTCATCACAAATGCAGGCAATCCCCCACTAACACAAATGCAGGTAAACCCCTCAACACACACATAAAGGCAAGCTCCCCAACACACACATGCAGGCAATCCCCCCCAACACACACATGCAGGAATATCCCAAAACACACATGCAGGCAAGCCTACCAACACACACAGGCATGCTAGCCCCACAACACACATACAGGCAAGCCCCAACACATATTCAGGCAAGCCCCCAAACAGACACATGATGGCAAGCCCCCCAACAGACACATGATGGCAAGCCCCCCAACAGAAGCACATACAGGCAAGCCCCCAAACAGACACACATGCAGGCAAGCCCCACTAACACTCACTTGCAGCCCCCCAACACAAACCATAAAAGCATTTCCCCCTAACACCCACATGCAGGCAAGCCCCCCAAAACACACATGCAGGTAAGCACCCCACAAACACATATGCAGGAAAGCCCCCCAACACACACATGCAGGAAAGCTCTTTAAGACACATATGCAGGAAAGCTGCCCCAACACACATGTGCAAACTAGCCTCCAACACACACATGCAAAAAAGCCTCCCAAAACACATATGCAAATGAGGGATGGCAGCCGCTCAGGCCATTTTATAACTAATACACAAGTCTTAAAGGAGCCACAGCACTCAACCCTGTTAGCTTGCAGACCAGCCTACAATCTGTCTCTAAACTGTGGCCCTTATGTATGAAGGAATAGCGACAGGTAGCGACTGGTGAGCGGACGGTAATGACGGGCACCGAAAGAGAACGCCGGCTCCCCACCACAATCACACATTTATCAAGCCGATCCTGCTTAGCGACTGAGATAGCGCCATATAGCGACTCATTCATCATTATTCCAGCCTCAGCCCACAGCGCCAGCGTCCGACCTTGAACAGCGACAGGTATGACCTCTCGCTACCTGGAGCTCTCCTATGCATTTCAATGGAACAATCTTTAAATATTAATAATTAATTGTTATTACTGTTTTTTGTTTTTTTTTCTTCTGCCATGTTAGATAATTTTTTAAGCTAAAAAAAAAAGAAAAAAAAAATGGGCAGAATTGATATTACAGGTCTGATATTATTGTATTCATATTACTAAATTCTGTAACATTTTTTTTTTTTTTTTTTGGTTTCCAAAAAAATGGTGGTTTGGGGGTTAAAAAACTACTTTTAACACATCGCCGCCAGCGCTCTGGGGTTAAACCTGCATTTCACAACGCTTGAATTTTTTGAGCGTGATTTTTTGATGAATATGGTGGGAGCCGGTCGCTCTGACCAGTCGCTATCATGCGCTCCCATACATCGCGGAACCTGTCAAATAGCGACTCGCCACCTTGTATTAAACATTACTGCACACCGACTGAGTCGCTATCAACAACCGAACAACGGCCAAGCACAGCGACTACTAGCGGGGGCTGTGAAAATACTGCTACAGTCGCTCAACTGTCGCTACCTGCCGCTATTAATGAATCGGCCTCCCCGTTAAAAACAGAGGACTCGGTCACACACAAGGTGCCTCTGGCCCATGGCTTGCACTTGAGGTTTGGGGCAACCTCAGGTAAGCCTGCTCCCAATTTATCTATTGCACTGTATGTCCCAAATGGGGCTCTCAGAGATTAGAGTTAGGACTGCACCCCACAGAGGCACCTTGGCGTAGTGGTGCAGCTTAAGCATACTTCTGCAGATGTGTGTGACCGAGCCTCTGTTTTTAACTAGAGACAGATTGTAGGCTGGTCTGCAAGCTAGCAGGGTTGAGTGCTGTGGCTCCTTTAGGACTTGTGTATCCTAATTGCCCTGCTAACGTGCACCTCCCAGGTTAGTTATAAAATGGTCTGAGCGGCTGCCAACCCTCCTTTGTTTCTTTTGAATTTGTGCAAGCACATGGTGTGTGGGGTCTAGGCTGTATTGCAAGGTCTTTGACCCTTCCACCCCATGGCTTGCGTTTGAGGTTTGGGGCAACCTCAGGTAAGCCTGCTCCCAATGTATCTGTTGTCCCAAATGGGGCTCTCAGAGATTAGAGTTAGGACTGCACCTCACAGAGGCACCTTGGCGCTGGTGGTGCAGCTTAAGCATACTTCTGCAGATGTGTGTGACCGAGCCCTCTGTTGTTAACTGGGAGGCCGATTCATTAATAGCGCCAGGTAGCGACAATGAGCGACAGTAGCGTTATTTTCACAGCGCCGGCTAGTAGTCGCTGTGCTTGGCCGTTGTTTGGTTGTTGACAGCGACTCAGTCGGTGTGCAGTAATGTTGAATACGGGGTTAGGAGTCGCTATTTGACAGGTTCCGCGCTGTATGGGAGCGCATGGTAGAGAATGGCCATAGCGAACGGCTCCCAGCATATTCATTAACAAATCACGCTCAAAAAATTCTCGCGCTGTGAAATGCTTGTTTAAACCCCAGAGCGCTGACGGCGATGGGTTAAAAGTAGTTTTTTAACCCCCAACCATATTTTTGGAAACAAAAAAAAAATGTTTTTAAAAACATTTTGTAATATGAATACATTAATATCAGACCTGTAATATCAATTCTGCACAATTTTTTTTTTTAACCTTAAAAAAAATCTAACATTGCAGAAGTGGTTACAGAATTTTTGACATTAAAAAAAAAAAAAAACATTAATAACAATTAATTATGAATATTTAAAGATTGCTCCATTGAAATGCATTGGAGAGCGCCAGGTAGCGAGAGGTCATACCTGTCGCTGTTCAAGGTCGGACGCTGGCGCTGTGGGCTGAGGCTGGAATAATGATGAATGATTCGCTATCTGGCGCTATCTCAGTCGCTAAGCAGGATCGGCTTGATAAATGTGTGATGTGGTGGGGAGCCGGCGTTCTCGTGGCGGTGACCGTCATTACGGTTCGCTCACCAGTCGCTACCTGGCGCTATCCCTTGTTAAATAAGGGCCTAAGTTTAGAGACAGATTGTAGGCTGGTCTGCAAGCTAACAAGGTTGAGTGCTGTGGCTCTTTTAAGACTTGTAGAACACACATGCAGGAAGGTCCCCCAAGACACATGCAGGCAAACCTCTCCAACACACATATGCAAGCAAACACCCCAACACACAATTGCAGGCACACCCACCCCAAACAGACAGGCAGGCAAGCCACCCAAAACACACACATGCAGGCAAGCCTCCCCAACTAACATATGAAAGCAAGCCTCCAACACACACATGCAGGCAAGACCCCCCCCCCCAAATAATATGCAGGCTGGCACCCAATACACACATGAAGGCACACCCCCAAAACACACATGCAGATGAGTCCCCCAAACACACACATGCAGGCAAGCGCCCCTAACATGCACCTGCAGGCAAGCAAAGCTTCCAAAACATACATGCAAGCCCCCACACCCACATACAGGCAAGACCCCCACACACACCTGCAGTCAAGTCTCCCTAACACAAACATCCAAGCAAGCCTCCCCAATACACACAAAAAGGCAAGCTCCCAAAACACACATGCAGTCATGAACCCCAACACACACATGCAGGAAAGCCCCCCAACAAACACATTTAGGCAAGCCCCCAACACGCACATGCAGGCAAGCCCCCAATACACACATGCAGGCAAGCCCCCAACACACAAATGCAGACAAGCCCCCCATGTAAACATATGCAGGCAAGCCCCCCTAACCCACACATTCAGGCAATCCCCCCAACACACATGCAGGCAAGCCCCCCACACATACATGCAGGCAAGTCCCCAACTCACACATGCAGGGAAGGCCCCCTAACACACATGTGCAGGCAAATCCCCCTAACATGCACATTGCAGGCAAGTTCCCGAACACACATGCAGACAAGCCCCCCATGCACACATATGCAGACAAGCCCTCCTAACACACACATGCAGGCAATCCCCCCAACACACACATGCAGGCAAGCCCCCCCACACACACATGCAGGCAAGCCCCCCACACACACATGCAGTCAAGCCCCCCCACACACACACATGCAGGGAAGCCCCCAACACACATATGCAGGAAAGCTCCTCCAACACATTCACACAGATCTTGGTAAGCCCCTCCCACACACATGCAGTCAAGACCCCCAAACACATGCAGGCAAACACACACACACACAGACCTGTGTAGGCAAGCCCCTCCAAATACACATATATGAAAGCGCCCCAGACCACACAAACAATATACACACAACACACCCACCTCTTCCCTCTCATCCAAACCTTCTTCTGTACCAGTAGTGCCATGCTTTCTTGTAGCTCCACCCCCACATATTCCAGCTACTTCCTAACACAGGAGTGGCACCAGCCTCTGCCAATGACAAGGCACTGGCTTGGGTGCCCCGCCCTGATCGTCCCACTTGACCACCAATGAAAAACAAAACATCAGCCAGCAACAGGCTCAGGAAAACATGTGTGCACCGTACCGCACACCCGGAGCCGGCAGCAACAAGATGACAGTGGGGGACCAACAGCGGCGAGCTGACAGCGAGGGGGGGCAGCGGTGTACAGATTACACCAGGAGGCCGAAGGGCTGGAGGTGAAGTCTTCCTCAATGGTGAGGAAGTGAGGGGGCAGGTACATACACAGGAAGATGAGCACCCCCCTGTTGGCATTAAACCTCAGGGCGGCAGCAGGGGCGGACAGAAAAAAAAAACTGAACTGGATTGGTGCTGGCTGCAGCCCCCTACTGCCCCTGCTAGGTGTGTGTCTATATTTCCTAGTGGCAAATATGTCCCTGGTTGCAGCCTTATAGGATCATGCAGATAACTCTCTCACATGCCCAGCTCTCCTTCACATTTAGCTTTTTCACCATTTCCAGCCTGTCAACTTTTGGTGGCTGGTGGTTAGTTGGCCGCTAACTGGGGAACGTATGGCCGCATTCAGGACATCAGGCCAGCATGCTCCCAGAGCAGCCACATAAGCTGCACCGGCGAGGGGCCCTTGTCTCATCTGTAGTTGCATTGTCTTTCCTCGGCATAGAAAACTGGCCTCCAACCAGGGAGGAAGAACCTGAAGAACTGACGATCCATTATTTTAAATCTGGGACACGTCCTTATTTACTGCCAGGTTTCAGTCATAAAGAACATAACGTGACAGCTCTAAATTATCTGCATGATTGCAGTTATTGTTTCTTACCCGCAGGGCAATCAGTAGTTACACCACTTAAGTAACTTATTACTGTGTATCCAAAACATTTCACATTGCGTTTTACATTGATGGAGAGACCCCAGAGCTCCCTGGACCAGGGCTGTATTTAGGGTTAATTTTTAAGATAAGTATGCAAATGTTTCAGGACTGCTCTAACTTGGGTGGTCTTGGCAAGATACTCATTAAGTTGTAATAAAGTTTGAATGCAAAAAAAAAAAATACTTAAAAAAGGGTGGATAAAAAGAAAAAGAAAATGTGGAAAAGAGAAAGACGGGGGAAATATAATGAGGAATATGTAGAAATGGGGAAATGAGATGAAGGGATGTAGAAAAGAAGGTAAGGTAAAAAGAGGAAATGCCATGGAAAATGTGCATAATAAAAAAGAGCTTTGTTTGTGAAGGGGTGTGTGAATATTATCTCCTGGCAGCCCCTTACACATCTATGTGCACCTGTCCACCTAGCGAACCTGATTGGCTTCTGATGGTCATGTGTGGCCAGGGCATGCAGAAATAATAAGAGATCTGGTTATCCCACATCTGTATGCCTCCCCACTCACGGCCACACTAGACACCTTTGAGTACTTGATGTTCACATTGGGACAGCTGGGGCTTGTAGTTACCTAGGCCATAGAGAGGAGGATAGTCTACATCATAGAGAACAAAACTCCAACTGCTGATTCCCCTCTGCAGGTCTGGGAAACTACAGGCCCCAGCTTCCCGCAGTAGGCCCAGATGCTTCCTTTAGAGGAACTACAAAGATCACCTGCCCCAGAGAAACTACAAGGCCCAGTTGATTCTCCTTCAATGCCCTGGAGAAGGAGGCCCATCTACCATAGGAAGAGCAACAAGGCCCAGCTGCCCGAGGAAGAGCAAGGCCCAGCTGCTTCCCCTCCAGCACCCTGGAAAACAACAAGAGCCAGCTTCCCCAGGAAGAACTACAAGGCCAAGCTGCTTCCCCTGGAGGAACTACAGGCTGGTACAGTGGTAGTGATGAGGGACTTCAACTATCCAGGAATGGACTGGAGACATGATTCTGCTTCCACTTCAAGGGGGAGAGCATTCCTCAGCTTGCTACAAGATAACTATATGAATCAGTTTGTGAAGGCACCTACTAGGGGTGATGATCTTTTAGATCTTGTAATATCAAATAATTATGGGGACAGTAACAGTCCATGAAAATCTTGGTAACAGTGACCACAATATAATTGTATTTAACATAAACTGTGAGAAAGATTTTCTGCCTGGAAAGGCAAAAACATTAAATTTTAGGAAGGCCAACTTCCCCAGGCTAAGAGCTGCACTCCAGGACGTAGACTGGGAGCATCTGTTTAGGAATAAAGATACAGATGCCAAATGGGAGTGCTTTAAATCAATTGTGAGTAGCAACATTGCAAAATGTATTCCTACGAGTAACAAATATAAGCGGCTAAAATTAAACCCCTCATGGCTGACACACTATTATAAGTGACAACCAACACGGTTTTACAGACAGAAGCTGCCAGACTAACTTGATTGGCTTCTATGAGGAGGTGAGTAGAAGCCTGGACAGAGGGGTCGCTGTGGATATAGTCTTTCTGGATTTTGCAAAAGCATTTGACAGTGACCCCCATAGACACTTATTGGGGAAATTGAGATCTTCAGGATTAGAGACACAGTTTGTAACTGGATTGAAAACTGGCTGAAGGATCGTGTGCAGCGAGTGGTGGTTACTGACACCTACTCTGAATGGTTACCAGTTGTAAGCGGTGTACCCCAGGGCTCAGTGCTTGGCCCACTATTATTCAACTTGTTTATAAATGACATATAAGATGTAATTAGAAAAGTACTGTCTCGGGAGTGCGCATGCGTGCAGGGACATGATGGTGGCGTGAATCAGCGTCCCTGCCGACCACGGAGTGTCCCGCCCCCCCTCGCCCGCTAGACCAGAGGTTTTTGGCCCCGGAGGGTTGCACCAGTCTGGGGACCTGGCCCCCCGACTTTCAAGAGATTTGGCGTTGGTGAGTGTGGAGCCCAGGAGGGGACTGGCAAGATCGCGCTGCCGGCCCCGGCGCCATTTTATCTTAGCAGACCGCAGCTTCCTGGTCCACACTGCGGGTCTGTGCAGCGAGTGTCAGAGCGCACACAGCCTCTCCTATTAGTGCGCTCCTCCTCCCCTCTATGCAGGCAGCTTCTGTCTGTGATTTCTTCCAGCCAGGGGAGTTCACCCTCCACGCAGCAGCAAAGTCCAGGCTGCATAGGGAGCTCTAAAAGCCAGCACAACCCTCTCCTTTATCACTCACATAACTGGGTCCTGCCTTCCCTCACTATAAGGTCCCTCCTCAATAAAGGGTCCCCGGATAAGTGTTCCTGCCTAAGTGAACTTACATCCGTGCTCACCAGCAAGCTATATTTCTTGAAGGGCCACTACATATCGTCCGATCACCCAGTGTATTGTGGGGTCTATACCGATCCCTTTGCAAAGGGGCTCCTGTCAGGAGATCTTGCCCACCCCTCTCTGTAGCATCCCATGGACGGAACGCAGCCTGCACAACACCATCCGTGTCCCGCCTGCTGTACCCTCAGGATCAATCTGCCCTGTGCAATAACGCACCCCTCACTCAATACACTTCATTTACCCTCTTTGACGTGCCAGCTTTGTCCTTGTCATCTGCATTATAGCCAGTCCAGTTAATTCCCACAATGTCGGACCCTAACGCCTCCCATAGCGACCCACACAACACGTCAGATCTGCTTCCAGAGGATGAATCCTGGATGGATGAGTCCCTCCATGGTTCGCCCCCTAAATCACATCCTCCCCCCCTCGACCGATATGAAGCAATGTTGGAAAAAGCGTTAGAAAAGTGGGCGATGAACATCACAACCCAGATTACCAACACCCTCTCCGTAGATATTAAGAAGCTGGATCAAAGAATTGGGGATTTGGAAATTCAAGCAGCGACTCACTCCGCCGACATATCCACGCTAAGGGAGGTTGTAGATTCGGTGCGTGAGGAAAATCTGGCATTACTACACAAGCTTGAGGATGTCGAAAACAGATCCAGACGTGGCAACATTAGGATCAGAGGGATCCCAGAATCCGTCTTGGACCTGCAATCAACAGTTACAGCCTTATTTCAGGTGTTTGTTCCATCAATCCCAATTGAGAGACTGGAGTTCGATCGAATTCATAGGGCGCTGCAGAAGAAAAGAGCCGATGGCCTTCCGCGTGACGTCCTTGTCAAGTTGCATTTTTTCCGCACTAAAGAGCAACTTATGGCTGCAGCGCGTGGGCAGGATTCTTTGAAATTCCAGAACTTCTCTTACCAGCTATATTCGGATTTGGCACCCCAGACCATAGCGAGAAGACGTGCTATGAAACCAGCCCTGCAAATCGCACGGGATCAGATACAAGTGGGGATTCCCCTTCAAGATTTCTTTTTCTTATAAGGACACTCATTTTGAGGCTTCTTCATCTCAGGAACTTGATCGGGTGCTTGCTTCGCTGGACCTCCAACCCCGCAGTGCTGCCCAGGCTGCCCCCCAGCAGAAGAAAAGAGCGCTTTCCTTTTCGCCAGCCTCCAAGGAGAAGCGGGAGCTGCGGAGAAGCTCCCCGATACCCGGGAAATCGTCAGCAGCCCTGATTCGCAGATTTGGTAAGCCGGCGGCGGGGGAGGGCTGAGAGGTGGGTAACCCTGTCTTTATCTTTGCATCCAGAGGTCCTACCCCTCGCCCTCCTTAGGCTGCGGCTGAAAAGGTTGTTTTACAGATCTGTTACCTGTTTGTTAAGGGGTTCACCTTTGATGCGACAGATTAGGGCGTTTAGCCCTTTCCCTTGCATCTCTGAAGTTCGTTCCAATGTTTATTTGGTTAATTTAAATGCTTAAAGTTGTATAGGCTTGTCTGCCCTGTGTTTCTCACTTCCCCCATTGCTACTGTTCCTGGGCCTTGCATCCTGTTAGTAGAGCCCTGGTCTAATGTTGATGCTAGTTTTTCTTGTCTTTTTTTTAGGAGGTCGGGCGCTCCTGTGTCACTCGTACGCGCACTCCTAGCTCCCCTTCTCACTGTATCTCCAGTGGGAACGGAAGCACTAACTTCTTGCCCCCACAGAGGGGTTAGTGGTTCATTTTCTAAAGTGATGGGGTCCCAATCTGGTAACTCCATCACTTTGTTGCGTTATTCCCTGAGGGGCGGTATTCTATGCCGCCTCGATGGGATTCTACTGTTCGGAAGGTGTTTTCTCCTTCATTGTACGCGGTTTATATGTTGTATTGTTATCCTCACTTTCAACTTGTTCCTCCCCTATCCCCTTCTGTCCCTATGGGTTCCTGAGCCTCCTCGTATGATGGTTTCAAGCTTGGATGATGATGGCGGTTAGATTAATCTCCTTGAATGTGCAGGGTCTGAACGCCCCCCAGAAGAGAGTAAAAGCCTTCAGGCAAATGAGGTCACTCCGTGCTGACATTGTATGTCTCCAAGAAACGCACTACACTAAGCAGGGTACCCCTAAATTCCTCAGTGCTGACTACCCCTTGTTTTACTCAGCCTCTGCGCGCACCAAGCAGCGGGGAGTCTTAATTGCCTTTAAGCGTTCGACTCCCTTCTCCCTGGAGAGTGTGGTACGTGACCCTCTGGGCCGTTATCTTATACTAGTGGGCAGGAATCAAGATCCGCCTGTCACGATTGCAGCATATTATGCTCCTAATCAAAACCAAAATGCTTTCCTGGGGGATTTTTTTCAAGAAACTTCACTTAGTAGAGAAGGGGTTTCTCATTGTTGCTGGGGACTCTAACTAGACCCTACACCCCACTTTTAATAGGCTACCAGATGACGGATCCTCTCCGGCTGCCAAGAATGGACCCTCCGGGAAAGCATTTCAGGCCTTACTAGTTCGATACCACCTGGTGGACGCTTGGAGGGAGTCCAATCCGACCAAGCGGGACTATACCCACTATTCGTGTCCCCATCGGGTGTCCACAAGGATCGACCACATTTTCTTGCAGCAATCCTCCCTACCCCAGCTTTCCCAAGCGGGCATTATCCCAATAGCCTGGTCTGACCACGACCTAGTCTCGGTGGACCTTTTGGCCCTCACTCAGAGAGGCCCTCAGAGGTCTTGGAAGCTATATGAACCAATGTTGGCTGATGAGGCTCTTCTGGGGAGGGTTCGCTCAGGGATTCAGGAGTTCTTCCGCTTTAACAAAGGCTCAGTAACCTCAAATGTCACGCTTTGGGAGGCACACAAGGTGGTGATCAGAGGGTTGTTAATGCAGGAATCTGTCAGGCGTAAAGCATTATACAAAGAGAAACTCATGGCCTTAACCGATGCTTATCAGGTAGCCTCGTCTGAGTTCAAAAACCGACCCTCTAAACAGAATAGGATCCGCCTTAACCAGGTAGCTAGCCAGCTAAACCTGTGTTTATCTGGCGAAGCCGCCCGCCAACTGAACAAATCTAAGTTTCACTGGTATCGAACGAGTAACAAACCCAATACTCCTCTCGCAAAAAGGATTAGGGGTATCGCACTAAGACCCAAACCGGTGCGTATTAGGACAGTAGAGGGTACCCTCTCTAGCAACCTAGCAAAGGTTGTGGCTACCTTCTCCAAGCACCTGGAGGACTTATATAAACCAAAGTTGTGCCTTAATGTAAGTAAAGCTGAGGAACTAATCGGCCAACTTAACTTGCCCGCTCTTCCCACGGGTACTAAGGAGTCCATTGATAGGCCCGTTGTGTCGGATGAATTGCAGGAGGCCATAACATTTCCGGAGTTTCTGGAGGCTGATGTCTTAGCCGAGCTGGCACATCTAAAGGTAAGTAAGGCGATGGGTCCAGATGGAATCCACCCCAGAGTTTTAAGGGAACTTAGATTTGTGATTGCAGCCCCTTTGACTGATTTACTTAACCATTCGCTTTCAACTGGTGAGGTTCCAGATGATTGGAGAATGGCCAATGTCGTACCAATCCACAAAAAGGGGAGTAGAGAAGAAGCCAGTAATTACAGGCCAGTCAGTTTAACATCTATAGTGGTCAAATTAATGGAAACACTCTTAAGAAAACAGATAACTTCCCATCTAAAAATTAATGACCTATTGGACCCAAAGCAGCACGGCTTTACTGAGGGCAGATCATGTCAGACCAATCTTATTGATTTCTTTGACAATGTCACTAAAGTGTTAGATGAAGGTGGTGCTGTGGATATCGCCTGTCTGGATCTTAGCAAAGCCTTTGACACTGTACCACATAAGGATCATAGATAAGTTATTTAAGGTAGGACTCAATCCCTGGATAGTTCAGTGGATTTCCAGTTGGCTGAGGGATCGGTATCAGAGCGTTGTTGTAAATGGTGTGCAATCTGAACAAAGGCGAGTTACAAGTGGTGTGCCGCAGGGCTCTGTCCTGGGCCCCATTCTTTTTAATATATTTGTAAGTGACATAGGAGAAGGCTTGGTAGGAAAAGTTTGTCTGTTTGCTGATGATACAAAGGTCAGTAATAGGGTGGATATTCCTGGAGGTGTCTGCAACATGGAAAATGATTTAGCTTTACTGGATAGATGGTCAAAACTGTGGAAACTAGAGTTTAATGTCTCTAAATGTAAAATCATGCACTTGGGTAGAAAGAATCCCTGCTCTGAGTACCGTATGGGCATCACTGTGTTAGCCAGGACCTCGGAGGAGAGAGATTTGGGGATACTGATTACTGATAGCTGCAAAATGAGTGGACAGTGTAGCCAGGCAGTGGGAAAAGCAAGCAGCATGCTCGGCTGCATAGCTCGAGGCATCACCAGTAGGAAGAGGGAGGTTGTGATGCCGCTGTATAGAGCCCTGGTGAGGTCACAGCTAGAATACTGTGTGCAGTTCTGGAGACCTTACCTGCAAAAAGACATTATTCAAATAGAACGTGTCCAAAGGCGGGCAACAAAAATGGTGGAAGGACTTAAACTTAAAACTTATCAGGAGAGACTTAAAGAACTTAATATGTACAGTCTGGAGGAAAGAAGGAAGAGGGGGGACATGATTGAGACCTTAAAATATGTGAAAGGATTGAATAAGGTTCAGGAGGGAAATGTTTTTAAGAAGAAACTTAATGATAGAACAAGGGGGCACAACCTGAAGCTAGTCGGGGGGAAGATCAGGAGCAATGTTAGAAAATATTATTTTACAGAAAGAGTAGTAGATGCTTGGAACAAACTTCCAGCAGAGGTGGTTGAAAAATCAACAGTCACTGAATTTAAACATGCCTGGGATAAGCACACATCTATCCTAAGATAAAGAGAACATAAAGTATATACATAAGGGCAGACTAGATGGACCGTATGGTCTCCTTCTGCCGTCAACCTTCTATGTTTCTATGTTTCTATGTTTAAAGGTTGGCAAGCAGCCAGGCCCTGATGGCTTCACAACGCTCTATTATAAAAAGTTTAGCCAAATTTTGGCCCTGCACTTGACGACAGCTTTTAACGCTCTAAGCGAGGGAGCCGCCTGGAGTTCTGACTCACTCACAGCAGCGGTTAGTATGATTCCCAAACCTAACACAGATGACACAGTATGGTCTAATTATAGGCCTATCTCTCTGCTGAATGTTGATGTTAAAATTCTGGCAAAAGTACTGGCGGCATGGCTCAACGGGTTTATCAATCTGCTCATATCTAAGGAGCAGATGGGTTTCATGCCACAACCTCAAGCTGGAGACAATATTAGGAAGATCGCCAACCCTATACACCGCTCCAGAGTGGAAGACTACCATACTATGTTGTTGGCACTAGATGTATGCAAAGCGATCAATACTGTTGCTTCGGATTATTTGCATTTCACGCTCAATAAATGGGGTTTGGGCCCGTCTTTTCTGAACTGGATTTCATCCCTTTATGCCAACCCGGGGGCGTTCGTATTTTACCCGATATGCGGGTTATTCCTCAGACCGCTTTATTCTGGGTAGGGGCACAAGACAGGGTTGTCCCCTCTCCCCCCTCCTCTTTGCTTTAGCCATTGAGCCCCTTACCAGACTTATCCAGGCCAATAGTGGTATTGCAGGCATTGAGGTGGGGGGATACGAGCATAAGATATCACTGTTTGCTGATGATATCCTTATGATGATCAAGGACCCGGTCATATCTCTCCCGAACCTTTTCAAAGATCTTGATTCCTTTTCGAGGCTTTCGGGCCTGCAAATTAATTCCACCAAGTCTCAGGCCCTCAACGTCTCCCTACCCGACAGAATCTTGCGTACAGTCAAGGCTTCCTTTGATTTTCATTGGCAGGACAGGCTTATTAAATATTTAGGGATACAGCTGACATCCGATTATAACTCTCTATAACAAGACCTCTGCTGCTCATCCCCACAAGTCCAAGTTTAGGGGCGCAGAAGCCAAGTCCTTCGGCTTAACTTCAGTTCTTTTATTCACCATGGTGCAGTGCAGCCTGGGCTCCTTCCTTCAGGCTGGTCAACAGACAACTGACAGGCCATGTGGCTCCTTTTATTCAGGCTTCCCCTGTAATCAACCTGCTCAACTGTGCAAGGCCTGAGATCAGAGAACAAACCTGAAAATGATTGGGAAAAGTGACCTGGGTCATGAAAACCCGGCATGGACCGTGCTTAATACAGCCTAGCAGGGGAGAAATACACACCATTTTTGACATTTCCATACACTTTACCACACTGATCATTAATAAAGAAAATAAACGACTCAACAACTTTTTTTGCTTTAATATCGTACCAGGGTAGGGGACTGTGTGCACTCGGGCCCAAAGCAAAATTTTATTGCTGTTTAATGTTAAAAATAGAGACAAAGAACAAGCTTTAAATCTAAAAGGGTAAAAAGAAGAAATGAGGAGGAAGAGGAGCTTACAATATATTAGGGTATAAGGGAGGAAACAGAAGGAGAAGAGCTTACAATCTATTAGTGTATAAGGGAGGATAGAGAAGGATAAAAGCTTACAACCTATTAGGGTATAAGGGAGGATAGAAAAAGAGAAGAGCTTACAATCTATTATGGTATATGGGATGATACAGAAAAAAAAGAGCTTACACTCTATTAGGGTATAAGGGAGGATACAGGAGGAGAAGAGCTTACACTCTATTAGGGTATTAGGGAGGATACAGAAGATAAAGAGCTTACACTCTATTAGGGTATTAGGGAGGATTCAGAAGGGGGAAGAGCTTACACTCTATTAGGGTATAATGGGGGATCTATCTATAGGAGAAGGATCTCACAATATATTACAGTACTGTACAAAGGAAATACTTAAGGGTTGTGGAGCTAACAGTCATCTCCTATATGTATTCTCTGCACTTATTCTCCTCCCCCACAACACAATTTGGGCCCTAAAGCACACATTTCATTTATAATTACTTTAATTTAGTTTCTTGGTAGGCAATGCAAATTGTCTCTCACAACATTGATTCAATTAAATATCAAATCAAGAAAGTTGCAGGGCTCTTTTTCTTTGCTCTCTCTGTTCGCCGGTGATATCAAAGGAAGTGTCGGTGAAGCTATAACGATCCCCGCATTGCAGTAAATTGACTGACTACTAGAGGGCAGTCATGTAAAAGAAGCATAATGTCGTTCACTTTGTGGCCACATCGCCAGCAGGCAGCGTTGCTGGGAGAAAAAAAAAAACTTGTCTGCGACTTCTCGGCCACACTCAGGATGCAGCCAGCGCCGAATTTAGGATTTGTCCTGCCCTAAGCACTTTTTGGTCATGATCCCCCACACACAGTCACAATGAGGTATTTGCCAACCATCCTCCATCCAAAACTGTAAAGACGAACACCACCAGCCACAGCCTTAAGGGGAAACGTCACCTAAAAATGTCATAGAACTACAGGCAAGCCTCACATGCAGACAAGCACCCACATACATACAGACAAGCCCCCAAAACACACTTGCAGACAAGCCCCCCTAACACGCACATACAGGCAAGCTCCCCCACACACACATACAGGCAAGCCGCACCAAACACATGCAGGCAAGCCCCCCCACACACAAATACAAGCAAGCCACACACACACACACACACACACACACACACACACACACACACACACACACAGGCTAGCCCCCCACACACACATACATACAGCAAGCCCCCAACACAAACATACAGACTAGGTCCCTGAGAAACACATGCAGGCAAGCCCCACAACACACACTTGCAGGCAACCCCCCAACACACACAATTGCAAGCCCCACAACACACACATGCAGGCAACCCCCTAACACACACATGCAGGTAACCCCCCTCAACACACACATGCAGGTAACCCCCCTCAACACACACAT
The DNA here is from genome assembly GCA_027917425.1 of Gastrophryne carolinensis. Taxonomy (NCBI): domain Eukaryota; kingdom Metazoa; phylum Chordata; class Amphibia; order Anura; family Microhylidae; genus Gastrophryne; species Gastrophryne carolinensis. Next base: position 175,361,043 of record CM051242.1, read on the forward strand.
GCAGGCAATGCCCCCTAATATGCACATGCAGGCAACCCCCCAAACCACGCATGCAGGCATGCCCCCAACACACATATGCAAGCAAGTCAACCAAAACACACGTGGGGGCAAGAACCCCTAACAGACAAATGCAGGCATGGTCCCATATCACACACCTGCAGGAATAACCCAAAACACACATGCAGGCAAGCCTATCAACACACACAGGCATGCTAGCCCCACAACACACATACAGGCAAGTACCCCAAACCCACACATGCAGGCAAGCCCCCCACACACACATGTAGACATGCCCCCCCAACATGCACATGCAGACAAGCCCGCCCAAACCACACATTCAGGCATGCCCCCAACACACACATGCAGGCAAGCCCCCCTAACAGACAGATGCAGGCATGGTAACACACACATGCAGGAATAGACCAAAACACACATGCAGACAAGCCTAACAACACACACGGGCATGCTAGTCCCACAACACACATACAGGCAGGCACCCCAATCCCACACATGCAGGCAAGCACCCCACACACACACACATGCAGGCAGCCCCCCAACACACACATGATAGCACGTCCCCGCAATACACATGCATACAAGCCCCAACACCAACGTAAAGACAAGCCCCCAACACGCAAATGCTGGCAAGCCCCCCAACACAAACATGCAGGTAAGCTCCACTCACACACACACACGCAGGTATGTCCTCCCAACACCCCCAGGCAGGCAAGCCCTCAACACACACATACTGGCATGCCCCCAACACAAAAATGCAGGCAAGCCCCCAAACACACCTATGCAGGGATGCCCTCAAGACACACATTCAGGCAAGCCCCCAACACACACATGAAGGCAGCCCCCCAACACACACATGCAGTCAAGCACCCCCCACACACACACATATGCAGGCATGCCCCCAACACATACAGGAAAGCCCCAACACACACACACACACACACACACACACACACACACACACACACACACACACACATGCAGGCAAGTCCTCCAACACACACATGCAGGCAAGCCCCCCAACACACACATGCTGGCAAGCCCTCATCACAAATGCAGGCAATCCCCCACTAACACAAATGCAGGCAAGCTCCCCAACACACACATGCAGGCAATCCCCCCTAACACACACATGCAGGCAATCCCCCCTAACACACACATGCAGGCAATCCACCCTAACACACACATGAAGGCAAGCCCCTCCTAACACACACATGCAGACAAGCCCCTGAAACCACACTTGCAGGCATTCCCCATAACACACACATGCAGGAATATTCCAAAACACACATGCAGGCAAGCCTACCAACACATATTCAGGCAAGCCCCCTAACAGACACATGAAGGCAAGCCCCCCAACAGACACATGAAGGCAAGCCCCCCAACAGAAACACATACAGGCAAGCCCCACTAATACTCACATGCAGCCCCCCAACACATATTCAGGCAAGCCCCCGACACATGAAGGCAAGCCCCCAACAGACACACATGCAGGCTAGCCCCCAAGACATATGCAGATAAGCCCCCAACAAACACATGCAGGCAAGCCCCCAAAACACACATGCATGCAAGCCCCCAAAACACACATGCAGGCAAGCTCCCCTAACATGCACCTGCAGGCAAACCCCACACACAGACATGCAGGGAAGCCCCCTTATCATGCACATGCAGGCAAATTCTCCCAACACGCACATGCAGGCAAGAACCTCAACAACACACACATACAGGCTATCCCCCACTCACACATGCAGGCAAGCCCCCCCCACACACACTTTCAGACAAGCCACCCAACACACATGCAGGCATTCCCCATAACACACACATGCAGGAATACCACATAACACACATGCAGGCAAGCCTACCAACACACACGGGCATGCTAGCCCCACAACACACATACAGGCAAGCCCCAACACATATTCAGGCAAGCCCCCCAACAGACACATGAAGGCAAGCCCCCCAACAGACACATGAAGGCAAGCCCCACAAAACACACATGCAGGTAAGCACCCCACAAACACACATGCAGGAAAGCTCTTTAAGACACATATACAGGAAAGCTGCCCCAACACACGTGCAAACTAGCCTCCAACACACACATGCAAAAAAGTCTCCCAAAACACATATGCAAAGGAGGGATGGCAGCCGCTCAGGCCATTTTATAACTAATACACAAGTCTTAAAGGAGACACAGCACTCAACCCTGTTAGCTTGCAGACCAGCCTACAATCTGTCTCTAAACTTAGGCCCTTATTTATGAAGGAATAGCGACTGGTGAGCGGCCGGTAATGACAGGCACCGCCACGAGAACGCCGGCTCCCCACCACAATCACACATTTATCAAGCCGATCCTGCTTAGCGACTGAGATAGCGCCATATAGCGACTCATTCATCATTATTCCAGCCTCAGCCCACAGCGCCAGCGTCCGACCTTGAACAGCGACAGGTATGACCTCTCGCTACCTGGCGCTCTCCTATGCATTTCAATGGAACAATCTTTAAATATTAATAATTAATTGCTATTGCTGTTTTTTTTTTTTTTTTTTTTTTTTTATGTGAAAAATTCTGTGACCACTTCTGCCATGTTAGATAATTTTTTTAAGCTAAAAAAAAAAAAAAAAATTGGGCAGAATTGATATTACAGGTCTGATATTATTGTATTCATATTACTAAATTCTGTAAATTTTTTTTTTTTTTTTTTGGTTTCCAAAAATATGGTGGTTTGGGGGTTAAAAAACTACTTTTAACACATCGCCGCCAGCGCTCTGGGGTTTAAACATGCATTTCACAGCGCTTGAATTTTTTGAGCGTGATTTTTTGATGAATATGGTGGGAGCCAGTCGCTCTGACCAGTCGCTATCATGCGCACCCATACATCGCGGAACCTGAAAATACTGCTACAGTCGCTCAACTGTCACTACCTGCCGCTATTAATGAATCGGCCTCCCCGTTAAAAACAGAGGACTCGGTCACACACAAGGTGCCTCTGGCCCATGGCTTGCACTTGAGGTTTGGGGCAACCTCAGGTAAGCCTGCTCCCAATTTATCTATTGCACTGTATGTCCCAAATGGGGCTCTCAGAGATTAGAGTTAGGACTGCACCCCACAGTGGTACCTTGGCGCTTGGTGGTGCAGCTTAAGCATACTTCTGCAGATGTGTGTGACCGAGCCTCTGTTTTTAACTAGAGACAGATTGTAGGCTGGTCTGCAAGCTAGCAGGGTTGAGTGCTGTGGCTCCTTTAAGACTTGTAGAACACACATGCAGGCAAGCCCCCAAATACACACATGCAGGAAGGTCGCCCAAGACACATGCAAGCAAGCAGCCTAGACACACATATGCAGGCAAGCCTCCCTAACACACATATGCAAGCAAACACCCCAACACACAATTGCAGGCACACCCACCCCAAACAGACAGGCAGGCAAGCCTCCCCAACACACATATGTAAGCTAACAGCCCAACAAACAATTGCAGACACAGACCCCCAAACACACATGCAACCAAGCCACACAAAACACACACATGCAGGAGAGTCCCACTAACAAACACATGCAGGGAAGCCTCCCCAACTAACATATGAAAGCAAGCCTCCAACACACACATGCAGGCAATCCCCCCTAACAAACTCATGCAGGCAAGCCCGCTCAACACCAACATGCAGACAAGCCCCCCCCCCCACAAATAATATGCAGGCTGGCACCCAATACACACATGAAGGCACACCCCCAAAACACACATGCAGATGAGTCCCCCAAACACACACATGCAGGCAAGCGCCCCTAACATGCACCTGCAGGCAACCAAAGCTTCCAAAACATATACATGCAAGCCCCCACACCCACATACAGGCAAGCCCCCAACACACACTTGCAGGCAAGACCCCCACACACACCTGCAGTCAAGTCTCCCTAACACAAACATCCAAGCAAGCCTCCCCAATACACACAAAAAGGCAAGCTCCCAAAACACACATGCAGTCATGAACCCCAACACACACATGCAGGAAAGCCCCCCAACAAACACATTTAGGCAAGCCCCCAACACACACATGCAGGCAAGCCCCCAATACACACATGCAGGCAAGCCCCCAACACACAAATGCAGACAAGCCCCCCATGTAAACATATGCAGGCAAGCCCCCCTAACCCACACATTCAGGCAATCCCCCCAACACACATGCAGGCAAGCCCCCCACACATACATGCAGGCAAGTCCCCAACTCACATATGCAGGGAAGGCCCCCTAACACACATGTGCAGGCAAATCCCCCTAACATGCACATTGCAGGCAAGTTCCCGAACACACATGCAGACAAGCCCCCCATGCACACATATGCAGACAAGCCCTCCTAACACACACATGCAGGCAATCCCCCCAACACACACATGCAGGCAAGCCCCCCCACACACACATGCAGGCAAGCCCCCCACACACACATGCAGTCAAGCCCCTCCCACACACACACATGCAGGGAAGCCCCCAACACACATATGCAGGAAAGCTCCTCCAACACATTCACACAGATCTTGGTAAGCCCCTCCCACACACATGCAGTCAAGACCCCCAAACACATGCAGGCAAACACACACACACACACACCTGTGTAGGCAAGCCCCTCCAAATACACATATATGAAAGCGCCCCAGACCACACAAACAATATACACACAACACACCCACACCTCTTCCCTCTCATCCAAACCTTCTTCTGTACCAGTAGTGCCATGCTTTCTTGTAGCTCCACCCCCACATATTCCAGCTACTTCCTAACACAGGAGTGGCACCAGCCTCTGCCAATGACAAGGCACTGGCTTGGGTGCCCCGCCCTGATCGTCCCACTTGACCACCAATGAAAAACAAAACATCAGCCAGCAACAGGCTCAGGAAAACATGTGTGCACCGTACCGCACACCCGGAGCCGGCAGCAACAAGATGACAGTGGGGGACCAACAGCGGCGAGCTGACAGCGAGGGGGGCAGCGGTGTACAGATTACACCAGGAGGCCCAAGGGCTGGAGGTGAAGTCTTCCTCAATGGTGAGGAAGTGAGGGGGCAGGTACATAAACAGGCAGATGAGCACCCCCCTGTTGGCATTAAACCTCAGTACGGCAGCAGGGGCGGACAGAAAAAAAAAACTGAACTGGATTGGTGCTGGCTGCAGCCCCCTCCTGCCCCTGCTAGGTGTGTGTCTATATTTCCTAGTGGCAAATATGTCCCTGGTTGCAGCCTTATAGGATCATGCAGATAACTCTCTCACATGCCCAGCTCTCCTTCACATTTAGCTTTTTCACCATTTCCAGCCTGTCAACTTTTGGTGGCTGGTGGTTAGTTGGCCGCTAACTGGGGAACGTATGGCCGCATTCAGGACATCAGGCCAGCATGCTCCCAGAGCAGCCACATAAGCTGCACCGGCGAGGGGCCCTTGTCTCATCTGTAGTTGCATTGTCTTTCCTCGGCATAGAAAACTGGCCTCCAACCAGGGAGGAAGAACCTGAAGAACTGACGATCCATTATTTTAAATCTGGGACACGTCCTTATTTACTGCCAGGTTTCAGTCATAAAGAACATAACGTGACAGCTCTAAATTATCTGCATGATTGCAGTTATTGTTTCTTACCCGCAGGGCAATCAGTAGTTACACCACTTAAGTAACTTATTACTGTGTATCCAAAACATTTCACATTGCGTTTTACATTGATGGAGAGACCCCAGAGCTCCCTGGACCAGGGCTGTATTTAGGGTTAATTTTTAAGATAAGTATGCAAATGTTTCAGGACTGCTCTAACTTGGGTGGTCTTGGCAAGATACTCATTAAGTTGTAATAAAGTTTGAATGCAAAAAAAAAAAATACTTAAAAAAGGGTGGATAAAAAGAAAAAGAAAATGTGGAAAAGAGAAAGACGGGGGAAATATAATGAGGAATATGTAGAAAAGGGGAAATGAGATGAAGGGATGTAGAAAAGAAGGTAAGGTAAAAAGAGGAAATGCCATGGAAAATGTGCATAATAAAAAAGAGCTTTGTTTGTGAAGGGGTGTGTGAATATTATCTCCTGGCAGCCCCTTACACATCTATGTGCACCTGTCCACCTAGCGAACCTGATTGGCTTCTGATGGTCATGTGTGGCCAGGGCATGCAGAAATAATAAGATATCTGGTTATCCCACATCTGTATGCCTCCCCACTCACAGCCACACTAGACACCTTTGAGTACTTGATGTTCACATTGGGACAGCTGGGGCTTGTAGTTACCTAGGCCATAGAGAGGAGGATAGTCTACGTCATAGAGAACAAAACTCCAACTGCTGATTCCCCTCTGCAGGTCTGGGAAACTACAGGCCCCAGCTTCCCGCAGTAGGCCCAGATGCTTCCTTTAGAGGAACTACAAAGATCACCTGCCCCAGAGAAACTACAAGGCCCATCTACCATAGGAAGAGCAACAAGGCCCAGCTGCCCGAGGAAGAGCAAGGCCCAGCTGCTTCCCCTCCAGCACCCTGGAAAACAACAAGAGCCAGCTTCCCCAGGAAGAACTACAAGGCCAAGCTGCTTCCCCTGGAGGAACTACAGGCTGGTACAGTGGTAGTGATGAGGGACTTCAACTATCCAGGAATCGACTGGAGACATGATTCTGCTTCCACTTCAAGGGGGAGAGCATTCCTCAGCTTGCTACAAGATAACTATATGAATCAGTTTGTGAAGGCACCTACTAGGGGTGATGATCTTTTAGATCTTGTAATATCAAATAATTATGGGGACAGTAACAGTCCATGAAAATCTTGGTAACAGTGACCACAATATAATTGTATTTAACATAAACTGTGAGAAAGATTTTCTGCCTGGAAAGGCAAAAACATTAAATTTTAGGAAGGCCAACTTCCCCAGGCTCAGAGCTGCACTCCAGGACGTAGACTGGGAGCATCTGTTTAGGAATAAAGATACAGATGCCAAATGGGAGTGCTTTAAATCAATTGTGAGTAGCAACATTGCAAAATGTATTCCTACGAGTAACAAATATAAGCGGCTAAAATTAAACCCCTCATGGCTGACACACTATTATAAGTGACAACCAACACGGTTTTACAGACAGAAGCTGCCAGACTAACTTGATTGGCTTCTATGAGGAGGTGAGTAGAAGCCTGGACAGAGGGGTCGCTGTGGATATAGTCTTTCTGGATTTTGCAAAAGCATTTGACACTGACCCCCATAGACACTTATTGGGGAAATTGAGATCTTCAGGATTAGAGACACAGTTTGTAACTGGATTGAAAACTGGCTGAAGGATCGTGTGCAGCGAGTGGTGGTTAATGACACCTACTCTGAATGGTTACCAGTTGTAAGCGGTGTACCCCAGGGCTCAGTGCTTGGCCCACTATTATTCAACTTGTTTATAAATGACATATAAGATGTAATTAGAAAAGTACTGTCTCGGGAGTGCGCATGCGTGCAGGGCCGTGATGGTGGCGTGAATCAGCGTCCCTGCCCTCCACGGAGTGTCCCGCCCCCCCCCCCCCCCCTCGCCCGTGAGACCAGCGGTTTTTGGCCCCGGAGGGTTGCACCAGCCTGGGGACCTGGCCCCCCGACTTTCAAGAGATTTGGCGTTGGTGAGTGTGGAGCCCAGGAGGGGACTGGCAAGATCGCGCTGCCGGCCCCGGCGCCATTTTATCTTAGCAGACCGCAGCTTCCTGGTCCACACTGCGGGTCTGTGCAGCGAGTGTCAGAGCGCACACAGCCTCTCCTATTAGTGCGCTCCTCCTCCCCTCTATGCAGGCAGCTTCTGTCTGTGATTTCTTCCAGCCAGGGGAGTTCACCCTCCACGCAGCAGCAAAGTCCAGGCTGCATAGGGAGCTCTAAAAGCCAGCACAACCCTCTCCTTTATCACTCACATAACTGGGTCCTGCCTTCCCTCACTATAAGGTCCCTCCTCAATAAAGGGTCCCTGGATAAGTGTTCCTGCCTAAGTGAACATACATCCGTGCTCACCAGCAAGCTATATTTCTTGAAGGGCCAGTACATATCGTCCGATCACCCAGTGTATTGTGGGGTCTATATCGATCCCTTTGCAAAGGGGCTTCTGTCAGGAGATCTTGCCCACCCCTCTCTGTAGCATCCCATGGACGGAACGCAGCCTGCACAACACCATCCGTGTCCCGCCTGCTGTACCCTCGGGATCAATCTGCCCTGTGCAATAACGCACCCCTCACTCAATACACTTCATTTACCCTCTTTGACGTGCCAGCTTTGTCCTTGTCATCTGCATTATAGCCAGTCCAGTTAATTCCCACAATGTCGGACCCTAACGCCTCCCATAGCGACCCACACAACACGTCAGATCTGCTTCCAGAGGATGAATCCTGGATGGATGAGTCCCTCCATGGTTCGCCCCCTAAATCACATCCTCCCCCCCTCGACAGATATGAAGCAATGTTGGAAAAAGCGTTAGAAAAGTGGGCGATGAACATCACAACCCAGATTACCAACACCCTCTCCGTAGATATTAAGAAGCTGGATCAAAGAATTGGGGATTTGGAAATTCAAGCAGCGACTCACTCCGCCGACATATCCACGCTAAGGGAGGTTGTAGATTGGGTGCGTGAGGAAAATCTGGCATTACTACACAAGCTTGAGGATGTCGAAAACAGATCCAGACGTGGCAACATTAGGATCAGAGGGATCCCAGAATCCGTCTTGGACCTGCAATCAACAGTTACAGCCTTATTTCAGGTGCTTGTTCCATCAATCCCAATTGAGAGACTGGAGTTCGATCGAATTCATAGGGCGCTGCAGAGGAAAAGAGCCGATGGCCTTCCGCGTGACGTCCTTGTCAAGTTGCATTTTTTCCGCACTAAAGAGCAACTTATGGCTGCAGCGCGTGGGCAGGATTCTTTGAAATTCCAGAACTTCTCTTACCAGCTATATTCGGATTTGGCACCCCAGACCATAGCGAGAAGACGTGCTATGAAACCAGCCCTGCAAATCCTACAATCGCACGGGATCAGATACAAGTGGGGATTCCCCTTCAAGATTTCTTTTTCTTATAAGGACACTCATTTTGAGGCTTCTTCATCTCAGGAACTTGATCGGGTGCTTGCTTCGCTGGACCTCCAACCCCGCAGTGCTGCCCAGGCTGCCCCCCAGCAGAAGAAAAGAGCGCTTTCCTTTTCGCCAGCCTCCAAGGAGAAGCGGGAGCTGCGGAGAAGCTCCCCGATACCCGGGAAATCGTCAGCAGCCCTGATTCGCAGATTTGGTAAGCCGGCGGCGGGGGAGGGCTGAGAGGTGGGTAACCCTGTCTTTATCTTTGCATCCAGAGGTCCTACCCCTCGCCCTCCTTAGGCTGCGGCTGAAAAGGTTGTTTTACAGATCTGTTACCTGTTTGTTAAGGGGTTCACTTTTATTGCGACAGATTAGGGCGTTTAGCCCTTTCCCTTGCATCTCTGAAGTTCGTTCCAATGTTTATTTGGTTAATTTAAATGCTTAAAGTTGTATAGGCTTGTCTGCCCTGTGTTTCTCACTTCCCCCATTGCTACTGTTCCTGGGCCTTGCATCCTGTTAGTAGAGCCCTGGTCTAATGTTGATGCTAGTTTTTCTTGTCTTTTTTTTAGGAGGTCGGGCGCTCCTGTGTCGCTCGTACGCGCACTCCTAGCTCCCCTTCTCACTGTATCTCCAGTGGGAACGGAAGCACTAACTTCTTGCCCCCACAGAGGGGTTAGTGGTTCATTTTCTAAAGTGATGGGGTCCCAATCTGGTAACTCCATCACTTTGTTGCGTTATTCCCTGAGGGGCGGTATTCTATGCCGCCTCAATGGGATTCTACTGTTCGGAAGGTGTTTTCTCCTTCATTGTACGCGGTTTATATGTTGTATTGTTATCCTCACTTTCAACTTGTTCCTCCCCTATCCCCTTCTGTCCCTATGGGTTCCTGAGCCTCCTCGTATGATGGTTTCAAGCTTGGATGATGATGGCGGTTAGATTAATCTCCTTGAATGTGCAGGGTCTGAACGCCCCCCAGAAGAGAGTAAAAGCCTTCAGGCAAATGAGGTCACTCCATGCTGACATTGTATGTCTCCAAGAAACGCACTACACTAAGCAGGGTACCCCTAAATTCCTCAGTGCTGACTACCCCTTGTTTTACTCAGCCTCTGCGCGCACCAAGCAGCGGGGAGTCTTAATTGCCTTTAAGCGTTCGACTCCCTTCTCCCTGGAGAGTGTGGTACGTGACCCTCTGGGCCGTTATCTTATACTAGTGGGCACGAATCAAGATCCGCCTGTCACGATTGCAGCATATTATGCTCCTAATCAAAACCAAAATGCTTTCCTGGAGGATTTTTTTCAAGAAACTTCACTTAGTAGAGAAGGGGTTTCTCATTGTTGCTGGGGACTCTAACCAGACCCTACACCCCACTTTGGATAGGCTACCAGATGACGGATCCTCTCCGGCTGCCAAGAATGGACCCTCCGGGAAAGCATTTCAGGCCTTACTAGTTCGATACCACCTGGTGGACGCTTGGAGGGAGTCCAATCCGACCAAGCGGGACTATACCCACTATTCGTGTCCCCATCGGGTGTCCACAAGGATCGACCACATTTTCTTGCAGCAATCCTCCCTACCCCAGCTTTCCCAAGCGGGCATTATCCCAATAGCCTGGTCTGACCACGACCTAGTCTCGGTGGACCTTTTGGCCCTCACTCAGAGAGGCCCTCAGAGGTCTTGGAAGCTATATGAACCAATGTTGGCTGATGAGGCTCTTCTGGAGAGGGTTCGCTCAGGGATTCAGGAGTTCTTCCGCTTTAACAAAGGCTCAGTAACCTCAAATGTCACGCTTTGGGAGGCACACAAGGTGGTGATCAGAGGGTTGTTAATGCAGGAATCTGTCAGGCGTAAAGCATTATACAAAGAGAAACTCATGGCCTTAACCGATGCTTATCAGGTAGCCTCGACTGAGTTCAAAAACCGACCCTCTAAACAGAATAGGATCCGCCTTAACCAGGTAGCTAGCCAGCTAAACCTGTGTTTATCTGGCGAAGCCGCCCGCCAACTGAACAAATCTAAGTTTCACTGGTATCGAACGAGTAACAAACCCAATACTCCTCTCGCAAAAAGGATTAGGGGTATCGCACTAAGACCCAAACCGGTGCATATTAGGACAGTAGAGGGTACCCTCTCTAGCAACCTAGCAAAGGTTGTGGCTACCTTCTCCAAGCACCTGGAGGACTTATATAAACCAAAGTCGTGCCTTAATGTAAGTAAAGCTGAGGAACTAATCGGCCAACTTAACTTGCCCGCTCTTCCCACGGGTACTAAGGAGTCCATTGATAGTCCCGTTGTGTCGGATGAATTGCAGGAGGCCATAACATTTCCGGAGTTTCTGGAGGCTGATGTCTTAGCCGAGCTGGCACATCTAAAGGTAAGTAAGGCGATGGGTCCAGATGGAATCCACCCCAAAGTTTTAAGGGAACTTAGATTTGTGATTGCAGCCCCTCTGACTGATTTACTTAACCATTCGCTTTCAACTGGTGAGGTTCCAGATGATTGGAGAATGGCCAATGTCATACCAATCCACAAAAAGGGGAGTAGAGAAGAAGCCAGTAATTACAGGCCAGTCAGTTTAACATCTATAGTGGTCAAATTAATGGAAACACTCTTAAGAAAACAGATAACTTCCCATCTAAAAATTAATGACCTATTGGACCCAAAACAGCACGGCTTTACTGAGGGCAGATCATGTCAGACCAATCTTATTGATTTCTTTGACAATGTCACTAAAGTGTTAGATGAAGGTGGCGCTGTGGATATCGTCTGTCTGGATCTTAGCAAAGCCTTTGACACTGTACCACATAAGGAGCTCATAGATAAGTTATTTAAGGTAGGACTCAATCCCTGGATAGTTGAGTGGATTTCCAGTTGGCTGAGGGATCGGTATCAGAGTGTTGTTGTAAATGGTGTGCAATCTGAACAAAGGCGAGTTACAAGTGGTGTGCGGCAAGGCTCTGTCCTGGGCCCCATTCTTTTTATTTTTTGGAAGTGACAAAGGAGAAGGCTTGGTAGGAAAAGTTTGTCTGTTTGCTGATGATACAAAGGTTAGTAATAGGGTGGATATTCCTGGAGGTGTCTGCAACATGGAAAATGATTTAGCTTTACTGGATAGGTGGTCAAAACAGTGGAAACTAGAGTTTAATGTCTCTAAATGTAAAATCATGCACTTGGGTAGAAGGAATCCCAGCTCTGAGCACCGTATGGGCAGCACTGTGTTAGCCAGGACCTCGAAGGAGAGAGATTTAGGGATACTGATTACTGATAGCTGCAAAATGAGTGGACAGTGTAGCCAGGCAGTGGGAAAAGCAAGCAGGATGCTCGGCTGCATAGCTCGAGGCATCACCAGTAGGAAGAGGGAGGTTGTGATGCCACTGTATAGAGCCCTGGTAAGGCCACAGCTAGAATACTGTGTGCAGTTTTGGAGACCTTACCTGCAAAAAGACATTATTGAAATAGAACGTGTCCAAAGGCGGGCAACAAAAATGGTGGAAGGACTTAAACTTAAAACTTATCAGGAGAGACTTAAAGAACTTAATATGTACAGTCTGGAGGAAAGAAGGAAGAGGGGGGACATGATTGAGACCTTTAAATATGTGAAAGGATTGAATAAGGTTCAGGAGGGAAGTGTTTTTAAGAAGAAACTTAATGATAGAACAAGGGGGCACAACCTGAAGCTAGTCGGGGGGAAGATCAGGAGCAATGTTAGAAAATATTATTTTACAGAAAGAGTAGTAGATGCTTGGAACAAACTTCCAGCAGAGGTGGTTGAAAAATCAACAGTCACTGAATTTAAACATGCCTGGGATAAGCACACATCTATCCTAAGATAAAGAGAACATAAAGTATATACATAAGGGCAGACTAGATGGACCGTATGGTCTCCTTCTGCCGTCAACCTTCTATGTTTCTATGTTTAAAGGTTGGCAAGCAGCCAGGCCCTGATGGCTTCACAACGCTCTATTATAAAAAGTTTAGCCAAATTTTGGCCCTGCACTTGACGACAGCTTTTAACGCTCTAAGCGAGGGAGCCGCCTGGAGTTCTGACTCACTCACAGCAGCGCTTAGTATGATTCCCAAACCTAACACAGATGACACAGTATGGTCTAATTATAGGCCTATCTCTCTGCTGAATGTTGATGTTAAAATTCTGGCAAAAGTACTGGCGGCATGGCTCAACGGGTTTATCAATCTGCTCATATCTAAGGAGCAGATGGGTTTCATGCCACAACCTCAAGCTGGAGACAATATTAGGAAGATCGCCAACCCTATACACCGCTCCAGAGTGGAAGACTACCATACTATGTTGTTGGCACTAGATGTATGCAAAGCGATCAATACTGTTGCTTGGGATTATTTGCATTTCACGCTCAATAAATGGGGTTTGGGCCCGTCTTTTCTGAACTGGATTTCATCCCTTTATGCCAACCCGGGGGCGTTCGTATTTTACCCGATATTCGGGTTATTCCTCAGACCGCTTTATTCTGGGTAGGGGCACAAGACAGGGTTGTCCCCTCTCCCCCCTCCTCTTTGCTTTAGCCATTGAGCCCCTTACCAGACTTATCCAGGCCAATAGTGGTATTGCAGGCATTGAGGTGGGGGGATACGAGCATAAGATATCACTGTTTGCTGATGATATCCTTATGATGATCAAGGACCCGGTCATATCTCTCCCGAACCTTTTCAAAGATCTTGATTCCTTTTCGAGGCTTTCGGGCCTGCAAATTAATTCCACCAAGTCTCAGGCCCTCAACGTCTCCCTACCCGACAGAATCTTGCGTACAGTCAAGGCTTCCTTTGATTTTCATTGGCAGGACAGGCTTATTAAATATTTAGGGATACAGCTGACATCCGATTATAACTCTCTATAACAAGACCTCTGCTGCTCATCCCCACAAGTCCAAGTTTAGGGGCGCAGAAGCCAAGTCCTTCGGCTTAACTTCAGTTCTTTTATTCACCATGGTGCAGTGCAGCCTGGGCTCCTTCCTTCAGGCTGGTCAACAGACAACTGACAGGCCATGTGGCTCCTTTTATTCAGGCTTCCCCTGTAATCAACCTGCTCAACTGTGCAAGGCCTGAGATCAGAGAACAAACCTGAAAATGATTGGGGAAAGTGACCTGGGTCATGAAAACCCGGCATGGACCGTGCTTAATACAGCCTAGCAGGGGAGAAATACACACCATTTTTGACATTTCCATACACTTTACCACACTGATCATTAATAAAGAAAATAAACGACTCAACAACTTTTTTTGCTTTAATATCGTACCAGGGTAGGGGGACTGTGTAAACTCGGGCCCAAAGCAAAATTTTATTGCTGTTTAATGTTAAAAATAGAGACAAAGAACAAGCTTTAAATCTAAAAGGGTAAAAAGAAGAAATGAGGAGGAAGAGGAGCTTACAATATATTAGGGTATAAGGGAGGAAACAGAAGGAGAAGAGCTTACAATCTATTAGTGTATAAGGGAGGATACAGGATCAGAAGAGCTTACAGTCTATTAGGGTATAAGGGAGGAAACAGAAGGAGAAGAGCTTACAATCTATTAGTGTATAAGGGAGGATAGAGAAGGATAAAAGCTTACAACCTATTAGGGTATAAGGGAGGATAGAAAAAGAGAAGAGCTTACAATCTATTATGGTATATGGGATGATACAGAAAAAAAAGAGCTTACACTCTATTAGGGTATTAGGGAGGATACAGAAGGGGGAAGAGTTTACACTCTATTAGGGTATAAGGGGGGATCTATCTATAGGAGAAGGATCTCACAATATATTACAGTACTGTACAAAGGAAATACTTAAGGGTTGTGGGGCTAACAGTCATCTCCTATATGTATTCTCTGCACTTATTTTCCTCCCCCACAACACAATTTGGGCCCCAAAGCACACATTTCATTTATAATTACTTTAATTTAGTTTCTTGGTAGGCAATGCAAATTGTCTCTCACAACATTGATTCAATTAAATATCAAATCAAGAAAGTTGCAGGGCTCTTTTTCTTTGCTCTCTCTGTTCGCCGGTGATATCAAAGGAAGTGTCGGTGAAGCTATAACGATCCCCGCATTGCAGTAAATTGACTGACTACTAGAGGGCAGTCATGTATAAGAAGCATAATGTTGTTCACTTTGCGGCCACATCGCCAGCAGGCAGCGTTGCTGGGAGAAAAAAAAAACTTGTCTGCGACTTCTCGGCCACACTCAGGATGCAGCCAGCGCCGAATTTAGGATTTGTCCTGCCCTAAGCACTTTTTGGTCATGATCCCCCACACACAGTCACAATGAGGTATTTGCCAACCATCCTCCATCCAAAACTGTAAAGACGAACACCACCAGCCACAGCCTTAAGGGGAAACGTCACCTAAAAATGTCATAGAACTACAGGCAAGCCTCACATGCAGACAAGCACCCACATACATACAGACAAGCCCCCAAAACACACTTGCAGACAAGCCCCCCTAACACGCACATACAGGCAAGCTCCCCCACACACACATACAGGCAAGCCGCACCAAACACATGCAGGCAAGCCCCCCCACACACAAATACAAGCAAGCCACACACACACACACACACACACACACACACACACACACACACACACACACACACACACACACACACACAGGCTAGCCCCCCACACACACATACATACAGCAAGCCCCCAACACAAACATACAGACTAGGTCCCTGAGAAACACATGCAGGCAAGCCCCACAACACACACTTGCAGGCAACCCCCCAACACACACAATTGCAAGCCCCACAACACACACATGCAGGCAACCCCCTAACACACACATGCAGGTAACCCCCCTCAACACACACATGCAGGTAACCCCCCTCAACACACACATGCAGGCAATGCCCCCTAATATGCACATGCAGGCAACCCCCCAAACCACGCATGCAGGCATGCCCCCAACACACATATGCAAGCAAGTCAACCAAAACACACGTGGGGGCAAGAACCCCTAACAGACAAATGCAGGCATGGTCCCATATCACACACCTGCAGGAATAACCCAAAACACACATGCAGGCAAGCCTATCAACACACACAGGCATGCTAGCCCCACAACACACATACAGGCAAGTACCCCAAACCCACACATGCAGGCAAGCCCCCCACACACACATGTAGACATGCCCCCCCAACATGCACATGCAGACAAGCCCGCCCAAACCACACATTCAGGCATGCCCCCAACACACACATGCAGGCAAGCCCCCCTAACAGACAGATGCAGGCATGGTAACACACACATGCAGGAATAGACCAAAACACACATGCAGACAAGCCTAACAACACACACGGGCATGCTAGTCCCACAACACACATACAGGCAGGCACCCCAATCCCACACATGCAGGCAAGCACCCCACACACACACATGCAGGCAGCCCCCCAACACACACATGATAGCACGTCCCCGCAATACACATGCATACAAGCCCCAACACCAACGTAAAGACAAGCCCCCAACACGCAAATGCTGGCAAGCCCCCCAACACAAACATGCAGGTAAGCTCCACTCACACACACACACGCAGGTATGTCCTCCCAACACCCCCAGGCAGGCAAGCCCTCAACACACACATACTGGCATGCCCCCAACACAAAAATGCAGGCAAGCCCCCAAACACACCTATGCAGGGATGCCCTCAAGACACACATTCAGGCAAGCCCCCAACACACACATGAAGGCAGCCCCCCAACACACACATGCAGTCAAGCACCCCCCACACACACACATATGCAGGCATGCCCCCAACACATACAGGAAAGCCCCAACACACACACACACACACACACACACACACACACACACACACACACACACACACATGCAGGCAAGTCCTCCAACACACACATGCAGGCAAGCCCCCCAACACACACATGCTGGCAAGCCCTCATCACAAATGCAGGCAATCCCCCACTAACACAAATGCAGGCAAGCTCCCCAACACACACATGCAGGCAATCCCCCCTAACACACACATGCAGGCAATCCCCCCTAACACACACATGCAGGCAATCCACCCTAACACACACATGAAGGCAAGCCCCTCCTAACACACACATGCAGACAAGCCCCTGAAACCACACTTGCAGGCATTCCCCATAACACACACATGCAGGAATATTCCAAAACACACATGCAGGCAAGCCTACCAACACATATTCAGGCAAGCCCCCTAACAGACACATGAAGGCAAGCCCCCCAACAGACACATGAAGGCAAGCCCCCCAACAGAAACACATACAGGCAAGCCCCACTAATACTCACATGCAGCCCCCCAACACATATTCAGGCAAGCCCCCGACACATGAAGGCAAGCCCCCAACAGACACACATGCAGGCTAGCCCCCAAGACATATGCAGATAAGCCCCCAACAAACACATGCAGGCAAGCCCCCAAAACACACATGCATGCAAGCCCCCAAAACACACATGCAGGCAAGCTCCCCTAACATGCACCTGCAGGCAAACCCCACACACAGACATGCAGGGAAGCCCCCTTATCATGCACATGCAGGCAAATTCTCCCAACACGCACATGCAGGCAAGAACCTCAACAACACACACATACAGGCTATCCCCCACTCACACATGCAGGCAAGCCCCCCCCACACACACTTTCAGACAAGCCACCCAACACACATGCAGGCATTCCCCATAACACACACATGCAGGAATACCACATAACACACATGCAGGCAAGCCTACCAACACACACGGGCATGCTAGCCCCACAACACACATACAGGCAAGCCCCAACACATATTCAGGCAAGCCCCCCAACAGACACATGAAGGCAAGCCCCCCAACAGACACATGAAGGCAAGCCCCCCAACAGACACATGAAGGCAAGCCCCACAAAACACACATGCAGGTAAGCACCCCACAAACACACATGCAGGAAAGCTCTTTAAGACACATATACAGGAAAGCTGCCCCAACACACGTGCAAACTAGCCTCCAACACACACATGCAAAAAAGTCTCCCAAAACACATATGCAAAGGAGGGATGGCAGCCGCTCAGGCCATTTTATAACTAATACACAAGTCTTAAAGGAGACACAGCACTCAACCCTGTTAGCTTGCAGACCAGCCTACAATCTGTCTCTAAACTTAGGCCCTTATTTATGAAGGAATAGCGACTGGTGAGCGGCCGGTAATGACAGGCACCGCCACGAGAACGCCGGCTCCCCACCACAATCACACATTTATCAAGCCGATCCTGCTTAGCGACTGAGATAGCGCCATATAGCGACTCATTCATCATTATTCCAGCCTCAGCCCACAGCGCCAGCGTCCGACCTTGAACAGCGACAGGTATGACCTCTCGCTACCTGGCGCTCTCCTATGCATTTCAATGGAACAATCTTTAAATATTAATAATTAATTGCTATTGCTGTTTTTTTTTTTTTTTTTTTTTTTTTATGTGAAAAATTCTGTGACCACTTCTGCCATGTTAGATAATTTTTTTAAGCTAAAAAAAAAAAAAAAAATTGGGCAGAATTGATATTACAGGTCTGATATTATTGTATTCATATTACTAAATTCTGTAAATTTTTTTTTTTTTTTTTTTGGTTTCCAAAAATATGGTGGTTTGGGGGTTAAAAAACTACTTTTAACACATCGCCGCCAGCGCTCTGGGGTTTAAACATGCATTTCACAGCGCTTGAATTTTTTGAGCGTGATTTTTTGATGAATATGGTGGGAGCCAGTCGCTCTGACCAGTCGCTATCATGCGCACCCATACATCGCGGAACCTGAAAATACTGCTACAGTCGCTCAACTGTCACTACCTGCCGCTATTAATGAATCGGCCTCCCCGTTAAAAACAGAGGACTCGGTCACACACAAGGTGCCTCTGGCCCATGGCTTGCACTTGAGGTTTGGGGCAACCTCAGGTAAGCCTGCTCCCAATTTATCTATTGCACTGTATGTCCCAAATGGGGCTCTCAGAGATTAGAGTTAGGACTGCACCCCACAGTGGTACCTTGGCGCTTGGTGGTGCAGCTTAAGCATACTTCTGCAGATGTGTGAGACCGAGCCTCTGTTTTTAACTAGAGACAGATTGTAGGCTGGTCTGCAAGCTAGCAGGGTTGAGTGCTGTGGCTCCTTTAAGACTTGTAGAACACACATGCAGGCAAGCCCCCAAATACACACATGCAGGAAGGTCGCCCAAGACACATGCAAGCAAGCAGCCTAGACACACATATGCAGGCAAGCCTCCCTAACACACATATGCAAGCAAACACCCCAACACACAATTGCAGGCACACCCACCCCAAACAGACAGGCAGACAAGCCTCCCCAACACACATATGTAAGCTAACAGCCCAACAAACAATTGCAGACACAGACCCCCAAACACACATGCAACCAAGCCACACAAAACACACACATGCAGGAGAGTCCCACTAACAAACACATGCAGGGAAGCCTCCCCAACTAACATATGAAAGCAAGCCTCCAACACACACATGCAGGCAATCCCCCCTAACAAACTCATGCAGGCAAGCCCGCTCAACACCAACATGCAGACAAGCCCCCCCCCCCCCCACAAATAATATGCAGGCTGGCACCCAATACACACATGAAGGCACACCCCCAAAACACACATGCAGATGAGTCCCCCAAACACACACATGCAGGCAAGCGCCCCTAACATGCACCTGCAGGCAAGCAAAGCTTCCAAAACATATACATGCAAGCCCCCACACCCACATACAGGCAAGCCCCCAACACACACTTGCAGGCAAGACCCCCACACTCACTTGCAGACAATCCCCCTAACACACACCTGCAGTCAAGTCTCCCTAACACAAACATCCAGGCAAGCCTCCCCAATACACACAAAAAGGCAAGCTCCCAAAACACACATGCAGTCATAAACCCCAACACAAACATCCAGGCAAGCCTCCCCAATACACACAAAAAGGCAAGCTCCCAAAACACACATGCAGTCATGAACCCCAACACAAACATCCAGGCAAGCCTCCCCAATACACACAAAAAGGCAAGCTCCCAAAACACACATGCAGTCATAAACCCCAACACACACATGCAGGAAAGCCCCCAACAAACACATTTAGGCAATCCCCAACAAACACATGCTGGCAAGCCCCCCACATACACATGCAGGCAAGGCCCCAACACACACATGCAGGCAAGGCCCCCTGACACACTTATGGAGGCAAGTTCCCCTAACATACACTTTACAGACAAGTTCCCAAACACACATGCAGGCAAGCCCCCCACACATACATGCAGGCAAGCCCCCAACTCACACATGCAGACAAGCCCCCCATGAACACATATGCAGGCAAATCCCCCTAACATGCACATTGCAGGCAAGTTCCCGAACACACATGCAGACAAGCCCCGCATGCACACATATGCAGACAAGCCCTCCTAACACACATATGCAGGCAATCCCCACAACACACACATGCAGGAAAGCCCCCCCACACATGCAAAAATGCAAGCCCCCCCACACACACACATGCAGTCAAGCTCCTCCCACACACACATGCAGGGAAGCCCCCAACACACATATGCAGGAAAGCTCCTCCAACACATTCACACAGATCTTGGTAAGCCCCTCCCACACTCATGCAGTCAAGACCCCCAAACACATGCAGGCAAACACACACACACACACACCTGTGTAGGCAAGCCCCTCCAAATACACATATATGAAAGCGCCCCAGACCACACAAACAATATACACACAACACACCCACACCTCTTCCCTCATCCAGACCTTCTTCTGTACCAGTAGTGCCATGCTTCCTTGTAGCTCCACCCCCACATATTCCAGCTACTTCCTAACACAGGAGTGGCACCAGCCTCTGCCAATGACAAGGCACTGGCTTGGGTGCCCCGCCCTGATCGTCCCACTTGACCACCAATGAAAAACAAAACATCAGCCAGCAACAGGCTCAGGAAAACATGTGTGCACCGTACCGCACACCCGGAGCCGGCAGCAACACGATGACAGTGGGGGACCAGCAGCGGCGAGCTGACAGCAAGGGGGGCAGCAGTGTACAGATTACACCAGGAGGCCGAAGGGCTAGAGGTGAAGTCTTCCTCAATGGTGAGGAGGTGAGGGGGCAGGTACATACACAGGCAGATGAGCACCCCCCTGTTGGCATTAAACCTCAGGGCGGCAGCAGGGGCGGACAGAAAAAAAACTGAATTGGATTGGTGCTGGCTGCAGCCCCCTCCTGCCCCTGCTAGGTGTGTGTCTATATTTCCTAGTGGCAAATATGTCCCTGGTTGCAGCCTTATAGGATCATGCAGATAACTCTCTCACATGCCCAGCTCTCCTTCACATTTAGCTTTTTCACCATTTCCAGCCTGTCAACTTTTGGTGGCTGGTGGTTAGTTGGCCGCTAACTGGGGAACGTATGGCCGCATTCAGGACATCAGGCCAGCATGCTCCCAGAGCAGCCACATAAGCTGCTCCGGCGAGGGGCCCTTGTCTCATCTGTAGTTGCATTGTCTTTCCTCGGCATAGAAAACTGGCCTCCAACCAGGGAGGAAGAACCTGAAGAACTGACGATTAGAGATGAGCGAGTAGTGAAATATTCGAAATTTCGAATTTCGATTCGAATAGACCGCGTTACTCGACTACTCGACCGAATATCGAATCCCATTATAGTCTATGGGAAAAAAATGCTCGACACTTGGAAATCTCAATTCGACCACTTGGAGGTCACCAAGTCCACCCTGAAACATCAGAAAATGATGCCAACACTGCTGGAATGCAACTGGGACAGCAGGGGAAGCATGTCTGGGTGCATATAACGCGCCCAAGTCGCACTATTACGCCACTATCACAGCCTCTCAACAATACACTCCAAACACAATATAACTTCTACATAAAGTGAGACAAGACAAGGAAACCTTCTTTACTCTACATTGCCATGGACCCCAAGCCAAACTGTACAAAAAGAAGAACAAAATTCTGCACCCCTTAAAATCACGTTGCCTATGACAACCACAGATGGCATAGGCAAGGGGGAAAACAAATAGACCCCACCCCTAACTAAGTGTGTATATAGCTAGAATGAGCTACATGTATATACCGTTCAGCATAGTAGCCCTAATAAGGGCTCTCAATGACTCTCTTGTCTTCTGGTAGCTGGTATATATGGTTGTAAATGCGATATTCTGAGCTTCTGGGGCCCTGCCTGCCTACATATGAGCTATATACTGTTCAGCATAGTAGCACTAATAAGGGATTAAGGACTCTCTTGTCTTCTGGTAGCTGGTATATATGGTGGTAAATGCGATATTCTGAGCATCTGGGGCCCTGCCTGCCTACATATGAGCTATATACCGTTCAGCATAGTAGCACTAATAAGGGATTAAGGACTCTCTTGTCTTCTGGTAGCTGGTATATATGGTGGTAAATGCGATATTCTGAGCATCTGGGGCCCTACCTGCCTACATATGAGCTATATACCGTTCAGCATAGTAGCACTAATAAGGGATTAAGGACTCTCTTGTCTTCTGGTACCTGGTATATATGGTGGTAAATGCGAGATTCCGAGCTTCTGGGGCCCTGCCAGCGACAGCCTGTCTTTCCCTGCTGTGAGCGTCTGTCCCTCACTAAGTTCAAGCTGCTAATGCTGACGAAGAGGAAGTGCTGAGTTTTGTATATTCGAGGTCACATGGTTTTTCCAGCCAATGCGTGTAGACGCCGTTTTCGCGATGCCAGCGTCCTCCCAGGACCTGTCCCACCCCCCCTGCATGGTGATTGGTGTAAAAAACGCGCCAGGGAAGGTGGGAGGGGAAACGAATTGTGAGTGCGCCATCGCCGCTGTACTCGATCGAAATCGAGTATGACGAACAGCGTAGTATTCGATCGAATACCGGCTCGGTCGAATACTACTCGCTCATCTCTACTGACGATCCATTATTTTAAATCTGGGACACGTCCTTATTTACTGCCAGGTTTCAGTCATAAAGAACATAACGTGACAGCTCTAAATTATCTGCATGATTGCAGTTATTGTTTCTTACCCGCAGGGCAATCAGTAGATACACCACTTAAGTAACTTATTACTGTGTATCCAAAACATTTCACATTGCGTTTTACATTGATGGAGAGACCCCAGAGCTCCCTGGACCAGGGCTGTATTTAGGGTTCATTTTTAAGATAAGTATGCAAATGTTTCAGGACTGCTCTAACTTGGGTGGTCTTGGCAAGATACTCATTAAGTTGTAATAAAGTTTGAATGCAAAAAAAAAAAATACTTAAAAAAGGGTGGATAAAAAGAAAAAGAAAATGTGGAAAAGAGAAAGACGGGGGAAATATAATGAGGAATATGTAGAAAAGGGGAAATGAGATGAAGGGATGTAGAAAAGAAGGTAAGGTAAAAAGAGGAAATGCCATGGAAAATGTGCATAATAAAAAAGAGCTTTGTTTGTGAAGGGGTGTGTGAATATTATCTCCTGGCAGCCCCTTACACATCTATGTGCACCTGTCCACCTAGCGAACCTGATTGGCTTCTGATGGTCATGTGTGGCCAGGGCATGCAGAAATAATAAGACATCTGGTTATCCCACATCTGTATGCCTCCCCACTCACAGCCACACTAGACACCTTTGAGTACTTGATGTTCACATTGGGACAGCTGGGGCTTGTAGTTACCTAGGCCATAGAGAGGAGGATAGTCTACATCATAGAGAACAAAACTCCAACTGCTGCTTCCCCTCTGCAGGTCTGGGAAACTACAGGCCCCAGCTTCCTGCTGTAGGCCCAGTTGCTTCCCCTAGAGGAACTACAAAGCCCACCTCCCCTAGATGAACTACAAGGCCCAGTTGATTCTCCTTCAATGCCCTGGAGAACAAGGCCCAGCTACCATAGGAAGAGCAACAAGGCCCAGCTGCCCGAGGAAGAGCAAGGCCCAGCTGCTTCCCCTCCAGCACCCTGGAGAACAGCAAGAGCCAGCTTCCCCAGGAGGAACTACAAGGCCCAGCTGCTTCCCCTGGAAAAACTACAAGGCCCAGCTGCTTCCCCTACAGGAACTACTAGGCCCAGCTGCTTCCATTGGAAGAACTACAAGGCCCAGCTGCTTCCCCTGGAGGAAATACAAGGCCCAGTTGCTTTCCTTGGAGGAACTGCAAGACCAGCTGCTTCCCCTGGAGGAACTAAAAGGCCCAACTGCGTCCCCTGGAGGAATTACAAGGCCCAGCTGCTCCCCCAGGAGGAACTACAAGGCCCAGTTGCTTCCCATCCCCAGCCCTGGGGAACACCAAGCCCCAGCTTACTATGGAGTAACTACAAGGCCGAGCTGATCCCAGGGTACCAAATACCCAGCTGATACTCCTCCCCATCCCTGGGGAACTTCTTGACCCCGCTGCTCATTAGCTATAGGCCCTGAGAACTGCAAGCTCCAGCTTGGCAGATGCTCCCCTGCCACAAAAAATCTTCAACACCTACTTAAGTTTAGTGTAGACAGATTGAAGGACAGAGAGACCAGCAGTCACGCAGAAGCCGAGCTGATAATATCCTTCCTAGCTATGCTCTCTTCCTTGTAAGACTTAGGTTGCATCACTGCCCCCTGTGGTGAAAAGACAAAACTGCAGTCTGTATGCAGCCTCTGTGAAATGACCAGCCCTGTTCAAATTAATTTTACAATAAAAAAGGGTGCTCCCTAGCAGCCAAGCACCCTTAGGCACATGCCTACAGGTGCCTAATGGTAGATACGGCCCTGTATATAGCTCCCCTAAACTGCCCCTCTGATGATCAGTGGCATAAACTTGACAGGGCTGAACATTGTGCTGATGTTGTAAAATAGCTGCACTAATAGAATTCCATGGGAATTACTATTTTCTACACAGCTGACAGTCCCTCTTACACATGAGCTGAGGGAGATATATGCCTCAGAAACACGGAGCAGCTTGTCTACAATACTATACACACTCTGAATAAACAGCTGCTGGAGGAATTCTTTGTAAGGGGGAAGCTGTTACATTATTCATGCTATCTCAATCATCAGCAGTTCAGGAGTTAAGAGCGGGAGATTGGCTTGTCATATGGTGGAGGGACTGGTGGTCACAAGAGGCAAGGAAGAGATATAGCAAGAACATCAGCTGAATACACAAGGGCTGTTCATCCTGATTCTGCAGAGAGACTCCATATAACAGAGAGACATTACATATGAAAAACATGAAGAAGACATATAATCCCAAATGGTATAAAGTGATATGGAATTACATTAAAGCTGCATTATAATACTCCATGAAACGTGTTAGAGGACACAATAACAACATTTTAAAGCCTAACCAAATCAGCCAAGATGTATAATTGAACACTTGTGTATTGTATTATGTGGAGAAAAGTGCCATTTAATGCTTTGTATCGAATAGAGTTATTCATAGAAAAAATGATAAATTGATCTGAAACCTTTCTGATGTGATGTCTGAGGTAAAGTGGGTTACCCTACTCTTTTGAGCTATCTAAATCATGCAGCAGCCACAGAACATTTAATGTAATTAATGTAACTAAAAGGTATCTAGAATCTCTCAGCTGTGAGCAGAGCAGTGATGAGGCATTTCAGCTGCTGAATTCCTACTTCTGGCTGGAAATAAGGCATGATTGCGAAGTGATTTGAGGCAATTCTTTAATCTTTCAGAAGCTGGGCTCTCAGGTGTGTGGCAAGTTGGGAACGTAGGAATCTGCAAGCTATTCATAATAGCTTATGTCATTGATTGCAAGAGAGGCCCTTAAGGGAGCCATTTACTATGCTTTTATTTTTTTGACTGGAGGTCTGCTGTAATGCAAGCATTTTCTTTGTATATTGTGCTGTTTTTTTCTTCTGTTTTATTTGCTACAAATGTATATATTTTTAACAAATGCTATGTATGTATTGCTTTAATTATATTCAAATGTATATTTTATTATTATACCAGTTCAAAGGGTCAGGGCTGCCAGGTCAACTGCCAGCATTGGCATGA
Source organism: Gastrophryne carolinensis (assembly GCA_027917425.1). Classification (NCBI taxonomy): domain Eukaryota; kingdom Metazoa; phylum Chordata; class Amphibia; order Anura; family Microhylidae; genus Gastrophryne; species Gastrophryne carolinensis. Next base: position 175,387,067 of record CM051242.1, read on the forward strand.
TTAACCGCACCCCTATTTAGGACAAAGTGGTTACAGAGGAGGTGGGGGCCATTGGTATAGGTTCATATTAGAGATGAGCACAAAATTTGATTCTGACAATTGTTTCCCCAAAACATTATTTTGGTCCGTGGTTTGTTTATTTGCGGTGAATCACTATTAAAAACTGCTATTTTTGGCATACAAAGAGCCTCAATAGGGTTATATAACAGTTTGCCTTGCTTTACCACTCATAGGGTGTGTTATGGGTCAGTGAAATAATACTGTTATGCAGTATGATATGCAGATCAGAGGCGTTTCTATTAAAATCACTGTCGCAGAGCGACACAATGACAGTGCCTTGTGGTGGCATGAGTATGAGGAGACCATATAATGGCTGAATGACACAGCCTGGAGGTTGCGGCAGCATGGGGAGAACATATGGTGGCAAAATGACACAACCTGAAGTTGGCAGTAGCACAAAGAGACCATATAGTGCCTGAATGACACGCCCTGGAGTTGGCAGCAGCATGATGAGTACAAATATTGCCTTAACGGCAAAGCGTAGAGGTGGAGGAAAAATTAGGGGACCATATAGTGGCTTAATGACAAAGCCTGGAGTTGGCAGCAGCATGATGAGAACATATAGTGCCTAAATGATACAGCATGGAGGTCACAGCAAAATGAGGAGAAGATATAGTGGTGGAATGACACAACCTGGAAGCGGTGGCAGCATGAGGAGACCATATTCTGGCTGAATGACACAACATGGTGTTGGCAACAGCATGAGAAGAATATGTAATGCTTGAATAGAACACCCTGGAGTTTGAAGCAGCATGAGGAGACCATACAGTGCATTAATGACACAGCCTGAAGGTGGCAGCAGTAGCATGAGGAGAACTTATAGTGGCTGAATGAAAAGCATGGAGGTGGCGGCAACTTAAGGAGACCATATAGGGGCTAAATGACACACACTGGAGTTGGCAGCAGCATGAAGAGACCATATAGTGGCTAAATAAAACTGCCTGGAGGTGACAGCAACATGAGGAGAACATATAAGGCTCGATTCAGAGAGACAAAAAAAAAACTTCCGTTTTAGTGCCGATCTGTTTTTTTTTGTGAAATGTTTCCGTTCTCGTATGAGCGTACGAGCGATTCTATGCATGCATTGAAAACCTTCTGTAAAGTTTCCGTCCATTCGTACGGCAGATTATGAATACGAGGAATACGAGGATGTCATTTTCCATCCAGACTTTTCCGTTTCATTTCCACATGTTACAACGTAGGCTTTAGTTTTTGCCCTTTTCCAGTGATCCTCCAACGAATCCTTTAAGTTTCCCGATAGATTCTGTTTCTCTTTTTCAATAAATATTCGTCCACATGGAAATCCTTACGATCTTGCGCCTGCGCACTACAAACTTAACTCATTAAAGTGCTCGCCTACATATTTGCCACCCTCACTTCTACTACAATGTTTAGCTAAATCATTTAGCACTATCCTCCATCTTCCCTTTTGGAACCTTAAAGCTACCCAAATCACTTCTCGGTCATGTGAATATTCATCTTTAAATATTTCTGGGCCCATTATTTTTGTGTTAATGTATTTTGTAAATGAAATGACACTGTAACATTTTTTTTTTAAATATAAAATTTATAAAAATTTTGAAAATTTCTAATTTTTACAACTATAAACAACAAAATACATAGCAATGGCAGGCCACAGAACATTATTCTTCATCTGTGGTTCCCAACGAGTTGCGCAGCTCCTGCATCTCTCCCACCAACTGAAGAACCCTGACACTCAGTTGTGCCACTCTGGCATGTGTGGTCCCTGTTAGAAAACTTAAATAAAATATTGTTATAACCTTGTTGGGGTCATACTGCAGTGCCGCCCCCCCCCCCCCCCCCCCCCCGTATGGTCCAAACACCTAAATCTGGACTTCAAAAGCCAGAGGGCCCCTGCCACTACTGGCCGGGTTTTGCATAGTGCTCGATTAGAGAACCCCTGGCCCGCATTCTGCAGGCAAAGAATGGGCATCAGGAGCAAGGGCAGGAGTGGATATCCAGAATCCCCTGAAAGAATTTAAAAATACTAACATAAAATACACATTCTAAGCTACAATATTGTTTAACATGTCATCAAGGGCTAAAAACAGCCATAGGTTAAGACATGAGTCATCAACTATATTCATTGCCATACAGTGAAAATGGATTGATGGAATGTGAGCAAACTTACCCAGGAGCCATCCACCAGATAATTCTCCTGACTCAAACTGACGAAATAAGCCGGAGCTCCTCAATATATAAGCATCATGGGACGACCCTGGATGCCCTGCAAGAACACTGAGGAATCGCATAGCTGGACCAATCACTGCTTGTATGTTGTGTGAGTGGCACATCTTGTGGTTCCTGCAACCAAATATAAAATAATTACACAAAGCAAAAGTACCCGACTAAAACAAGAACTCATACAACAAATTAAGATTCAAGTTCAACAATCCAAATATAATTCACAAAGGACATATGTCTAAAAAAAATAGCAATTATATGGATGTGTGGGAAAATAAATGTTTACATGCTGAGGACTAATTAAGGTCAGCATTAAAATGCTTCTATAAGGCATGCATGAAAGGTATTGATTTAGGTATGCATTGCTATACAATTTATGACCTCGGCCATGCTGATACATGCAATGCCTTGGTGCTAAAGGCGCGCAGACTCCTCCACATAGCCGCAAAACATGTTCAACAATAGCAATCCGAGGCCTCAAAGGTCCCGTAAGTGGATCGGAAATGAAACTGATTTATAGGGTGGTGATCCGTCGGAAATAAGCTCTCTGAATCAGACAGAAACCCATCCCAACAACTGAAGTTTTCTGAACGAACTGAACATTTCCGATTTTGTTTGGAAAATGATCCGAACTAACGGAAATGTTCCAATTTGCTTCCGTTCATCGAAAGCGCATTCCCGAACGTTCGTACGAATGAAAAATGAACGAAAAAAAGCAAAAAAATGACAAACACCCACCAAAACTTTCACAGACAGCTACGGAAGTCCGGACGAATGTGTCTTTGAATCGAGGCTATAGTGTCTGAAAAAAACAGCCTAGAGTTGGCAGCAGCATGAGGAGAAAATATAGCGCATAAATGACAAACTGTGGAGTTGGCAGTAGCATGAGGAGAACCTAAAGTTCCTGAATGACACACTCTGGAGTTGACAGCAGCATGATGAGAACACATAGTGGCTTAATGACACACCCTGGCATTGGCAGAAACATGGGGAGGACATATATGGCCTGATGCAGAGCCTCCTCTAAACTGCCCTTAAAACCTTCCGATTGTCCGGGGCTCCCGTTTGAATCGTGGCTCAAATGTGATGCAGAGCCTCCGTCGGAATGGCTCCCTAACTGATCCGTCAATTTGACTTCACTCGGAAAGCTTTTTTTTCTCTCTTGGGTGCCTTCAATTTGATCGGGGCTCCAGTTCCCGTTCACACGGGCGGCCCGTTTTTCCCTGATTTTTCCTGGCTTTTTGAACGTACCTGCTTGCCTTCCGTCGTATTTGACCTTCCATTTTGGTGCTTTTTTCAAGTATACTTACATCCCCATGGCTCTTCACTTGCCAATCTGGCTACACGCAAGCGCACATCCCTCAACTTCCATTGGAATATGCATATGGCAACAACTGACAATTTCACACATATATATATTGGCATATTTATTTTTGGGTGTTCCTTGGCTTTAATGCATATCTCAATCATTTTGTAGTTCCTTCTTCCCTGGCTTTAATGCATACCTCAATCATCTTGTTGTTCCTTCTTCCTTGGCATTAATGTTTCCCTTAATTATTTGTGAGTTTTTCTGTTTTATTGTCCGATATCTAAACCTTTTGTGTGTCATGTAAATGTGTGCTGATGTTGTGTGATTGTACTTTTGCAGGAAGGACAACTCTTAAAATATTAATAATTTTTTATTATTAAAACATTGTTTTTTTTTTTTTTGGTAAAAAAAACATATTTACATTTTTTAAAAATATAAAAAAAGTTAGGCCTCGGGGTCTTTGGCCTGTTGTTTTCTTTGATCTGTGAATGAAAAACAACATTACTTTAGCATTGTTTTTTGGGTTTGGTTGTGGTTTTTTTTTTTTGGCCCTTTTTAAACCGGACCTTCTGCGTGATTTAATTAAAAGCCCAAACTCTTTAAAAAAGATTCCGAAGCATCTTAAACTAATATATATTAATTTTTTACTCAATCATTTTTTATTTTTTCCTCCCACTGGCCTGCAACTCAGTTCAGGATTTTAGGATACGTGTGCGCCGCCATGTTGACTCTGAAGCATCACACTTACTGAGGAGAGGAGAGTGGGATAAGGTACAGGGGGTGGGTTATAGCTGTGCTTTGCTCACACAGAGCAGAGCTGTGCTCTTGAAAAGGTTTCTAACATGATTTTTAAGTTGTACAATCTGTATGTACAGGGATTTGGAAATATCTAAGATAGACTCTTATTCAGAGTTAAGGCCCGCTTTTAGGCCTTTTTTGTTTATTTTTTAATGAAATGTTAAACATTTAGAGTTTTGTAATGGTATGGTTTGCTCATTTTCTTTAGTTAAAATAAACACCACTTACAAGGTTTAGGCCGCACATTACGTCGGGGGCGGAGTCTCCCTTCCTCCTCCCTCTGTGGCAGTTGGTAATCTGTATGGATGACAAACACACTGATATTAGAGACTGTTGTTGTCTCATGAATCTCAGAAGAATTTATGCTTCGAGGTCTCAATTGACTCACCTTCTTCATCCCACTCTTCCTCCTGGCCCCCTTGTGGTCTTCTCTCATGGGATGGCCCCGCGACGTCAGAATCTACAATTAACAATAGAGCACATGAGTATATGTATGTAATGCATGTTTGTACACAGATCTAACTAGATTTCCCTTACCGAAGTCAGGTTGTGCCTCACTTGTGCTCGACTCCCTGGCGTCAGATTGCCGCCTCCTCTGCATGCTGAGGTCCAGTGGCTCATCATACTCACTGGCAGAGGAGGGGGTGGGCGTTGGCACTGGCGGTGGGCCACCTATTCCTTCACCCGAATCGTCCAACACTGGGCTGCGTGCTCTTGTCCAGGTGGGGCGGAACCGGGTACTCCATTCATGTGCTGAAATACAAACACAATCATTAAAAAAGGCCACACACAAGCCTCATCCTAAATAATACAGAAAAGCAGGCACAAGGCACATGCAGAACATGGACCAACTAAAACAGTGGGGACTACACAGACATAGGCACATTCCAAAAAACGCAGGAGCAAGGAGACATTCACCACCACCTGCCAAAAAAACACAAACACACAAGGATGCTAAATCTAGTAAGACCATGCAGCATACTCAACCTCAACACACCAAGCATACACAAAAAACAAAACACATCAGCAAGGGTAAGCGTATTGCAAAACCCTCCACCCCACCAAGGTCATCCACCCCGCCACCTCAAACCTATGGTACTCACAATTCCAGGACCTCAGATAACACATTCAGCTCTACATCTGATAACTCACCAGGAACCCAGACATTAACCCAGAGCAGCACATACACACCCTCAACCTCCCCCCTAAGCCCAAAAACATGACTCCCCAGATATCAAACCATCTATTTCAAGTGATGCAGGGGACAACACACACCCATGTGGGTGCTAACGACGCCGTGGGTCACTAACAGCCCTTTTTTGCGAAGCACAAAGCATGGCTGTTGCCAATGCTGTTTTGGTACATTATGGGGTTATGTCCGTCGAGATACTGAACAAATCAAGCGGACAGTTGGGGACCTGAAATCATATAGTTGTCCAAAAATGGACATGCGCCGGCAGCAGAGGTAAAGGAAAAATGCATTTAGAGTCGCTTTGTGACCAGTAACACGGGCAGGCCGATTCATTAATAGCGCCAGGTAGCGACAGATGAGCGACTGTAGCGTGATTTTCTCAGCGCCAGCCAGTATTCGCTGTGCCTGGCCGGCGTTAGCTTGATGATAGCGACTCAGTCGGTGTGCGGTAATGTTGAATACCGGCTTAGGGGTCGCTGTTTCACAGGTTCAGCGTTGTATGTGAGCGCCTGACAACGAATGGCCAGAGCGAACCGCTAGCTGCATATTCATTAACAAATCACGCTACGAATTTGCTGGCGCTGTCCATTCCTTGTTTAAACCCCAGAGCGATTGCGGCGATGGGTATAAAACAGTTTTTAACCCCTAAACAACCATATTTTTTGAAAGTAAAATTATACATGTGTTTAGAATCATTTTGTAATATGAATACATTAATATCAGACCTGTAATATCAATTCTGCACAAATTTATTTATTTTTTTTTTTTTACTTTAAAAAAATAAATAACATTGCAGAAGTGGTCTCAGAATTTTTGACATTAAAAAAAACAAAAAAAAAATTAATATCAATTAATTATGATTAATTAAAGATTGCTCCATTGAAATGCATTGGACAACGCCAGGGAGCGACAGGTCATACCTGTCGCTGTGAGGGAATTTGCAGCGGCGCTGTTCGTTCCTGGCGGCTTCATGATGAATTCCGCGCTTGCTGTCGCTATCGCCGGCGCTAGCCTCATTTTGCTTGATAAATGCGTCATTGTGAGCGTCGCCGGGCGTACTTGAGTCGGTAGCCGCCGATACCTGGCGCTACCTGGCGCTCACCACTCGCTACCTGGCGCTAGCCCTTGATAAATAAGGGCCTTATTAGGTGTGATTTAATCTTCCCCAGCCTGCAGACAGGGGGTGGTTTCAAGAAAATACATTGGCCACAAGGTCAGCACGGATTGTGTGTGCTGGCCCACTTTGTGTACCAGTGTAAGGAGGAGTCTGCTCGTCAGAAATAGGTAAAGGTTCTGCACCCAGGTCAGTATATCGAGCAATCCTGCTTCTAATGGCAAGGTTGTGCAGGACCCCACAGGCAAGAATTATTTGGATAACCTTGCCAGGCTGATACTGAAGGGAACCCCCACTCTGATCCAGACATCGGAAACGCATCTTCCACAACCCAAAGGCACGTTCCACCACAGAGCGAGACCTCCTATGGGCTGTGTTGTAGCGCTCCTGTGCTTGGGAAGATGGGTGCAGGATGGGTGAGAGCAGCCATGGTAACAAGGGATAACCTGAGTCACCTGCAAAAATCAAAAGACTAACATAAGGTGGATGCCTAAAAAAAAGGTTTAGGTGTGCATAGAAAGATTAGTACACAGGGACAAATAGGTGAGCTAGGTATAGGTGGAGGAATTGACATTTTTAATGAGCCTACAAACACATGAAACCTGTACACTCATTAAAAATGTCTGCAGAATGCTACTTAGATAAGAGTGGCAGAACATAACACAATAGTGGTGAATACTTTCACCCATTAATTTTTAAACACACAAAACAAAAAAAAAAAACAAGTTTCCAGGAAATGTCTCACAGATTAGTGGGGTACTGGCAAATCCACATTCAAACATGGGGGCCAACAACTACAACTTTAAGACACATACCCAGTAACCATCCTCCAGATATGTCTCCAGATTGAAACCGTTGATAGAGGCTGGAGTTCCTCAAAATGTGCGCATCATGCGTGGACCCAGGAAAGCCAGCAAACAGACTGAAAAATTGAAGATCAGGTCCCACCACTGCCTGAACATTGATGGAATGGCCCATCTTCCTGTTCCTGTACCAAGCCAACAAAAAGTGGAATTAGTGTGAGGCTTACAAAATGTTTGATAACAATAAAAAAAAAGCAGACCCAAACCACATACCTGAACAGATATTCCTGGTCCGCAGGGGGGATGAGCGATACATGTGTGCAATCGATTGCACCAATGACGTTGGGCATGTCGGCTATGTTATAAAAGCCCAGCTTAACCGCATTCCAGGCATCCCATGTTTGAGGGAAATAAATGTAATTCTGTGCCAGGGTAGCCATGCCATCCAAAAACTTGGTTAGGCTGCGGCTCAGCGTAGACTGGGACATCCCCACGGAGAAGGCACCCAGTCTCTGGAACGAGCCATTCGCCAAAAATTGCAGGCAGCCAACCAATTTGGTCATACCTGCATTTGCATGCCCCTTGCTTGTGGTGGTGGGTAACCATGGCCGCAGCTCGCTATACAAGGCATGGAGAGAAACACGGTTAAGGCGGGTGAGCTCGAATAGGTCAACGTCACTCATGCCATCGATGTCCAAAGGCGTGCGATGCAGCCTGGTTTCTGCCATGCTAAGCATGACTAGACCGCGGAGCTGGCGCCTTTGATGTTGGCCCACAGAGGAATGCATTCCCAAAAAGCACGCAGCTCAAATACGGCTGGTCAGAGTGGCCGTAAGTGAAGGGTCGGCGGCCCCGTTTTATTAGGCTGATTCCAACCGGAAATCAAGGCTCTGCATCACTTCAAAAAACGGACCAATGACCGGGCCGTCCGTTTTTCCGGAAATTAGCTTCTTGCGAGCCGTCAATCGGAAAGGCGGCTGCGCGCACACCTGAGCGCATAAACGCACACTAAAATCAACGTAGCACCCTTTCCTGACCCGATCAAAGCCCAAAACACACGTGAAAATGCACGGGGGAACTGAACGGGGAGGCTCTGCATCGGCCCTAATATGTATGTACAGGGGGAAACATATAAGATAGGCTCTTATTCAGGGCGAGGGTCCGGATTAATGTGGGCAATCTGTATGTACAGGGTGTGGGAAACATATAAGATAGGCTCTTATTCAGGGTGAGGGTCCGGATTAATGTGAGCAATCTGTATGTACAGGGGGGAGGACACATATAAGATAGGCTCTTATTCAGGGTGAAGGTCCGGATTAATGTGGGCAATCTGTATGTACAGGGTGTGGGAAACATATTAGATAGGCTCTTATTAATGGTGAAGGTCCGGATTAATGTGGGCAATCTGTATGTACAGGGTGAGGGAAACATATAAGATAGACTCTTATTCAGGGCGAGGGTCCGGATCAATGTGGGCAATCTGTATGTACAGGGTGTGGGAAACATATAAGATAGGCTCTTATTCAGGGTGAGGGTCCAGATTAATGTGAGCAATCTGTATATACAGGGGGGAAACATATAAGATAGGCTCTTATTCAGGGTGAAGGTCCGGATTAATGTGGGCAATCTGTATGTACAGGGGGGAGAACACATATAAGATAGGCTCTTATTCAGGGTGAAGGTCCGGATTAATGTGGGCAATCTGTATGTACAGGGTGTGGGAAACATATAAGATAGGCTCTTATTCAGGGTGAAGGTCCGGATTAATGTGGGCAATCTGTATGTACAGGGTGTGGGAGACATATAAGATAGGCTCTTATTCAGGGTGAAGGTCCTGATTAATGTGAGCAATCTGTATGTACAGGGGGGAAACATATAAGATAGACTCTTATTCAGGGTGAAGGTCCGGATTAATGTGGGCAATCTGTATGTAAAGGGGGGACATATAAGATAGGCTCTTATTCAGGGTGAAGGTCCGGATTAATGTGGGCATTCTGTATGTACAGGGTGTGTGAAACATATAAGATAGGCTCTTATTCAGGGTGAAGGTCCGGATTAATGTGGGCAATCTGTATGTACAGGGGGGACATATAAGATAGGCTCTTATTCAGGGTGAAGGTCCGGATTAATGTGGGCAATCTGTAAGTACAGGGGGGAAACATATAAGATAGACTCTTATTCAGGGTGAAGGTCCGGATTAATGTGAGCAATCTGTATGTACAGGGGGGACATATAAGATAGGCTCTTATTCAGGGTGAAGGTCCGGATTAATGTGGGCAATCTGTATGTACAGGGAGGGGGAAACATATAAGATAGGCTCTTATTCAGGGTGAGGGTCCGGATTAATGTGGGCAATCTGTATGTACAGGGGGGGAAAACATATAAGATAGACTCTTATTCAGGGTGAAGGTCCGGATTAATGTGAGCAATCTGTATGTACAGGGGGGACATATAAGATAGGCTCTTATTCAGGGTGAAGGTCCGGATTAATGTGGGCAATCTGTATGTACAGGGAGGGGGAAACATATAAGATAGGCTCTTATTCAGGGTGAGGGTCCGGATTAATGTGGGCAATCTGTATGTACAGGGTGGGGGAAACATATAAGATAGGCTCTTATTCAGGGTGAGGGTCCGGATTAATGTGGGCAATCTGTATGTACAGGGGGGAAACATATAAGGTAGGCTCTTATTCAGGGTGAAGGTCAGCTTTATGTCCAGAGGCTAAGCTTCGCTTTCACCTTCTACTTTGATACAACAATAAAGAAATAAAGCTGTTGAGGCAGAATTTTAGCCCCAATAATCTATGTGACACATTTTTGCCTTTTGAGATGCACATTGTTTATTGATTATTTTTGTGTTTTTAATTAATGAGCTGTAAGTGTAAGCGGAGCTTTTTCTGCATTTTGAGGTTTCATGACATGTTTGCTCTCTACATGGAGTAGGGTGAAGCCTTGCGTACAGAGGGTTGCAGCGCGTTTCTTATATTCGGGGGCTTGGTCTTTAATCGGGTTCATGTTCTTGTCTCTGGAGCATCATGGACGAGGTTCTCTGGGTCTCAGGCTTTATCTCATCAGCTTTGCCACGAGGTCTGTCATGTCGATTAACATGCATTCATTAGTTGTTGATAATTCGGGGCAACACATTACTTCACCCCCATTTTTTAAACATTCGGAGACAGGGAGAAATGAAGAAAGCATTTAAAGTCATTATTCAGACAAACACAAAAGTATTTTGATTGTGCAGGGATAACTTCCAATTAAAGCTTCACCTCATGTTGTGCTGTCCTCTGTGATGGGCGTGTGATACAAGCACAGTGTGCATTACATGGAAGTGAGCTGCGACTGATTCACTGACAGAGGGGTTTATTACTGACACGAGCCTCCACATTCAGTTGGTGGTCAGGACCAGAGCGGGGGCAGAGAAGGAGGAAGAGGTAATTCCCCTTCTTCTTAGTGTCAGTATGGGACTGAAGCTGCATCACTTAAGCTTCCTGGCAAATTATTTTCAAGTCTGACTGGTGGATCTCTTTAAAGAGGAACATCGGTGAAAACCTCCCCCAAACCTCACCAGACTGTTCCCCTCCTTCCGGTTGGTAACTATTTACTCACCTTGCCGGGGGCAATGTTCCCTCTAAGCCGGAGCAGCTGCTGTGCGGAGTAGCGAGGGAGCTGGGCAATGCCTGAGCGTGCTGGCGGTGGCATCCCCTGCCACCCTCTAATAAGGAGCGCGCCCATGCCGGCCATTCACAAATGCCTGGCATGGGTATGCGCCCTGCTAAAGGGATAGCGGGGATGCGGCCGCTGCTCGTGCATGCACTGTTGGACTGGGAAAGAAGGTGAGTTTTTGGGTGACCTGGGAGGTTTCACACAGAGGGGCATCCCGATTCTGGTTGCCCCGGGAGGAGGGAATTAAGCAGCCCTGGAATCTTATAGATTCCCGAGACAATCTCTGTGGGTTTTGATCCATGGAATCCCAGGCACACACATCCGCAGCAGGTGGCATCACTTGCATCCTTCAGCTGTGTGAGGCCATACAGAGCCGAAAGAAAATGCAAGTGATACCGCTGCTAGTAAGAAAAATATAAAACACAGAGCAATTCAATTTCAAACAATCTTAAAACCTCAATATCAATTAAGAATGAGATTAAAACATCAACTATGAAAATGTCCAAAAGGTGCAAGTAACTCAGTCTTAAAAGTTGTTAAACAATATTATATCTCCACTCCATAGATCCCACGTAGTGCAAATTTAAGAATGGATTTATTGAATGTCACCACGGCGTGTTCACCAAATGCCCTCCACCTAGTTTAAACCGGACCTTCACCCTGATTTAATGAAAAGCCCAAACTCTTAAAAATCAATTCCTCAGCATCTAAAATTAATATATTTTACATGTTTAGTCACTAATTTATTATACTTTCCCCCACTGGGCTGCAACTCTGTTCGGGAATTTAGGATACGGGCGCCGCCATCTTGACTCAGAAGCATTACACTTACTGAGGAGAGGAGAGTGGGATAAGGTACAGGGGGGGCGGGTTATAGCTGTGCTTTGCTCAGACAGAGCAGAGCTGGGGTCAGGGAAAGGTCAGCAGTCCCAGAATGCAGAGCAGCACAGTCACTTCCTGTTTGCAGGCACTTCCTGTTTGCAGGCTGCCTGCAAAAATGGCAGCTTCCATAAGCCGCCATCTTGGATGTTTAAAGGCTTATAAAATGCAGTAGATGCAGGTAGGATGATTTTTAATGTGAACAATCTGTATGTACAGGGTGTGGGAAACATATAAGATAGACTCTTATTTAGAGTGAAGGTCCGCTTTAAATACTCTTACCAGATGGTTGGGTTTTTTTCAAGCTTTTGAAAAATGGGTCACACTCTTTCCCCGCCAGGTGTTTTGAGTCTGCTTTGATTGAATAGTTTCTCTGCCCGTATTACTTAGGCTATCAATCCTCTTTATATAGAGACTCTTGTCTCTCAATATAAGAAATAATGGATGGAACATAAAAGGAGAAATAAGGCTAAAATAGCGTGATACCGCCTTTTATTCCAAATTAGGTTAAAAACTTTATAAAATGCACACTCACATTTCATTTGAATAAACTCAGCATTGGTTTAACAGATAGGAATCTCACCGCCCATTGCTCTCACCGCGGCCGCAGGTGTCCCAATGTTTGAAGGATAAGCGGGGGGGGGGGGGGGTGCGTGAATCCTCACTGAAAGATAGATGCTGAGTGCTGTGTAAAACAATGTTACTGTATAACCGCCTTGCCGCCCGTGTCAACGCGTTTCGTTGCGTAATTGCAACTTTTTCCCAGGCGCCGCTGATACCGCTGCTAGCTGCACATGTGCCGTGGGCTCAGACAGCTAAGAACTGTGGGCGAATGACTGGGTTTCAACTTTCCTGAGTTTTGTTCCATTCCCCCAGGGCATCGTGAATCGGGATGCCCTACTGCATGAATGCCCCCAGAACGCCGCCATTTACTAACCTCCCACCTTACAGGGAACACTGTGAAGGAGCTGAGCACTCAGATCCTGCAGAAGCTGGCTCAAGTGTACAGTGGTTTCCTACTTGCTGCACACTCACTTACCACAGCCCACCTACCCATCAAGTGCTTATATTTACTTTTTTGAACAAAAAGTTGCTACTGATCAGACCCTGCCTCTGGGGGCCCCCTGGCAGGTGAGGGCCCCATGCATTTGCATAGTATGCGCGCCACTGGGGGTGGACAGGGAGAAGAAAGATAGGCTACCCTGGCAAAGCACAGCACACACTGCAATGCCACAACATCACCACTCTCTCTGTTCTGAGTGAGGACGCCGCTGCATGTGCTGTGGGATCCCAGAACGAGGTGAGTGTACGACAAATGAGGGGTCATACTGTGCGGGGAATGAGAGCTTTCACCTCTTGGTCCTCTTTAAAGAGAAACACACAGGAGTTTCACTTTCCCGTGTGTTGTTCCTCCGTGCGGCGACTTCCCGAACTGGGATGCCCCGCTGTGTGTATCCCCCCAGGTCACCCGATAAACTCACCCTACTTCCACTTCCCCGGTGCAGACTCATATGAGAGCCAGTGCGTTGACTGGCTGAGTGATGCACTTAGTCAATCAGAGCACTCGCTATCACTCGGTTCCCTTTGGGGGCGCCGACGGCTAAGCACCCGAGCGGGTCCAAAGGGGGCTGAAGGGAGCTGAGTGCGCCGCCAGTCGCATCCCCCAGTCACCTTCTAGCCGTGACATTCCACTCAATTAGAAAGGCCAGACGCGGGTGCACACACGGCTAGAGGTGAGCAGGGATGGCGGCCACAGCACAGGCGTAGCGAGAGCTCGGGAGAAGGTGAGTGGATCTGGGGGGTTTCACACTGTGGGGCATCCCAGTTCTGTCCAGTAACTCTGATGGCCCAGGAGTCTTTTAGACTTGCTCCTCTTTAATTCTGCCCTACATGCTTAGCAAAGAGCTAGTTTTTTTTTGTTTGCCTAAATGAGGCGTAACATAGGAGGAGAGGTATGGGAGGCCATACTGAACCTTAGGTCTGCTTTAATTTACCTGTTCCCCGAACACTACAATTACAGAGAAGGTGAGTATCTGTAGTCCTGATACATGGGCTTGTCTATGGGGTCTATGTGCAGGGAACATGTAGGGGGTGGGAGGTTGGCTCTGGTTGAACCATTTATTTTGTCTATAATCAGGCAGGGTGATACATTCATACACTACAGAAAGAGCTGGCTGCCCCCCATAGCTGCTATATAGAAGGGGCAGGACGTGTATATACAGTATATAGGAGGAGCAGCCATGTCTGTCTCCATGGTAATGGAAGCCATTGGTGCCTCTCACCCCAGCCAGCATCCTTCTCCCCATTATCAACGGAACAACAAACTTTTACTAAACTGTCCTCAGTTATCATCACACCGCCCCTCACATAACTTCATAGTTCATCCTCCTCAGTGAGTTAGAAATTGTAGCTCTATATTTATTACAGAGTAACAAGCAATGAGCGCTAATAAAGTTTTATAATAGAGAGAATACCTTGAGGTGCAGCTCGGCGACCTTCCTGTGCTCAGCCATGACCGGCGGTGCAGCGGCTCCAGCACGTGTATGAGGTGTGAGCGGCAACAGCAGCAGTAGCGCAGTATGGTGTGTGTGTGTGTGGCCTCCTCGTCCCGCACTTTTCCTGGCCTTCCCTCCTCACCGGTTGTCACTAGCAGCGGCTCCCAGTACACACACCCGAATTCTGCTATTCACAACCTCCCCCCTCACAAGTCCCCAGCCGTCTCCCTGTCCAGCCATTGCCAGGGGAGGCGCGTTGCGGGACCCCTAAGGATGGCTGTCTCCGAGCCGCTACTCAGAGCCGGCCTCTCTCCCGCCTGTCCCTTCCTCCGGGCAGCCGCTCCCGCCCCCGCCGCGCTGTTGTCGAAACAGAGTTCAGCGGCGCGGTCATGCCCTCAACCCACGCCCACATGCTGCTCCTTCGTCCGGATTTTACTACCAACGGCGACCATGCGCGGACGGCAGGCGGGGCTGCGCGGGGGGGCCGCGCACGTTAGAGGGAACAGTGGCCGGGGGATCCATCTTGTGTGTCCCTCAGATTGCAGGCGACCTTCCGGCGAGTGGCGCCATCTTGCATCCCATCAGGCGCAAGCAATGAAGCCGCCTGAAATCCCGCGGGACTTTGATATGCAGCGCGGGACTTTGATATGCAGCGCGGGACTTTGATATGCAGTGCGGGACTTTGATATGCAGCGCAAGACTTTGATATGCAGCGCGGGACTTTGATATGCAGCGCGAGACTTTGATATGCAGCGCGAGACTTTGATATGCAGCGCGGGACTTTGATATGCAGCGCGGGACTTTGATATGCAGCGCAGGACTTTGATATGCAGCGCGGGACTTTGATATGCAGCGCGGGACTTTGATATGCAGCGCGGGACTTTGATATGCAGCGCGGGACTTTGATATGCAGCGCAAGACTTTGATATGCAGCGCGGGACTTTGATATGCAGCGCAGGACTTTGATATGCAGCGCAAGACTTTGATATGCAGCGCGGGACTTTGATATGCAGCGCGGGACTTTGATATGCAGCGCGGGACTTTGATATGCAGCGCGGGACTTTGAAGAGCGCGGCTAAGCCATGCTGACATTTACAGGCGGCTAAGCCAGCGGTGGGGGTGAGGGTCACACTCGGAGCAGCCGGATGTCAGGGAGCGATGGGGGGGGATTAGGACCCTTTTTATTTTAGGTCTGATTTTCCTCTTTAGGAAGGAAGCCTGATACTAAAGCAGAGATTTCTCTAAATGTGCCAACCTCACACTCTCCCCCCCAACAAGCAGAGCCTGATATGATCAGACGGCGCCCCTTCCCCCGCCTAGACTAAATGGTGGCACAATGTCTGCCCCCACTCCCCCCATTTTCTTCCTACACAGATGCTAAAAAAAAACTTTGCCTAAAAGATTTTAAAGTAGACCAAAACCCAGGATTTCACTATTTTGGGTTTTGATCCATCCAGTGGGGTGCCCCACTGTGTGACCCCCCCTCCCTCCGGGTAGCCCTCTTTTCTTACCTTTCCTCGAGCCCTGGGGGGGATTAAGGTCGAGCTTTGAAAGAGCTTTAAAGAAGACCAAAACCCATCCTTCAGCTGTGCGCAGCCACGGCACTTCCTTTCTCCCGGGGCATCGCACTGGGTTGCCCGCTGTGTGAACCAATGATGGGACCCTCCCCTGATCTCATGGGCAGGGGGTGCAACCACACCAGGACCTGAAGATCAGGGGGGGCCATCATTGTTGCTCCTCCTTCATCATATTTGGGGTCACTGATGCAGCATTTGTCTCTGCTGGTCCAGTCTTTAGTTGTTTATCTGAATCCAATTGAGTTAAAAGACAGATACATTACTGTATGAGCTTCGAAAGGGCCCCATTTAATGCTTGCACCTGGATCCTATCACATCCAGTGCTCCTAGGGACCAGTGCCCCCCCATTTGTTACACTGCTGATGGGCCACTACATGTGTTAGTGTGTTTGTCCTCTGCCACTTCCGCCCCCAGTGAATGCGAAGCATAAAAAAAAAGACCTTACCTTTCCCTCCTGAGCCCGGAATCATCCCAGCTACTCACCATGCTGCCTCCTCCTTGCATCTGAAGGGTGGTGGGCGGTGCCGGACACACTGGCTCCGCCCACCTCTCCCTTCAGTTTTTTTTGGTTTGACACAGGGCAGTCAAAACTGCCTGTATTGTTGGAGGCCCGGTCCCTTCTGGGCCCATTGTGCTGATTGGCGGAACCTTTGTTGGGGGCGGGGCCCGGGTCCCCTCCTGCACCATGCTGTCAGTGGACAGCCGCGAATGTGGACATCCCTGAGAGAGAAAGCCTGTCAGCAAAGGGAACTTTAGTTTAGATTAGATTTTTTTTTTTTCTGTGCTTTTTTTTTTTCTGTGCTTATCCACCTTAGAAAGCATTCAGCTTTTGGTGGATAAGCTGGATGTTTTCTAAGGTGGATAAAATGATTAAAGTGGACCTAAATCAGACTTATTCCCTCTCCCTGCGGCATCTGCTGATTTTTCCTAATCAAGATTCCCCCTGTGTGAAACCCCCTAGAACGCTGCTACTTACCCACCTCTCCCTTCTTCCATCGGCGCATGAGCAGGCTCTTGTCCAATGAGAGCAACTTGCCAAAGTCATTAGTCACAGTCAGATGGCTCTCATTGGATGAGAGCTTGCACATGTGCCACTTGTAACAAGTGAATGAATAGCAGTGTTCTGGGGGGTTTTACACAGAGGGGCATCCTGATGAGACTTCGGGTGTGGCGATCAGACCAAAACAATCAGACCTTTCAATTGGTTGTCTGATCGAATTGGACTAATCGCACCACAAACACACCACTGCAACGCTAGGCGCCACCTGGTTAGCAGCATGTGCGACAAAGCTGCTGCCAGATATCAACGGTAATACTATAATTCAATTTAGTTCCATCAATCTCTGTACTTTTTAGCAGGAAAGATCTGTCTGTGTGGTGAGAAGATGAGCTGCCTGGGGTGGGGGGGGGGGGGGGGGGCGCTTCCTTTTGATAAGGCTTGTCTTTAAAGTGGACCAAATTTTGACTATCATGGGTTTTGTTTCTTGCCCCAGGTCGCCGAAACAAACTGACCCCTTCCCAGGCCTACGGCGCATGCACGGGAATGCGGCCGCAGTTCGCACATGCTCTGTTGGATCGGAAGAAAAGGTGAGTTAATGGGCAACCTGGCAGGTTTCACACAGCGGGGCACCCCGGGCTGATGGTCCACTTTAATACCTAGGTGCAAATGAGTGGGCTTCTTTAGAAGCATGGAGGTAACCATGTGCGGGGGATCTTGGGATTAAGGGACCATTTGCAATCAAGTGCTAATACAAAAATGCCTGACCAGGAATGCTAGGTATGATTTTAAAGGCCTAGCTGGCATAACTACAGGGGAATAAGGCATAATGCATCCCACCGGGGCTGGCTGATTACCTCCCCAAGGGGCATCCCGAACTGGGATGCTCCAGTTTGTAAAAATGGATCAAAACCCATGTGACCTTGCCCTGGAATGGCTGCTGGCTTTCCCCCGGGGCATCCCAAATCGGGAATGGTGTGTGAAACCCCCAGAACGCGGCTATTCACTCACCTCTTCCTTGTTCCAACAGAGCGTGCACGTTCTCATCCAATCGTTCTCTCATCCAACCTGCTGAATGACATGGCGATGTCACAGCAGATTGCTCTCATTGGCTGAGAGCCCGCACATTTGCCATTGGAACAGGAAAGATGTAAGTGAATAGCAGTGTGCTGGGTGGGTTCACACAGTGAGGCATCCTGCTTTGGGATGCCACTGGGAAAAACAAGCGCCCCTGGAATATTTTTGATCCGGTGCCCAGATGTTTAAGTTGGGTGTGGAAGCGCATCAGGTAACCAGGAATGTGGTCCACTGTGTATCTACAAACAGAGCATTAAAGTGGAACTCCAGTGACAGGGTCTGGGGGCACAGATTAAAGCAGGATTAACTTAAAATGGACTGGGACTGTGCAAGTGAAAACACTGATGGGGTAAAAGGGCTTATTCACTTTCAATTCACTCTGCAGCATACACTGTTGAAGAGTTTGCACCAAATTTCACTAAATCTTTGCCAATATCAACTATATGCAGTTTTACTGTCACATGTGACGTGACATCTACCATCCATGAGCACACTACACCATGCTGTATACCCGGCCAAGTCACCCTGCTGCCCAAGGGAATAACCACACCTTCTGTGATGCAGATTCTTTGAAAACTTGAGTTTTGCTTAACTGCACCTCACGGGATAATCTGGCCCCGCAACTGGTCACCAGTGGTTCCGGGGGTCTTGAATGGCCGTGTTGCTTTACCAACTCTTAGGCCCTTCGGCAGGAACTTGTGATTCTGCCTGCCAAAGGGCCTAAGAGTTGGTAAAGCAGCATGGCCAACAGCAGAGTCCTTGTACCATCCCTTATGCTTGGTACATGAAAGACGGGAGACATGATTTAGACCTTTAAATATTTTTTACATTAAGAAAAAAATAAACAAAATAAAAAAAGCACCCTATTTACAGCAGTCTAAAGGAGGGCGTGCACCTACCTCACTAACAGAAGCCCCCTAGCTCTTACAACAATCATTTTACACCAATACATTTCAAGTCCCCATTGACTTTTTATTTTTGGGTCAAGTCCCTATTCACTTCAATTGGGTTTGGGGTCACAAGCTGAACTTTTTTTATTAAAATCTGGCTGAACCCACAAATGTATGATGATCAAGGAACTTGCATGCTTTTAAAGAGGAATGAAATCCAATATTTTCTTGGCCCCAGCGTGTGTTCCCTCAGGAATCACCAGAAAGCTTCCATCACCTTTGGCCACTAACCTGTATCTGTGGGGTGTGTCCATGGCAGCCATTCAGAAAGCCTGGTACCGGTATGCCCCCAGGATAAGGGTATAGCAGGCATGTGGACGTGGCCCAGAGATGTAACATAGCAGGACCAGTGGGGTGAGGGTACCGGTCAGTCCATGAGGTTACACACACAGCAGGGCTTTCCTATTTAGGATGTACAATAAAGAGGGGGACCAGTGTCCCTAAAGTCATTTACACTCTATGCTGGTGGATGTTCCTCTTTAGTAGATATAATAGAAGTTTATACGGGGAGGCCAATTCATCAATAGTGCCAGGTAGCGACAGATGAGCGACTGTAGCGTTATTTTCACTGCGCCCGCTAGTATTCGCTGTGTTTGGCCGTTGTTCGCTTGTTGATAGCGACTCAGTCGGTGTGCGGTAATGTTGAATACGGGGTTAGGAGTCGCTGTTTGACAGGTTCCGCGCTGTATGGGAGCGCATGACAGCGAATGGCCATAGCGAACGGCTCCCAGCATATTCATTAACAAATCACGCTCAAAAAATTCTCGCTGTGAAATGCTTGTTTAAACCCCAGAGCGCTGGCGGCGATGGATTAAAAGTAGTTTTTTAACCCCCAAACAACTATATTTTTTCACAATATTTTGTATTTTGAATACATTAATATCAGACCTGTAATATCAATTCTGTACAAAATTCTTTTTTTTTTTTTACCTTAAAAAAAATATCTAACATTGCTAATGTGGCCACAGAATTTTTGACATTAAAAAAAAAAATAAAAAAATTATTAACAATTAATTATGAATATTTAAAGATTGTTCCATTGGAATGCATTGGAGAGCGCCAGGTAGCGAAAGGTCAGACCTGTCGCTGTTCAAGTTCGCTCGCTGGCGCTGTGGGGTGAGGCTGGAATAATCATGAATGATTCGCTATCTGTCGCTCTGTCGTTCGCTAAGCAGGATCGGCTTGATAAATGTGTGATTGCGGAGGGGAGCCGGCGTTCTCGTGGCGGTGCCTGTCATTGCCGTTCGCTCACCATTCGCTACCTGGCGCTATCCCTTGTTAAATAAGGGCCTTAGTCCTACATTTGGGTGAAGTTTGAGCAAATACAAACCCTCAAACCATAGAGAAGCTTATCACCAATTCAACATTCCTGCTGCCTGGAGAAAGCTGAACAGGATGGGCTGAGGAAAAGTGCAGGTGAGTGGGGCTTTGTCGGGCCCAGAAGACAGGTATTCCTTGGCTTACTCACCACCTTCCAATGGTTGCCACCTCTGAGATACAGAGAAAGCTTGGAGATGGAGACAGAAGAATGCTGGGGTAGAAAGGTGGCCGGGGCCACTTGTAATGAGGCGAGGTGAGACAGCCATCTCAGCCATCAATGATTGAATGTATTGAATAAACAACATGACAGTGTAGAAATTAGATTTTATATACAGGTAGGTTACCTTTTTGATACAGTGGAGGATCTTTTCCCCTCGCAGCAGAGAGACTAGCTTCATCCCTGAAGGTGGCGGTGAGTGAGGCTTTGTGGGGTATGAAGGACAGGTGTTCCCCAGTTAGTGGCCTACTACTCACCAGCCACCAACAGGTTGACAGCCTGGAGATGGTGAAGAAGGTAAATGTGAGGGAGAGCCGGGCTTAGAAGTTGAAGGTAAGTGGGGCTTTGTGACAGGTGTCCCCTGGTCAATGGCTTATTCACCACCAGCCACCAACCAGGTGCCAGCTTGGAGATTGTGAGAAAGCTGATTGGGAGGGCTGGGGGTAAAGGGAACTTTGTGGGACAGAGAAGACAGGTGTCCACCAGCCACCAACCAATTTCCAGCCTGGAGATATAGAGAAAGCTGGCTGGAGAAGATAGAGGTAAGGGTGGCTTTGTGGTGTGGCGATATCCTCTGGTCAGTATAGAAGATGTGGATCAGGTTTGGTTGATTAGTATTGCTATATCAGAAGATTTTACAGCACCCTTGTCCCCAAATGTAAAAATAAAAACAGATCTAACTTAGTATTTCAGCTTCAGTTTCTTTCAACACCATCATGGCGCAGGCTGTAAAGACATTCCGCATTAAATATACAAACACATGTAACTGGTTTATGGCAGAGGAGTAGCTAGGCTTTCTGGCACAAGGGGCAAAGATTTAAAATGGAGTCCCCCCCACCTGTTCTCAGGCCCCCCTTTGGCACCCCCCTGACCTGCTGCACTCGGGGCAAGTGCCCCCCCATAGCTACGCCCCTGGCTTATGGGAAGTGTGAGCTGGGCAGCAAGGAGCCCTTATACCGACTCAGCAATATGAGAATGGGCCGCCTTAGGGCATGAAAACCGTTTAATAGTGATTCTGGATGATGTAGTTTGGCTTAATTTTCTTAAAACTTTGTAACTCTATTGGTCAGAATGCTATTGAAGAGTGTGTGTGTGTGTGTGTGTGTAAGAGGGGGGGGGGGGGCTGGTAAAGCAGCTAAATAGACCTCCAGATTGCATGAAGGGAACACTACAAAAAATCTGGTAAGTAGTGCGGCGCACAAACAGAATATCCCAAAAAGTTTGCCCAAACTACTATACATCAAAACACATAATACATCATCACTAGATACAGGGCCGTATTTAGGATTCATGCTGCCTTAGGCACTTTTTATTCACTCCCCCCCCCCCCCCCCCCATTGTAAAAACATATGTAATGCCCTCTTTAAATATTGGTCAAAATTGCGTCTCCAAAATAAGTGCCAAGTAGACATCTACAAATTGAATAACACAAAAAAAGAAAATCCCTGCCAGACAGCAACAAGTCCTATAACCTGGCTCTAAAATCTGGTTCACCTTAAAAACATAGAAACCCCAAATCATAACCTTAAACCGGAACAACACCCATTTTACAAAACACGGGTATTGATCCGCTGCAGAGGGGGGGGGGGGCACCACGATTCTCAGCCCCCCCTTGATCAAGCACTGTAAAGCCCACAAACCTTAGGGAGCAAGTTGTCAGGTAAGGTTTGTGGGCTTTACTCAATCGAGGGGTCTCCAGCAATCAGGGTACCCCCCCCCCCCCCCCTTGCAGCGGATCAACACCCATGTTTTGTTAAATGGTTGTTGGTCTGGTTTAAAGAGAAAGGGCCGGGCGACTACCTTGCCAGCATTACCATCCCCCTGAAATTCATTTGGCAGCCCTGTCCCTCATCAATACACAGAGGGGTGAACCAAAACCTCCTGCTGCCTGGTGCAGCCTAGAGAAAGGCCCCCCCAGGGATATCTAGACGGGGATGTGCTATGGTCAAAGCGACACTTCCATTCATTGCAACGATCAGCTCTCCCTTCTGCAGCCTATGCCAAGACCTTGAGTAATAAAATGAAGAACCTGGGACATTAAAACCAGGAAAAGTGCAAGTGGTTCACCCATAAGACCCTATAGTAAAAGTGTTTGACCACCCATGTAAAATAACCTTTGTCCCCGGAGTGTTCCGTGTCAGGCCTTAGCGCACCCCCTCCAATGCAATGAATGAAGAGGGCATAGCAGCACTTCTGTGACTGATGTGGGGGACAAAAGGTGAGTGCCATTTTGTTTTTTACATATGTGGTCAATCCCTTTAACAGGAAGAGTTACATGTAGTAAAAGTGGACCAACACCCAGGATTTTGACTATCCTGGGTATTGGTCCACTTCCCCGGGGCACCCCGATCGGGGGTGCCCCGCTGTGTGAAACCCCCGAAAGCCCCCAAAACTCACCTCTCCCCGCTCCCACGTGGCCGCGCCGTCCAATCAGCGCCGACGGACAAGCTGATTGACAGCGACGTACAAGCAGCTTGCCCGTCGGCGCCTCCCGCGCGTCACTCTTGACGTGTGCGCGCCCGCGCCGGCCATTCAGAGACAGCCGGCGCGGGCGCGCGCACGCCATGAGGGGCGCGAGGGAGGCGGCGGCGGACGGCCGCCGCCGAAGCCCAGGTAAGTGGATTTGGGGTGCTCGGGGGGGGGGGGGTGCTCGGGGGGGGGTGCACCCCGCACCCCGCGGGACATCCCGATCTCGGATGTCCCGCGGTGTGTGAGGTGATCGGCCCGGGAATCTTATAGATTCCCGGGCCGATCACCTCAGGGTGTTGGTCCACTTTAAAGAGGATCTAAAAGCTGCTAGGTGCCAAGGGCACCCACGCTTACATCCCCAAACCACACACTAAGGCTTTTTTTTCCTCATATTTTCTCCTTGACAGGGTACTGGAATCTGCAGCTATTGCCTCCACCTATTCTAGATGCTTCAAATTTGTGTTCCATGTTGAAGAAGGAAAGGCTTGTAGGGAAAAGGTGAGTAACACCTGGAGTCTGGGTTTCACACACAGGGATATTATACATCATTATGCCCCTCTAAACTAGACTTTTGTGCTTTGGGGTTGGTGCCACTGGTTTTGGTCTGCTTTAAAAAGGATCTAATCCTTATATAGCCAGCACTAGAGTCTAAAAGACTCCAGGGCTAGATGAAAGTCCTTTCCGGGGGATGCCCTGCTGTGTGAAACCCCCGGAGATCTATGTAATTCTTATCTTGCTCCCTTGGCGCATGCATGGGCATCCAGTAGCATGTCCAGCACCCCTCTGTTTGGAAGCGCACTAACACACCAGACATATCTCAGTGCCTGGGGGTGATGTGCCCAGCTGAAGGTAGCAGTCAAGGAATTACAAAGATCCAAGGATCAGGAATCAGGATATCTCTGTAAAGCAGATCAAACCCCAGGTGAATTAAAAACCTGGATTTTGGTCTGCTTTAAATCAATCCAATATCCATATTTAAAGCAGAACCAAACCCACCACAGCCTAGAAACTTGGCCAGTCGCTGGCCTTCCCCTGGGGCATCCCAAAATGGGAAGCCCCCGGGTTGCTGCTTTTTCTGGGGGCTCTCCAGCACTGTAAACAATGGGGAGTAAGAGCGGATGCATCCCCGGCCTCTCTGGGCTGAGTGCGTCGGCTGCTGATGTTCTTGATTGCTGAACATTAAATATGCACAGCAGATGGCTCTGACTGAATGAGAGCCTGTGCATGAGCCAAAAGGAAAGGTGAGTCGTGATCTGGGGCTTTCACAAAGCAGAGCATCCCAAATATCAGGATAGGGAACACTTTAAAGTGGACCAACACCCACGGGTGATCGGCCCGGGAATCTATAAGATTCCCGGGCCGATCACCCCCCACCCCGCGGGACATCCGAGATCGGGATGTCCCGCGGGGTGGAACCCCCCCCCAAACACCCCAACTCACCTACCTTATCTTCGGCGGCGGCCGGCCGCCGCCGCCTCCCTTGCGCCCCTGTAGGCGTGCGCGCCTCCGCGCCGGCCGTCTTCGAATGGCCGGCGCGGGCGCGCGCGCGTCAAAAGTGACGCGAGGGAGGCGGCGGCGACCGCCGCCGCTTAGACGTTCCAGATCTTCCCTTGTACGTCGGCGCTGGGAGCGGGGACAGGTGAGTTTTTCGGGGGGTTTCACACAGCGGGGCACCCCGATCGGGGGTGCCCCACCGAAGTGGACCAAGACCCAGGATAGTCAAAATCCTGGGTGTTGGTCCACTTTAAAGAAGGTGATTAGTACACACACCCCCCCCCCCCCAAGCTTGGTTTTTCTTAGTTCTTCCTCGGTTCCTCAGTAAAATGGAGATCTGCAATTGGCTGACGGTCACATGTGCCAGGGTCTTCTCAGTGGGACTGGTGATCATTGGGGTGCATGGTGAGAAGAGGGTTAGTAGAACCTTCTGGCAGGGGGGTATTGGCAAATGAAATGCCTCCACCATCAGGGCCGTATTTTACCTAAGGCAATACTAGGCACGTGCCTAGGGCGGGACCTGGGGTGGGGCGGCCTTTTCACAGCCGCAGCGTGACTACAATGTCTTCCTTGTGATCAGTGGGCAGCTGCTCGCACGCACACACAGCGTCGCTGTTCGTCTGCCCATAGACCGCAATGCATCCAGCCTACATACAGGAGAATGTGAGAATGGCTTGGCTCCGCCCACCTGATGTCACACAGAAGACACGTGACTGTGCCGCAGGGGCTGCTCTATGACTCCAGACAAGCATAAGGTAAGGAAGGAAACGGGTGGGAAGTGTGTGTTTTTTTTTGTTTTTGTTTCAACGGGTTATAAACAATTATTGTTGATTTAGGGGTTAATGTGTGTGTGTGTCTATCTGCATTGGCTGTGATTGATGAGGCTCCTGGACACGCTGGGGTGGCTGAAAGCAAGTGACGTCACTGTCAGCATTGAGAAAGTAAATACCGAGGCTAATCATCAGTGTCAGACAGGTACAGCATGGAGGGAGGGGCACGGAGGTATTAACCCCTAAATGTCAAAGCAGAATAGAGACCACAGTGTTTTGCAGCATAGGGGCCCTGCTCTTGGCTTGGGGCCCGCACCCCAGGATCATGCCATTCAGCTGGGGGCAGGGCCTCCCTTCGCAACCCAAGTCCCAGCTATCCGGAAAACATGCCCAGGGACCCCGATTACAAAGAGCCCCCTGCATTTAGGGCCCCGGAGATGTAAGGCTGGTTGATATGCATGTTGTGGAGAAAGGCTGTTTGTTAGCAAACAGTGGGGGGTCGGGGTGAGGAAGACTTAAAGTGGACCAACACCCTATGCTGATCGGCCCGGGAATCTATAAGATTTGCTGCCTGCGGGGTGCCCCGCTGTGTGAAACCCCCCAGGACGCCCGCAATTCCGACCTGCTCCTAGTCCCAGCGGCGCATGCGCGAGCCACCGCCGCCGCTCGCGCATCCCTCTAGCAGGGCGCGCTCCCCTTGTCCGTCGGACCTCGTTTGTCCGTCGGCGGTGATTGGTGCAGCGGTCACGTGGGAGCGGGGTCAGGTGAGTTTTTGGGGCTTTCACACAGCGGGGCACCCCCGATCGGGGTGCCCTGGGGAAGTGGACCAATACCCAGGATAGTCAAAATCCTGGGTGTTGGTCCACTTTAAAGAGGAACCTCAGAGGCCCTGGAATTTGGATGCCCCACGGTATGAAACCCCCTTGACCCCGGAAACACCCTCTCTGAGCCCTCGGCGCACCTGTGTGCTCCGGCTGCATCCCCACTCACCTCTAGCCGTGCATGCGTGTTCCCGCGCCTGGCCTTCCTGCAAGGTGGGTGCAGCGCCACTCGGCTGCTTAGTCGTCTAAACCAATCAGCGCACTCGCTCTCACCCGAGTCTGTGACGTGGGAGTGGAAGGAAGGTGAGTAAAATGGGGCAACTTAGGGGGGGGAAGACACAGCAGGGCATCCCAATTCAGGATGCTGCCACAGAGAGGAACAACACTAGGAAAGTGAAATTCATTTGTGTTGTTCCTCTTTAAAGCGGAACAAAACCTACCAGAAGTCAGCTTAGAATCTAAAAGATTCCAGGGTCGTCTGCTGGCTTTGCTGGATGCTCTTCTTTGTGAAATCTCCTTGGGTGCCAGCAATAACGTTTTACCAAGTCCAAGGCGGTATGAACAGGCTTTCATCCAATCAGAGATGTTTAGCGATTGTTTACAGTGGGGAGCGTGAGCTGCCGCATCCCCTGCATCCCTGGTGGCGTGTGCCATTAGATAGGCTGGGGCAGGAGCCGCATGCCCCCAGGGATGCGGCAGTGCACGCTCGCTATTGAAGGCTATCAGAGCCCTTTTCCGAAGGATGTAAACACGGCAAAGGAGTCTGATTGGACTAGAGCCCGAGTATGCAATGTTGGACCAAGTAGACATGTGTTTTACTGGGCAAAAATTGGGATTTCACACCCCATTTGGGATGCCCTGGGGGCACAGTACATGGCAGTGCTGGCATGGAAAGAAATCTGAGAAAGTCAATTTTCCAGGTTTTATTCAGCTTTAACGGCTTGAGGAGGGACATGAAAGACTTGGGGGTTTGAGAGGGGGCAAGAATGGCTTATGGCAAACTGGGAGATTTAGAAAGGCTTATGGGTGTCAGAGGAAGTGAGGAAGGCTTATGGATGGCAGAGGGGGTGAGGAAGGCTTATGGATGGCAAAGGAGGTGAGGAAGGCTTAGGGATGGCAGAGGGGGTGAGGAAGGCTTATGGATGGCAAAGGAGGTGAGGAAGGCTTATGGATGGCAAAGGAGGTGAGGAAGGCTTATGGATGGCAGAGGAGGTGAGGAAGGCTTAGGGATGGCAGAGGGGGTGAGGAAGGCTTATGGATGGCAAAGGAGGTGAGGAAGGCTTATGGATGGCAAAGGAGGTGAGGAAGGCTTATGGATGGCAGAGGAGGTGAAGAAGGCTTATGGATGGCAGAGGAGGTGAAGAAGGCTTATGGATGGCAGAGGGGGTGAGGAAGGCTTATGGATGGCAGAGGAGGTGAGGGAGGCTTATGGATGGCAGAGGAGGTGAAGAAGGCTTATGGATGGCAGAGGAGGTGAAGAAGGCTTATGGATGGCAGAGGGGGTGAAGGAGGCTTATGGATGGCAGAGGAGGTGAAGAAGGCTTATGGATGGCAGAGGAGGTGAGGAAGGCTCATGTATGGCAGAGGAGGTGAAGAAGGCTTATGGATGGCAGAGGGGGTGAGGAAGGCTTATGGATGGCAGAGGGGGTGAAGGAGGCTTATGGATGGCAGAGGGGGTGAGGAAGGCTTATGGATGGCAGAGGAGGTGAAGAAGGCTTATGGATGGCAGAGGGGGTGAGGAAGGCTTATGGATGGCAGAGGGGGTGAAGGAGGCTTATGGATGGCAGAGGGGGTGAAGGAGGCTTATGGATGGCAGAGGGGGTGAGGAAGGCTTATGGATGGCAGAGGAGGTGAAGAAGGCTTATGGATGGCAGAGGAGGTGAAGAAGGCTTATGGATGGCAGAGGGGGTGAAGGAGGCTTATGGATGGCAGAGGGGGTGAGGAAGGCTTATGGATGGCAGAGGAGGTGAGGGAGGCTTATGGATGGCAGAGGAGGTGAGGGAGGCTTATGGATGGCAGAGGAGGTGAGGGAGGCTTATGGATGGCAGAGGAGGTGAGGAAGGCTTATGGATGGCAGAGGAGGTGAGGGAGGCTTATGGATGGCAGAGGAGGTGAGGGAGGCTTATGGATGGCAGAGGGGGTGAGGGAGGCTTATGGATGGCAGAGGAGGTGAGGGAGGCTTATGGATGGCAGAGGGGGTGAGGGAGGCTTATGGATGGCAGAGGGGGTGAGGGAGGCTTATGGATGGCAGAGGAGGTGAGGGAGGCTTATGGATGGCGGAGGAGGTGAGGGAGGCTTATGGATGGCAGAGGAGGTGAGGGAGGCTTATGGATGGCGGAGGGGTAGAGGGAGGCTTATGGATGGCAGAGGAGGTGAGGGAGGCTTATGGATGGTGGAGGAGGTGAGGGAGGCTTATGGATGGCAGAGGGGGTGAGGAAGGCTTATGGATGGCAGAGGAGGTGAGGGAGGCTTATGGATGGTGGAGGAGGTGAGGAAGGCTTATGGATGGCAGAGGAGGTGAGGGAGGCTTATGGATGGCAGAGGGGGTGAGGGAGGCTTATGGGTGGCAGAGGGGGTGAGGGAGGCTTATGGATGGCGGAGGAGGTGAGGAAGGCTTATGGATGGCAGAGGAGGTGAGGGAGGCTTATGGGTGGCAGAGGGGGTGAGGGAGGCTTATGGATGGCAGAGGGGGTGAGGGAGGCTTATGGGTGGCAGAGGGGGTGAGGGAGGCTTATGGGTGGCAGAGGGGGTGAGGGAGGCTTATGGATGGCAGAGGGGGTGAGGGAGGCTTATGGGTGGCAGAGGGGGTGAGGGAGGCTTATGGGTGGCAGAGGGGGTGAGGGAGGCTTATGGATGGCAGAGGGGGTGAGGGAGGCTTATGGATGGCAGAGGGGGTGAGGGAGGCTTATGGGTGGCAGAGGGGGTGAGGGAGGCTTATGGATGGCAGAGGGGGTGAGGGAGGCTTATGGATGGCAGAGGGGGTGAGGGAGGCTTATGGATGGCAGAGGGGGTGAGGGAGGCTTATGGGTGGCAGAGGGGGTGAGGGAGGCTTATGGGTGGCAGAGGGGGTGAGGGAGGCTTATGGATGGCAGAGGGGGTGAGGGAGGCTTATGGGTGGCAGAGGGGGTGAGGGAGGCTTATGGATGGCAGAGGGGGTGAGGGAGGCTTATGGATGGCAGAGGGGGTGAGGGAGGCTTATGGATGGCAGAGGGGGTGAGGGAGGCTTATGGATGGCAGAGGGGGTGAGGGAGGCTTATGGATGGCAGAGGGGGTGAGGGAGGCTTATGGGTGGCAGAGGGGGTGAGGGAGGCTTATGGGTGGCAGAGGGGGTGAGGGAGGCTTATGGATGGCAGAGGGGGTGAGGGAGGCTTATGGGTGGCAGAGGGGGTGAGGGAGGCTTAGGGATGGCAGAGGGGGTGAGGGAGGCTTATGGATGGCAGAGGGGGTGAGGGAGGCTTAGGGATGGCAGAGGGGGGTGAGGGAGGCTTATGGATGGCAGAGGGGGTGAGGGAGGCTTATGGATGGCGGAGGGGGTGAGGGAGGCTTATGGATGGCGGAGGGGGTGAGGGAGGCTTAGGGATGGCAGCGGGGGTGTGGGAGGCTTATGGATGGCAGAGGGGGTGAGGGAGGCTTAGGGATGGCAGCGGGGGTGTGGGAGGCTTATGGATGGCAGAGGGGGTGAGGGAGGCTTATGGATGGCAGAGGGGGTGAGGAAGGCTTATGGATGGCAGCGGGGGTGTGGGAGGCTTATGGATGGCAGAGGGGGTGAGGGACGCTTATGGATGGCAGAGGGGGTGTGGGAGGCTTATGGATGGCAGAGGGGGTGAGGGAGGCTTAGGGATGGCAGCGGGGGTGATCATCCCCGCAGATCATCAGTGTTAGTTTTATGGTCAGCAACTCGCTACTGGTCACTAGATTAAAGTGGAATTCCAGTCACCCCTAAGACCCCCACCCTTCCCTGGCTCTGAGACGGGGTCTCCCAGGTCTGTGTGACCGCCGATTAATAAGACACTGCATGTTCGGTTATGTATGTATGTATGATGCATGTTCCCGTTTTCCCATTCAAGTGAGTTAACCCCCTTTGCCCTGCCACCACAATATGGCACCTTATGTCACCTGCCCTGCATAGAATGACATCTATTCATGGTAGGTGACATAAGGGGACATATTTGGCCATACTCATCCTATCAATGTGATTTTCTCTGGTCCTGCATTGATCATTTTTTACCAGCAACAATGAAAAGTCACCCAAAATTAGCAAAATCCACAAAATCTTCCACAAAAATTATGTTAATCAAGTGCGTATGTGTGTGTTTGGTGGGGGTTGGCAAATGTATCATTGTACGTGTGCCGGGGGGGGTGCATGACCAAAAGGTGCCTAGGGCAGCACGAATCCTAAATACGGCCCTGCTCCCCATACTGTGATCACATGTAATTAACACCCATTTCATTAAAATGCAGGATCCATACTTTCCATTTCTGTATATATATCAGGATATCATAGTGGACCATCCAGCCCAAATCATGATACCCTGATGTGTAGGTAAAAGTGGAATGTATGGATCCTGCAGTGGAAATGTTTGAGGGGCTGCCTAGGTGATACTAAACACTCGGGCTTCTTAGATAGACTGACATATAAGCTGTAAGATCCTACGGGGAGGCCGATTCATCAATAGCGCCAGGTAGCGACAGATGAGCGACTGTAGCGTGATTTTTTCAGCGCCAGCCAGTATTCGCTGTGCTTGGCCGGCATTACCTTGATGACAGCGACTCAGTCGGTGTGCGGTAATGTTGAATACGGGCTGGGGGGTCGCTGTTTCACAGGTCCAGCGTTGTATGTGAGCGCCTGACAACGAATGGCCAGAGCGAACGGCTAGCTTCATATTCATCAACAAATCACGCTCCGAATGTGCTGTCGCTGTCCATTCCTTGTTTAAACCCCAGAGCGCTGGCGGCGATCTGTATTAACTAGTTTTTAACCCCTAAACAACCATATTTTTTGAATGTAACATTATACATGTTTTTAGAATCATTTTGTTATATGAATACATTAATCTCAGACCTGTTAGATCAATTCTGCACAATTTTTTTTTTTTTTTTTTTTTTACTTAAAAATAAATCCTAACATTGCAGAAGTGGTCTCCGATTTTTTGACATTAAAAAAATAAAAAAAAAAAATGATTACCAATGAATCATGAATTATTATAGATTGCTCCATTGAAATGCATTGGACATCGCCAGGGAGCGACAGCTCATACCTGGCGCTGTGAGGGAATTTGCAGCGGCGCTGTTCGGTCCAGGCGGCTTCATGATGAATGCCGCGCTAGCCGTCGCTCTCGCCGGCGCTAGCCTCATTTTGCTTGATAAATGCGTCATTGTGACCGCCGCCGGGCGTACTTGAGTCGGTAGTCGCCGTTAGCTGCCGCTACCTGGCGCTCGTCGGACACTACCTGGCGCTATCGCTTGATGAATAAGGGCCTTACTGTCCATGGTGTGAGGGACATGACCTTCTGTCTGCTTGTGTAGACTGCACAGGAAGAGGAGAGGAGAGACACTGACATGACTGTGCTAGCGTTCCATACGCCTTCAGCGTAACCCACCCACACTTCCAGAATAAAGGAGCCAACAACCACTTCTTCGGAATTGGATTTTTAATTGGCCACAGCCTCAACATAAAACAACAACAAATAATGCACTCCCGATCTCCCCGATCCAGGTCTGAGATTCCACCATACCCTACCTACCAACAGAAGGGGAGGGGAGGCGGCCCGAAGGCTCAACAACCTCCCGGAATCTGAAACAGAAGCTGATTCGTGAGCCCGGCTGCATCCCTCCTAGGCCTGGTAGCTCAACGGGGCCAACTGCCAAGATCCACCTTAACCCCTTCCCTTTGTCCCTCCCCTTAAACTCAGTCACCTATCCTCCTGGCCCGTTTCCGCCGAAACAGCCGCTTCCTTGTAACCTCCCCCCACTTTCCTGCCATCTCAGACCCGAACCGAGCAGAGGAGACCGCCAAAGCTGCGACAAATAAAATAAAACAGTAACAATGAATTTACAACAATCCCCCGATACAAACGCATTGACACATATGCCCAATAAATTCCCCACAAACTATACATAACCCACAACTACATGTAGCCTGTTAACTGAACAAATGTCAATAAATACATATTAATCTTCTTAATTCTTATCTTTTTTTATATATATATATATATATATATATATATATATATTTTTTTTTTTTTTATTTATATGTATATACATACAACATAATATCGACCATTCCATCACCCCCAATAAAGAGCAGGCGGGTGGGAAAGCACGTTCCAGCGAAGAGATCGGGGGCCAAAGAGGAAGAGGAGGGGGGGACCTGCCCCTATATACTCCCCCCCCCTCCCCCTCCCCTGAGGTCACTTCCCCCAATCCCATGGCTGGTCAGCTTCCAATAGGAAGCGCAGGCCAGTCATGGGGCTGCCAGCCTTAAAGGGCCGGCGCCCTTCTGGGGAGCTGCAGAGGAGACAGGCAGGGACACAGAGCTGTGTGATGATCCACAGAGGTGAAGGGAAACAGAAGTTTATAGCAGCACCGCACACCCCTGTCTGCATTAGAAACTTTAGATCCAGTCTCAGCCCCCCCCCCCATCTCTCTGTAGTGAACCGTCCCAATTGGGCGGGACCATCCCGGGAACACATTGTGATCCCGCGTCACGCCCGATTACCCGCTTACCTCGGGACGGTTGGGACTTACGCCGGGCATAGAGCCTACATGCTCAACCCCGGCGCTGCGTCCTCTACCATCACCCACCGCTCCATTCCCTTCTCAGTGTGGGCAGACATCTCCGTCTTCCTGCAAGAGAGCTTGTTAGCCAATCAGCTGATTGGACGAGGAGCAAGTGGGCGTGGCTAACGCCAGGATTGGTGCGTATGATGAGCTACAGCCAGGATCAGGATAGCCCAAAGCTCAGAGGGAGGTCAAAGACGAACATCCACCCCATACCTCCCAAGTGTCCCTCATTTGGAGGGACTGTCCCTATTTGGAGGCCGTGTCTCCCTGTCCCTCATTGTTCTCCTTTGTCTGTAACGTGCAGATTGGCAGCAATAAATAATTCATTTGCCTATTCAAAGTGTTTATACTGTTGTAACTGTTACAATGTATCTCCTATCCATCAATCAATGAGGGGTGTGGCTTCATCCATCCCTCAATGAGGGGGCGTGGCTTCATTTACATCTTGTCCCTCTTTGAGGTGTAACTTGCAGATCTGCAGCAATAAATGATTTGTTTGCCAATTCAAAGTGTTTATACTGTTGTAACTGTTACAATGTATCTCCTATCCATCAATCAATTAGGGGTGTGGCTTAATTTACATATTGTCCCGATTTCCCATTCTGAAAAGTTGGGAGGTATGGGGTTCTGCGTGCTGAAGCGGATGGGCGGCCAGCCATTCCCACTGACCACCAGTGATATAAAAAGCAAAAACATATTGTAGTGCATCTGCAGCTGTTGACAGGCCGCCCTCCCCCAGGCAGTGCGCCCTAGGCACGTGCCTTGCTGTGCCTTATGCTAAATAGGGCCCTGACTAGATATAAAGGATGATGGCACTCACCCAAACCCAACAGAAGCAGCACAACTCGAGAAGCCATCTTCTTGAGAGAAGAGATCAATTCTATAAGCAAAACAAATACTTTAAATAGAAAAGATCTTAAATAAACAACATTGAAGAATATATATATATATATATATATATATATAGTATATAAAGAATACTAATGGTAATAATACATCTAAATAATAAAGAACAAAACATCACCAAAGCTAATTTACTAAGCATAAATATAAGTTAAATTCTAAAACATCGAAAAACATTATTAAAATCACAATAGTCATAGCCCAAATAAGGTGCGAGATAACCTATGATAATAGTATAATAATAAAGAATACATGTATTAGAATATTATGAATAACAATGACAATAATACATTTTTTGTCTATAGAATGTTATAAATAATAAAAGAAAAACAAAATTAAATATAAAATACATAGATTTAATAATGCCTAAGTTTATATGTAAAATAAAAATGAGGGTTATGTAACTTATTTGGCATTCTTAGGAGAGGCAGTGAGTGCACAGTTCTACAGATGAGGAGCAAATTATTTTATTGGGGTGTAGATTTTATTATAGATGGTACAATATAACAGCAGGCCACATTATACACATTTATTTTATCTTCCTAAAATAAAATGTCTATTAAATGCCCTATTAAAAATAAGGTGTTGCTCACTCATAGAACTGACCCATTGCATGAGTGGAAAATCTAGATTTAAATAAAAGAAAACATTTTTTTATTTTACAGTAACTTATTGTGTGCTGATGAGCCTCCCCAGCAAAAACACTAAGCATATAAATGAATAAAATAAATCACAATCACTGATAATAGTGTAAAAATAAAAAATAAACACATACATTGAGAAAAATGTATTCATTATTAATTTGTTATTGATATTAAAATGTATTTATAATATATGTATTTGTAAATTGAACATATATAAAAAAAGACAAAAATAATATTAATGCATATGTAAAATAATAATAATAATATCTGAAATAAAAGTATTTATTAAGCAGAGCACAAACAAGTTAACATACAGGCTTACTAACGCCAAATAGCGACAGATGAGCGTCTGTAGAGCGGATTTCAGAGCGAGCGCCCGCTAGTAGCCGCTGTGCTCGGCCACGGATCATTGTTTCAGAGCGCCTCAGCCGCTGTCCGCCATTGATGAATATGATTTGTGAGTTGCAATACTACGCTGTATGGGAGCGAACCGTAACGCCAGCTCAGGGCGACTGACTCACACCACATTCATCAAAAAACAGCCACAAACCTCGCTGGTGCTCAAAATCATGTAATTGTAGCCCATAGCGCCAGAGGCTGTGCGATTAAAGGCTGTTTTTGAACATAGTAACAAAGAGAAAACATATGGAATGACATTGTTATAACATTGTAACATGAACACTTTAATACCAGACCTGTAAGGACAAATCTGCATAAAAATATTATTAATCCAAAGGTTTTGAAAAATGTCATTTTCTTGCCCAGAATACATGTCAGAAGGTTTGTGTTTTTTTTTTAGGGAAAAAAAAATGGGATCAGGAAAGGGATTTAAGGATCGTCCATAGAAGAGAGAGCGTCAGGTAACGACAGGTAAGGCGTGGCGCTCTGCAAGGATGAACGCTGGCGCTGTACGCTGAGGCTGGGATAATGATGAATCGCAAGCTACATGGCGTTGTTCCAGTCGCTCACCAGATTCGGCTTCATAAATGTGTAATTGCGCGCTGTCTCCAGCGTTCACCTGACGCTATGTGGCGCTACCTGGCGCTGTACAGGCACTACCTGGCGCAATCCCTTCATGAATAAGGCCCAGAGTCTTGTGCTGTTGTGTATTTCTGTTTTTGTTATGGAACTGTGGTCACTAATAAAATTGCTTATGTTCTTTTAGGCATATTTTGGATGTAGTGCCCATTTTTCAGTCCCGCTAGATTTCTCTTGCCATTGGTTTCCTATGTCTGGGACTAGGAGAGCCCCTCCAATATGATAGATTTTCTGCCTTTTTTTGATCAGTGGGGCCCACTTTGTGTATGTTGTTGGTCCACTTTAAGGGGCAACACCCCCTCCAGTCTGCTTCATTGGGGCATCCCATGTAAGCCCAACTGCACTTCATTTAAAGTGCAATAAAATCAATTTGAATTATCCTGGATTTTGGTTGTTGCCCCTGATTTGGGATGCCCAGCTGTGTGATACCCCAGCTCACCACCAAAAACTCACCTTTCCTTGGGCTTACTACCCATGTGCGGGCTATCGTCCAATCAGCGTAGTATGTTGTGCATATGCAATGCTTCTCTATAATGCATGGGTTTTCATCCAATGCCAAGCGTGCATTTAGCTCTGTTTGTAACGCATCCCCGGCCTCCCTGCGGTGTGCGCCACGCTCCTGCCCCCAGCCTATCTGAGTGGTTTTGGGGTGATCTAGGGCTTTCAGAAGTTGGGATGTCCCAGGAAAGTAGATCATAACCAGAGATGGTCCACTTTAAAGTGTAACAAAGCCCAAAATTGTCCCTTTTTTCCTTTATGGTGGGGCATTTGGATTTGGGATGCTCCAGTCTGTATATCCCCCGATAGCCCTAAACTCACCTCTTATTGGCTCCCAAGTCGGCTGCTCAGCCAATCAGCAGCGCTTGTTCAATTCAAATGTCCTTTGCTGCTCAGAGTGACCCGATTCAAGCGAGCGCCTCCAGGCGCATCCCCGCTCACCTCTAGCTGTGTCCGCGTCCCCCATTTAGAAAGGCCCGGCGCAGGTATGCGTCTCAGAGGTGAGCTGGGGGATCCGGGAAGAGGTAAGTGAAACTGGGAGATCCGGGGGAGGAGGGTTATGACAGTGAGGCATCCCAAATCGTATCAATAGGATAGTAAAAATCCAGGTGATAGGTTCCCTTTAAAGAGGACACAAACCCATCTCAGGATGCCCTGGAATCTATAAGACTCCAGGGTCACCTGATTCCCTCCACTGGTTTGGGATTCTCCACTATGTAAAACCCCACAAATCCCCGGTAAAACCTACTTGATCCCCAATCCAGGGGCTCATGTGTGG